>CM060923.1:756002292-756686477 GCA_030737875.1 Allium sativum | reverse complement strand
GGAGCTCATTGTGTTTGGGAAAGTATAATTTCACTTGAAATATCAAAAGAAACGTGTAGAATATACTATGAGAAATGAAATGATTAGCTGAAAAAAAAATGTAATTTGATTTAAGTACTGAATAACTATCCAGTCATTGTTAGAAGAAGGTAAAAAAAATCTTTATAAATAATGCTAGAAATCTTTGTTGTGCAAAATAGTTTTTCATTTCCAGATAATAATCTATTTTGCTAAAATAATAGAACAAAATATGCAAGAATTTTGAAACAGCCACTTACTTGGAAACTGTATGTGTGCGTTTGTGGACACAAATAGGGCTGTTATGGTAATGGTTACCGTTACCGATTAGCAAATACCGTTACCGTACCGTTTTCACTGATAAGCCAGAATTGCTTACCGTTACCGTTACTGATCGACTGGTATACCGATAATCTGGTAACTGTTACACTGGTAATGGTAAATTACCGTTTGTCCATCAAAGTTTATATCATGACATATTTTTTGAATACAGTGCATCTTAATTTTAGTATATGTAATGTTAATTTATAAAAAATACAAATGAGAAAGAAAATAAGTGTAACCAAAATTATTTCACCTGATTATTGAACTAAATATAATCATTTTTTTGGTTCTACATGCATGTAATAAACCATATTAAATGCATATACTTATGTTTTGAATTAACTGGTAAAATTACCGTTACCGCTGGTATTCAAGAATTATTACCGATAATTTACCGTTAAAATGGTAAATTTACCGTTACCATACCGTTTCAACTGATATACCGATTTCAATCAAAAAAGGTTACCGATTGGCTGGTAATGGTAAATTTACCATTATCGTAACAACCCTAGACACAAACATGGTGACACTGTATCTTCTTTTATGTTTATTGGTTGGAGGATGTAGAAGTCTTGCAGGAGTTAAAGGAGAGGCAAACTAGGCCTCGGATGACTCACCCATTCATTGATCATAGATATGCTAATTTGCTCTCTACTACATCTATGAATGGCTCAAGTGATGAAGGCAAGTCATCCTCGGCTTTGTTCCCCCCTCCCTTTTCTCATGCAAGCCTTTCCCAGCAGTATATGCCTACTCTTATTAGTCTCTTCTCTCTATATATTGGCTTATCTTTGATTACTCCTCATGTGCCTCTCTTTGTCTCTATACATTTAGTTTTACATTCAGAGGAGGACCCACGTGTACCCCAGATAGGGCTGCCGCCCCAGGTGAAATTTTTGAATTGTGGCAAAAAGCAAGCAACTGCAGTGGTCTGCCCTAGCTGGAAATGTAGGCTTTGCCCTATGTGGGCTTTGCAACGGCCACTATTTGATGGTTTAGTGCTGCTGATAACAGGTTTTGTAAGTTTTGAACACTTAGGTTATACATATACAGACAGACTTTAAAGAATTTTTGTGATGTGGGACAAAAAAATTTTGGTTTGGCCCCAGCTGAGGTCAAAGCCTAGGTCCGCCACTATTTACATTAATGCATGTGTATATATAGTCATATTAATTGATTCAGGAATATAAAGAGACAAAGCATATTTTGTTGACTCATCCATTGCCATTAGAATATATTACGCTTGTCAATAGTATTATGTTATTTTAACCTATCAAACATCTTGTGTAGAAATAGCTGTATGTGTCATAAATATTTTTGGAATGCATACAAGTGGTTGTAGTTGACATTCTTTTGTTTTATCTATGTGTGTGTGTGTGTCTATATATATATATATATATATATATATATATATATATATATATATATAGAGAGAGAGAGAGAGAAAGAGAGAGAGGCAGGTTCGAGAGCACCCCAAATGCCCCTCAATCTCCATCAAGTATTTCCCTTGCTCTCTCCTTCCACTCACTCTCTCACTTCCCACTCACATTCTTTAATATAAACGGGTGGTGCAAATCAGAGGGCATTTGGGGCGCTCCATTTTTGAGGTCCAACAGAACGTTTGCCATATATATATATATATATATATATATATATATATATATATATGTATATATATATAGGCAAGCGTTCCATTGCACACCAAAAGCCCTCTGATTTCCACCTTTCATTTATATTAAAGAAAGTGAGTGAGAAGTGAGAGAGTTAGTGGAAGGAGAGAGAAGGGGAGTTAGTGGGAAATGGGTGGTGGAAAAGTGGGTGCTCACTATTTGGGGTGCCATTGAACCTGCCTCATATATATATATATATATATATGAGGCACGCTCCAGGGCACCCCTTTTTGGTAGCACCTCTTTTGCACCTCATTCTAAACCACTCATTTATAGTTTAATAAGTTAGTGGGGAAGAGAGAGTTAGCGGAAGGAGAGAGAATGGGGAATGTGTAGTGGAAATTAAGGGGGCTAAAGAGGTGCTAAACTATTTGGGGCGCTCTTAATCTTATCCCATATGTGTGTGCGTGCGCGTATATATATGGCGAGCGTTCAATGGCATCCCAAATAGTGCAGCACCCCTATATACCCCCTGATTTCCACCACGTATCCCGTTTCTCTCTCCTTTCACTCATTCTCTTACCTCCCACTCAATTATTCTAATATAAATATTTGGTTTATATAGGAGGGCAAATGGGATGCTCACTATTTGGGGAGTCATTGAACGCTCCTATATATATATATATATATATATATATATATATATATATATATATGGCAAGCGTTCGGTTGCACCCCAAATGCCCCCTGATTTCCACCACCCGTTTATATTAAATAATGTGAGTAGGAAGTGAGAGAGTGAGTGGAAGGAGAGAGAAGGGGAAATACTGTTGGCATAAACCAAAATTAATCAATTCTTGTAATGTCTATTAAAATAAAAAAAACATGTCCATTAGACGAAGTGTCATGTCTATTGGTGAATTGTTGTATCCTTTAAGTCTAAGAGTCATGTTCATTTAATGGTTATGTAGATTGAAATAGTATGTAAACCACTATATATATATATATGTGGTCATTTTGTTGTAAGGAAGTAAGGTAAAAACAAGAAATAAAAATCAATTTCCTCCTATAATATATTGTCTCCTATCTACATCAATCTGGTATCAGAGCTAAAATATCAATATGTCAAATAATCTCCTCAACATAACAAATAATCTTGCTGCCCAGGTTCCTCGTTTCAATTGTGAGATATTTGACTATTGGTGCGATCTAATGAAGTTGTGTCTTGAATCTCAAGATCTGTGGAGTGTGGTCGAAGAAGTTGTAGGAGCGCCGGAAGATGAGACGCAACTCACACCCGCACAAAGGGAACTTCTAAAAAGCAAAAAGCTAAAAGATCGGAAGGCTCTCTACCAAATCTATCAGACACTTGAAACTCAAGTTTATGATAGAATTAGAAAAGTTTCAAATGCTCAGGAGGCTTGGAGAATACTGAATACAATGTATTCTGGCCAAGATCAAGTAAAAAAGATTCGTCTGCAGTCACTGCGAGCTGAATTCGAAAAGCTCGAAATGAAGGATGATGAGAAAATCTCAGAATATTTTATTCGTCTCACTTCCATCATCAATCAGATGGCTTCAAACGGAGAAGTCGTGGAGACCCAAAGAGCCGTCGAAAAAATTCTGTGGAGCCTACCAATGAAATTTGATCATATTGTGGTTGCAATTGAGGAATCAAGTGACATTGCTTCACTTTCTCTTGAAAGCTTGCAAGGGAGGCTGGAAGCTCATGAGGCTAGGATCTTGAAGAGAAGTAAACAAACTAATTTTTCTCAAGATCAAGCCTTAAAATCTCAATTCACATCCACAAAAGATCAAGGTCTATCTCATGGCAAAAATTATAGCGGGAATGGTGGAAAACGTGAAGAATCAAAGGCGGAGAAACCATCATCCAAAAATAACAAAGCGCGAGGCAAATACAAAGGTAAAAAACCTTATTTTGAATGCAATTTTTGCCACAAGCCAGGTCATAAAGAAAATGATTGTTGGGAGAGACATCCTGAAAAGAAGCCAGTTGCTAGCTTTAAGCATAATGAAGCAGGAAATTCTGAATCTTTGTTGATTGCTTCGGATGGAAATATTGAAAATATATGGTACTTGGATAGTGGTGCAAGTAGGCATATGATTGGAAATAAAAATTTGTTCTTGAGTCTTGTGGAAGCTAACGATGGTCAAGTTACTATCGGAGATGCTAAATCATACAAAATTGAAGGTGTTGGTGAAATCTATTTCAAAACCAAGGCTGGAAAAGTTGAAAAAATGTCGGAGGTTCTTTATGTTCCAGGCATATGCAGCAATCTTCTTAGCGTCGGTCACTTGCTGAAGAAGGGATTTGATTTTCAATTCGTTGGAGATCAATGCAGCATGAAGAAGAACGACCAACAAGTGGCGAATATTGTGATAGGATCCAACAAATTATTTCCGATCAAACTAGACATCGTGAGCAATAAGTGCATGTTTGCTGATTCTAGTAAAGTTTCCAAGTTATGGTATGAGAGGTTCGGGCATCTAAACTTTCGGAGCTTGAAAGAAATGTCTACCAAAGAAATAGTCCAAGGACTCCCCAAAATTATGGCGATAAATGAAGTATGCGAGGAATGCCAATTTGGAAAACAACATCATGAATCTTTCCCATCCAAATCAAAGTGGATTTCTAAATCATCTTTGGAGCTTGTTCACACCGACCTTTGTGGACCAATGTAAGTGTCATCGCTTGGAGGGACTGCTTTCTCAAAAAATGTTGCTGCATTAGGCATTCGAAGGAATTTTGGTTTAGGGGAGACATTGTTGGCATAAACCAAAATTAATCAATTCTTGTAATGTCTATTAAAATAAAAAGACATGTCCATTAGACGAAGTGTCATGTCTATTGGTGAATTGTTGTGTCCTTTAAGTCTAAGAGTCATGTTCATTTAATGGTTATGTCCATTGAAATAATATGTAAACCACTATATATATGTGGTCATTTTGTTGTAAGGAACTAAGATAAAAACAAGAAATAAAAAGCAATTTCCTCCTATAATATATTGTCTCCTATCTACATCAAATACTTGGTGGAGAATGAGGGGCATTTGGGGTGCTGCACTGTTTAGGGTGCTCTCGAACCTGCCTCTCTCTCTCTCTATCTCTCTCTCTCTCTCTCTCTCTATATATATATATATATATATATATATATATATATATATATATATGGCGAGCGTTCAATGGCACCCCAAACAGTGCAGCATCCCTAAATGCCCCCTGATTTCTACCACATATCCTGTTTCTCTCTCCCTCTCATTCTCTCACTCTCCACTAACTTAAACTAATATAAATGCTTGGTTTATATAGGGGGCTTTTGGGATGCTCACTATTTGGGGTGCCATTGAACACTCCTATATATATATACATACATATATATACATACATATATATATATATATACGTACATATATATATATATGGCTAGCGTTCAATGGCACCCTAAACAGTGCGACACCCCTAAATACCCCCTGATTTTCACCACATACACGTTTCTCTCTCCCTCCACTCATCCTCTCACCTCCAACTCACTTATTCTAATATAAATTCTTAGTTTATATAGGGGGCAAATAGGGTGCTCACTATTTGGGGGTGTCACTGAACATTATATATATATATGTATGTATGTATGTATGTATGTATGTATGTATGTATAGGAGTGACTATAGAGACACAAAATTGGACATAAATTAATGTACATAAAATTTGGACCATACGATTTGTTTGTTTTTATGTGGGAATCTAATGGTTCAGATTTTGTGTGTTTAATTTTGCGTCCATTTAAACTTTCTCTCTCTCTCTCTCTCTCTCTCTATATATATATATATATATATATATATATATATATATATATATATATATATATATATTCTTGAAGGGAGATTGGATACTGGTTTAGATCATGTCATCCACTCTTGTTATTTCTCTTCCCATTGACTTTCCAAAGTAAATTCCCTATACCCAAAATCTACTGTTCCTCTGTATTCAAACAATCAGCACACCTGATTTTCACCTTTTACAATTAAGTCCCTTTTTATCTCCGAAGCAAATCCCCTGTATCAGTACTTGTTAGAGGTATTATTCTCCATTACTGTTATATGTTCCAGCATATATATGTTAAAGTTATATTGGTGCTTCAAAATAATTATTTCATGAATAATTAGAAATACCGTTTAATGTATTTAGGAAAGAGTTGTTCTGCTTGTTCTATTCTATAGGAAATAAGATTTTTATCTAGTCTTTAGGAATGTACCTAAAATTAAGGAAGTAGTTTATTTATTTAAAGCTTATGAGATGATATCAACCTGAAGGTGTGAAGCAATAACAATGTAGTTTTTTCAATTATTCTATTTTTTATCTCTTTTCTCCTCTCTATATCAAATTCTAACACGGTATCAGAGCTAAGTTGATGAGAGGGGAAAGAGAGATCTTTAGAGGGAGAAAAAAAAAATAGTTTTTAAACAATTCCAAAACGTCCCAGCTGAAGTACAACAAAAGAAAGCAGATCTGGTCATGAAGAAAATGATTGTTGACATAAGGGAAAACCTAAGTATTCACTACAAGAAAATAATATATTGATAGCAAGCAATGATTGCACGATAATTTAACTTACTATAATTAATTATGCTAGTCATTAATTAGAATAAACCATGACTTAGAACAATAATCCATGACATTGATCAATGCAATAATAAATAAACCATGGGTTTGACCGGTAAGCCATGACATGGCATCCACGCCCTAAAAAATCGTAGGGTAATTTTTGGCCACCTAAATTTTCCCCCTTCCCTCTCAATTTTCAGCCGCTGAAAATTGCTCTTCCCCCAATTTTTCATGAAATCTAATTTTCACGCTTCCCTCTAATCTAATTTCACGCTTTCCTCCAATTCAGTCAACTAATTTCCCTCTCCACTCATGCCCTCCCATCGATATTCCCTCCAATCGACGCTCGATTCCTGGTTCGCTCGCTTGCAATTGTGTACGGAGTTCATTCGTCGACCTCAAAGACGACGACGGAGAGTGATTATTTCGACTTCGACCGTTGAACTCGATAGGTATTTAATTACGAAATTGATTTTAGCAATGCTTATATAGCATTGTTGTTGCTCATAACAACATGTTTTGCTATTGATTTTCAGTTTCTAAATTCCTCCACCGGTTATAAGGAAATCTGCTGTTGTTATATCCGGGATGTAACATCCAGTGATAAGGAAATCTGTTGTTGTCATAACATGTTCTGCTAGCCTTGATGTAATATCTGGTGATGCATTTGTTATCTTATTGTTTTCATTTTTCATAATTAAAATTGAGATTACTCAATTTGTAGGTTATGAATTTGAAACAACATGGTATGAGAGCTTAATACCTTGGAAGTACATAGATTGATAAATCTTCACAGTCCAGTGGAAAAAGTAGTAAACTTTATACCTGGCTCCAGAGAAAGCTTGTTCAGTTCCTTCTAGGTATGAATCTCATATACCAGTTTAAGAAAACCTGTCACTATACATATCGATCTCTGTCATGAGCTAATGTTTGTTGTAATTATAAGTTTGACCGTTAAATTTTGTTACCTATTTTTTTTATCTAAAACTATGTCAAGGTTATGGTTCCTTATTTTAAGTTAATATACAATCTCTAATTAAATTGGTAATATGACTGTATATGGTTAATAATGTTACAGTTTGGTTGGTGATATTACTTTGATGATATAAATTTTTAGTACTACTTACTTTAAGTGTTAATGGATATAAGAAGGATGTTACAGTTTGGTTAATAATGTTATATACAGGGGCGGATCTAGTTGAAGGCCAGGTAGGGCCAAGGCCATATCTGAACATGTAAAAAACTAACATAGAACACCGAGTTTTGAATGGCCGCCCTACCTGAATTCTCAAACATGCCCCAGTTGAGCTTTCAAACAGCCTATGACAACCCATTTTTGGGCATAACCATGCTACTAGCAGCTAATTTACAATAGTGGAGCCCATATTCATACATATATACAACAAAATCTAGCATAATCTTGCAATGTGGGACTGGTTCGCCCTACCTCAGCTAAAATGCTGGATCCTCCACTGGTTATATAGCCATTCCTGTATATGGTTAATAATATGGATATTAGCTCTAACTACTGCTGCTGTATCTTATAGAAGAGGTCTGGCTATTAGTATCTAAAGAAACCTTCTTGTTAACCTTATTATAAGGTGAACCTATGTTACATAGAGATGCTTCAATTTTGAGGAGGATTCACACAAAAGAACCTTTCTAATACGTAAAATTAATTTTCATTTATCCAAATTCAGTTGTAGAAAATTAAATTGATTTTATCTGCATTTGTCTAATAGTAGCAAAGAAGATACACATGTAATATTAGCGATGGTCTTCCAAGAAATAATTTAATAATAATTCTATAATACATTAAATGGAAAATTATTTCGAGAGAGTGTCTTGACAACACCAATTATGCGCACAAGTACTTTTTTCCAATGTTGTTTCTCTCGATCAATTTGAGTTTCCATTGCATTATCAATTGTCGCTTTTTGTTGAAGCCCTCTATGTAAATCGACCCATTTGATAAGATTTGCATTATGCAATGGATTACTTTCATGCCCTCTTAACTTGGTAGGTAAATTATGTCAATCATTCCTTCATTTGCCAAGTTGGAGGCCATATGTGCATTTTTAAATAGTTTGCAACAAAAACAAAATACTTTATCACACGCATTTGAATACACAAGCCATTTTCTTTCATGCTTTTCACCACGTGAATAGCCGCCAATGTACTGCTTAGAAGTAAAGTGTCTACCGGTTATTGTATTTCTTGGAAATGCATCATTATCTTTTAAAATTTTGATGGGACCACGTTGAATTAACATAATTCTTTTCGCATCGGTAATCGCTCCCCATAATCCCGGATCATAATTGACCTCAACATTTCTTTTAAGATCAAGCGTCGGTACATTACCAACATTTTCTTCATGAGCATTAACTTCAAGATTTATATTATCCTCCTCCGTTGCAACCTCTACGATATGATCTCCTACTTCAATACTTTCGTTTATAGGTCCGTGATCTTCGTCGATATCAACGTTAGAACCAATATTCTCATGCTCCAAATTGGTTTCTTCAACTTGACTAGAATTTGAAGTTTGAATTTTTTTATTTCTTGCTTGAAATAAATTTGAAATTGAGCCGACCAATGATTTTGCTTCATCATCTTTTTGTTGTTTTCTTTTCCTATTTTGATATCCAGAATTCTGTTTTCGATTCCTATCTCGAAGACATAATATAATATTATAAATATAGCAATACTAGCATTTTAGTCACCTTATAAGTAATAAAAAAAATATGCCTAATTTGACAAATTTGTTCTATAAAAAAACCGAGATAGGCAAGACAAATTCATACATATTTCATTAACCAATAAGTCACTAGTTTACAAGCTCAATTTGACAAATTAAATAATTAACCAGTCAAATAATTATTTTTAAATCAAACAAATTAACCACAAATATAAAAAATTAAAATAAACATTAAACTTACATGTTTATCCTAGTTGAAATAGGTGAATAAGCAAAATTCCTCCAGCCAAATTGACTAACTGAGCTAATGAAGTCCTATTCCTGTTACAAGTTTCAACTAAACAAAGGCTGCAAATTCCAACTCCTGCTTCAAATAGAATGATATAAACAAATAGGTTAGTCCACAACTGTCCAAGCAAAATCATTAAATCAACAAATTAAATCTTGTTGCATGTGCTAGTGCTGTGCGTTGAAAATAAGAAAATTTATAAATTGAAATTACCTAGGTTAATTTCAAACAGCAATTTGAGGGGTTGAAGGATCAAAATTGAATAGATATTGCAATTGGCGGTCGGTGAAGTTGGCTGTCGCAATTAGTAGTGAAGGCTGATGGCTGAAAACTGTCGCGGTGATCGAATGTCGGCTGCCGCGATGAAGATGAAGCCCTGCGGCTGCGGTTTCGACTTGCAAGCCTACGACGAAGAAGTAGGTAACGATGGCAGAAATTTGGGATTTTGTTGCCCCCATTGTGTTTGATGCCCTAGACATTAGGCTTGTCAGGCTTGGGTATGCCCTAGACACACACACTCATGGAGTTATCTTACTACCTAAATGTATCAGTCAGAACTGGAAGTCATTGCTTTTTGTGCTCTACGTAAGCTTGATAAACAGAACTCAATATGATTCTTATGATTTAATTGCTTCTATACAATATTACATTGGGACTTGGTTATAATATCTTGTCAATGGTCTGTTTGTTGCTTGATTAGAAATTCTAATATTACTATTTTAGTCAATTTTCTTGCTTCTTCCTAAAATATGTTCTTTTTAGATACATGTACATGCAAAACTGCATAATGAAATAGGACGATTCATCACCTGAGAGCTTATTAAAGGGATGCTACATGGTATGTTCTTTGTAAATACGCTGAAGGGACGCTCCATCATACGCTGCATGGTACCTTCTTAGTCAATTTTGTTGCTTCTTCCTAAAATACGTTCTTTGTAGATACGTTCTTACTAAGGCTCCATTTGTTTAAAAAGCTGAAAACTGAAGGCTGAATGCTTAACGCTGAATGGTGAAAGCTGAAAGCTAAACACTGAAAGTTGAATGAAAGATACAATGTTTGATTATGTTCTGAATAGAAAGTAGAAGTGTTAATAAAAAAAATTATTTGACAAAAATACTTTTATCTTTATTAACAATTTAAAATTGTAAACATTTTAAAATTTTGATATTTGAGGAAATGTATAAGCTGATACAGTAGCTTTGAAGAATATTTTTAACAAGTTACACAATACTGACATGTACACGATTATGATACTGTTGTCAAAAGACTTGAAGTCTACATAAAATACACATTAACAGAAAAATTCAGTTGTCCCTCACATAATACCCTTGGGTCAATTTTTTACCCAGTGTATACATTCACTTTTTTGATTAGTTGCTAAGGATACTTATAAGGAAGAATTTTATAGACAAGTATAAATTAGATGTCTAGCTCAAACAAGTATATCCAGATTCCTTAATTGCCCATTTGAGTTGGCTAGGTGTGAAAGTTTACCATCTTATACAAGAAGAACTCATGGCTGTCGAAGAAAAGAGAAATTTTCAACAAACAAAACTGCAACATTACAATAAAAAAGGAAAAGGTAATATATATGCTAGTATATTTGTCAATGAAAAAAAAAATAGTGTAGCATATAACATATACCATAATATCTAAGACAAGCGAATTTTCTAAGGGATTGAACACAGTTCTCTTGGATCGTGCCCAAATTATATCCATTAAAACATTATCTAAATACAATATTAAAGGTTAACCCTACCTATTAGAACTGAATTATCATCCATTTGCATGCAAAGTACTCTATCCAAGTTTCTACAACGTCCCCAACCAATAACCCAAATTCTGCCTTTATATCCTATTGTGTTACTATGCAACCAAAAGATCCATGTCATTTTGTGTCAGAAAAACCCAACTGATACTACAGAAAAGCTCTAGCGGAGTAGATGATAGAACCAAAATGTTTGAGCTGCACCTCATTTATTTCTAACTTATCCTCAGAGATTGTTTTATTGAGTTTCACTGTTGCTTATTGATATATGAACATAAGGGAGAAAACTGAAGTTATACAGAGAAGAAGGACAACGGATGGAATAAAAGATCGTTCAGATCCAGTGCTAGTAAAAAGCGATATTTTGCTGCTGATTCGTTATACCCAGCTGACTTTGTAAATCGCTTAATCATTTTTCCTTCCAAACGATGTTCCAGCTTCTTAACACTGAACTTTTTTTCATTCAGGGCTGTATCCAGCGCTTCTTTGCTCAAACAAACGCAACCTAAAATATCTTATGGTCCATCATCACCTGATAGCTTATATTGAAGGGACGCTACATGGGTCACTAAGAGTATCATCCAGAAAAGACCAAATTCATTAAACTTCAACGTTATGGCATGCACTCTCAAAAAATGGATGAATGACATTCAGATCAGGGAAACATTGCAGGTTGATGCGATCATCACCAAAATATTCTTTTAGACTACATTTTGGAGTTTCTTGTATTTTATGTATGCTTACTTTTATGAAAATGATGATGTTTGTCAGAAGTTCTCTTTATTCTTCTGGGAAAAAAAGCTGTGATATTATTAATTAGTGGCCAATAAGTATAAGTTTATTTGTGGCTATTTAGTGATATTTAAAAACTTTGAGGAAATAAATTTTGTTAATGTAATATTATTATTATATGATACTATATGCATGTCCCTCCGTATCTTTTTCATTATGTAATAGTCGATTCTTCTCAGCTATAAGATATACGTTTTTTAAAATATATTTTTATGTTTAATAATTCAATAATTTTTATTATGTATATGATCATTATGTGTTAAACTAAGGATAACAATAAAGCGCGATTTTTTTGAAAAATTATATAATTCAACGGTCGGTTTTTCCCACCGTTGTGCGGTAATACTAGTATTAGTATTATTAATGAAGGGCAGTTATTAAATGCCACTTGATAGTTTATGCATACATCAGTTTTTTGCAATTTCCGCAAGTTTTATGCACATTTAGAGACTACTGCGTTGCCATCTTCTTCCGGCCTACTCCTTGAGATCATTTCTGACCTTGTAACACCCATAATTCTAGTGAAATATAAGTCCCACATCGTGAAAGTCTTTGCGAAATGTGGACTTATATCTTGTTCGAACGAAGGTGCGGGCTATTACAGTGGTATCAAAGCCTGGGTGAGGTGCGCAACAAAAATAATGTAAGGAATCTCATCTAGCTTAGTACAAATAATGATATCCGTATATTTAAGGCATCTTACGCAATTGTTTTCTTTTTCTTTTAGATATAATCTATTTAGCTAAAATAATAGAACAAAATATTTAAGAATATTGAAACAACCACTTACTTGGAAACTGTATGTGTTAAATTTGATGATACAAAATCACAAATTGATTGGAACAAATTTGCAAAGAATGGAAAGTAAATATTTTTATAATGGGAATGCATTGATTGCATTTGATGAGGTGGTAGAGAAATAAATGAAGGGATTAATTTCTTCCATCTATGCTAAAGAAACAAATTGATTTACTTCCTATGTTTGCACATTTGTTGCTATGGTAATTTGCCTCCATTATATTATTACCATATGTTGGTAATTTAATTGATGACTCACGTAGATTTGCACTGGCTATATATTGAGGGGTAGACTTTAGTGTAAACCAATCTTGGCATGGAGCCAGTGATCTCCAATGGTGTCTCTTCTTGTTAAACCTGATTGAGGTTTGGATATGTAAACTCTTATTTTGTAAACTCTTGTAGTTCTCTCATGTGGAATAAAATCTCTCTCTGTTGGACTGGACGTACACCATGATGATAGTGGAACCAGTATAAATATTGTGTCTCTTTGTTTCTCTGCTATAATTATTTACTATTTGTTGATATAATAAAATAATTGTTATCAGATTAGATTGGTGTTCAATTGACAAATCTAGATCCTGCTTATTGGGCTTCCGCATTTATGCACAAAAATCATAACTTATTGGGCTTCCGCATATGCTCAATTTTGCACAACAGTATGTGTGCGTATGTGAGCACGCACATGGTGACACACTTTATCTTGTTTACGTTATTTGGTTGGAGGATGTAGAAGTCTTGCAGGAGTCAAAGGAGAGGCATACTAGGCCTCAGATGACTCACCCATTCATTCATAGATATGCTAATTTGCTCTCTACTACATATACGGATGAATCAAGTGATGATGGCAAGTCATCCTCGGCTTTGTCCCCCTCTCCCTTTTCTCATGTAATTCTTTCCCATCAATATATGCCTAATCTTATTGTCTCTTCTCTCTATTATCTTATCTTTAATTACTCCCGATGAGTTTCTTTTTGTCTACTACATTTAGTTTTACACTAATGTGCATGTGTATATATAGTCATATTTGTAATGAAAGTTATGAAAACATTTGAGTGATTCTGGAATATAAAGAGGCAAAGCATATTGTGTTGACTTATCCATTGCCATGGGAATATATTATGCCTATGTATATGGTATTATGTTAATTTTAACCTATCAAACATGTATCATAAATATTTTTGGAACGCACTTGTATACAAGTGGTTGTAGTTGACATGCTTTTGAACATCGGCAGGTTCAGTATCATTACATTATATTCTTGAAGGGAGATTGGATGCTGGTTTGGATCATGTCATACACTCTTATTATTTCTCTTGCCATTGACTTTCAGTATCAGTACTTGTTAATGATATTATTCTCCATTACTGTTGTATATTCCAGCATATATATTCTTGATTCTTCCATGTGCAGATCAAGACATCTTTATTAATGCTTGGAGTCGATGTGTTTCACTGAGGATTTTAAGATAGATCGATAGTCTTGGTGTAACTTGTCCCTTATATATGTTAATTGATAATTACTGTTTGTTAACTCTGTGAATTTGCAGACATGAAGAATTTTGAAGTTAACCTAGATGTAACTTTAAGTCAATCAATGTAGCGAGTGAAGTCATGGAAAGACCATTAAGTCGGTGCCCCATATTTTTCGAAATTTTGAAAATTCTCAGAAACTAAAAAGTTGGAGAATGGAAGCCAGATCGAACGTAGAGCTGATTAATCAAACCACTTTCGACTTTGTTCCTTTTCGGGGACGAAAAGTTTTAAGTGGGGGAGATTGTAATAACCCAGAAAATCTGGGCCAGTTTAAAATTTTTATTTTGGCAATTTTGGCGAATTTTGATTATTTAAAATGAATTATTTTAAATAATTATCGACGAGAAATTTAATTTGAATATAATTAGAACGTATATATTATATACGTCGTCGTTAGAATATAAATATTTATATATAATTATAAATAGGAATTGAAAATGGCGCGGTAGTTCGATAATTCGATTTCAAACTTCAATTGAATGTACAGGGTGCAAAACAATCCAGATTTTAGTGAAACCAAAAATAATGGAATCTATTTGTGAATATCTTTCCAACGAATCCGAAAAATCAAAATTTCATAGCGGGAATCAAAAGATATGTCCAGTTGAAAATTCTGAATAGTCGCTATGGAATTCAGGCCCTTAAAAATAGGAATTTTGCAAACGACCTCGGATTTCGACGAAACCACTTTTGTTGGATCCGCAGTGTCAAATTATTGCTAGGTTTCAAATTTCATAATTTTTAGAATCAATATGTGAGCGTGGCAAAGGAAAATGCGTTTGACCAGTTTCAGTTGATTTTAATCGACTGGAAATTGGCCATTTTTCCAACGGTCTCAGAATTTAACGAAACTAGTTTTGTTAGGTCTGTATCGACAATACGAAGCTAGAAAATGTTTTTCGGGAATTTTCTAGTTAGTATGTGACCCCGGTAATTTGAAATGTACGTTTAAAATTCAATATAATGATTTAAAAGTAAATTCAACGGAAACCAATCGAAACGATCAAATCAGCTTGCGATACATATCCCATTGTGTTCGGAATGGTGTAAAACGCTATGGACGACAGGCGGTGGGTTCGATTTCGAGGCCATATGAAAAAGTCAACTATTGGAGAATTAATTAAATAATTAATTAAATTACATATACCCCCCCTTTTCTTTCCTCCTTACCCCGTCAGTTTTAATCGAAAAAAAAACCCTCGATCCCCAAATCCCGTAACCCACCATCGCGGCCCCCGATGAGCCGCCGCGCCTAGGCGGCGCAGCCACCACAGCCGCCCTCCCCCTCCTCTTCTTCCCCCTCCCTTCTTCTTCTTCCTCACCTAACCCGCATCGAACCCCACCCAGACCCGAACCCGCAAACCCCCCCCCCCCCCCCAGTGCCGCGGCGAGCCACCCAGACCCCCCCTCCTTGCCAGAAGCGATCGCGAAGGGGCCCCCCCCAATTGAAGAACCGACGCCCCTTTCCCATACCGATCCCCTCCACTGTCTCCTGCTGCCTCCGCCTTCCTCGATTCCCGTCCCCCTCCTCTTCTGAATAAATCGAGACCCCCCCCCTATCGCGAAGCACCCCCCCTAGATCGATGCACGCAGACACCCCCCAGTCCCGAACCCGCAACCGAGCCCCCCAGCAGCGAGACGACCGCCGACGCCCCCCCTTCTCTCTGCAACTCACTGTAAGTTTTTAATTATATTTTTATTTATAAAATCAGTTTTTTTTTGTGTGTATGAATTAGCATTTATAAAAGCTGAAAATAAAGTATATATAAAGATTTGATTTTTAAAATTGAAAAGATTATATTTTTATTTATAAATATATGATTTATACATAAGGAAGAGGATAAAAATATGATTTTTATATTTTTAAAGTATTAAAAATATGATTTTTATAATTTTAAAGTATTAAAAATATAGTCTTTACTATATAGATGATGTAAAAATATGATTTTTGGTTAGGTAGAAAATTAAAAATATAACTTTTACATGATAGGAATATTAAAAATATCATCTTTATATAGGTAGCAAAATAAAGGCGATATTTTTAAATATAAAAAGGCGATATTTTTAAATATAAAAAGGCGATATTTTTAAATATAAAAAGGCGATATATTTAGATATGAAAAGACGATATTTTGATATGAGTTAGTGAAGTAAAAATATGATTTTTACTTCGGGAGAAATATAAACTTTATTTTTGAAAAGGCGAAAACTTTATTTTTGAAAAGGCGGAATCTTTTTATGAAGAATAGCGTGATAAAAATATAATCTTTACTATATGAACATCGATGTGAAATTATATTTTTATCTATATAGTAGCGGTATAAAAATGTGATTTTTATATATTGAAAATCGAAGAAAAAATATGATTTTTATATATTGGACATCGAAGTAAAAATTCGATTTTTTTCTATATTGAATAGCAAAGTAAAAATGTGATTTTTACATATGTAGTTAATACGAGCAACGAAAGCGACAAAAGGCGTGAAAGATGAAGACTTCTACATTAGAAGAGTCGTGGAATCGGGATAGCTATAGGTGAGAATTTCTCACCTTTCAATTTCTTTTCTAGTTATATATATATACTAGGATGCAGACGGTGCTTAGTAGCACCCGACACAATCGTCCACAGACCATGGACTTGTTTGTTTGGTTGCATAGATTAGTTAGATAATTAGATTTGAAATTTGAGTTGTTTGGTGAAATGAAATTGATTTGATTGACGTGTGAATGGTGTGGGCCTTCACTTGACCGAGGATAAGGCTAGGCCTTGTCCTGTTTCTAGTATCGTGCCGTTATGCTGCCGAAATTTTCTAAAATATGTTAGAAAAATAAAAATATCATTTTATTGAGAATGAACTGAATAGAAATTCATAAGTTAAAATAAAATGTTTTATCGTTAAAAATATAATTTTTAACGTGAAGTGAATAAAATAAATATTCATTTACAAACCGGACGGTTTGTTTATGTACACCTATTTAAATGACATTGATTAGGACGATAAATTTTACACATCGCCCAACTGCACAAATAAGATCTGTGTTTGATTGTTTGAAACCCCACACGGGTGTTGGGATGAAATTTGAAGTTCACTCATCCTGATTGATTAAATATGTCGATCGATTGATTGACAGGCTGTTATAAGCGTTAGATATCTATATTTGATGCTTATACAGTGAAGTGCACTTTGGTTGATGGTTGATTATTTTTCAATGCTATTATATACATGTGATGTATGAAAATCCATATAATTAACTTTATATGGTGATTGATTGGGCCTCATTCCAATTTAGAAAGTAAAGAATATTATAAAATAAAGGTTCATGTGTTGACTGTACTCATCTGTTGAGATTAGTCATGTGTTGAACGAATATTTTAATAATAAAATTTACATCTTTATCAATATAAAATAAAGGTTCATGTGTTGACTGTACTCATCCGTTGAGATTAGTCATGTGTTGAACGAATATTTTAATAATAAAATTTACATCTTTATCAATATAAAATAAAGGTTCATGTGTTGACTGTACTCATCCGTTGAGATTGGTCATGTGTTGAACGAAATATTTTAATAATAAAATTTACTTCTCTATCATTATAAAATAAAGGTTCATGTGTTGACTGTACTCATTCGTTGAGATTAGTCATGTGTTGAACGAAATATTTTAAAAATAAAATCTACATCTTTATCATATATAAAATTTGAAACTGACTGGAAAATAGATAAGATGAGTGGTCTCCTGGATATTAATCTGATGTTGGTTTCGGCCTTCGGGGTTAATATTCAGGAAATCGTTCTCTCACTAAATTACGGTTGAAGTCTGATTTAATATCAAATAAGAGATACCTTAATTTTCATAAAATATAATAATTTAACAAAAGTAGTCACACGTGGACGGTACTCATTCATTGAGATTAGTCGTGTGTTGACAAAAAGAAATATTTGAAAAGAAATATTTGAAACGAAATATTTGCAATAGAATATTTGAAAATAGAAATACATGAAGCCGTGTTGATTAGATTGACGCCATTTTGACGTGAACGATATTTATATCGATTTTATTCATTTCGAAATGAATTGAATATATAACGATTTCGAAATGAATTGAATATATAACGATTTCGAAATGAATTGAATATAAAACGATTTCGAAATGAATTGAATGTAAAACGATTTCGAAATGAATTGAATATATAACGATTTCGAAATGAATTGAATATATAACGATTTCGAAATGAATTGAATATATAACGATTTCGAAATGAATTGAATATAAAACGATTTCGAAATGAATTGAATGTAAAACGATTTCGAAATGAATTGAATATATAACGATTTCGAAATGAATTGAATATATAACGATTTCGAAATGAATTGAATATATAACGATTTCGAAATTAATTGAATAGAAAACGAATTTGATTTCAATTGAATATATAACGAATTTGATTCGAATAGAAAACCAATTTGAATTGAATTGAATAGAAAACCAATTTGAATTGAATCGAATAGAAAACCAATTTGAATTGAATCGAATAGAAAACCAATTTGAATTGAATAGAAATGAATTTTAAAACGAATTTATAAAGGAGAATTCAATTTTGATTTGAAATGAAATGGAAGTTGAAATTGCTTTTGAAACGAATATAAAACTATTTATATAATTCGTTTTAAATAGAGATCGACGAAATATATATTATATATATTATATATATATAATATAATGGCCTGAATAGAACACGCCGCGCCGCGGCAGTTCGTGAATTTCGACCATTTATTTCAAACGGACATTACGGGAGATCCGACCGTCGGATTCTCCTAAAGCCGGAACCGTTGGGTTCGTATCGAAAAGAGCTTTCTAACGAATATTAGAAATTCAAAATCTAACGGTTGGATTTGGAGATACGTCCAAATCAAATTCGAAAAAGGTCGCTGTAAGTGCAGTTCGATGGCCATTGTTGGAAATCGACTGTACGGGCCTTGATAAAATTATTAAAAATAGTAATAATTAGTGTAAAATCATAAGAAATGATTTGGAAAAATTTGGGATGAAAAACTCCATATTTGAAAAGAAAAAAAAATAGATTTTGATCAAAATGAACTAGTATGAACTAAATTTAAAACCCAATTGTTTTTAAATAAATAAATTAGATTTAAAAAGGCGTTTTAAATAATCGGAATTTCTAATATATTTGATTTGATTTGAAATGGGTTTATCGTGAACTGTGTTTTAAATAACACCTAGTTCTTTAACCCAGTAAAAGGAGTCTTAACGAATCTGCAATTAGGTTGAAATTTGAATTTGCAATCTAAATTATCAAATTTAGAAAACGAGCGAGAATGGAGTATTACCAGTTTTGCTCCAAAGCGATAGTTAAATCTTTAATTAGATTTGAACGTGAAATGGTAATTAATTTTACCGATAACACCGTGGTGTTAGATATGGAGTGTTACCAGTTTTGCTTCATGGGATGAATAGGTTGGGATTGGGAAATAAAATAAATAATTACTTCGGTGTGGTTCGCTAATCTCGACTAGTTTAGAAAAACCATAATTTGGTTTGAAACGACATCCAAAGGGAGATTACAGGATAAATTTTAAAGAATTTATCTTGGATAAAATTAATGGGAACCTTTCCCTAAGAATGTGGAATTTAGAATCTAGCTGTAGGTTGGCTAAGAAGAATGGTTTCCTGGGTATTGATCTAATGTTGGTTTCGGCCTTCGGGGTTAATGTTTGGGAAATTGTTCTCTTGCTAATTTGCGGTTAGTGACTAATGAATTGGAATGAGGCATATGTTGTGTTTGTGTAACATTTGTTTTTAATATACGCGGGTTGTTCGGAAAGTCCGGGTTTACACCCATTCTGAATAACCGATTCGACGATATGTCGAAGATGAAGACGGTGGTCGAAGACCGGAAGTCTTCACATCGTTTGGATAATTACTGACGATCCTGATTGGGCTGTACACCCAAGAGGATGGAAATAGTTGGTGGTCGTCCAGACGTACTTGGAGATGGATGGATATGCGAGGAAAGTGCCTCCGGTTTCGTTCAGACCCAGAAAGGACTTGTAAATAGATTGTGTGTCTGACATTGGATTTTATTCTGTGTTGATTGATTTCTATTAAATATACATCTGTTTGGCGGCGGAGAATTTATTCTTTTGCTTAACGCCCTTCTCTGAGACGTACGAGCTTAGATGTTATATATCGATAGACATCAATCGCATGGCATGAATTGCCTGTGTGGCACGCTGAGATGCAATGATCAAGGCTTCTGTTGAAAAGCAAAGTCTTGTGGTTGATGATCAAAGCACAACCTACATGGCAGCTTTGTGTATAACGTGAATTCGCGAGCCTCACACAACGGTATGAGTCAAAAACGGGATACGGACTGCAGGGAGAGCACGGCGTTTCTTTCTAGCTTTGGTGGTGTCAGTGACTTACCAGCCCTGACATTTATATAATTTTCACCTTTGTGGTTGTTGGAATGCGAGGCGCCTCGATTATAGGTCTGTAAGGACCGGGAAACGTGTGTTCAGGCATAATTAATCCTCTAACGTAAGTGAGGACCGGCCCTGAAGCATCCAGGGGTTGCCCAGAGTGCGTAACCCTGAGATATTTGCTAGAGTGTCTCGAACGCGGAGAGGAGCTTGCCCCTTGCCTCGACTCATGACGGAAATCCAATTTCCAATACGTGTATTGCGGCTTTATTTGTAGAGCCTAGTATGGCGACATAGTAGCATGGGATGCTATGCCGTCTATGATTTATATTTATGATTGAAACTGTTTTGACACTATACACTTATTATAGTATCAAATGATTTGTTTTAAACGTACCAAGCATGTTTGGCTGTTATAAGGAAAAACCCTATCCTCCGGCTTGCGTTGCATTGTGTGATGGGACCTGGGTCTTATAACAGCTTCATTTTTCGAAAAAGCATTGCGCTATTCATTCTATATGCACTGGTATTCTTGGGAGAAAACCCGTTCCGTGTTATACGGCGTGGTCCCTCGAATTACTCTCTTTTAAAAATAAAGTTTTAAATAACTGTTTTAGTTCTCACACCAGTCACATGACTGACTTGGAGTTTATTGTTTTAACCTAAACTCTGGGTGCCCTTATTTTCCGCACGGGCAGCTAGTAGTTTTGGTTTTGCAGATTTATATTCACAGGATCCTGGTTTACAGCTGGAATGATATCCGGAAAGCTCTGTATCCGTATATCACCTTCAGTTGTGCTTTGTATTATTTTCCGCTGCTTTGTAATTTATTGTAATCTCTGATATTTATCGAATGTAATTTATTCATTTATACTCCGTATATTATTGTATCTGATGGAATTGTTGTAATATACAATGAAATGTTCTTCTGTTTGTGTTCTGATTTGTCCTGTTCTCAACGTTCAGGGGTTTCGAACGGTCTAGATCGGTTTAACGACTGATTCGGATCGAGCGAAATTCCCGGTCGTCACATTTGGTATCAGAGCTTTGGTTTACAGAGCTCGAGAACAAGACACATTAGAACCATACGAAAGAATTCATCAGATATTGGATTAGTAGTATCCAATTAGAATGACTCGTTAGAGATAGGATCAGTAGTATCCTAGAACGGGTGTGAAGAGTATATTTTTTCAAATGAAAACAATTTTTATTTTGAAATTTAAATCAATTCTACGTATTTGATTATTTATTTATTTTGAATATGGACAATCGAGTATATAAAGATTTTGCATATACGCGTCATGAACGTATATTCGAAGTTTTAATATACTGGATAGATATAGAATCATACTCTAGTGGCCCGAAGATGATTCTGATGATTGACTAGTCGTCATTAGTATTCATGTTCGAGTAACGAAGGTGTGATATCGATATATTTCCATTAGACTGGTGTGAGAACCAAAACTTATATAGCTAGAACACATTGTGTGAATTGCCACCAAAAACAAGATTTTCAGTATATGTATCAAATTTATGGATTTGAAACTCTAATCCACTAATTGATTGATGTTTGTGTTATTTGTTTATTTGTTTGATAATTTTGAACCATTATGCCTAATATAACCAAATATTGAACTGTATTGAAAATTGGTCGCATTTGCTTGCATATACATTTATATCATTGAACAGGTCATAGCAAGGAGAGAGAATAAAATTTGTTTGCCCGACAAATAGGTACATGTTTACTATAATTTACTGTTTTGTTTGGGTGATGATGATTTTATGAGCCTATTGGCTAGCCGCTTGGCTTTTTCTTTTTCTTTTTGAGATTAGAAGGACCGGGGAAGCTATTTGAAATTCCCCGATGCTCCCGGTGCAGGGGAGGTTATGGCGAAATTTTTCGAAAATTTAGGGTGTTAGCCAAATTTTTGAAATTTTGAAAATTCTAAGAAACTAAAAAGTTGGAGAATGGAAGCCAGATCGAACGTAGAGCTGATTAATCAAACCACTTTCGACTTTGTTCCTTTTCGGGGACGAAAAGTTTTAAGTGGGGGAGATTGTAATAACCCGGAAAATCTGAGCCAGTTTAAAATTTTTATTTTGGCAATTTTGGCGAATTTTGATTATTTAAAATGGATTATTTTAGATAATTATCGACGAGAAATTTAATTTGAATATAATTAGAACGTATATATTATATACGTCGTTGTTAGAATATAAATATTTATATATAATTATAAATAGGAATTGAAAATGGCGCGGTAGTTCGATAATTCGATTTCAAACTTCAATTGAATGTACAGGGTGCAAAACAATCCAGATTTTAGTGAAACCAAAAATAATGGAATCTATTTGTGAATATCTTTCCAACGAATCCGAAAAATCAAAATTTCATAGCGGGAATCAAAAGATATGTCCAGTTGAAAATTCTGAATAGTCGCTATGGAATTCAGGCCCTTAAAAATAGGAATTTTGCAAACGACCTCGGATTTCGACGAAACCACTTTTGTTGGATCCGCAGTGTCAAATTATTGCTAGGTTTTAAATTTCATAATTTTTCGAATCAATATGTGAGCGTGGCAAAGGAAAACGCGTTTGACCAGTTTCAGTTGATTTTAATCGACTGGAAATTGGCCATTTTTCCAACGGTCTCAGAATTCAACGAAACTAGTTTTGTTAGGACTGTATCGACAATACGAAGCTAGAAAATATTTTTCGGGAATTTTTCTAGTTAGTATGTGACCCCGGTAATTTGAAATATACGTTTAAAATTCAATATAATGATTTAAAAGTAAATTCAACGGAAACCAATCGAAACGATCAAATCAGCTTGCGATACATATCCCATTGTGTTCGGAATGGGGGTAAAACGCTATGGACGACAAGCGGTGGGTTCGATTTCGAGGCCATATGAAAAAGTCAACTATTGGAGAATTAATTAAATAATTAATTAAATTACATATACCCCCCCCCCTTTTCTTTCCTCCTTACCCCGTTAGTTTTAATCGAAAAAAAAACCCTCGATCCCCAAATCCCGTAACCCACCATCGCGGCCCCCGATGAGCCGCCGCGCCTAGGCGGCGCAGCCACCACAGCCGCCCTCCCCCTCCTCTTCTTCCCCCTCCCTTCTTCTTCTTCCTCACCTAACCCGCATCGAACCCCACCCAGACCCGAACCCGCAAACCAACCCCCCCAGTGCCGCGGCGAGCCACCCAGACCCCCCTCCTCGCCAGAAGCGATCGCGAAGGGCCCCCCCCCCAATCGAAGAACCGACGCCCCTTTCCCCTACCGATCCCCTCCACTGCCTCCTGCTGCCTCCGCCTTCCTCGATTCCCGTCCCCCTCCTCTTCTGAATAAATCGAGACCCCCCCCTATCGCGAAGCACCCCCCCTAGATCGATGCACGCAGACACCCCCCAGTCCCGAACCCGCAACCGAGCCCCCCAGCAGCGAGACGACCGCCGACGCCCCCCCCCTTCTCTCTGCAACTCACTGTAAGTTTTTAATTATATTTTTATTTATAAAATCAGTTTTTTTGTGTGTGTATGAATTAGCATTTATAGAAGCTGAAAATAAAGTATATATAAAGATTTGATTTTTAAAATTGAAAAGATTATATTTTTATTTATAAATATATGATTTATACATAAGAAAGAGGATAAAAATATGATTTTTATATTTTTAAAGTATTAAAAATATGATTTTTATATTTTTAAAGTATTAAAAATATAGTCTTTACTATATAGATGATGTAAAAATATGATTTTTGGTTAGGTAGAAAATTAAAAATATAACTTTTACATGATAGGAATATTAAAAATATCATCTTTATATAGGTAGCAAAATAAAGGCGATATTTTTAAATATAAAAAGGCGATATTTTTAAATATAAAAAGGCGATATTTTTAAATATAAAAAGGCGATATATTTATATATGAAAAGACGATATTTTGATATGAGTTAGTGAAGTAAAAATATGATTTTTACTTCGGGAGAAATATAAACTTTATTTTTGAAAAGGCGAAAACTTTATTTTTGAAAAGGCGGAATCTTTTTATGAAGAATAGCGTGATAAAAATATAATCTTTACTATATGAACATCGATGTGAAATTATATTTTTATCTATATAGTAGCGGTATAAAAATGTGATTTTTATATATTGAAAATCGAAGTAAAAATATGATTTTTATATATTGGACATCGAAGTAAAAATTCGATTTTTTTCTATATTGAATAGCAAAGTAAAAATGTGATTTTTACATATGTAGTTAATACGAGCAACGAAAGCGACAAAAGGCGTGAAAGATGAAGACTTCTACATTAGAAGAGTCGTGGAATCGGGATAGCTATAGGTGAGAATTTCTCACCTTTCAATTTCTTTTCTAGTTATATATATACTAGGATGCAGACGGTGCTTAGTAGCACCCGACACAATCGTCTACAGACCATGGACTTGTTTGTTTGGTTGCATAGATTAGTTAGATAATTAGATTTGAAATTTGAGTTGTTTGGTGAAATGAAATTGATTTGATTGATGTGTGAATGGCGTGGGCCTTCACTAGACCGGGGATAAGGCTAGGCCTTGTCCTGTTTCTAGTATCGTGCCGTTATGCTGCCGAAATTTTCTAAAATATGTTAGAAAAATAAAAATATCATTTTATTGAGAATGAACTGAATAGAAATTCATAAGTTAAAATAAAATGTTTTATCGTTAAAAATATAATTTTTAACGTGAAGTGAATAAAATAAATATTCATTTACAAACCGGACGGTTTGTTTATGTACACCTATTTAAATGACATTGATTGGGACGATAAATTTTACACATCGCCCAACTGCACAAATAAGATCTGTGTTTGATTGTTTGAAACCCCACACGGGTGTTGGGATGAAATTTGGAGTTCACTCATCCTGATTGATTAAATATGTCGATCGATTGATTGACAGGCTGTTATAAGCGTTAGATATCTATATTTGATGCTTATACAGTGAAGTGCACTTTGGTTGATGGTTGATTATTTTTCAATGCTATTATATACATGTGATGTATGAAAATCCATATAATTAACTTTATATGGTGATTGATTGTGCCTCATTCCAATTTAGAAAGTAAAGAATATTGTAAAATAAAGGTTCATGTGTTGACTGTACTCATCTGTTGAGATTAGTCATGTGTTGAACGAATATTTTAATAATAAAATTTACATCTTTATCAATATAAAATAAAGGTTCATGTGTTGACTGTACTCATCCGTTGAGATTAGTCATGTGTTGAACGAATATTTTAATAATAAAATTTACATCTTTATCAATATAAAATAAAGGTTCATGTGTTGACTGTACTCATCCGTTGAGATTGGTCATGTGTTGAACGAAATATTTTAATAATAAAATTTACTTCTCTATCATTATAAAATAAAGGTTCATGTGTTGACTGTACTCATTCGTTGAGATTAGTCATGTGTTGAACGAAATATTTTAAAAATAAAATCTACATCTTTATCATATATAAAATTTGAAACTGACTGGAAAATAGATAAGATGAGTGGTCTCCTGGATATTAATCTGATGTTGGTTTCCGCCTTCGGGGTTAATATTCAGGAAATCATTCTCTCACTAAATTACGGTTGAAGTCTGATTTAATATCAAATAAGAGATACCTTAATTTTCATAAAATATAATAATTTAACAAAAGTAGTCACACGTGGACGGTACTCATTCATTGAGATTAGTCGTGTGTTGACAAAAAGAAATATTTGAAAAGAAATATTTGAAACGAAATATTTGCAATAGAATATTTGAAAATAGAAATACATGAAGCCGTGTTGATTAGATTGACGCCATTTTGACGTGAACGATATTTATATCGATTTTATTCATTTCGAAATGAATTGAATATATAACGATTTTGAAATGAATTGAATATATAACGATTTCGAAATGAATTGAATATAAAACGATTTCGAAATGAATTGAATGTAAAACGATTTCGAAATGAATTGAATATATAACGATTTCGAAATGAATTGAATATATAACGATTTCGAAATGAATTGAATATATAACAATTTCGAAATGAATTGAATATAAAACGATTTCGAAATGAATTGAATGTAAAACGATTTCGAAATGAATTGAATATATAACGATTTCGAAATGAATTGAATATATAACGATTTCAAAATGAATTGAATATATAACGATTTCGAAATGAATTGAAAAGAAAACGAATTTGATTTCAATTGAATATATAACGAATTTGATTCGAATAGAAAATCAATTTGAATTGAATCGAATAGAAAACCAATTTGAATTGAATCGAATAGAAAACCAATTTGAATTGAATCGAATAGAAAACCAATTTGAATTGAATAGAAATGAATTTTAAAACGAATTTATAAAGGAGAATTCAATTTTGATTTGAAATGAAATGGAAGTTGAAATTGCTTTTGAAACGAATTTAAAACTATTTATATAATTCGTTTTAAATAGAGATCGACGAAATATATATTATATATATATAATATAATGGCCTGAATAGAACGCGCCGCGCCGCGACAGTTCGTGAATTTCGACCATTTATTTCAAACGGGCATTACGGGAGATCCGACCGTCGGATTCTCCTAAAGCCGGAACCGTTGGGTTCGTATCGAAAAGAGCTTTCTAACGAATATTAGAAATTCAAAATCTAACGGTTGGATTTGGAGATACGTCCAAATCAAATTCGAAAAAGGTCGTTGTAAGTGCAGTTCGATGGCCATTGTTGGAAATCGACTGTACGGGCCTTGATAAAATTATTAAAAATAGTAATAATTAGTCTAAAATCATAAGAAATGATTTGGGAAAATTTGGGATGAAAAACTCCATATTTGAAAAGAAAAAAAAATAGATTTTGATCAAAATGAACTAGTATGAACTAAATTTAAAACCCAATTGTTTTTAAATAAATAAATTAGATTTAAAAAGGGGTTTTAAATAATCGGAATTTCTAATATATTTGATTTGATTTGAAATGGGTTTATCGTGAACTGTGTTTTAAATAACACCTAGTTCTTTAACCCAGTAAAAGGAGTCTTAACGAATCTGCAATTAGATTAAAATTTGAATTTGCAATCTAAATTATCAAATTTAGAAAACGAGCGAGAATGGAGTATTACCAGTTTTGCTCCAAAGCGATAGTTAAATCTTTAATTAGATTTGAACGTGAAATGGTAATTAATTTTACCGATAACACCGTGGTGTTAGATATGGAGTGTTACCAGTTTTGCTTCATGGGATGAATAGGTTGGGATTGGAAAATAAAATAAATAATTACTTCGGTGTGGTTCGCTAATCTCGACTAGTTTAGAAAAACCATAATTTGGTTTGAAACGACATCCAAAGGGAGATTACAGGATAAATTTTAAAGAATTTATCTTGGATAAAATTAATGGGAACCTTTCCCTAAGAATGTGGAATTTAGAATCTAGCTGTAGGTTGGCTAAGAAGAATGGTTTCCTGGGTATTGATCTGATGTTGGTTTCGGCCTTCGGGGTTAATGTTTGGGAAATTGTTCTCTTGCTAATTTGCGGTTAGTGACTAATGAATTGGAATGAGGCGTATGTTGTGTTTGTGTAACATTTGTTTTTAATATACGCGGGTTGTTCGGAAAGTCCAGGTTTACACCCATTCTGAATAACCGATTCGACGATATGTCGAAGATGAAGACGGTGGTCGAAGACCGGAAGTCTTCACATCGTTTGGATAATTACTGACGATCCTGATTGGGCTGTACACCCAAGAGGATGGAAATAGTTGGTGGTCGTCCAGACGTACTTGGAGATGGATGGATATGCGAGGAAAGTGCCTCCGGTTTCGTTCAGACCCAGAACGGACTTGTAAATGGATTGTGTGTCTGACATTGGATTTTATTCTGTGTTGATTGATTTCTATTAAATATACATCTGTTTGGAGGCGGAGAATTTATTCTTTTGCTTAACGCCCTTCTCTGAGACGTACGAGCTTAGAGGTTATATATCGATAGACATCAATCGCATGGCATGAATTGCCTGTGTGGCACGCTGAGATGCAATGATCAAGGCTTCTGTTGAAAAGCAAAGTCTTGTGGTTGATGATCAAAGCACAGCCTACGTGGCAGCTTTGTGTATAACGTGAATTCGCGAGCCTCACACCTCGGTATGAGTCAAAAACGGGATACGGACTGCAGGGAGAGCACGACGTTTCTTTCTAGCTTTGGTGGTGTCAGTGACTTACCAGCCCTGACATTTATATACTTTTCACCTTTGTGGTTGTTGGAATGCGAGGCGCCTCGATTATAGGTCTGTAAGGACCGGGAAACGTGTGTTCAGGCATAATTAATCCTTTAACGTAAGTGAGGACCGGCCCTGAAGCATCCAGGGGTTGCCCAGAGTGCGTAACCCTGAGATATTTGCTAGAGTGTCTCGAACGCGGAGAGGAGCTTGCCCCTTGCCTCGACTCATGACGGAAATCCAATTTCCAATACGTGTATTGCGGCTTTATTTGTAGAGCCTAGTATGGCGACATAGTAGCATGGGATGCTATGCCGTCTATGATTTATATTTATGATTGAAACTGTTTTGACACTATACACTTATTATAGTATCAAATGATTTGTTTTAAACGTACCAAGCATGTTTGGCTGTTATAAGGAAAAACCCTATCCTCCGGCTTGCGTTGCATTGTGTGATGGGACCTGGGTCTTATAACAGCTTCATTTTTCGAAAAAGCATTGCGCTATTCATTCTATATGCACTGGTATTCTTGGGAGAAAACCCGTTCCGTGTTATACGGCGTGGTCCCTCGAATTACTCTCTTTTAAAAATAAAGTTTTAAATAACTGTTTTAGTTCTCACACCAGTCACATGACTGACTTGGAGTTTATTGTTTTAACCTAAACTCTGGGTGCCCTTATTTTCCGCACGGGCAGCTAGTAGTTTTGGTTTTGCAGATTTATATTCACAGGATCCTGGTTTACAGCTGGAATGATATCCGGAAAGCTCTGTATCCGTATATCACCTTCAGTTGTGCTTTGTATTATTTTCCGCTGCTTTGTAATTTATTGTAATCTCTGATATTTATCGAATGTAATTTATTCATTTATACTCCGTATATTATTGTATCTGATGGAATTGTTGTAATATACAATGAAATGTTCTTCTGTTTGTGTTCTGATTTGTCCTGTTCTCAACGGTCAGGGGTTTCGAACGGTCCAGATCGGTTTAACGACTGATTCAGATCGAGCGAAATTCCCGGCCGTCACATTTGGTATCAGAGCTTTGGTTTACAGAGCTCGAGAACAAGACACATTAGAACCATACGAAAGAATTCATCAGATATTGGATTAGTAGTATCCAATTAGAATGACTCGTTAGAGATAGGATCAGTAGTATCCTAGAACGGGTGTGAAGAGTATATTTTTTCAAATGAAAGCAATTTTTGTTTTGAAATTTAAATCAATTCTACGTATTTGATTATTTATTTATTTTGAATATGGACAATCGAGTATATAAAGATTTTGCATATACGCGTCATGAACGTATATTCGAAGTTTTAATATACTGGATAGATATAGAATCATACTCTAGTGGCCCGAAGATGATTCTGATGATTGACTAGTCGTCATTAGTATTCATGTTCGAGTAACGAAGGTGTGATATCGATATATTTCCATTAGACTGGTGTGAGAACCAAAACTTATATAGCTAGAACACATTGTGTGAATTGGCATCAAAAACAAGATTTTCAGTATATGTATCAAATTTATGGATTTAAAACTCTAATCCACTAATTGATTGATGTTTGTGTTGTTTGTTTATTTGTTTGATAATTTTGAACCATTATGCCTAATATAACCAAATATTGAACTGTATTGAAAATTGGTCGCATTTGCTTGCATATACATTTATATCATTGAACGGGTCATAGCAAGGAGGCTAGAGCAGAGAATAAAATTTGTTTGCCCGACAAATAGGTACATGTTTACTATAATTTACTGTTTTGTTTGGGTGATGATGATTTTATGAGCCTATTGGCTAGCCGCTTGGCATTTTCTTTTTCTTTTTGAGATTAGAAGGACCGGGGAAGCTATTTGAAATTCCCCGATGCTCCCGGTGCAGGGGAGGTTATGGCGAAATTTTTCGAAAATTTAGGGTGTTAGCCAAATTTTTGAAATTTTGAAAATTCTCAGAAACTAAAAAGTTGGAGAATGGAAGCCAGATCGAACGTAGAGCTGATTAATCAAACCACTTTCGACTTTGTTCCTTTTCGGGGACGAAAAGTTTTAAGTGGGGGAGATTGTAATAACCCAGAAAATCTGGGCCAGTTTAAAATTTTTATTTTAGCAATTTTGGCGAATTTTGATTATTTAAAATGAATTATTTTAAATAATTATCGACGAGAAATTTAATTTGAATATAATTAGAACGTATATATTATATACGTCGTCGTTAGAATATAAATATTTATATATAATTATAAATAGGAATTGAAAATGGCGCGGTAGTTCGATAATTCGATTTCAAACTTCAATTGAATGTACAGGGTGCAAAACAATCCAGATTTTAGTGAAACCAAAAATAATGGAATCTATTTGTGAATATCTTTCCAACGAATCCGAAAAATCAAAATTTCATAGCGGGAATCAAAAGATATGTCCAGTTGAAAATTCTGAATAGTCGCTATGGAATTCAGGCCCTTAAAAATAGGAATTTTGCAAACGACCTCGGATTTCGACGAAACCACTTTTGTTGGATCCGCAGTGTCAAATTATTGCTAGGTTTCAAATTTCATAATTTTTCGAATCAATATGTGAGCGTGGCAAAGGAAAATGCGTTTGACCAGTTTCAGTTGATTTTAATCGACTGGAAATTGGCCATTTTTCCAACGGTCTCAGAATTCAACGAAACTAGTTTTGTTAGGTCTGTATCGACAATACGAAGCTAGAAAATGTTTTTCGGGAATTTTTCTAGTTAGTATGTGACCCCGGTAATTTGAAATGTACGTTTAAAATTCAATATAATGATTTAAAAGTAAATTCAACGGAAACCAATCGAAACGATCAAATCAGCTTGCGATACATATCCCATTGTGTTCGGAATGGTGTAAAACGCTATGGACGACAGGCGGTGGGTTCGATTTCGAGGCCATATGAAAAAGTCAACTATTGGAGAATTAATTAAATAATTAATTAAATTACATATACCCCCCCCCCCTTTTCTTTCCTCCTTACCCCGTCAGTTTTAATCGGAAAAAAAATACCCTCGATCCCCAAATCCCGTAACCCACCATCGCGGCCCCCGATGAGCCGCCGCGCCTAGGCGGCGCAGCCACCACAGCCGCCCTCCCCCTCCTCTTCTTCCCCCTCCCTTCTTCTTCTTCCTCACCTAACCCGCATCGAACCCCACCCAGACCCGAACCCGCAAACCCCCCCCCCCAGTGCCGCGGCGAGCCACCCAGACCCCCCCTCCTCGCCAGAAGCGATCGCGAAGGGGCCCCCCCCAATTGAAGAACCGACGCCCCTTTCCCCTACCGATCCCCTCCGCTGCCTCCTGCTGCCTCCGCCTTCCTCGATTCCCGTCCCCCTCCTCTTCTGAATAAATCGAGACCCCCCCTATCGCGAAGCACCCCCCCTAGATCGATGCACGCAGACACCCCCCAGTCCCGAACCCGCAACCGAGCCCCCCAGCAGCGAGACGACCGCCGACGCCCCCCCTTCTCTCTGCAACTCACTGTAAGTTTTTAATTATATTTTTATTTATAAAATCAGTTTCTTTTGTGTGTATGAATTAGCATTTATAAAAGCTGAAAATAAATTATATATAAAGATTTAATTTTTAAAATTGAAAAGATTATATTTTTATTTATAAATATATGATTTATACATAAGGAAGAGGATAAAAATATGATTTTTATATTTTTAAAGTATTAAAAATATGATTTTTATATTTTTAAAGTATTAAAAATATAGTCTTTACTATATAGATGATGTAAAAATATGATTTTTGGTTAGGTAGAAAATTAAAAATATAACTTTTACATGATAGGAATATTAAAAATATCATCTTTATATAGGTAGCAAAATAAAGGCGATATTTTTAAATATAAAAAGGCGATATTTTTAAATATAAAAAGGCGATATTTTTAAATATAAAAAGGCGATATATTTAGATATGAAAAGACGATATTTTGATATGAGTTAGTGAAGTAAAAATATGATTTTTACTTCGGGAGAAATATAAACTTTATTTTTGAAAAGGCGAAAACTTTATTTTTGAAAAGGCGGAATCTTTTTATGAAGAATAGCGTGATAAAAATATAATCTTTACTATATGAACATCGATGTGAAATTATATTTTTATCTATATAGTAGCGGTATAAAAATGTGATTTTTATATATTGAAAATCGAAGAAAAAATATGATTTTTATATATTGGACATCGAAGTAAAAATTCGGTTTTTTTCTATATTGAATAGCAAAGTAAAAATGTGATTTTTACATATGTAGTTAATACGAGCAACGAAAGCGACAAAAGGCGTGAAAGATGAAGACTTCTACATTAGAAGAGTCGTGGAATCGGGATAGCTATAGGTGAGAATTTCTCACCTTTCAATTTCTTTTCTAGTTATATATATATACTAGGATGCAGACGGTGCTTAGTAGCACCCGACACAATCGTCTACAGACCATGGACTTGTTTGTTTGGTTGCATAGATTAGTTAGATAATTAGATTTGAAATTTGAGTTGTTTGGTGAAATGAAATTGATTTGATTGATGTGTGAATGGCGTGGGCCTTCACTAGACCGGGGATAAGGCTAGGCCTTGTCCTGTTTCTAGTATCGTGCCGTTATGCTGCCGAAATTTTCTAAAATATGTTAGAAAAATAAAAATATCATTTTATTGAGAATGAACTGAATAGAAATTCATAAGTTAAAATAAAATGTTTTATCGTTAAAAATATAATTTTTAACGTGAAGTGAATAAAATAAATATTCATTTACAAACCGGACGGTTTGTTTATGTACACCTATTTAAATGACATTGATTGGGACGATAAATTTTACACATCGCCCAACTGCACAAATAAGATCTGTGTTTGATTGTTTTAAACCCCACACGGGTGTTGGGATGAAATTTGAAGTTCACTCATCCTGATTGATTAAATATGTCGATCGATTGATTGACAGGCTGTTATAAGCGTTAGATATCTATATTTGATGCTTATACAGTGAAGTGCACTTTGGTTGATGGTTGATTATTTTTCAATGCTATTATATACATGTGATGTATGAAAATCCATATAATTAACTTTATATGGTGATTGATTGGGCCTCATTCCAATTTAGAAAGTAAAGAATATTATAAAATAAAGGTTCATGTGTTGACTGTACTCATCCGTTGAGATTAGTCATGTGTTGAACGAATATTTTAATAATAAAATTTACATCTTTATCAATATAAAATAAAGGTTCATGTGTTGACTGTACTCATCCGTTGAGATTAGTCATGTGTTGAACGAATATTTTAATAATAAAATTTACATCTTTATCAATATAAAATAAAGGTTCATGTGTTGACTGTACTCATCCGTTGAGATTGGTCATGTGTTGAACGAAATATTTTAATAATAAAATTTACTTCTCTATCATTATAAAATAAAGGTTCATGTGTTGACTGTACTCATTCGTTGAGATTAGTCATGTGTTGAACGAAATATTTTAAAAATAAAATCTACATCTTTATCATATATAAAATTTGAAACTGACTGGAAAATAGATAAGATGAGTGGTCTCCTGGATATTAATCTGATGTTGGTTTCGGCCTTCGGGGTTAATATTCAGGAAATCGTTCCCTCACTAAATTACGGTTGAAGTCTGATTTAATATCAAATAAGAGATACCTTAATTTTCATAAAATATAATAATTTAACAAAAGTAGTCACACGTGGACAGTACTCATTCATTGAGATTAGTCGTGTGTTGACAAAAAGAAATATTTGAAAAGAAATATTTGAAACGAAATATTTGCAATAGAATATTTGAAAATAGAAATACATGAAGCCGTGTTGATTAGATTGACGCCATTTTGACGTGAACGATATTTATATCGATTTTATTCATTTCGAAATGAATTGAATATATAACGATTTCGAAATGAATTGAATGTAAAACGATTTCGAAATGAATTGAATATATAACGATTTCGAACTGAATTGAATATAAAACGATTTCGAAATGAATTGAATGTAAAACGATTTCGAAATGAATTGAATATATAACGATTTCGAAATGAATTGAATATATAACGATTTCGAAATGAATTGAATATATAACGATTTCGAAATGAATTGAATAGAAAACGAATTTGATTTCAATTGAATATATAACGAATTTGATTCGAATAGAAAACCAATTTGAATTGAATCGAATAGAAAACCAATTTGAATTGAATTGAATAGAAAACCAATTTGAATTGAATCGAATAGAAAACCAATTTGAATTGAATAGAAATGAATTTTAAAACGAATTTATAAAGGAGAATTCAATTTTGATTTGAAATGAAATGGAAGTTGAAATTGCTTTTGAAACGAATTTAAAACTATTTATATAATTCGTTTTAAATAGAGATCGACGAAATATATATTATATATATTATATATATATAATATAATGGCCTGAATAGAACGCGCCGCACCGCGACAGTTCGTGAATTTCGACCATTTATTTCAAACGGACATTACGGGAGATCCGACCGTCGGATTCTCCTAAAGCCGGAACCGTTGGGTTCGTATCGAAAAGAGCTTTCTAACGAATATTAGAAATTCAAAATCTAACGGTTGGATTTGGAGATACGTCCAAATCAAATTCGAAAAAGGTCGCTGTAAGTGCAGTTCGATGGCCATTGTTGGAAATCGACTGTACGGGCCTTGATAAAATTATTAAAAATAGTAATAATTAGTGTAAAATCATAAGAAATGATTTGGGAAAATTTGGGATGAAAAACTCCATATTTGAAAAGAAAAAAAATAGATTTTGATCAAAATGAACTAGTATGAACTAAATTTAAAACCCAATTGTTTTTAAATAAATAAATTAGATTTAAAAAGGGGTTTTAAATAATCGGAATTTCTAATATATTTGATTTGATTTGAAATGGGTTTATCGTGAACTGTGTTTTAAATAACACCTAGTTCTTTAACCCAGTAAAAGGAGTCTTAACGAATCTGCAATTAGATTGAAATTTGAATTTGCAATCTAAATTATCAAATTTAGAAAACGAGCGAGAATGGAGTATTACCAGTTTTGCTCCAAAGCGATAGTTAAATCTTTAATTAGATTTGAACGTGAAATGGTAATTAATTTTACCGATAACACCGTGGTGTTAGATATGGAGTGTTACCAGTTTTGCTTCATGGGATGAATAGGTTGGGATTGGGAAATAAAATAAATAATTACTTCGGTGTGGTTCGCTAATCTCGACTAGTTTAGAAAAACCATAATTTGGTTTGAAACGACATCCAAAGGGAGATTACAGGATAAATTTTAAAGAATTTATCTTGGATAAAATTAATGGGAACCTTTCCCTAAGAATGTGGAATTTAGAATCTAGCTGTAGGTTGGCTAAGAAGAATGGTTTCCTGGGTATTGATCTGATGTTGGTTTCGGCCTTCGGGGTTAATGTTTGGGAAATTGTTCTCTTGCTAATTTGCGGTTAGTGACTAATGAATTGGAATGAGGCGTATGTTGTGTTTGTGTAACATTTGTTTTTAATATACGCGGGTTGTTCGGAAAGTCCGGGTTTACACCCATTCTGAATAACCGATTCGACGATATGTCAAAGATGAAGACGGTGGTCGAAGACCGGAAGTCTTCACATCGTTTGGATAATTACTGACGATCCTGATTGGGCTGTACACCCAAGAGGATGGAAATAGTTGGTGGTCGTCCAGACGTACTTGGAGATGGATGGATATGCGAGGAAAGTGCCTCCGGTTTCGTTCAGACCCAGAACGGACTTGTAAATGGATTGTGTGTCTGACATTGGATTTTATTCTGTGTTGATTGATTTCTATTAAATATACATCTGTTTGGCGGCGAAGAATTTATTCTTTTGCTTAACGCCCTTCTCTGAGACGTACGAGCTTAGAGGTTATATATCGATAGACATCAATCGCATGGCATGAATTGCCTGTGTGGCACGCTGAGATGCAATGATCAAGGCTTCTGTTGAAAAGCAAAGTCTTGTGGTTGATGATCAAAGCACAGCCTACGTGGCAGCTTTGTGTATAACGTGAATTCGCGAGCCTCACACCTCGGTATGAGTCAAAAACGGGATACGGACTGCAGGGAGAGCACGACGTTTCTTTCTAGCTTTGGTGGTGTCAGTGACTTACCAGCCCTGACATTTATATACTTTTCACCTTTGTGGTTGTTGGAATGCGAGGCGCCTCGATTATAGGTCTGTAAGGACCGGGAAACGTGTGTTCAGGCATAATTAATCCTTTAACGTAAGTGAGGACCGGCCCTGAAGCATCCAGGGGTTGCCCAGAGTGCGTAACCCTGAGATATTTGCTAGAGTGTCTCGAACGCGGAGAGGAGCTTGCCCCTTGCCTCGACTCATGACGGAAATCCAATTTCCAATACGTGTATTGCGGCTTTATTTGTAGAGCCTAGTATGGCGACATAGTAGCATGGGATGCTATGCCGTCTATGATTTATATTTATGATTGAAACTGTTTTGACACTATACACTTATTATAGTATCAAATGATTTGTTTTAAACGTACCAAGCATGTTTGGCTGTTATAAGGAAAAACCCTATCCTCCGGCTTGCGTTGCATTGTGTGATGGGACCTGGGTCTTATAACAGCTTCATTTTTCGAAAAAGCATTGCGCTATTCATTCTATATGCACTGGTATTCTTGGGAGAAAACCCGTTCCGTGTTATACGGCGTGGTCCCTCGAATTACTCTCTTTTAAAAATAAAGTTTTAAATAACTGTTTTAGTTCTCACACCAGTCACATGACTGACTTGGAGTTTATTGTTTTAACCTAAACTCTGGGTGCCCTTATTTTCCGCACGGGCAGCTAGTAGTTTTGGTTTTGCAGATTTATATTCACAGGATCCTGGTTTACAGCTGGAATGATATCCGGAAAGCTCTGTATCCGTATATCACCTTCAGTTGTGCTTTGTATTATTTTCCGCTGCTTTGTAATTTATTGTAATCTCTGATATTTATCGAATGTAATTTATTCATTTATACTCCGTATATTATTGTATCTGATGGAATTGTTGTAATATACAATGAAATGTTCTTCTGTTTGTGTTCTGATTTGTCCTGTTCTCAACGTTCAGGGGTTTCGAACGGTCTAGATCGGTTTAACGACTGATTCGGATCGAGCGAAATTCCCGGTCGTCACAATGCAGGTGACTGCAACTTTTGAAGTTTCAGACGCTGGTTATGTTGGTTCATTTTGTTGTGCATCCGCATTTTATTGCTAATGAAGGGCAGGTATGAAATACCATTCGATGGTTTATGCATACATCAGTTTTTTGCATCTTCTCCAAGCTTTATGCACACTAAACCGGCAACTCTATCTAGCAGAGACTGCTGCGTTGTCAACTTCTTCCAGCCTACTCCTTGAGATCATTTCAGACCTCATGAACCAATCAAATAATGTAAGGAATATCTCATTTAGCTTAGTACAATCTACCTTAGTACGAAGAATATTATCTGTATATTTAAGGCATCTCACGCAATAGTTTTCATTTCCAGATAATAATCTATTTTGCTAAAATAATAGAACAAAATATGTAAGAATTTTGAAACAACCACTTACTTGGAAACTGTATGTGTGCGTTTGTGGACACAAACATGGTGACACACTGTATCTTCTTTCATGTTTATTGGTTGGAGGATGTAGAAGTCTTACAGGAGTCAAAGGAGAGGCAAACTAGGCCTCGGATGACTCACCCATTCATTGATCATAGATATGCTAATTTGCTCTCTCCTACATATATGGATGGCTCAAGTGATGAAGGCAAGTCATCCTCGGCTTTGTTCCCCCCTCCCTTTTCTCATTCAAGTCTTTCTCATCAGTATGTGCCTACTCTTCTCTCTATATATTGTCTTATCTTTGATTACTCCCCATGCGTCTCTCTTTGTCTCTATACATTTAGTTTTACATTAATGCATGTGTGTATATAGTCATATTAATTGATTCAGGAATATAAAGAGACAAAGCATATTTTGTTGACTCATCCATTGCCATTAGAATATATTACGCTTGTCTATAGTATTATGTTATTTTAACCTATCAAACATCATGTGTAGAAATAGCTGTATGTGTCATAAATATTTTTGGAATGCATACAAGTGGTTGTAGTTGACATGCTTTTGTTTTATATATATATATATATATATATATATATATATATATATATATATAGAGAGAGAGAGAGAGAGAGAGAGAGAGAGAGGGGCAGGTTCGAGAGCACCCCAAATGCCCCTCAATCTCCATCAAGTATTTCCCCTGCTCTCTTCTTCCACTAACTCTCTCATTTCCCACTCACATTCTTTAATATAAACGGGTGGTGCAAATCAGAGGGCATTTGGGGTGCTCCCTTTTTGAGGTGCAACCAAACGCTTGCCATATATATATATATATATATATATATATATATATATATATGCAAGCGTTCCGTTGCACCCCAAAAGCCCCACTGATTTCCACCTCTCATTTATATTAAAGAAAGTGAGTGAGAAGAGAGAGAGTTAGTGGAAAATGAGTGGTGGAAAGTGGTAGGCTAAAGGGGTGCTCACTATTTGGGGTGTCATTGAACCTGCCTCATATATATATATATATATATATATATATATATGAGGCACGCTCTAAGGCACCCCTTTTGCACCTCATTTATAGTTTAATAAGTTAGTGGAGGAAGAGAGAGTTAGTGGAAGGAGAGAGAATGGAGAATGTGTAGTGGAAATTAGGGGTGCTAAACTATTTGGGGTGCTCTTGATCCTATCCCATGTGTGTGTGTGTGTGTATATATATATGTGTGTGTGTGTGTGTATATATTTTTTTTTTTTTTTGAAGGAGGTTAAATTTTTATTGATGCATTGGGCCATAACCAGCCCAAGCCCGTGACCAAAAGATACAAATCCACCGCAGCAAATACAAAAAAGGTAAAAGAGCAATGATTGTTCTGACCTACCAATCAAAAAATGCCATATTTGCGTGGAAGGATTAAACTAGTCGGCTTCTTCATTTTTCAACGCGAACAGAAAAATTAGGGCAGCAGATTCATGGCGGCCGAAAGCTCCACCTCGCTGATTTCCACCACATATCCCGTTTCTCTCCCCTTTCACTCATTCTCTCACCCCCCACTCAATTATTCTAATATAAATATTTGGTTTATATAGAAGGGCAAATGGGATGCTCACTATTTGGGGTGTCATTGAACGCTCATATATATATATGGCAAGCGTTCGGTTGCACCCCAAAAATGGAGCACCCCAAATGCCCCCTGATTTTCACCATCCGTTTATATTAAATAATGTGAGTAGGAAGTGAGAGAGTGAGTGGAAGGAGAGAGAAGGGGAAATATTGTTGGCATAAACCAAAATTAATCAATTCTTGTAATGTCTATAAAAATAAAAAAAACATGTCCATTAGACGAAGTGTCATATCTATTGGTGAATTGTTGTGTGTACTTTAAGTCTAAGTGTCGTGTTCATTTAATGGTTATGTCCATTGAAATAGTATGTAAACCACTATATATATGTGGTCATTTTGTTGTAAGGAAGTAAGGTAAAAACAAGAAATAAAAATCAATTTCCTCCTATAATATATTGTCTCCTATCTACATCAATCTGGTATCAGAGCTAAAATATCAATATATCAAATAATCTTCTCAACATAACAAATAATCCTGCTGTCCAAGTTCCTCGTTTCAATGGTGAGAGATTTGACTATTGGTGCGATCTAATGAAGTTGTGTCTTGAATCTCAAGATCTGTGGAGTGTGGTCGAAGAAGTTGTAGGAGCGCCGGAAGATGAGACACAACTCACACCCGCACAAAGGGAACTTCTGAAAAGCAAAAAGCAAAAAGATCGGAAGGCTCTCTACCAAATCTATCAGACACTTGAAACTCAAGTTTATGATAGAATTAGAAATGTTTCAAATGCTCAGGAGGCTTGGAGAATATTGAATACAACGTATTCTGGCCAAGATCAAATAAAAAAGGTTCGTCTGCAGTCACTGCGAGCTGAATTCGAAAAGCTCGAAATGAAGGATTATGAGAAAATCTCAGAATATTTTATTCGTCTCACTTCCATCATCAATCAGATAGCTTCAAACGGAGAAGTCGTGGAGACCCAAAGAGCCGTCGAAAAAATTCTGTGGAGCCTACCAATGAAATTTGATCATATTCTGGTTGCAATTCAGGAATCAAGTGACATTGCTTCACTTTCTCTTGAAAGCTAGCAAGGGAGTCTGGAAGCTCATGAGGCTAGGATCTTGAAGAGAAGTAAACAAACTAATTTTTCTCAAGATCAAGCCTTGAAATCTCAATTCACATCCACAAAAGGTCAAGGTCCATCTCATGGCAAAAATTATAGCGGGAATGGTGGAAAACGTGAAGAATCAAAGGCGGAGAAACCATCATCCAAAAATAACAAAGCGCGAGGCAAATATAAAGGTAAAAAACCTTATTTTGAATGCAATTTTTGCCACAAGCCTGGTCATAAAGAAAATGATTGTTGGGAGAAACATCCTGAAAAGAAGCCAATTGCTAGCTTTAAGCATAATGAAGCAGGAAATTCTGAATCTTTGTTGATTGCTTCGGATGGAAATATTGAAAATATATGGTATTTGGATAGTGGTGCAAGTAGGCATATGACTGGAAATAAAAATTTGTTCTCGAGTCATGTAGAAGCTAACGATGGTCAGGTTACTATCGGAGATGCTAAATCATACAAAATTGAAGGTGTTGGTGAAATCTCTTTCAAAACCAAGGATGGAAAAGTTGAAAAAATGTTGGAGGTTCTTTACGTTCCAGGCATATGCAGCAATCTTCTTAGCGTCGGTCACTTGCTGAAGAAGGGATTTGATTTTCAATTCGTTGGGGATCAATGCAGCATGAAGAAGAACGACCAACAAGTGGCGAATATTGTGATAGGATCCAACAAATTATTTCCGATCAAACTAGACATCGTGAGCGATAAGTGCATGCTTGCTGATTCTAGTAAAGTTTCCAAGTTATGGCATGAGAGTTTCGGGCATCTAAACTTTCGGAGCTTGAAAGAGATGTCTACCAAAGAAATAGTCCATTAACTCCCCAAAATTATGGCGATGAATGAAGTATGCAGGGAATGCCAGTTTGGAAAACAAAATCGTGAATCTTTCCCATCCAAATCAAAGTGGATTTCTAAATCACCTTTGGAGCTTGTTCACACCGACCTTTGTGGACCAATGTAAGTGTCATCGCTTGGAGGGACCGCTTTCTCAAAAAATGTTGCTGCATTAGGCATTCGAAGGAATTTTGGTTTAGGGGAGGCATTGTTGGCATAAACCAAAATTAATCAATTCTTGTAATGTCTATTAAAATAAAAAGACATGTCCATTAGACGAAGTGTCATGTCTATTGGTGAATTGTTGTGTCCTTTAAGTCTAAGAGTCATGTTCATTTAATGGTTATGTCCATTGAAATAGTATGTAAACCACTATATATATGTGGTCATTTTGTTGTAAGGAACTAAGGTATAAACAAGAAATAAAAAGCAATTTCCTTCTATAATATATTGTCTCCTATCTACATCAAATACTTGGTGGAGAATGAGGGGCATTTGGGGTGCTGCACTGTTTAGGGTGCTCTCGAACCTGGCTATATATATATATATATATATATATATATATATATATATATATATATGGCGAGCGTTCAATGGCACCCCAAACAGTGCAGCATCCCTAAATGCCCCCTGATTTCCACCACATATCCTGTTTCTCTCTACCTCTCATTCTCTCACTCTCCACTAACTTAAAGTAATATAAATGCTTGGTTTATATAGGGGGGCTTTTGTGGTGCTCACTATTTGGGGTGTCGTTGAACACTCCTATATATATATATACATATATATATATATACACATACATATATACATATATATATATATATGGATAGCGTTCAATGGCACCCTAAACAGTGCAGCACCCCTAAATACCCCCTGATTTTCACCACATATATGTCTCTCTCCCTCCACTCATCCTCTCACTTCTAACTCACTTATTCTAATATAAATTCTTGGTTTATATAGGGAGCAAATAGGGTGCTCACTATTTGGGGTGTCACTGAATGATATATATATATATATATATAAATGTATATATATATGAGTGACTATAGAGACACAAAATTGGACATAAATTAATGTACATAAAATTTGGACCATACGATTTTTTTTATATGTGGGAATCTAATGGTTCAGATTTTGTGTGTTTAATTTTGCGTCCATTTAAACTTTCTCTCTCTCTCTCTCTCTCTCTCTCTATATATATATATATATATATATATATGTATGTATATTCTTGAAGGGTGATTGGATACTGGTTTAGATCATGTCATCCACTCTTGTTATTTCTCTTCCCATTGACTTTCCAAAGTAAATTCGCTATACCCAAAATCCACTGTTCCTCTGTATTCAACCAATCAGCACCCCTGATTTTCACCTTTTGCAATTAAGTCCCTTTTTTTATCTCCGAAGCAAATCCCCTGTATCAGTACTTGTTAGAGGTATTATTCTCCATTACTGTTATATGTTCCAGCATATATGTGTTAAAGTTATATTGGTGCTTCAAAATAATTAGTTCATGAATAATTAGAAATAGCGTTTAATGTATTTAGGAAAGAGTTGTTCTGCTTGTTCTATTCTATAAATAAATTTTTTATCTAGTCTTTAGGAATGTACCTAAAATTAAGGAAGTAGTTTATTTATTTAAAGCTTATGAGATGTAATCAACCTGAAGGTGTGAAGCAATAACAATGTAGTTTTTTCAATTATTCTACTTTTATCTCTTTTCTCCTCTCTATATCAAATTCTAACACGGTATCAGAGCTAAGTTGATGAGAGGGGAAAGGGAGATCTATAGAGGGAGAAAAAAATAGTTTTTAAACAATTCCAAGACGGACCAGCTGAAGCACAACAAAAGAAAGCAGATTTGGTCATGAAGAAAATGATTGTTGACATAAGGGAAAACCTAAGTATTTCAAGTATCAAAAAATTTGGGTATGTTGCAAGGAATTGTAGGTTCAAAGATGAAGAGCAAGAGAACATGGCACAAGTGGTTGTGGAAGAGAATATATTTTAGAGTTGTGGGTGAGAAGTGCACCGTGGAGAGAAGTGCTCCAATATTCAAAGAGTAGAGTTGATGAGACGTGCTTCAACAATTGAAGGTGATGAGAAGTGCATCACAAATCGAAGAGAAATGCTTCGTTTATTATCTCAACAACTTTAAAGCAATGGGGTGTGTTAAAGTTATATAGGTGCTTCAAAGCAATTAGTTCATGAATAATTAGAACTAGCATTTAATGTGTTTTCGAAATAGTTGTGCTTGTTCTATTCTATAGGAAATAAGATTTTTGTCTAGTCTTTAGGAATGTACCTAGAATTAAGGAAGTAGTTTATTTATTTAAAGCTTATGAGATGTAATCAACTTGAAGGTGTGAAGCAATAACAATGTTGTCTTTTCAATTATTCTACGTTTTATCTCTCTTCTCCTCTCTATATCAAATTCTAACAATATATTCTTCCATGTGCAGATCAAGACAACTTTATTGCTTGGAGTCGATGTGTTTCACTGAGGATTTTAAGGTAGATTGATTGTTATTTGGTGTAAATTGTCACATATATAGGTGGATTGATAATTACTGTTTGCTGACTCTGTGAATTTATAGACATGAATTTTGAAGTCAACTTATTTAAGATAGATCTATAGTTACTTGGTGCGACTTGTCAGTTATGCACGTGGATTACAATTTAGTTCCCTCAATCTGAACTACTTGGTACAAAATGTACTTCTAATCTCTTTTGAATAATAATATGTAAAAAACAGTAAATAGAACAGTTTCCATGTCAAGTATTTCATTTAGGTTTGCTAATGGATACAAGGATATGATATATTTAGATAGTGCATATTTCAAACCATTTTCCACTGTCGGATGTTTTTAGCACTTGGTTTGCAGCTTTAGTGCAGGTGGTGGGGGTTCCTAGCTCCCCAGGAAGAGAGAGAGAGAGAGTTCGATTCCCGCCTCACACACTTTAGTTCAAATAAGGGGGCATACCATGTGCATAATCCTGATGACCCCGCGGACCGGGTAAGGTGCACTATGGGGAGTTTTACGGCAGTGCCGGTTTCTCCTCTGAAAAAATTCAAAAAAAAAAAAAAATTGTTTTTAGCACTTGACACAGAGATAAATATAAATGAATAAACATGAGTAAATCCGACTTGGTTTTGATGTTTTAAGCATTGTACGAAGAAATATCGATGTTGATCAAAGGGATAGTGGTAGGTATCGTCCGCAGTCATTTGGGAACGGTTGAAAGTTGTGGTTGTGTCGGACATCTGAATAGTAATAAGTAAAATTCCAACCGTTGGGCTGAAACGATTAAAATTTATGCATTGGCGTCGGACGCATCGGACGTCAACGACAATTTCAACCATTCAACTCATCGTAGAAACATCTTTATAAAAATAAAAACAAAACTAAATCATCTTCAATTCCTCAACATCACTCCAACTCCATACAAATTCTATTAATAATAACAGAAGTGGAAATGGAACTTAAAAGATACTTTGTTTATTATACAAGGGAAGCCTTATAAAGAGGCAGTAAACAAACTTGAATGTGAAAACAATGAGATGCATAAAACTAGGAAAACAAAACTAAATGTAAATGTGCTAATTATCCCTAAAGACTAGGACAAATAGTAACAAAATCATTATTTCTAACACCCTACCTTAAACTGGCTATGCTAACATCCAGTTTACAACATGCAACTACTAACATTAAAGAAACTAAGGTTCTTGACTGCTTCGTCTCCCGCATTGACGATCTTCGTACCGGCTTTGATCTTCTATGAGATTGGACATGCTCAATTGTTGCACATTCAATGATTCATCACTTATGAATCATTTCTAAACTCATGTGGTATCATTCGAGGAATTCACTAAGCCTCTCCACTCGGGCCATCCTCTGATACCGCTGTGTTTGTCATCTCCCCAACAAGTGAGAACCGCGGCTCTTATTAACGTACTTGTTGGATGACACAAAACCACACCTACTTCAGTTACAGATTTTACCTACTGCACTTGTAGGCATGTCTACCTTCTCTTGGGCATATTATCAAACAGTTCACGAGCACTCCACGAATTGTCCAACCTCACAACCGACATCGACTACTTCACTATCAACATCTATAACCAACGTTCTAAAGAATGTCTTCTTCATGATCACATCAGCATCACCATTGCGAAAAACATAAACAGACCCAGTCTTCATGCGCACAACCACAACACTGCAACATCACACAAAACTACATAGCAGCCAAACCAATACATCAATCTCCCACAACCTATAATCACATTCCAGACACACACGATCAAATTGCATTCCCTCAACCACATAGAGGTGATTTTCAGCATTTTTCCCTTCTTCATATCACACCAAACAGCCCTTGCTTCCACACATCACCATAAATTAATAACGACACCTCATCATCAAAACACCTTAACATTTTCAAACATCCGACGTGTTCATCACTTTTCACAACAACAGGTGACGAGATCCACAATGACATATCCTTCGAGCACTAGTGTTAGAATATCTTGTCCAACTCAAAGCATGCAAAGCATCTCTAATTCAGGTGCTGATTTATTATGATGTGACGTTGAGTTACAAGAGCATAACCGAAGGAAAGAGGATCAAAAAATGAAGCAATTAGCTTCACCTTTATATTAGATTTCAACGCTGTTGGGCTATTTTCCTAGGAGCTGTGAACCATAGTAGATCGAGACCAAACTTCTAAATAAACTCAACCCACTTCTCCTCCTTAATCCGAGACATCGCATAGTACTCTGACATGAGGAACCTCACAAAACTCCATCAAGTACTGTTAGTAATGTTGCATGTGTAGCAACAACCAAGCCACCCATGTGTTCAATATGGTGTGCCACCAACCTCATGCACCAACCACCACCAACCGGGCCACCAACCCCCACCAACCCCCACCAACAATTTCTCATCTAAATATACATCCTTCCTCCTCATAACTTCAATCTCATCCCAATCTCATTCCAAATCCACTAAGAAGAAGAGGAGAGCAAGAAGAGAGTGAGATCGAGTGTTGTGTATAAAGTGTTCTGTGTAATCACTTTGTAATATTCTCTGAAATAAAAGATCTGCAGCAGCCCGGAGACGTAGGCATAATTGGCCGAACTCCGTTATCAAATTTGTGTGTCTCTTACCATTTCTACGTTTGATTTCTTTTCTCCATAAATATAATCATAAGGAAATTTGCGTAATTTCCCAACAACTGGTATCGGAGCCATAATTTGTTAGAAAAGAAATTAAATTCGAGTGGGAGCGATGGCGGCAGATGAAGGAAAGGTGAAAATCGAGAAGTTTGATGGAGCCGACTTTGGCTTTTGGAAAATGCAGATTGAAGATTATCTGTACCAGAAAAGGCTTTATCAACCTCTCTCAGAAAAGAAGCCAGAGAATATGAAGGATGAAGATTGGGCTCTTCTTGATAGACAAGCTCTTGGAGTTATTCGATTGACGTTATCTCGCAATGTTGCTTTCAACATAGCAAAGGAAAAGACCACGGCAGGTCTTATGGAGGCTCTCTCCAGTATGTACGAGAAGCCATCGACCTCTAACAAAGTTCATTTGATGAGGCGATTGTTCAATTTGCGGATGACAGAAGGTGCATCGGTAGCTCAACATCTCAATGAACTGAATACAGTTACTACTCAGTTAAGTTCAGTTGAAATTGAGTTTGACGAAGAAGTACGCGCGTTGATACTTTTGTCTTCCCTGCCAGAAAGTTGGAACGCTACTGTCACAGCAGTGAGTAGCTCGTCGGGAAGCACTAAGTTAAAATTTGATGATATTCGTGATATGGTTCTCAGTGAAGAGATCCGGCGAAGAGATTCTGGTGAGTCATCAAAATTTTCAATTTTGCATACACAATCAAGAGGAAGAAATTCAACACGGGGAAATGGACGTAGCAAATCGAACTACCGTGGTAGGTCGAAGGACTGGAGATCTAAATCCAGAAATCCCAACGGCTCAAAGACCATTGAGTGTTGGAACTGCGGCAAGACCGGGCACTACAAAAATCAATGCAGAAGTGCACCAAAGGATCATGAGGCGAAGGCAGAGGCAAATGTTACTTCTACCTCAGGAGGAGATGAAGCGTTGATATGCTCTTTGGAGAGCAAGGAAGAGTCTTGGGTGCTAGACTCTGGAACATCGTTTCATGCCACTTTGCAGAAAGAATTCTTCGAAAGGTACGCCTCTGGAAATCTTGGAAAAGTATATCTTGGTGACGATCAACCTTGTGATATCGTTGGTAAAGGTGTTGTGAAGATTAAGCTGAATGCGTCGGTTTGGGAGCTAAAGGATGTCAGGCACATACCGGATTTGAGGAAGAATTTGATCTCCGTAGGACAATTAGCTAGTGAAGGCTATACTACGACTTTCCATGGTGATGACTGGAAAATTTCGAAGGGTGCAATGACGATTGCTCAAGGTAAGAAGAGTGGTACTCTTTACATGACATCAGGAGCGCGATGTTCGATCACTGTTGCAGCTAGCAACGAAAATTCCAACATATGGCACCAGAGGCTAGGCCATATGAGTGAAATGGGAATGAAGATTATGCACTCGAAGGGGAAACTTCCAGGTCTACAGTCAGTGGAAATAGGTATGTGCGAAAATTGCATATTTGGAAAGCAGAAGAGAGTCAGCTTTCAAATAAGTGGTAAAAACCCAAAGAAGGAAAAGCTGGAGCTTGTTCATTCGGATGTTTGGGGGTCAACGACCGTCTCATCCATTGGTGGAAAGCATTACTTCGTTACTTTCATCGATGATCACTCGCGAAAGGTATGGGTTTATTTTTTAAGGCATAAATCTGAAGTGTTCGAGGCTTTCAGGATATGGAAAGCTATGGTTGAAAACGAGACAAATCTAAAGATCAAAAAGCTTAGAACTGACAACGGAGGTGAATATGAAGACACCAGATTCAAGCAGTTCTGTTATGAGCACGGGATCAAAATGCAAAGAACTGTACCGGGTACGCCTCAACACAATGGTGTAGCTGAGCGTATGAATCGAACGTTGATAGAAAGAGCCAGAAGCATTCGTATACAGTCAGGTCTACCAAAGCAGTTCTGGGCAGAAGCAGTCAACACAACAGCTTATTTGATCAACAGAGGTCCTTCGGTTCCATTAGAGCATAAAATACCAGAGGAGATATGGAGTGGAAAGGAGGTAAAATTATCACATTTAAAGGTTTTCGGTTGTATAGCATATGTGCATATTAGTGATCAAGGCAGGAATAAACTTGATCCCAAATCCAAGAAATGCACTCTCATCGGCTATGGCGAAAACGAGTTTGGCTACCGCATTTGGGATGATGAAAACAAGAAGGTGATCCGTAGTCGAGATGTGATTTTTAACGAAAGAGTAATGTATAAAGACAGACACAAAACAGAAGTCAACGACTCAAAGCAGAGTGAGTCAGTATTTGCAGATGCAAACGATATTCCAGATAGTCTCATCACAGAACCGACTATAGAAAGTGCTCAGCCTGATGAAATCGTTGATCTGAGTAGTGTGGACCAGTCTAACACACTACAACATCCTACTCCAGTTCCTGAATTGAGAAGATCTTCTCGACCTCATGTACCTAACAAAAGATACATGAACTATTTGTTGTTGACTGATGCAGGGGAACCTGAATGCTATGATGAAGCATTTCAGACTGAAGATGCTAGCAAGTGGGAGCATGCCATGAAAGATGAGATGGAGTATCTCATCTCCAACCAGACATGGGAACTAGTTGAGTTACCCATAGGAAAGAAGGTACTTCATAATAAATGGATGCATCGGGTGAAAGAGGAGCATGATGGTTCCAAGAGATACAAAGCTCGACTAGTTATCAAAAGATTTCAACAGAAGATCAAAGGAAGTAAGAATCTAGTAGATATGTTGACAAAGACGGTAACTATCAATAAACTGAAGTTGTGTTCAACTTCAGTTGGTCTGCTAGAGCAAAAAGAGAAGAATGGCTGTTGCATCGATCAAGGTGTGAAGATGGATTGAAATCAGTCTTCAAGTGGGAGATTGTTAGTAATGTTGCATGTGTAGCAACAACAAAGCCACCCATGTGTTCAACATGGTGTGCCACCAACCTCATGCACCAACCACCACCAACCGGACAACCAACCAAGCCACCAACCCCCACCAACAATTTCCCATCTAAATATACATCCTTCCTCCTCATAACTTCAGTCTCATCCCAATCTCATTCCAAATCCACTAAGAAGAAGAGGAGAGCAAGAAGAGAGTGAGATCGAGTGTTGTGTATTAAGTGTTCTGTGTAATCACTTTGTAATATTCTCTGAAATAAAAGATCTGCAGCAGCCCGGAGACGTAGGCATAATTGGCCGAACTCCGTTATCAAATTTGTGTGTCTCTTACCATTTCTACGTTTGATTTATTTTCTCCACAAATATAATCATAAGGAAATTTGCGTAATTTCCCAACAACTGGTATCGGAGCCATAATTTGTTAGAAAAGAAATTAAATTCGAGTGGGAGCGATGGCGGCAGATGAAGGAAAGGTGAAAATCGAGAAGTTTGATGGAGCCGACTTTGGCTTTTGGAAAATGCAGATTGAAGATTATCTGTACCAGAAAAGGCTTTATCAACCTCTCTCAGAAAAGAAGCCAGAGAATATGAAGGATGAAGATTGGGCTCTTCTTGATAGACAAGCTCTTGGAGTTATTCGATTGACGTTATCTCGCAATGTTGCTTTCAACATAGCAAAGGAAAAGACCACGGCAGGTCTTATGGCGGCTCTCTCCAGTATGTACGAGAAGCCATCGGCCTCTAACAAAGTTCATTTGATGAGGCGATTGTTCAATTTGAGGATGACAGAAGGTGCATCGGTAGCTCAACATCTCAATGAACTGAATACAGTTACTACTCAGTTAAGTTCAGTTGAAATTGAGGTTGTAGGATTTGTTGAAATATATTCAAGACATAAGCATGGTGGTTTCGAATTCTCTGACAACTGAACCTACCTCTAATCGAACTCAACTCCAACCACCAAACTCAGCCTTCAAGTGATACACCTCTACCCATTGAATCAACCATCATTACCATTAAACTCCTTCCACTCCTTAAAAAAAACACCTGCCACCTCCATAACTTCACAAGATCTAGCCTCCACTACAGAGCAACATCAACCTGCAGTAGCATATCGCCAAAACACCCTCAGTCCAAAATCCAAGCCAAAATCCGAACTTCACCAAACTCTACTTTATCAAAGGAACCAACAAATCATCATCCTCTACATCTGCTAACAAAGTGCCATCGTCAAATCCACACTTCTTAACCTCAAACTCATCTATAAGATAACCACATGACCCTCTCTATTCTCATCCACATATTTAGACAAGATTACCTCAAACTGCAACAGAACAATATCTTTGCAAAGCCTTATAATGATATCATTACATAAACCAGCAAGAGAATTAACAAGCATGCAAATCCATCAGTCTTCTCAATACTGATGGTGCATCCTTTCTGGAGATGTGCTGCTGCAGTTTGATGCCATTCAGATATAAAGAAGACTCAAGCACTAAGCTCCATGGCGACTCATCTTTTCACTACAACGACGACTGCTTATAGCAGACGGTGGATCTCAGTTGGCTTAAGCAGCAACATCAAATTTTATTCATGATCTAACACAATGTGGATGACTCTAACCCGGCGGACGATAGTCTTAAATGGTATCTATCGCCTCCTAACAAAATGGAACACCAAGATCGATTTTAGTTTTAAATTTATGGCTCTGATATCAATTGTTGATAATAACAGAAGTGGAAATGGAAGGTAAAAGATACTTTGTTTATTATACAAGGGAAGCCTTACAAAGAGGTAGTAAACAAACTTGAACGTGAAAACAATAAGATGCATAAAACTAGGAAAACAAAACTGAATGTGCTAATTATCCCTAAAGACAAGGACAAATAATAACAAAGTCATTATTTCTAACAAATTCAACTCATCTCTTCACCACCATTCCTACTCCACACAAACTCAACACCACTTCATACATATCAACCTAAAAACACGTAATTTCCGACCCCGTACATGATTCTGATTATAAAGATTTGGGGGATTTAATCGTTTCGAGAGAGTGTAATCAGATAAAAAGGATTCAAATAAATATGTATGACAACTTTTATTGTCATAGAGTGGGCTCAATGGGCATGCCAAACAATGTCAAAGAAATTTTCATATTAAAAGACTTTGTTTTCTATTCTTTGTGTGATACGTTGTAGCACTATGGTTTAGCTACAACATCACATATTCATATTAAAGAGACAATTGCCATATTTCAACATAAAATTGCCACGTCGGTATCAAACTGACAATTAAGAAAAATGTTTCAAAGGGCAGATAGCACAATTAATTTCAATATATTTTCATATTGTTTTAGAAAGTGTATTGTTAATTGCTAAAGATATTATAAAATATGTAGATCCACTATTTAGCACTATACTAGAACAAAATACAAGTTCAAACCGTTATTATCCTAATTTTAGAAATTGCATAGGTGCTATAGATGGTACTCATGCAATGATGCACTTACCTCAGGCAAAGTTGTGTCTTACATTAGACGAAAAAGAAACGTTGTCCAAAATATCTTAGTTGTTTTCTCATTCGATTTACAATTTACTTATGTGATGACTGGATGGGAAGCGACTACATATGATGCCAGAATTTCTAGCGCAGTTATAAACAATATAAACTAGAATTTTTCTCATCGACCATGGAGCCAGTATTATTTAGTTGACTCAGGTAATTTCTTCTCAATAATTATTTACACCTTATGGAAATGTAAGGTACTATATTCCTCATTTTAAAGATACGGAGAATCAACCGAAATCGAACAATGAAGTTTTAATTTATACCACTCAAGTCCATGTATGAGTATTAAAAGAATCTCTAACATCTGAAAGAAAAAAAATTCTATTTTAAAGAACTTGTTTTCGTACAGTTTTGAAACTCATGTTAATTTTGTAGGTGCTGCAACGACTATGCATATTTTTATAAGAAAATACAATATCGACGATCCAAATTTTATGGCATTTGATGATAATCCTGATCTTGTACTGGATGAATATCATGAAGAATGTCAAAATATGAGAAATAGGGTCGGAGGCGATGCTTATCGAGATGAAAGAGGAGTTGATGAAGTGACCGTACTCAAAGATTCGATAAAAGATGAATTAATTGCAACATGAATGACATATAATAGCTATGTATAGATATTTTAATTAGTTATTGATGTATTTGTATTTCTTTTATCCAAGTATTCTTATATGTTATTAATTTTTATCTTTATTATGCATAACACGTTGTGTTATAAAATTTATATCACACATAAAATATAAATAATTTAACCGTTCACCCTCATAGCTTCTCTCACTATTAGCACTCATTTACTAATCAATTCTCTACTCTAAATCACACAAACATATCATCTAGTAACTCAACTTTAACCACTCAATTTTCTACTCGGCGAACCCGTTTATCTCATCCGCTCGCCATTACCAAGAAAGGACTTAGTATCGATGTAGTGAAATTGGTTTTTTTGCAGATCAGACTAGGTTTCAAGTAGATGCAAAGCTATTGCTCTACCATGGTATCGATCAGATAAAGTGAAATATTAACCAGTCCTTTGTAGTAGCAAATTTTAAGAATTAACAGGGGAACATGTTCTCAAATTTTCATAGCTCAAGATAGTTAATCGAACATTCGGAGTTTCAAGGCCTACGTCTGACACTAAATACTAGACCAAATGTCGATCCAACGCTCAAATTGGGGGTCTATAAGGAGATATGTTGGAAGGAATTCGAAAGAATTAGCACGATAGAATGATTTCTCATATCATAGCTTCTTCTGGTAGTCGATCCGAACGCTAAGATCTGGGTTCTCGAGGGGTAGACATTACTAAGGATCTTGAACGAACATTCTTTTTAGCATTCATGAGATGGTTTAAAATACAAATCATAAGTTCAAAGTTAAAATAGGCAAGCCAAAATTGCATATTTGAAACTACTAGTTTATCCTTGAGCTATCGAATTAAGAGAATTAAAGGAGATCCTAACTAGAAAGGATGATAAGAAGGAGAAAGAAGCTAATGCCCATTTTCAGAGGAGTGCATCTCAATATCTAATGGTTAAAGGGAGGCGAGCTTGCTTCCATTGGCGATGTAGGACTAATGGTACTTTTTGTTACTGTCTTGGTGGCGTGTTCAACATGTAGCATGCAGTAGAAGCTGAAGACTTTTGAAGCTTTTATTAAGGACAAGTACAGTGATTTCTTTTGAACATGCTTTGTGAATGACTTGTATGTATTTTCCTTTCGTGTCTTTCGACTTGCTCAAGGAGTCATGAAACATTGATGATCATGAAATGCAACATTGATTTATGGCTTATGACATGCTTTTAGCTAATATCCCTTAAGAGCATCTCCAATGCTAAACAACATTATTTCATGATATATCAGCGTGGTACGAGTACTTAGACAATGTTAAACTTATCTTACTTCACAGTACAACAAAATAAAATTATTTTCTCCAATGAAAATCTTTTTATGCATTGAAATTTGTCTAGTGGCAAAAAATTAGTGGTGGTTATCCTTTCATATTGTACTATAATGTCTAGTGGTAGACATTTCAATTCACAATGTCTATCAAAAATCATGCCACATCATACTCTATGTTTTTATTACTTCAGCACTGGAGATTAAAAATTAAACCTCAATGTCTAATATCTATGTGTCATTCGCTCTACATTGAAAATAAAAATGGGTTGGAAATGCTCTAAGAGTGGACATTTAATATATCAAATTTTTAAATAATAAAATAATCATAATAACTGTAAATAGTGAAAGTTGACATTTTTGAAATTGTTAGAATTTGACCTCGAGGCTTATAAAATTGCATTCAATGCAATTTTCTGATTAGTTTACATATAAAATATGTACCGATAGGAGCTCGTATGAAAAAGTTATTGATGTTCAAATTCCATATCGAAAATAATTATATGTGTAAACTAACACACATACACACACACGCATACACACACACATACACACACACACACACACACACATATATATATATATATATATATACGTATATGAGGAGCGTTCTATAGCACCCAAAACAGTGCAACACCCCATTTGCCCCTTGATTTTCACCACTCATTTCTCTATATCGATCTCTCATTCCACTTATTCTCTCATCTCCCGCTGACTTATTATAATATAAATGGATGGTGGATATTCAGGGTCAAATGGGATGCTCACTTTTTGGCGTGCTATTGAACGCTCCTCCACACACATATACACATATATATACATACATACACATATATACATATACACAAACATATTTTTTTGAAAATTGGTACGGTTTTATTAACTTATAGAATAACAAGACAAACCAAGAGTAAACTAAAACAAATATGCGAAAAAAAGATAAATCAATTGAAATACAAGCATAAAATAAAAATTAGACTAAATTGGACCCATGATGAGGTCATCTTCCAATCCCAGAAGAAATATTCCACTTGCTTCATGTCTTTTGCATGTTACTGTTAATAGTCATCCCACTTCTCATTGATGTGTAATAGCGGTTGAAAAACTTGTGGTAAGCTTTCTCCCCTAACATCACGTTCTCAACAGGTGTGCATTATCCATAAGCATCCACCTTTTTATCAAATGAAGGAATTGAATCACCCACGTTTGAACCTAGCTGTTAAACATATTAAGCACCCACTTTCTTGTCAAACGCTAGATCTAAACATTTCATTTATCCCGCATCATAAGTGACCACTCAATCTCCAAAAACAATTTTCGTTTATGTTGCTGAGCATATAACTTATGTTTTAGAACTAAAACCATGGCCTTCTCCTTAACATCGTCATTACCAGTCATTTTGGAAACCAACTAGGAATGAGCATCCCCTTTGTAAACCAAACAGAAGAATAACCGGATCCGATTATTCGAGAGGATCAGTTATGAGAACGAAAGGTTTATAACATAATTGAAGTCAATTTCACTAAAAATACCCGTTCTCTAATGGCTTGATCCAATGAAAATTGAGCGATCCAACGTCATGTTAAAAAATTACCCATTGCGGATCGGAAAGCGAGCACAACGTTTTACAAATTCGATTTTGTTGATATGATCGGTTTGAGAACCAAAGTCCCTAAAGGCTTGATCCTAAATCAATCAAACGGAACATGCAAATCTTCTAGAAATGATCTACTAAGAGTTAGATAGAGTTCATACCAAGGCAAAGAAGACCCTATTACCATGAATCTCGACATGCAGTAGTTGGGAGTTTAAAGTAGTGAATGGTTTATTTCTTAGAGGCTTATCAAAGACTAAAGGGAATAGAATACGCAGTATTTGTTGAAATTTGGAGATGAAGGTTTGCTTCATTTCTGGCTTGAAACCATAGTGGTTTCGGTTACTTTTGAGAATCGTCTCTCCTCTCTCCATTGGAGAGAGGGAAAATTGATATTTTTTTAAATTAAGTCACACACACATATATATAATTTTAATAATATGTAAATGTGTGAATTCTAGTATTTGTGCATGTTTGAATTTGAAAACTTGAACGTGCAAAATTAATGAAAATTAAATAAAAATTAAGTTATGTAAACAAAATATCACAAGAAAATAAATGAAATCGACTAAAAACGTAATGTTAAGTAAATTTAACATTATGAAGTAATTAATGGAGGTTTATTAAAGCTAACACGTTATAAATTAATAAACGTAACGTAACATTTAGAAGAGAACTAATTCAGGAAAGATAATGTGTGCGTAAACGGGCGTATGTATAATTATTTTATATAGGGCATTGTTATTAACAGTCTGAATATTGTTAAGGGGGCTAATTATCTTTTAAAAACAAATTGTTAAGGGGAGTACGTACCAAGGAGGGAAGTATCCCCGTAATAAATAAAGGTAATTTTTACCTTATTACCCATTTAGACTTATTTTTACTCTTCTATTCATTAATCTATTTTTTAATGGTTAATCAACACCATTAGTTGCAGAGAAATCAAACCCTAACTAAAAACATGAACGAAAAAGAAAACAATATGATTTTTTTCCAAAACCATAACCAATATAAATTTTATAGCATAACAACGAAGATAGAGCAAGATAAAGAGACAACCTCTTTATAAGAACTACAAAATGGGAGATTAGATGGAGCTTAATGAATTAAAACCCCATCATTTTATATAGGAGTTCTTAAATTTCATCATCCCTTCTCGTTTATCTCAAATGACATCTTTAAACTAATAAATCACGTTAAAATATGAGCATCAGAGCTCTAAGGTGATGAAATTGGTAGTTATCCATCACTGTACGGATTTAGAACAAAAAAAAACTGTCGTTAATACCCAAACTGATAAAAACTCCAGTAAACTGGAATAGGAAAATAAAATTTTGAATCAGGAAAAATTTCGGAGAAGGCAATAAAAGGAAGAAACTACATGCAAGTTGAGTGAGAAAACAATATGATATTAACACAGGAAGTGAGCGTTATGTTATAGTTGATCAGAGTGATGAGATGGTAAGATTTAATTTCTGCTTATTAAATCGTATACACATGGTAAGATCTAATTTTACGGTGCGTAAGTTTTTAAAAGTAAGGGTAAAAGCGTAAGAAGTTAAAAAAAATTAGCTACCTACCTCCACCCATCCCCCCTTAACAATTTAAAAAAAATTGGAATGTCCTTAAAATTTGGCCCTCCCTTAACATAAGTTGGAGTGTCAATAACAAGCCCTTTATATAAATGTATGCACGTATTAATTTCAGAAATAATTCTCGTTTAAAATTCAAAACAATCGCGTGTAATACGAGGAATTATGAAAAAAAAGAAAATAATTAACGTTAAATTGCAACATTCAAATAATTAACAACACGTATCATTAATGAAATTGAAAGAGACATAAATGGAAATTTATTTACATTTTTAAACATAATGTTAAAGTTTGAAAACGGAGAATTAGTTCTAGAATAGTAACATGCGTGTGTGTGTATGTGTATATATATAATTATATAGTTATGAATTTCAGAAGTAACGCGCGTTTGAATTTTAAATAAACACGCGTCATAAATGAAATTAACTCACGTAGTAAAGAAAGTTTAATAACGTTAATTAAGTAAAGTCCGAAAATGGGTAACATAAATATGTATTATTTAAAACAAGCAAGATACTGACTATGCATTTTATTTCTTAATGAATGTGTAAACCTTGTCCGATATAAATCGAATGGCCAACATTGTTTTAGATATCTATGAATAAACATGTGGGGCTAACCTTCAAACTCGTATTTTTTTGAATGAGCATGGAAACCATGTCACATTTCTCTCTTTTCCCATTCTTCAAAAATTAAAAATATTAGATTTAGGCTTTCTGATTCAACATTTGAAGGTATAAATTGCAGATTTATGATTCAAATGTTCAAATTCTCTATTCGTATGAGGTTTACAAAGAGGAAAAAACTACGAATTATAAATCTGGATTCAAATCTGATCTAGAACTTGAAGTATTTTTTTCAAATGAGTGGATTTAAAGTATATGCCTTTTATTTTAATGATATATATTATCTTTTGATTTCCTTTTAATTGTTAAATCTAATATAAACTGTATATGGAAATTGTTGTGGAAAATTTATCCCTTACTAAACTATGAATAGTAAACCGTGGTTATAAAAAAATTAGTATGGTGGAACGAAACCTAGTTAACTCGCTATATACTAAGATTGCGGTTTTCCAGAAAAAGACAAGCATAAAAAAGTTTACAGTAAATTACAATATATAATTTAGGGAATGAAGAAAAGAAAATTCAAAGAACATTTTGGTTTGGAAGATAGTATTAGTTTAGTTGGTTCGTTGGAAAAAATGGAATGTATTTCCGTGATTAAATATTACAAGGAAAAATTAAATATAATTGCAAGGATAAGATTAAGGAAAAAGAGTGTTATGGATTAAGATGTTAATGATGATGATTTTGATGACAACAACCTTGTTTCAATTACTACTATAAAATATATACTAATGCCATTATCTAGATTATATATGTATGTATATACATGAAATCTATGTAGATGTTGATTACTTTACAGTTCAGAGAATCAAGATTTCAAAGTAGAAGAGTTCAAGATACAAGACTCATGAGTACCAAGAATTCAAGAGTTCAAGAAATATAGACTAATAGTGTTAAGATAGTTTGTTAAAACTCTGGTTAGAACTGAACTCTATTTTCAAACTTTTTCTCAATACTTTTCAAGTAATTTCAAAATTACTTTGTTGTTTTTAAATCTATTGTAACGATTTGGATTTCGCCCGGACCTAATCGATCACAAAATCGACTAAGACCGTTCAAAACCCCAGATACGCTAACTTTGGGCATACAACACATCAGAACAGATAACAGAAAACTTTTATAAACATTATAATAATGTTACATCAGAGTACAGAATATCAGAGTACATCGATATAATACAGCGGAAGATTAATTTACAACAAATTTAATACAATGCAGCGGAAGACTATCATTGCTCTGGACACAGCTTTAAGCTTTGATCCAGAATCCTGCTCAATATATCTGCAAAATAAGCTACTCGACTGCCTGTGTGGAAAATATGGGCACCCGAGTTTGCAAGTGAAACAAACTACAGGTCAGTCATGGGACTGGTATGGGAAATCTTACTTAACCTATTTAATAATAAGGCTAATCACAGGACCACGCCGCTAACACGGAACGAGTTTACTCCATTGGATTGCCAGTGCATAAACGTCGACTATAAATAAACATATGGATCTACAATGCATCAATCAACATGTAGTTCCTTAATCTACCCATTTAGGCTTAATCCCTAAACTTAGATTTCAAAATCCAATTCACACACACACATGAAAAGAACCAGGCAGTACGCACCCTAACTGAACCTATATATATATATATATATATATATATATATATATATATATATATATATAAACACACATATATGTGTGTGCACCTAACGGCTACATTGACAATGCACCATCCCACCAATTGGGGAAGACATGCACGCCCTTGCACTGTTAATCAATTTCGGGTCACCCGCATCTTCAGCTACATACTTGCTAAATCATTTTATACCCCGAAGTAGGGAAAATCATTTCACAACATAATCACAAGTATAATCAAATCTATATAGATTTTTTTCTTTCAAATCATTTCGAAATCATCGGGTATAGCCCTCGAAATCTTTTCTGTTTTATAAAACATTTTGTAAAACATTCCCTGTCCAAAATCGAGAATACTATTCTTTTTTACTTAAGAAATCACTTTTCAAAATCATTCATTAATTTTGAAATAAACAACATCGCTAACCACCTTATCGTCAAATCGTGAAGTGTTTCACAAGGTGTTAGCATACATATATTTTTTTCCTAACCCAATGCTAAATGTAAAAACATATTTTGCTCATAAACTGGTCGAGCACAATCCAAACATTCAATCAATCACAACCCATATCAATAACCAAGTATATTTGTTTCAAACACATTTCATGTTTTACATATACAATTTCTACATTTCATATGCATACAATAAAAAAATATTTTATTGTTCACACACTTTTACATTAAAAAATGTAATTTCTTATGTTAACATAATTTATTAAATGATACATCTTTTTAATGATTCATTTTACATTAACAAATGTAATTTCTTATGTTAACATATTTTATCAAACGATACATTTTTTTAATGATTCATTTTACATTAACAAATGTAATTTCTTATGTTAACATATTTTATCAAACGATACATCTTTTTAATGATCATTCTTTACATTCAATAAAAATGTAAATTTTCAATGTTGAACTTTTCTATTTCAAACAACGATCATTTCTCATTACTTCTTACATATAATAAAAATGTAAATTTTTATTGTTAAACTTTTCTATGTATTCTAATGACAAATAAAAGAATAATTTATTTGCATACATTTTTCTATGTATTCTAATGACAAATAAAAGAATAATTTATTTGTACACATTTTTCTATGTATTCTAAGGACAAATAAAAGAATAATTTATTTGCATACAAATTCTTATCTTTAACATAACAAATAAAAGTGAATATTTATTTATACACAAATTTCAATCTTTAATATGACAAATAAATGTGAATATTTATTTGTTAACATATCTCTATTTCAAAACAAATGAACATTTTTAATCCTTTCTATATATACGATAAAAATGTAAATTTTATCGTTAACATAATTTAACAATTCTAATTTGTTAAACATGACAATTTTAATTTTACAATTCTAATTTGACAAAAATGTATATTTTTGTTCCAACTACAAAAATGATAATTTTTGTTTCACTATCTTCTTACAACAAAATGTCCTTTTTATTTCAACTATTTTTTTACAACAAAATGACCTTTTTATTTCAACTATTTTGTTACAACAAAATGACCTTTTTGTTTCAACTATTTTGTTACAACAAAATGACAAATTTAATTCAACAATTATATTTTGACAAAAATGTAAAATTTTAATTCCATTATTCTAATTTGACAAGAATGTATGATTTTTGTTCAACAAAACTATTTTGACAAAATGAACATTTTTGTTTCAACTATTCGACAAAAATGAATATTTTTGTTTCAACTTTTATAATTTGGCAAAAATGACAATTTTGTTTCAACTTTTAGGTTTCAACAAAAATTGATAATTTTGTTTCACTATTTGGTTACAACAAAAATGATATATTTTTGTTTTCAATCCTTTTGTCACAACAAAATGATATATTTGTTTTCATCTATTTTATTGTAACAAAAATGATATATTCGTTTACAACAATTTTATAATAACAAAATGACATATTTGTTTTCAACTATTTTATAATAACAAAATGACATATTTGTTTTCATCAATTTTATAATAACAAAATGACATATTTTTTTTCATCAATTTTATATAATAACAAAATGACATATTTGTTTTATCCAATTCTAGTTAACAGAAATGTTAATTTTAACAGATCTACAGAACACACCAATCACAGATCAAATCACGTATGACAATCAGCGGGATATTACAGCGTATGATAATCAACAGATCTAAGTATGATTAATTGATTCTGATTATATAAGGAAAAAAGTAGAACTTCTCACATTGATTTTGCCTAAATTTTCAACGTGCTTCGTTTTGGTTCTAGTCCGTTCTGTGTTGTAGAATTTTCTGATACGAGTCCAACGCACTTTGATTTGCTGAATTCTGATTCAGTATGAACAAGATATGGACATTTTAAACTTCGATTATATAAAGGATTAATTAAATATATAATTAACTCTTAATTACATTACTAATCTCGTCTTCCTCGTTCCAGTTATACAAATGATTACAGAAAAGGGCTCGCCACTTAGGGTTTCAAATCACCGGCGCTACCCTTGACCGGACCAAGATCCGGGATCATCACGACGTCGCCGACAAGGATCTTCGCCACCGCCAAGAATGTGGGCCAACTCGCACTGGTCTGGAGCTTAGAATCGAGCCTGAACGCCTCTTGTTTGAACGCTGAAACCTCATGAACCACACCCCTGTTTTCGATCTCCACCGTACACTAGAAGGATCTCAAGGCCCTCTTGAATTTTCGTGTAAAGGTTGAGGGTTAGTTTGTAGAAGATGGTGAGGATTTAAGGATCTAAATTCGAATGAACTATTGCGTTCATTAAGTTGAAAGCGGCGGCTTCATTAGAGAATTAGGGTTTTCTTTCTTAGGGTATTTATAGAAAAATATTTTTTAATATTATTTTAATATTTAATTTCAATTTTTTATTTGCTTATCCCTGTTAACTCCAAATCAAACCCAACAACTGTCGTCCCTAGCTAAATATCCCCATTCCGGACACAATGGAATATGTTTCGTAACCCAATTCGGCTGTTACGATCAGTTTTTATTTAATTTAAAATATAAATCAATTTATATTTAATTTAAACGTACATTTTAATTTACCGGGCAAACAAACTGACTCCAAAAAATTACAGAAAAATAATTCTAGCTATGTTTTGACGATACGGTCCTAACAAAATTAATTTTGTTGAATTTGAAGACCGTTTGAAAAATGACCATTTTCTGGTCGATCGAAATTGGATGAAATTGACAAAACACATTTTCATTTGCCACGCTCACATATTAATTCCTAAAATTATGAAAATTGGAATCTTGCCATAAATTTACATTCCGGATCCAGGCAAAGCTGTTTCGTCGAAAACGGAGGTCGATTGCAAAATGGCTATTTATACGGGCTATATATTATATTAAAGTGAAAATTAGGCTCACATCCCTAAAAAAGTTCAAAATTAACGCCACATCCAGCCAAACTTTCATTGCGTTTCCGGTCCCTAGAATCAGCTGCCGCCAAAAACATTTTGTCCCTCCCGCCTCCTGCCACATACCCCTTCGCCTTTTCCAATTTTGCAAAAAAAAATGCGCTCATGCATAAAAAAAATAATTCTAAAATCTGGAAATAATCCCAGGAGTGCACGCAAATTGAAAAAAAAAGTTGCATACTTCTGTGCAACTATTGCTTATAGTAGCATGTATGTATGCATATATTTATATAGTATATTTATGCTGAAAAATCTGGACCAATATACGCATACATGTATGCAACTATTAGCAAATAACTGCATAAATTTATGCATACAAAGTTGAACTGAGATTTTCGTATGACGAAAAGTTGCATACATGAATGCAACTATTCTGTATATATGCATGCATGTGTGCAACATATTTAAAAGGGACGATGGTTTGTGAATATACGCATGAATGCATGCATTTATTCTGTACAAGAGCATAAACGTGTGCAACAATGTCTGAAAACGGCGAATGCTTGAAAAAACATGCCAAATTTGAATATATGCATAAAAGGATGTATGTAATGCAGTTTAGCTGCATACATATATGCATTTATACTGCAGTTTGGGCGCAACACTGAAATATTAGCATAAATGTGTGCAACTATTTACAAATAGGTGCATCTTTTGATGCAAAAACCTGTTGTTTCGCTGATTTGTGTTATTTTGAGTTTTGACGTGGTTTTTGATTGTTTTTCCACCTGATTTTTTTGGCGTGAATGTGTTTTATTTAATAATGAATTTTCATGATTTTTTATATTTTTTTATATGTTTTTGAAAAATAGGGACCTAATTTACAATAAGTTTAGGATCGGATGTGAGCCAAATTTTGAAACTTAATAGGGACCTGTGACAAACGGACCCTATATTAAATTCTATAGCGACTATTCTGAATTTTAAGCTGGGAATAACTTTTGATTCCCGCTATGAAATTTCAAATTTTCATATTCGTTGGAAAGATATTTTTTAGCAGATTTAAATATTTTTGGTTTTACTAAAATCCGATTTATTTTGAATCCTGTACATTCAGTCAAAGTTTAAATTCAAATTTTCAAACGGCCGTGCTATTTCTAACTCCTTTTATAATTAAAATAAATATATCCATTCTAACTTCGATTTAAATAAATTTTTAATCGTTATTATTTAAAATAAATTATTTAAAATATTTAAAATCCATTAAAATTGCTAAAATAAAATTTTTAAATTGGTTCCGAAATTCCGGGTTGTTACATCTATTTTCAAAATTACTTCCATATTTTAAATCTATATCTCTTTATTCTTAAATCTATTTTAACTCCTTAAATTTATTTTAACTTCTGTTTTAAAATTATACTTAATATATTTTAACTGCTAATTCAAATATGTACTACTTATAGAATTAATACTAATTTCATAGTTACTTATGTTTTCAATTTCCTTTGTTATATTTATTAAGTTCTAAAGTATTTCTTACATTTATAGTTAATATATATATACACACACACATATGGTTATATCATTTTATATTTATTTTTTAATCATTTTTAAATAATCTTAATATATGTTTTTAAATAAATATTTCTACTTGAATTACTCTATTTTAATATAAAGGAATATATTTTATTTTTAACTTAGAAATCACCATTATTTATTTAATCATTATTTTCTTTGATTTAAAAGTTTATTTTTTGAAAAACTACTAGTATATGTCGATATATACATTGTAGTATGTCGACATATGTGTCGTTGGTTTTATTTTTAAATTTTGAAAACTGTGACTTTTGAATTCAAACTGTTTCTACATGGTTATGGTTGTTGAGAAACTATACATAGGATTCATATTTCAAAATTTTAATAAATAATCATCTCTTTCTTCTTCCTTTCTCTCCTTACCATTATTCTTCTTTTTTTTTTTGCATAGCAAGCGAGGTTGAATGGCCCCTACCATGTTTATTAATAAAAAAAGTCAAATTACAAGAACAAAACAATTAACAAGTACAATACAATTATCAAGAAACACTTCTAATGATAGACAGGACCAATACTTGTTTAGTAGTAAAAACACCGCTAAACACCCTAGTGTTCCTTCCCATCCACAAATAATATAACGTTTTCTTGAATAACTTCAAAAGCAGACATCCTTGAATACTCTTCCATCTCGTAGCTTTAAATATAATAAACCATTCATCCTGAGATTTAGTTGCTGGAGTGTGTAGCCCAAAATGCATAAGAACGTTGCTCCAGACAAAACTCGAAAACTCACATTCAAAGTAAATATGTTGAATGGTTTCAGGGAAATTCCCACACATAATACACGTATCATCATCAATGATCCCACACATTTTCAGTTTGCTTCTTGTATGTACACCATTCATAAGAATACGCCACATAAAAACATTCTCTTTTGGAATTGCATTTGAAAGCCAAATTCTGGAATGCCAAGGGAATGTAGCAGTTGCATTCGAAATAATCTGGAAAGACAAAGAGATGCAATGCAACTTACCAGTCCACGTCGCATGGCATCCTTCAGAAGGCATTGGAGTGCAACAGATTTTGTTCCATACCAATTGAATGTTATGAGAACTGGTATTGGGAAGAGAAATGATTCCATTTGAACATAAACTAGAAATTGCTGCCTTCTCATTTATTCCTGTTAATCTCCTCCCATCATAATCAATGTAGTGAGAGATAATGAAACCGTCCATGCACCAGGGATCAAACCAAAAGGAAATACGGTTTGCATTCTTCTTAATTTCCCAAAATCTGTAATTATACTCTGCCGATTTTTAAAGAAATTATATCAATCTCTTTCAATTCTACATCAATTTCTCTCTGAAATTCAAGTGCTACTCAAGAGTTATAGGCTGTTTGTAATCAAAGATCGCAAGACCAAGTTCTATTGAGTCAATACTTCAAAACTGATACTGAGAAAATGTGTGAGTGTAGCCCAAAAACCAATTGGGTGTGATTGTGTCCCGAAAATCAATTAGGTGATCTTGTAGCCTGGGTAAGTCAAGAGAGCTCCATGTGCTCGGAAGCAGGTGGTGGTGGACTTCGTGGCTATTGAAATCGAGGATTGTAATTTGAAGATTATATTGGAAAGAAATCCGCACAACCCAGATTTATGTGGGACTGGATGTAGCGTAACTCCGTACCAGTATTAAATCCCGATGTGTACTTTCCTTTTACTTCTTTTTATTTTTATTTTCTACATCTATGATTAATTCTGTGGTTGTTAATATCTGTGATTTGCATAACATTGTGATAAATCTAAAAATATTTAAAGAAATTAATAAAATCCACAAAACATTATTCTCCCTCTTCTAATGTTTAGTTTGTCTTAAGATCCTTAATCTGTATCCCCAATAATTAGTAGCAGAGCAATGGTTTCAAAGTTTTCATAATTTGAATAAGACGTTGTAACGCGCCGATTGGAGAAAATAAGACGTTGTAATGCTTGTGATTAACGATGTCTTTTAGAGCTGATGGGATGATCCTAATAAACCTATGGTTCATAATGGGCATAGATAATCACACAATGATACAAATGCTGATCGATGGGTAGTACTAGGAATATTTCTTTCCTAATTATATTATGTTCTGAATTCGTAGAAGTGCAAACAGTAAAAAGAGTTGAAAGTGAATGAGAATAGTCAATCCTATTTATTATCTCTTATGTTCATTTTTATGTGTGCACAAACAATTACCCTATCTAACACTATAACTACTGTTTTACCTATTTGCTTTTGCTTATTCAATCGTGCAGGTAGTCATGACAATTCACCATACTTTATGTCTGACCCATTTTCCTTTCTTTTCTCCCCCTAGGATTATAAGGAGAATGTGAATAGTTCAGGTTTCTTTGCTGATTCTACCTTGAAGGGTTCTTGTAGAAGATGGATTGTTTTCTGTTTCTTTTCGACAGTTAGGTTGTACTTATTGACAATTTGGGAGATAATATTATTTTGTACTCTGCTGTAACTTGACTGAGATTTCGAAACATGATATTTTATGACAATTTGGATCAATTGAAATAAAAATATTTTTGTTATTTTAATATAAATTATCTTTTTCTCCCGCTGTAATTTTATGGTCTATGTCTTGTGAAATCTTAGTCTCTGCGATGTATTATTGTCTTTATACCTAAAACGCTCCATATTTCTTAACAGAATCCTATTTTGAGTAATGTTAAGATGTGTAGGGTGTTACATATTTGGAATTTTTCCAATTTTATTGAAAACAACCTTATTTAATATATGATTAGACATATTTAAATCTTCTCCCCACAAATTCTTCGGTGGATTAGAAGTCAATAACATTGTATTAATCGTATCTTAATGTTATATTCTTTGTCTCAGCTATATCATTTTGTTGTGGTGAGTATATAGCTGTTTTTTGATGAATTATGTAATTTTCTTCATAGAATTATTCAAATGGGGATTCATTTTATTCACCTCGATCAGATCTTAATGTCTTGATCTTTTTATTTAACTGATTTTCTACCTCGGCTTTATACTCTATAAATTAGGGGTGGGCATAAACCGCACCACAATGCGGAAATCGTCCAGACCAGACCGCAAAAGCTGTGCGGAAAAACCGCACCGGATTCTCTCTCTAGAGCAAGCAACCCAAATTGAACCAACTTGCAACGATAAAGTTCGGTTGCAGTTTGAACTATTGACCAAACCGTATTAAAGTGGATTGAATCACATACCTACAGCGGTAATGTTATGATAAAAAATTAACAAATTCCTATCTAATTTTTTATTTTAATGATATATATTCTATTTTCAACATATGTGTAGTTATATTAATAATGATCGTGCAACAAGACCATAATGATATATATTCCTATCTAATTCCTATCCTCGGCTTTGTTCCCCTCTCCCTTTTCTCATGCAACAAGACCATAATAACATCTACAAAGGATATGATATTCTCTAGATTCGTTATGAAAGACCCAGGACTGGCTGATGTGATATTGGATGTAAAAATTCTGAGAACACCACAGGGATATGCATTATCCCAATCTCGTTACATCACCAAAATACTTGAAAAATTCAAGCAATATAATGTAACTATTGCAAAATCACCAGTAGATATGAACCAAAATTGGGTAAAAAAACATTGATGGTGGTATCTACCGATTAGAATACTCTTGTATACTAGGAAGTATCATGTACTGTACTAGGCCTGATATCGCATATATTGAAAGCAAACTAAGTAGATTTACTGGCAATCCTGGTAGACATCATTGGAAAGCAATAATCGGAGTTCTAGGATATCTAAAGTATACACAAAGCTGTGGTCTATACTATACAAACTATCCTTCGGTGGAAGGATACAGTGACGCAAATTTGATCACTGGATCACATGATACAAAGTCAACAAGTGGATGTGTTTATAGTAGGAAATGGAGCAATTTCATGGAAATCATCCAAGCAGACTTGTATCGCTAGATCTACGATGGAATCAGAGTTTATTGCACTAGATAAGACTGCTGAAGAAGCAGAATGGATTCGAAGCTTCCTGGAAGACATTCCTAATTGGAGCAAACCTATGCCTTCAATATGTATACATTGTAATATTCAATCAGCTATTGGAAGAGCTAATAGTACACTATACAATGGTAAATCTTGGCATATTCATTGTAGACATAAAACGATAAGACAACTTCTCTCTAACGAGGTTATCACAATAAATTACATTCGATCTAAAGATAACTTAGCGGATCCACTTACAAAAGGCTTGCCTAGAGAGATAATTCAAACTTTATCGATGGGAATGGTGCTAAGGCCTATAGATTAAAGACTTTTCTAAAATGGAAACCCCACCTAGTTGATTGGACATCCCATGTTCTAGGTTCAAAAGGACAACGAAGTTTAAGAGAAACTTGATGGCACTGTTATACACTAACCACTCCTATAATAAGTCAGTGCATTATATGTTGAATAAGATAAGTATTAATACTTTTAATAATGTATGTATTTGAGGAATTAGAGAATACCCTTTACAGAATCACCTACACAAGTGAGAAGGCGCCTCTTCAAAGATAATTATGAGGTCAAATTCTCTAAGCACTTATGAGACCAGGCAGGTGTTCAAGGCAAAAACGAGCAATTAAGAGAATGAAGGATTATAAAAAACATTTATCATGTGTTATCTACTTTGGTGTTACTCAAAAGGCTTACATTTCAAGAACAATCTATGTCTACTGATTTGCCTGTGATTCAAATAAGTAATCACTAGGAAAGTTCCAGACCCATATTCTACTTTAGCCGATACGTTAAATGATTCGTGAAACTAAGAATGACTGCTCATTCATGTGGGGGATTGTTGGAAATGAATGAGCAAGAGAAAGAGAAATTTTGGAAGAAAAGAGGAATTTTGGAAGAAGAGAAGAAAGCAAACCTAAGTACCACATTATGAAATATGAATACCCACTTCTCTACAGGCTTATATAAATAAAGGAGAAGAGGGGTTGTAAAGAGCGTGTGGCTAAGCCAAGACGCAATATTATATTGATGCAAAATTTGGGCTTAGTAACGTGGAACTCTAAGGGTCCATGACACAATATTATATTAATGTCAAAAATAGTGCTTATGCCATGGGACTCTTGGGGTCTCATGGTTAAATAGGCTGCTGATTGCAGCTTCGGCATGTTGCACTGAAATGAGTTATTTTGATCATTTTTGATCTGGCATGTCCATTTAATTGAATGGATATAACCGTTTCATTTTAAATGCGTACGCACATTCATGTGCCGCTTAATTAAAGGGTCGCAACCTTTTCAAAGGTCATTAATGCTCAGATAGGCATCTCCACCCGCCTATAAATACATGGCCCAAAACGAGACAGAATACACATTAGTTATTCTTCTCAATCTGCTACCTCTTCTTCAGAGTACACATATGTTCTAGTTTCTATACTGTAGTTCAGTTCGTCAGAGCTCCGTTGCTAGCACCACGCTACGGGGTTGGTCCGTTTTATCTTGAGAAACAAATTGCTATAACGTCAATCAGTGCATACGACGACAATATTGTTTCAAGGAAATAGTATCATTTCTGGACTCGGACATTACTGAAATATTTATCTTCTAGCCTGTGGGTGACGGTTCTGTACCGCTCAAACCTAGTGCACAATCGGTCTTGCTTATTGCCGTTGTTGTAATCATAATTTGACTTGACAATTGTGGCATTATTGAGTAACATTGATTGTTGCTACTGTCTATTTGTAATACAACGTGTATTGACATTGTAATACAATCATGTATTGACAAAAGATCTAACATTGTAATACAATCGTGTATTGACAATAATTCTTATAATTATTACATTAATACCATATTGTTGTCGGTAATTAGTAATTATATTTTCTTTTGTATTGTTTTACTTCCAAAACCGTGACATTTGAAGGTCCTTTACTAATAAACGTACCGGTAAGGCAGTAACAATGTGTTTTTTCTTGTCTCCAATTGCTTTTCAAGTTAAATCACGAATCCTTCACTAATGAACGTATCAGCTGCTGTTTTAATGACTGTAGCTGTTCTGGTCCCTGCAATAGATTACATAGTGATAGCGGGGGAATCTTTTTGGACATGTTAATAAAATTTTAAAGAAGTGAACCAATTTTCACATAAATAAGTTTTCAAGGTAGCTGTTCCGGCCACTGTAATAAGAAAATGAACAATTTTTAAAGGTACAAAGCTTGAACAATGCAATGAGTTTTCTAAAACATAAATAATTTTTTTTCTAGCAGCTGGTGCATGTGGCAAGCAGATGTCGAGGATGTGAAGGTGTAGAGAAGTTCTAGAACAACCGAAATATTTGCGGTGAAAATCACCGATTCTACAATCATGCGTATAAATTTAGCGCAATTCACGGATGGAAAATCATTGATGGTACCTATAGCTGCCGCTGTTTTTGACCTATGCAAAATCGGTCGAAGTAGCATTTCTGGACGGTGTATTAAGCAGTTCACCTAGCATGCAGCAGGTCATGACTGCAACTTTTGAAATTTCAGACACTGGTGATGTTGGTTCATTTTGTCTATGTATCTACATTTTATTGGTAATGAAGGGCAGGTATGAAATAACATTCGACAGTTTATGCATACATCAGTTGTTTGCATCTTCCCCAAACTTTATGCACACGCAGGGACTACTGTGTTGCCAACTTCTTCCGGTCTAGCTCCTTGAGATCATTTTTGACCTCATGAACCCAATAAAATTAATGTAATGAATCTCATCTAGTTTAGTACAAAGAAAACAAATTAAGTTTTTATTATATACATCACTTTTGCTTAGTATACACCATACATATTACTAAACTATCTTCATGCCTGAATAAAACAAATTAAGTTTCTTATTTAGTATCTTTCTCACGTGCATTGATCAAACTAAGGAATACTGATTTCTAAAATCTATGAATTCACTTTTGCAACTCAAATTCAAATCCTTAATTTTATTTATATTTATTTAATTATTCATATATTATAATTTAACTTTAATTTTTGAATAATAAAATATTAATATACTTAAATTTTGATTTTAAATTAAAAACATATTTAAATATGGTAAAAAATTGAGAACTTAGTACACAATGAAACATATTAATTTAGTACTTCATTTGTAAAAAAAAAAATTGTGACTAATTTGGAATGCATAATGTTAGAACTGATTATACATGAATATAACAAGAAAGAATATGAATAAAATTTAACGCATTAATATAAGTTAAATTAATTCACTTGATAACTCATAGAAATTTCAATTATTTTATAAAAGAATTTTAATGATTGTGTATGATGTGGACATATGAAAATTTTTATTATTTAATTTTATTTTGATTATCTTTTAATAAGGGTATTTTTGTTTTTAACTTATTTTTTTTTAATGGTGTAGGTAAAGTAATTTACGGTGTAAAATAGAATTTGCCCCATGCAATAAGTTTTCAGAAGTAAATGAGCAAAAATCAATTTGTTCGTGTCAATTATATGAACATTGCTACGTGGACCGAAATAAGAGTCGGTCAAAAACTGTGACTACAACAAAATTGATGAAATCAAAGGGTAAAAAGGTCTTTTTCGAAGTGGGTCCAGTGTTATTCACGATCTGGTGAAGATTTTGACCAACTCTAGAGTGGTTCATTTAGCATTTTTGCAATTATATTCCGCTCCAAAATATGACTTTCGGGACAATTCCTTCAATGCTCCTCCTCTTCCGGTTCTTCCTGCGAATTAATGTTTTATCGCTAATATAAAACCCTAAATCTCCGGGTCCTATCTCAGATCGATCTGACGCTGTTTTGTCGCCTCCTCGCCTTTCTCTGATCGAATTTCGCGTACCGACTCCCTCCGATTGAACGCCGGATCGAACAACGCTTTCCACCATCTAATCAAACGCCGCCTCCCATTGACTGCCTCAGATCCAATCAGGTTTTTTTCCTTTCTTATTCCCATTTCGAACTATGTCTAATTACACATCTTTGGTCCTTGAGTTTTATCTATATTTATTCAGTCTTAATTATTCATCTGCAGACTTGGCTTTTTATTTTAACTGATTTGAGTTTTTATTTCTGTTCATAGGATTTGAGGCTGTGTTTCTATAATTTTTATAAATTCAAAAAAAAACTTTCTTTAGTTTCTAAATGATCTTCATGCCACAGAAACAGAAATATTGTAGTCATTTGATTGGATTATATAACTATGTTGAAATATCATATGTATGTTTCACTCAAGGAAACCACAGAAGAGTAATTTTCATTGTTATAACGTTTATAACCAGATATTATAGCCATTTTTTTTTAAAGAAAATTGTTACTTATTTCCTAACCTATTTCATGGTGGCTGTTATGCCTAAGTATGAACGGATGTGTGTGTGTGTATGCATTTAAACTCATGTTGCTTTTGAAGTTTATTATGAATCATAAACTTTTCTGGAATCCTCTGTGGCAATAGATAATTGAATATGACCATATTTTATTTATTAGGGTGCTATTGCAAAAAACACTAAATCTATATTTTTAGGGAAAATTCACTATATTAGACCTGTTTTGTAGGATTATTACATGATTAGCCATGTTTCAGAAATAATTACAAATATAAACCTGTTTGTAGTTAATGAAGGAGAGTTTTCAAAACTCGCACAAAGGCGCCTTTCCAAAACTCGCCCGTATTTTTTTTTAATTCCATAGCGACTTTCTTGAAATTTGATTTGGACATAACTTAATATATATAATATGAAATTCCAATTTTTCTGTTTCATTACTAGAATATAGGTTTATAGATTCGAACGTTTTGTGTTTCAATGAAATCCGACGTACAACGATTCTTATATATTCAAATGAAGTTGTAAACGTTAAACTGCGAACTACCACAACTATTAAATAGTATATATAGCGTAACCTAACAACATAAAACAAATACTGAATTCTAATATTCAAATACAAGACAGATACATAGTCCAGTTAAGGACAGATAAGTTCGAAACATAACAAATACAGATACGCGAAATACCACACACACTGACATCGCATCAACAGACATACGTCTCCATTTTAGGCTACTGAAGTGCACCGCTTTCGGTTATGTCCCTGCGATCCACATTTGTTGCACCTGTTTGTTTTGGGTGTTTGATGCTCGTCCATAACATTTTTGAATCTTGTTGATTTGGGTCGTCCGGCTAGTCTTTTGACAGGCGGAGCCAATATTAGAGGATCGTTGTACGGGTCCCAGTATTTTTTATCGCGTATAGGATTAAACTCTGGGTCGTTTGTAGCTCTATAACTTTGGACGGAGTACCATTCATAAGAAAAATCGTGATGTGCTCTATTACTACCAAAATCTTGTGCTGAACAAGCTGCCATCACATGAGCATAAGGTATCTTCTACAGAAGTGGGATTCTGCATGTACATGTGACATCAGAACCGTCCGTCACAACATCGTATTCATCGTCGAAACCGTTAATCACTTGCCATTTATATCGGCCAAATCGAACAAGCCTACAATGCCGTGCGTCAATAGCCCGAGCTTCAATTTTAGCTTCCCATTTTGGAGTAAGTTTCGAATTTAGACCCTCCCCTTTTTCTCGTCTCTTGTAGAAATACTCAACTGATCGAAAGAACGTTCTTGCAACTAACGCCTTTATAAGCAAGGATCTGGCGCCTTTTAGTACACCATTAAAACTTTCAGATGCGTTGGTCGTCATAATATGGAAGCGGTCACCGTCATCTTTGCAAAGAGCCCAGTTTTCTATGCAATTCCCTAGGCTTCGTTCAATCCAAGTATGCGCCTCCGGCTTAATTGCCTTGATTTCTTCTCTAAGTTTAGTGTATTCAACCACTTCTGAAGCACATGCAGTAGCGTAAAACAAGCCTACAAGTCGTTTGTCTCGATGACCTGCAGCTTGAAAATTTGCTTTCAGATGCCTTGCACAGAACCTATGTTTGTGAGGTTGTCGCCATCTATCCTGCAAAGTGCTTGGAATCCCTTTCATTCTGTTAGATATGAATGTAATGTGTCTATTTCGTACGCTATAAATGAACTCATGCATACATGAAAAGAACCAAGCCCAACTATCATACGATTCAGATTCGACCACCCATAAGCTAATGGGAAAAGGCAGTCGTCCGCATCTACAACGGTAGCAACTAGCAGTATTCCTTTGTACTTACCGTACAAATGTGTCCCGTAAATAGAGAGCACTGGACAATAGTGTACAAAACCTGCAATGAAAGGACCAAATGCCCAAAAAGCATGATCAAGTACCCCATACTCATCGTGTATTATATGTCCTACTAAACCTGAATTGTGTCTTTTTATTTCCGCAAAATACTGAGGCAAATACGAATATGATTCGGCCCAGTCACCGTATATTTTTTTCCAAAGCTTTATTCAACATTCGCCAAGCTTTTATGTAACTGATTTTGATGAAGAGTTGCTCGTCGATAAGCACTTGCACCGTCCCAGCTGAGATATCCAAATTGGCCTTCACAAAAGCCATGATTTTGGATACAAGAAACACAGAAGTGGCTTGCTTGTGGTTTGAATTAATCGTCGGGTTGACACAGTTATGTTCGTGAGGCAACTTTCTAATTTCCCACCATCCAGTTTGTGATCTCTTCGACACAATAGCATGTATCCGCCATGGACAAGTAGCATCAACATTACATACAGCGGTGCATATTGTTTTATTCGACTTGATTGGCTTGTATGACACACCGTGCATAATAGACCATTCTGTAAGTTGGTAGAGAAATTTTTCATTGCTTTGGAATACCATCTCAACAGCAAAACCATTTTGTACGCAGGTAGCCGAGAATTTTTCTCTAGAAAACTCTAGATTAGCCTCTATGAATCTGGCCATCATTTGCGCCATGCAAAGATCATCGTCCATGGGTACTTCCGTTGAACTTCATCACCATCTTCTTCGGGATCTACTATGTTTGGAAAGCCATAGTCCAGTGGTTCGTTGTTTACTTCGGTCCAGCATGTGTCATCAACAGTTGTCGTGGCAACCGCCATGTTGTCAATATGTTCGGCCTGTTGTGAAGGACCTGCACCCCGGTCTTCTTCGGGTTCTACAGTCAATCTGTTAATAAATGTATTTTAGTTAAATCTTACATTTTAGTTAGTAGTTATAAAACTAAATTGATCAATAACACATACCTTTGGCTCATATCTAACAGTTTTGACTAATCTGTTTATGTTCTTGTTGTTGTTGCCGCTGCTCGTCCACATTTGGTGGAAAATACGGATTTGTGTACAAGGGAGAATTAAAGATGACTGATGGATCATGAGTTTGCAACATTTATGTGAAATAACCGAAACCGCTACTCACTATAGGCGGTGTGATTATTTCTTCCACGACATCTTCCACGATTTCTTTTGCTGTTTTTCCCACAAACAACTCAATCGATTTCTTAACAGTAGAAAACAGTACTTGTACATCTGCAACTTCTAAAAGTGCTACGGTTCTCGTCCCCGATTCAGTAGGCCAGTTAACCGACAACTCGATATCATATTCGAGAGGGTTAATTTTGGTTGTTTGGAAGACTGTTTCTTTCAAACCATCAAGCGTGCAACCCCTTCGAACTCTCCCTGGTTTGCAGAATCCTCTCACATAACTTCCATTTTGGCGCTCATTCATAACCAATTCACCGTCGAAGTAGCATAGTGCAGTAATAAAAGTAGGCGCCATTGTTGAGTGAGTATATTTTTCTTGAGTTTATTAGATGATAGACTTGAAGTGTTTGAGATATAATGTGCTGAAAACCTATGAAATAGAGAAACCAGCTTTGATATGTCACTATCATATCAACTTTAATCAACTCAGTATGGTCGTTAAGTCAGAATTGGCAGTGCTTTAATCATGTCATCGGTTTTAAAAAAAAGCAAAATCAATTGTCCTATGCTTGTCCTAATCACAAAAAACAAGCCTTGAATTCGAAATAAAGCGTTGGTCTTTGTCCTTACAACGACTTTATCACAATGGATAAATATTGGGTCAGATTTGGCAGATGTTTTTTAACACAACTATTTCGAAATATTGGATCAACTTTACCCATGTCTAGTCAAATCACCAGATTTGCGGCAGATCGTACTATACATAAACAGACTGACCCAACTTTAATTTATGGCAGCTAGTTGTCAATTCATCTTAATGTCATAATGTATAGTGTATGAACCCACAAACAAACAAAACTTTAATTCAGACTTCAAAAACATAAAATATTTCATTAGAATAACACAAAAATACAATATTTTGTATTAATCTTCCAACTCCTACAAACACACAAATAATAATTCAAACTAAACTTCAGAAACATACAACGACAACGGATAATACAATAATTCAAATTAAACTTCAGACACCTACAGCGACGACGGATAATAGAAACATTACTGATTAGGTTTAAATTGCAAATCCTCTATGCGTTTTTTGAGACGTCTATTTTCTTGTTCCAGCTCATTCGCATACGTTATGGCTCTCTGACAAAGCGGTTCGTCAATCCATTCTGAAAAATTGCATCCGTGGGGATAATTGGGACAAAGAAGACTTCGACGACCAATGTTTTCACCATCATCAGATACGACAACTTCAGCCACATATCCACAGTGGCAGCAAACTGGATAAGAGTTAACCTCTTGCTCAACCATTGCTTGATTAACCATGTTTGAAAATATATGGAGTTGAGAAGATGTGGTTGAGTATGAATCAGAATTATGAGAAGGCTAGTGAATACTTGTATAGTTTGAAAATTACCCCAAATGCATAGATGAGTTTTGAAAAGGCGCACGAAGGCGAGTATTCAAAAGACGCCAGTATCCCTCCCCGATCAAAACAGGTCTATATTTGTAATTATTTCTAAAACATGGCTCATCATGTAATAATCCTACAAAACAAGCCTAATATAGTGAATTTTCCTATTTTCACAGAAGTACTAAATATATTCATAGTGTCTATTTAATTTGAATAGTCTTAATAATAGCATCCGTCACACGTTAGATGACAATGGACTAGACGAAATCAACACGTGCATATTTTACTGCGTAGGAATATTTTTATATGGCTTATAAAATTGACATGTTATCTTAACCAGATAAATTTATTTGCTCATTCATTTTATCATTATTTGATATTCTAATCTGTTATCCCAGTGCATCAAATCAGAATGAAATCAAACTTCAAAATGTGCAGATCCTAAAATAAAGTGATAATACTAGAAGGTGAAATGAAGGTATTGGATTTCTTACCTTTTGCATTTACATGCTACCAATTTGTCACTTCCTTTTTTTCCATCATATCTATTTTCAATTTATTGTTCATCATTTATTATTATTATATAGCTGTACATGTATAACATCTCATGTACAGTATTTTCCAAATATTTACATATCGTATTTCAGGTCGAGGAAACTATAAAGAGAATTCATAGAGACTACTCAACGCAGAAGGATACAACTTTTTTTCCTATATTTGCATGGTTAACTTTAGAAGCAGAACTTTTTGCTTCGAACCATAATGATAGAAGCTATAATGAAATTATATTTTACAATCCAAGATGGAAAACCAGTAGATTTTACGAACTAGAGAAGTATTTGTATAGTGTCTTAGATGATTTAACTGATACTGGTATTATTAAACAATTTAAGTGAATTTACTGTCCAGTAAAATATAGTAAAACAATATGGAGTTTAAATATGAAGCAATCATGTTTTCATTGTAGACATCTTTTTTCCATCAGTTTGGAAGATATGCTCAATGGAAGAAGAACTTAAAGTGATTGTTGGTGTAAGGTAGGTCCTACGGTCTTTGTTCCATAGTTTTAGACTTTTCTTGAGATTTGTTAGCTCGTTGTTTTTGGCAAGCTGCAAACATTGATATGGTGGATTGACTTGGGCATTGTAAGTAACTGTAATGCACATTTGTGTGGTTTGTCATTGCTTTCATATTGTTTTTACATTAAAGGGGAGATTTCTTTCACTTTTAGTTCAAAAGCCATTATGTTTTTAATATCTATAAAAGCATTTATTCTTTATGTTTGGCAGGATCAAATCTTTATTTTTGGATAGCCATTATTGCTGTGAGTGATTGACGGAGCTGCTTTACTGTGTTTCTTCCTTTTGTTTCCCTAAACATATGTTATTATCATATTATTTTTAAAATTTGGTTTCTATTATAGTCGGTTCTTCTTGTTGGTGCAAAGCTGCGCCACATGTTACTGCAACTCTAGCATTAGAAAATGTGGGAATACGTGGACTTAATGGGGGGACAAATTCAAGCACAGAAACGATCTTTTCTGGTTTAAAAACCCTGCCTGATCCATTTTATTTTATTCCAGGTTAGAAACAGTATATTTTCTGATTTTGAAATATAGCGAACACACACACACACACACATATATATATATACATATATACAGGGGCGGCCCGACACTATTTGATGCCCTAGTCGAATATTTTTTTTTTGCCCCATTTTGTAAAATAACAATACTTTCATATGAATAATATTACATAAAAAGTAAAATTATAAAATGCAACGTTGATTACAAAATATTATTAAACTAAATCACTAGTTTACAAGCCAAAATATTATAATGTCAACATAGTACCAAACCCAAAAAACTAACGTAAACAACTTCTTCTTGCATTCTTTGAAGCAACCTCCTCTATAATCTCTTCATAGTTAAGCTTATCCAAGTACTCGTTTTCAATTGAAATAATAGTTAATCCACTTAATCTCTCCTGCGCTTCGAAGATATGTTTTCAATTGATCTCATTATTCACCACACGTATAAGATGCTCTTCCATCACTGGATCAAACTCCGCAACAAATTCAATAAGTTGGCAAAAAAGTCCATTATTTTTCTCATATTTGATCCTCGAAATGGCAAATTATTTCGAGAGAGTGTCTTGACAACACCAATTATGCGCACAAGTACTTTTTTCCAATGTTGTTTCTCTCGATCAATTTGAGTTTCCATTGCATTATCAATTGTCGCTTTTTGTTGAAGCCCTCTATGTAAATCGACCCATTTGATAAGATTTGCATTATGCAATGGATTACTTTCATGCTCTCTTAACTTGGTAGGTAAATTATGCCAATCATTTATTCCTTCATTTGCCAAGTTGGAGGCCATATGTGCATTTTTAAATAGTTTGGAACAAAAGCAAAATACTTTATCACACGCATTTGAATACACAAGCCATTTTCTTTCATGCTTTTCTCCACGTGGATAGCCGCCAATGTACTGCTTAGAAGTAAAGTGTCTACCGGTTATTGTATTTCTTGGAAATGCATCATTATCTTTTAAAATTTTGATGGGACCACGTTGAATTAACATAATTCTTTTCGCATCGGTAATCGCTCCCCATAATCCCGGATCATAATTGACCTCAACATTTCTTTCAAGATCAAGCGTCGGTACATTACCAACATTTTCTTCATGAGCATTAACTTCAAGATTTATATTATCCTCCTCCGTTGCAACCTCTACGATATGATCTCCTACTTCAATACTTTCGTTTATAGGTCCGTGATCTTCGTCGATATCAACGTTAGAACCAATATTCTCATGCTCCAAATTGGTTTCTTCAACTTGACTAGAATTTGAAGTTTGAATTTTTTTATTTCTTGCTTGAAATAAATTTGAAATTGAGCCGACCAATGATTTTTCTTCATCATCTTTTTGTTGTTTTCTTTTCCTATTTTGATATCCAGAATTCTGTTTTCGATTCCTATCTCGAAGACATAATATAATATTATAAATATAGCAATACTAGCATTTTAGTCACCTTATAAATAACAAAAAAAAATATGCCTAATTTGACAAATTTGTTCTATAAAAAAACCGAGATAGGCAAGACAAATTCATACATATTTCATTAACCAATAAATCACTAGTTTACAAGCTCAATTTGACAAATTAAATAATTAACCAGTCAAATAATTATTTTTAAATCAAACAAAGTAACCACAAATATAAAAAATTAAAATAAACATTAAACTTACATGTTTATCCTAGTTGAAATAGGTGAATAAGAAAAATTCCTCCAGCCAAATTGACTAACTAAGCTAATGAAGTCCTATTCCTGCTACAAGTTTCAACTAAACAAAGGCTGCAAATTCCAACTCCTGCTTCAAATAGAATGATATAAACAAATAGGTTAGTCCACAACTGTCCAGGCAAAATCATTAAATCAACAAATTAAATCTTGTTGCCTGTGCTAGTGCTATGCGTTGAAAATAAGAAAATTTATAAATTGAAATTACCTAGGTTAATTTCGAACAGCAATTTGAGGGGTTGAAGGATCAAAATCGAATAGATATTGCAATTGGCGGTCGGTGAAGTTGGCTGTCGCAATTAGTAGTGAAGGCTGATGGCTGAAAACTGTCGCGGTGATCGAACGTCGGCTGCCGCGATGAAGATGAAGCCCTGCGGCTGCGGTTTCGACTTGCGAGCCTGCGACGAAGAAGTCGGTAACGATGGCAGAAATTTGGGATTTTGTTGCCTCCATCACGTTTGATGCCCTAGACATTAGGCTTGTCAGGCTTGGGTATGGGCCGGGCCTGCATATATATATATAGACACACACACTCATGGAGTTATCTTACTACCTAAATGTATCAGTCAGAACTGGAAGTCATTGCTTTTTGTGCTCTACGTAAGCTTGATAAACAGAATTCAATATGATTCTTATGATTTAATTGCTTCTATACAATATTACATTGGGACTTGGTTATAATATCTTGTCAATGGTCTGTTTGTTGCTTGATTAGAAATTCTAATATTACTATTTTAGTCAATTTTCTTGCTTCTTCCTAAAATACGTTCTTTGTAGATACATATACATGCAAAACTGCATAATGAAATAGGACGACTCATCACCTGAGAGCTTATTGAAGGGACGTTACATGGTATGTTCTTTGTAAATACGCTGAAGGGACGCTCCATCATACGCTGCATGGTACCTTCTTAGTCAATTTTGTTGCTTCTTCCTAAAATACGTTCTTTGTAGATACGTTCTTACTAAAATATCTTATGGTCCATCATCACCTGATAACTTATATTGAAGGGACGCTGCATGGGTCACTAAGAGTATCATCCAGAAAAGACCAAATTCATTGAACTTCAACGTTATGGCATGCACTCTCAAAAAATGGATGAATGACATTCAGATCAGGGAAACATTGCAGGTTGATGCGATCATCACCAAAATATTCTTTTAGACTACATTTCGGAGTTTCTTGTATTTTATGTATGCTTACTTTTATGAAAATGATGATGTTTGTCAGAAGTTCTCTTTATTCTTCTAGGAAAAAAAGCTGTAATATTATTAATTAGTGGCCAATAAGTATAAGTTTATTTGTGGATATTTAGTGATATTTAAAAACTTTGAGGAAATAAATTTTGTTAATGTAATATTATTATTATATGATACTATATGCATGTCGACCCTCCGTATCATTTTCATTATGTAATAGTTGATTCTTCTCATCTATAAGATATACGTTTTTTAAAATATATTTTTATGTTTAATAATTCAATAATTTTTATTATGTATATGATCATTATGTGTTAAACTAAGGGTAACGATAAAGAGCGATTTTTTTGAAAAATTATATAATTCAACGGTCGGTTTTTCCCACCGTTGTGCGGTAATACTAGTATTAGTATTATTAATGAAGGGCAGTTATTAAATGCCACTTGATAGTTTATGCATACATCAGTTTTTTGCAATTTCCGCAAGTTTTATGCACATTTAGAGACTACTGCGTTGCCATCTTTTTCCGGCCTACTCCTTGAGATCATTTCTGACCTTGTAACACCCATAATTCTAGTGAAATATAAGTCCCACATCGTGAAAGTCTGTGTAAAATGTGGACTTATATCTTGTTCGAACGAAGGTGCGGGCTATTACAGTGGTATCAAAGCCTGGGTGAGGTGCGCAACAAAAATAATGTAAGGAATCTCATCTAGCTTAGTACAAATAATGAAATCCGTATATTTAAGGCATCTTACACAATTGTTTTCTTTTTCTTTTAGATATAATCTATTTAGCTAAAATAATAGAACAAAATATTTAAGAATATTGAAACAACCACTTACTTGGAAACTGTATGTGTTAAATTTGATGATACAAAATCACAAATTGATTGGAATAAATTTGCAAAGAATGGAAAGTAAATATTTTTATAATGGGAATGCATTGATTGCATTTGATGAGGTGGTAGAGAAATAAATGAATGGATTAATTTCTTCCATCTATGCTAAAGAAACAAATTGATTTACTTCCTATGTTTGCACATTTCACTACAACAAAACAGATCTATTACAACGTCCATTTTACAACGGGCATTTGCTGCCCGTTGTAATAGACTGCTGTAACAACGGTCATTTTCTGGACCGTTGTAATAGATGCCTGTACAACACCCTTTCTATAACGGGCATATAATGCCCGTTGTAATAAATGCTATTACAACGGTCATTTTTAGGCCCGTTGTAATAACTATCTATTTTACAACGGTCACAAAATGTCCGTTGTAATAGATGTCTATTTTACAACGGTCACAAAATGCCCGTTGTAATAGACGCTAATTTTTGACAATTAATAATTACGATACTTCCATAAAATTAATTTTGATTATTTAATAATTAACCATTAATCTTATATTACTTATTATTAAATATAATATTATATTACTAATTACTAATCATTAATATATTATATTATTTATTAATATTTAATAATCAATCATTAATAATATTATATTAATCATTTATAAATTATAATAGTTAATGATTATTAGTAAATAATCTCTAATTATTAATTATTATATATAATCAATATTCCAACAAACTTAATTTTACTTTCCAGTTATTAGTAAATAATATATATCTAGTAATCAATATCAATAATTTATAATTAACAATAAACATTAATAATTTATGATTAATAATATTACTACACTATATGAAAAATAATCATTTTAACCAACGTTAATTTTACAACGATCATATAAATTTATGCTAATTAACAATAAACATTAATAATTTATGCTAATTTTTTAATTTTGAAGGTTGTTTCTTATTTTTTAATTAATTTAGCAATGATGAGAAATTAAAGTCAATTTCAACTAATATAATATAAGATAATTTTTGTTTTTTTTCTAGTTATTAAACTTAGTTATCCGTAAACCTAATTTTATTTTGAATTGTGTTATTAAAACATCAGTTAACCGACCATCTTAACCGAGTATTTTCGGTTCGGTTAACCAAATTTTTGTCGGTCGGTTAACCATTAACCGATGTAGTTTATGATTTATTAGAGCTAGCCCAAAACTGAATAAAACTAAGCTCAATCAATTACCCAATATCTGACCCACCGACCCGACTGTGCCATAGTAGAAGTAAAAAGTGAAAAGCTACGGATTTACTCTTCAATACCAAATACCAGACGATGTCGAATAAAAAACCCTAGTATAATCTTCATTGTTCAATCATCAATCAAATCTCCTCAATCATCGGTTGAGTGTCGATGTTGTTCCTGCCATTGGTGCTCCCCTTGAAGGAACGATTGTTCATGGCATCGATTTGATTTCGAGAGTAGTGCAGATTGCAGAAATTAAATGGCTTCGACTACGTGAGTGACAAGAGAAGAGTGGAGGGAGAAAATAAAGAAAGGGGAGGGGTTCTATGCAAAATTCCCCTTTTCACGCGGATCACTGACATGGCATGATCCTGTGCGTTCAAACAAAACCACCTTGTCCCGTTGGATGGCCTTCGTTTCAATTTAAATCCTATAACCTGTTCTTTATAAAATTGTGCTAGTTAGCCTCATTCTCTTTCGATTGCACGATCACAAACTTATTCCGTTTACTACGAAATTTTGGATTACGATAATAAATGTAATTACAAATCCAACGAAACAGGTTTCGGCGAGTTTCAAGTTCGTTTGACCTTCCGTTTAATTTTTCGATCAAGTTTTAACTAGTTTCAGAAATGCGATTTTAGCGTACCTTTTCTTCTTGTACGCCCACACGCTAATTCCAGAAATCATAAAATTTGGAACTTGACCATTATTCTATGCTGTGAATCCGAAAAAAAGTGTCTTTGAATTCTGAGGTCATATGAACAATGTTCCTTTGTAAAATGATCGTCGGTTTTACCTCATACGGTTTTATCGAGCATGGCCACACACTAATTCTGTCTGGCACGAAATTTGAAACTTAGCCATGACTGATTATTTCGAATCCAACAAAACTGATCTCGTCAAATTCTGATGCTGCTAGCAAAATTTCTCTTTTTATGGCCTATATGACGAGTATTTTCTTATAAAATTGTATTAAAAATAAATTTTAAATTGGTTGTGAAATTTCGGGTTGTTACACACACATTCACACGCATGCGCATGCATCCACATACATGTATATATATACACACACGACATACTTAAGAACGAACATTACAGATGGCACGCTATTCGTTGATAAAATATATTTTTACATATTAAATATATCTACGATAGTTAGGAGAAATTAATTTGTATGTATATTTGTTTGATTCTATTTTTGAGTGATAAGGTTTGGTAGAAAAGCTTTTCAAAGTTGTAAAGAAAGCTCAACTATTACATCCTATTTTTAAATCATTACTATTTAGAGTTGTTTTGAATTTATATATAAAAGTAAATATTTTTATCATAAATTTTAGGGATATTAATAACTATAACAATATATAAATAGTCCTTTTTTGGTAATTCACACTGGCATAAAATATACGTGACACTAAAGATATTTAAATTATCAATAAAGATTTTTAGAGACTCCTTTTTTGGTAATTCACACTGGCATAAAATATACGTGACACTAAAGATATTTAAATTATCAATAAAGATTTTTAGAGACGTTTTTTATTTGAAAATGAAATTGAAAATTCTATTTTTAAAGCATATTTTCTGTTTTGTTTTGAAATTGATACCTATATATACAATTTTGTAGTAAATAGCACATACTACATGACAAATGAGTTGGACCACAGATGATGGAGGTCGAACAAGTGCTTTTTGCACCATGTTCAAGTACCATAACCAGTTTGGGCAAGGTGTTTGTCTTAAAGGATATTATTTTCTATAATGTATGCAAAGGCATTTTTTGTAGTTTACACCAAAAAATATGACAACAAATATATTATAAGTATTAGTGAAAAAATTGAGTCATTAGTATTTAGAGACGTTTTAAATTTGTTAATGAAATTTAATTCTTTGATCCTATTTTTAAAGAATATTAGCGGTTGTATCATATATGAAATATAAACTTCTGTAGTTCATGCTGATAATAAAAAAGCGTGATACAGGGCCTTGTACAAATTTAACATAATACACAGAAATGGCGACATATCCTAATCAACGTCCACCCCACTCCGTCTAAATCATCTTGACCACTCTACTGTTCGCCTCCTCCCACTTCCACCTTGTTGATGGTCAAAAGCAAAAAGACAGAAGCCGAGATACACCTCTGGATCTTGTTCCCCTAAATCCACCACTAGATCTGGCCTTCGTTTCAACCTAATCTCCTCCTCGATACTTGATTTCGAAATGGAAGCTACTGACCCTGAGGAGTCCGAGACTGCTCCGACGAACCCTAAGATAAAACATGCTACTGAAATTCCGTTTGAACAATCCAATAATGTTGCGATGGCTACATTGATACGTGACATCCCAATGGATCCAAGGCTGACTCCTAATGCTCCGGTAGCATCTGGCCCTTCAACCCTAACAACGATGATCTCAACAGCAAATCCTTCATGGCACCTCAGTTCAGGTATGAATCTAAAGCAAATAGTATTAGGTGAAGTAAGTGGAAATCGTGAAACTGAATTTGGAAATACTAGCATAGAAAAGGTAAATGTTGATGTTATTCCGGAGTGCATTGAAGTGATTCCGGAGGTTGGTTTGAGCGACTCTGAATTGCCAGTCAATGCTGCGTGTTGTGTGCCTCCAAGTTGCATGCCTGGTGTTCGATCAATTGCCAAACCCAAGATAACTCCCTAGACAACCCTTTTCAGCTCTCTGCCGAATTAAGTATGCCAGTTTCCTGACTTTAAGTATATATTTAGTGTAAGTTTCTTGACATTATATATATTAAGTGCCAGTTATGATGTTATTATAATTAAGTATCCCTATGTATGGAGTCTCAGATATGATGTTATTATAATTAATATTACTTAAAGTGTATGTGTATATTGTTAGCATCGTATGTAGACATTATAGAGGTGCATACAAAAATTGTATGTATAAATAGTGTGGGCTGTGGACTGTTGCCACTTCTAGTTCCAACAATCTCAGTTTTAATGCAATGTGTAGTTCATCACAGTTTCCTGACTTTTGAGTCTGATGCATTTTTAACTTGAGAATATGGCACCTGAGTCTATCAGTCTAATGCATATTTGTTTATTTTTACTTCAGTAGTTAGCAAATTAACATTGGAGTTCAGATATGCTTCAGAATGGAGACTATTTATCGACATGAGGACCGACAAATGGAGTATACTTCCACGTTTACTGATGAGATGGATCTAATATAAGAATCGACAGTAGAGGACTAGAAGTCATGCGTATACTTCCACGTTTGAATGAGGTATCTTCTCTTTTTAACCAACTGGATTTTCTGATTTTCTTATATTACACAATCTAAATATTGTTGCCAATCTCATCTTCTGCTCAAGTTAATTATAGTTTATCACATTACACTATATATATTGGTTGCATTCACTCTTTTGTGGTATGCTTTTCCTCTGTTTTTTCCTTGATACTTCTTATAATCCAACATATACCCAAGTTTATTACAAAACTATATCTACCCATTTTCACTCATGTATATTCTGTTTGCACAAATATATTTCATGTTATTACAAACATATACCCAAGTATATTCAGTTACTAAGCTCGCTGTCAATAAGAATATCAAAAGGTAAATTCATAAACTAAAATTCCAATATGATGAACTGTAGCAAGTGGTATTTGGGTAATGAAATGAATCATAGCTGCGCCTGGACCGAGAAACTAAATTGTGTACTGATTGAAACTGATTCTGCTGTCATGTAACTTGGTTAGAAATCCCCTTTAAATGGAATGACGAAAGGTGAAACTAGATCCAAAAATAAATAGAACGAGTAAATATAACATAGAAGCATTTATTAGTATTAAACCAATAAGGTATGTAACGTATGTTATTGAGCTAAACTGAAAGCCCATATTTTTCAATCAGTTTATTTTATGTATATGTTCATTAATAAAAAAACACTTTTTACTACTTGTCTTTTAGTTGAAATGTTATAAAACTTATTGATTCAGATTTCCAATGTAAGTGAAGTGTGGTGCAGTTTTTGAGGATAACATATACAGTTTCGAAAATTGAGGCTGCCTGTAAGGTGAATGTATATATACAGTTTCAGGTGAATGTAATAAAAAAGATTTGAATATATTAAGTTTTGAAAATATATGGGATAGTATATATACAGTTTCAGGGGTCTGCTTGTAAGGTGAATGTTGTTCGAGTGAGGAGTAGGAAATGATGGTGCAGTTTTTGTCGAGTTTTGTGATGGTTTGGTTAGTGAGTTCAAGAGTGTAATTGAGGCTGGTATGTGCAAATCATTGTTAGGGGAGTGTGGTGAAGTTTTGATGAAGTATTCGTGATGGGAAATGGAACCACAGTCACTGGTATTGAACAGTGAACACAACTTTGGTAGGTGATTGAATTAGGAAGTGGATTCGTCATGTTTTCATAACAGTGAGGCTTCAAGTTGATATGACATATGTTACAGATTTTTTTTTGTATAAACTTGTTCATGCTGCAGATTTTTTTTTTTGAATAAACTTGTTCATGCTGCAGATTTTTTTTTTGAATTTTTGTATTTTAATTCAAGTAGTTTCTACATATGTTACCATGTTTTGTATTTATTTTATTTTACAGAAATATCCGTATACAAGTTGAGTAAAATTTTGTAATATACACATTAGGAACATGACTAATGAGGTCTTTCATTGGGAAATATTGGTTTTAGTGTATGATGATGGGTTTATTATTAGAAACTATTATATTAGTAATTTTGCAAGTAAAATGGCTATAAAATGTTCATAAACAATTGATATTAGTTCTGCTATTTAACATATACGTATCTTGAAGTTGCATCTTGTTGTTGTTATCTGCTATTTAACATCCATATGAACATGCAAAAAAATAGTTTCATTAATATGAACACTGTTGTATTGTAGGCTGCAGGTTACCCATTTTTCATCTTAAATATTTTTCATCTTGAATGATTTTCATCTTAAATTGCAGGCTGTGGGTTTCCCATTTTTCCGCTTTTTGGGAAATAAATAGTGTTACCTGAATATTACTTTGTTGAATGAAAATTAATCCGTGCTCAGGATAAAACAAAGTGGAGAAAAAATAGCGGTAAATGTACATCAATATGCATATTATTCGAAATTGCACTGTAACGAATAATGCTTGCGCTGATCATGCAGAAACTTCTAGATGTTTTGGAATTAACTGGGCTACATCTGTGTGGAGTTTTCCCTGTGGTTCTACTTCGGGCTTTGCTGACAAGATCATCTTAATGTATGGTGCAGTCGATGCAAGTTGGCTTCGTTCTTCAAAATGTAATCTATCTTCTGTTTTTATCTTATTTCATGCTAGCTTTTATTCATTTTATCATTTTGAATAGCGGTAGTGTATGTTTGGAAGTTCCAAGCACGCATTAGTATACTAGCTTATATTCCCTATAATTTTAGCTAAAGTTACAGTGTTGAAATTGCCAATGATTCTACCCATATCGACAAAAAAGTCAAAGCCGTTGTTAATCCAGCTTTTAACTATGTAGAGGTTTCTTCTCTATATTAAAGAAGGGGAGATCGGCGAGTTACTCTAAAAGAATAAAACTTGTGTTTAACATAGCCAGGTGCGCTCTCTATTTCTAGTGAAATAAGCAGCATTTTTTGTTTCAAGTTACGATCACCAGAAACTTGTAGGCGTCGTCAAACGCATGCACACTCAACAGGCCGTTGGATCTGCCGTCACGTGGCACAAAGATTACATTTCCTTGGTCTAGTTTTGGTACTTATGAAACTAGTTATGTAATTTATGTTAGAACTATGTCGACGTAACTTATGTAACCTTTTGGAATGTAAACTCATACAGTCTTTTGGAGTATAAACTTATCGAACTTTTTGAAATGTGTTGGAATTATATGATTCTTTCTTCAGTCTTTTAGTATGTGTTATTATGTGATTTTGATTGTTGCATTACAATATTTATTGCATGTTAAAATATTCATTATTATTATGGATGCATATCGTAGCAGCTATATTTAAATTTGCTATTACAACGGGCAAAAACCATTGTGATATACTGTATTACAACGGGCAAAGGCCGCTTGTAATTTATTAGCTATTACAACGGGTTAATAACCATTGTCATAGAGTCATTGCACGTGAAAGAGCAAGTTATTACAACGGTCTTTTACAACAGTCATTGCCCGTTGTCAAATAGTCAGGAGCTATTACGACTGGTCATATTAAGACGGACATATGTCCGTTGTGAAATGCATATTACAACGGTTTTTGCCCGTTGTAAAAGGACTGTTTTGTTGTAGTGTTTGTTGTTATGGTAATCTGCCTCCATTATATTATTACCATATGTTGGTAATTTAATTGATGACTCACATAGATTTGCACTGGCTATATATTGAGGGGTAGACTTTAGTGTAAACCAATCCTGGCATGGAGCCAGTGATCTCCAATGGTGTCTCTTCTTTTTAAACTTGATTGAGGTTTGGATATGTAAACTCTTATTTTGTAAACTCTTGTAGTTCTCTCATGTGGAATAAAATCTCTCTCTGTTGGACTGGACGTACACTATGATGATAGTGGAACCAGTATAAATATTGTGTCTCTTTGTTTCTTTGCTATAGTTATTTACTATTTTGTTGATGTAATAGAATAATTGCTATCAAATTAGATTGGTGTTCAATTGACAAATCTAGATCCTGCTTATTACGCTTCCGCATTTGTGCATTTTTTGCCTAACAGATTGGTATCGGAGCGAGGCGATTTGTTTTAAATTGTGCATCAATTATTTCTACAAAGGTTGGTAGATTCAGTGGTGATTATGCTATTACTATTTTGGAGAAAAGGAGACTTCGGTGGAGGAGATTATGCTGAGAGAAAAGAGCGTTCCAATCTGGGAACTTTGACGTGATATGGAGTTTACTGCGTTGAAGGGACTATTGGATTTGGGAAGTTTTGATCATGTTTCTGACAGGGGTCTTCATGTTGATGATGCTCGAGGGATCCAAGATGATCAGGAAAAGAGCTCAGATCAAGTGATAGACGGGTGTCGAGACAAAGATCATTATGGTTTAGGCAGGGGTCTTCACGTTGATGATGCTCGAGGGATCCGAGGTGATCGAGGAAGGAGCTCAGGTCAAGTGTTAGACGGGTGTCGATGTGTATTGCAAGCACTTTTAGACCGTTGGTTTATGCGTGATGCAGCTCATGGTGGTAGATGCATCTTTTGCAGGCGGTGGGTGAAGCTTGTAATGGTTATGATTAAGTGGTAGGAGAGATATTTTTTGTGAGTACATAGATTTGTATTTTGGCTCTGTATTTGAATTGATGGTGTTGAGATTACTTTAGTGTCTGCCTTCTTTGTTATTTTGGATATTTGCAACAGTTTGTTGGCGGGCGGGGACGTAGTCTGAGCTCGTTAACAATGGTGTGATGGGCGGTAGCTTTGTTGGAACTCATTTGGTAAATATTCATTTTTTGTATATCTCGTTGTGAGATTTTGATTGAAGGTGGAGTTCTGTTGAAGAGTTTAATGATGAGAAGAGAATTTGACTCAAGGTGGGGTGCTGGAGAGATGTGATTTTGCATCATGGTGGAGTGTTAAATTTGATGATACAAAATCACAAATTGATTGGAACAAATTTGCAAAGAATGAAAATTAAATATTTTTATAATGGGAATGCATTGATTGCATTTGATGAGGTGGTAGAGAAATAAATGAAGGGATTAATTTCTTCCATCTATGCTAAAGAAACAAATTGATTTACTTCCTATGTTTGCACATTTGTTGCTATGGTAATTTGCCTCCATTATATTATTACCATATTTTGGTAATTTAATTGATGACTCACATAGATTTGCATTGGCTATATATTGAGGGGTAGACTTTAGTGTAAACCAATCCTGGCATGGAGCCAGTGATCATCAATGGTGTCTTCTTGTTAAACCCGATTGAGGTTTGGATATGTAAACTCTTATTTTGTAAACTCTTGTAGTTCTCTCATGTAGAATAAAATCTCTCTCTGTTGGACTGGACGTACACTATGATGATAGTGGAACCAGTATAAATATTGTGTCTCTTTGTTTCTCTGCTATAGTTATTTACTATTTTGTTGATGTAATAGAATAATTGCTATCAGATTAGATTGGTGTTCAATTGACAAATCTAGATCCTGCTTATTGGACTTCCGCATTTATGCACAAAAATCATAACTTATTGGGCTTCCGCATATGCTCAATTTTGCACAACAGTATGTGTGCGTATGTGAGCACGCACATGGTGACACACTTTATCTTCTTTACGTTATTTGGTTGGAGGATGTAGAAATCTTGCAGGAGTCAAAGGAGAGGCAAACTAGGCCTCGGATGACTCACCCATTCATTCATAGATATGCTAATTTGCTCTCTACTACATATACGGATGAATCAAGTGATGATGGCAAGTCATCCTCGGCTTTGTCCCCCTCTCCCTTTTCTCATGTAATTCTTTCCCATCAATATATGCCTAATCTTATTGTCTCTTCTCTCTATTATCTTATCTTTGATTACTCCCGATGAGTTTCTTTTTGTCTACTACATTTAGTTTTACACTAATGCATGTGTATATATAGTCATATTTGTAATGAAAGTTATGAAACCATTTGAGTGATTCTGGAATATAAAGAGGCAAAGCATATTGTGTTGACTTATCCATTGCCATGGGAATATATTATGCCTGTGTATATGGTATTATGTTAATTTTAACCTATCAAACATGTATCATAAATATTTTTGGAACGCACTTGTATACAAGTGGTTGTAGTTGACATGCTTTTGAACATCGGCAGGTTCAGTATCATTACATTATATTCTTGAAGGGAGATTGGATGCTGGTTTGGATCATGTCATACACTCTTGTTATTTCTCTTGCCATTGACTTGTTAGAGATATTATTCTCCATTACTGTTATATATTCCATCATATATATTCTTGATTCTTCCATGTGCAGATCAAGACATCTTTATTAATGCTTGGAGTCGATGCGTTTCACAGAGGATTTTGAGGCGGATCGATTGCTGCTTGGTGTAAATTGTCACAAATATAGGGGGATTGATAATTACTGTTTGTTAACTCTGTGAATTAGCAGACATGAATTTTGAAGTTAACCTGCTTAATTACTAATGTAAGTCAATCAATGTAGCGAGTGAATCATGGAAAGACCACTAAGTTGGTGCCCCATATTTTGGGCATATAATACAAACTGCAACAATCAGATACAGTGCAATGCATAAAAGCAGCTTTATATAAATGGCAGAAATGCGATGCATAAAAGGTAGTGTAGCAATGAACTTCGCCTACAATTATTGCTTGGAGTAGATTTAATTCTTTGGGAATTTAAGATAGATTCATAGTTACTTGGAGCGACTTGACAGTTACATGTGGGGATTACAATTAAAGCTCCCACACTAAGTCTAACAGCGGATAGACCAGACGTATTTACATCATACAACTTTCAAATCGTTTTACAATATAGGATATTTTTTGCACTTGATATGAAGTTAAAATATAAATAAATAAAAGTGAGTTAACACGTAATATTTCCAATATAGGATATTTTTTGCACTTGATTTTTTGCACTTAATATCTTTTGCACTTGACAAGGAAGATCCCGCGTGTTCCGAATCGCGGTAAAAAAGATCTTTTTCCTTGGTGATGGTACCCAACTTCCAATACGAACCTGTTGGAATTAAAGCAGCTTTTTTGAAGCACTAAAGTTCTAATAAATGCAGCAGCATATTTTCTCTCACCTTTCTAGTTTCACTCAATGGCTGTAATCTAGAATTATCTGCATTAAGTATAGTCTAGATTATTCTGTCAGGTGTATAAATTCTCCTGTGTATGAATTCAAGAAGTAGTGAATACTGGCTGCTCATATTCTCCATATTTCTGGTCTGCATATTCAATTTTTCTATTCTCTGAAGCTTCTTCACTTATTTTTTTTATCATTGGTTGATCTTGGGCTAGTGAATATATTTCACTATTACTTTATTTCACATGGTATCAGAGCCACAAGGCCTCTGGGTAATATTTCAAGATCTTAAAGTGAAGAGTTCGTGAAGTACTTCAAGAATGGAAATGGGTGGACGCATCGGCGGACTCGGGCTGGAGATACTAAATCAGTCCAACTACAAGGTGTGGAGGACATGTATGGAGTCATATCTCGTCGGAGAAGATTTGTGGGATGTTGTTGATGGAAACAACACAAATGCTCCAGCAAATACTCCAGAAAATGCTGAAGCGGCAAAGAAATGGAGGCAAGTAAACCCCAAGGCTGAGTTCGTCCTGAAAAGATCAATTTCTCCGGGCTTGTTCGATCACATAATAAGCTGTAAATCGGCAAAAGAAATATGGAACACGGTCAACAAGTTGTTCAACAAGAAGGATGAAGCTAGACTACAAATTTTGGAGAATGAGCTTGCAAACACCACTCAAGGTAATCTCTCGATATCAGAATATTTTCTGAAAATTAAGAAGTTATGCTCGGAAATATCGCTTCTTAATCCGGAAGAGGCGATATCTGAAGTAAGGCAAAGACGCTACATAATTCGAGGATTGCGCCCAAAATACATCCCATATATAACATCAATTCAAGGATGGAATCAACAACCATCTTTGGAGGAATTCGAGAATCTTTTGTCTTCGCAGGAAACATTGGCGAAACAAATGGTTGGTATCACTATAAAGGAAGAAGATGGAGCAACAGCCTTGTTCACTCATAACAAGAAGAATTCCTCGCCAAAAGAAAAGAAAAATGAGCATCATCAGTTTCAAAATAAAGAAGGAACGTCTGCCGAAGGCAACAAAAAGGTCTTCAAATGCTATCGTTGCGGCAAACTCGGGCACACAAAGAAATTCTGTCGCACAAAGTTGAATCAAAGCAACTTAGCTGAAAATGGAAACAAGAATAAGCAACGAGATAATGAAGAAGACTTGAACAGATGCTTTGTTGCTGAAAAGATGACTTTTAATGCTTTGGCTTCAATAAATTTCTCCGATGATTGGATTGTGGATTCGGCGTGTGGTCATCACGTGACGGGAGATGGCAGCAAATTTACCAATTCTCATCAATACAATGGTAATGAAGCCATAGTTACAGCTGATAACACCGTGCACCCCGTGAAGAATGAAGGAGCCGTCGTCATTAATGGGAGCGACCAGAACTCCATCACACTAAACAGTGTGTTTCATGTTCCTGGAGTGAAGAAGAATCTCTTATCAGTGGCAAATGTGGTGGATTCTGGAAACTACGTCTTATTCGGACCACAAGATGTCAAGTTTCTTCGCAATATTGAAGAGCTCAAGGCTGATGTGCTTCACACTGGTAAGAGAATTAATGATTTGTTTGTTCTCTCAGCTTCTTCTTCATACATAAATAAAATGAGTAGGAATGAAAATGCATATCTATGGCATGCTAGACTTGGGCATCTAAATTTTACTAAGTTGAAAGTAATGGTGCGAAAGAATCTTGTTCATGGGTTACCAAATTTAAGCGAATTTGGCGACGAACACGTGTGTGAAGGCTGTCAATACGGGAAAGCTCATCGTCTTCCTTTTGAAAGGTCTATCTCCAGGTGCAAATCTCCATTGGAACTTATTCACACAGATTTGATGGGTCCAACCCAAACTCCCTCTTATTCTGGCTTCATTTATATGTTGCTATTTGTCGATGATTTTACAAGATTCACGTGGGTTTATTTTGTTAGAAATAAATCTGAAGTATTTTCCAGATTTCTTGAATTTAAAGAAACTGTTGAAGGAGAATTTGGTGCATCAATTAAGCGGTTGCGGTCAGACAATGGGGGAGAATTTACATCAGCTGAGTTCTTCTCTTTCTGCCGAAAACATGGCATTAAGAGAGAGCTTTCTTGTGCCAAAACTCCACAACAAAACGGAGTCGCGGAGCGGAAGATCCGACACTTGGTAGAAACTTGCAAAAGCTGGTTGCATGCAAAAAATTTGCCGAGAGTTTTATGGGCTGAAGCAATGAAGTGCGCTGCGTACGTCATTAATCGAGTACCTCTCAGCCCAACAAATATGAAATCACCTTTTGAATTACTCTTTGGCAAGAAACCAGATGTGAAGCATTTCAAAGTTTTTGGATCAATCTGCTATGTTCATGTGCCAGAGTCTCAACGGACTAAGCTAGACGCAAAAGCAAGAAAATGCATTTTTGTTGGATACGATGAAAGGAAAAAGGGCTGGAAATGCATGGATCCTGCCTCCGGAAAGTTCGTCGTCTCGAGGGATGTCGTATTTGACGAAGTATCTACTCTCTACGAGCATGATGAGTCTGAATTTGTCCCTCCAAATCCAGCAAACTTGGAGCATAATGTAGTACATGATACCTCATCACCCATTGAGGACATTCCAAGTTCGTCGTCCAGGGAACAAGATGAAAGGGGGAGCTCTAACCATAATGAAGATAGAGAAGAGCAAGAAGAAGATTCTTTGGAGGAGTTGCACCATCAAAGACCACGCAGAAACATAATCAAACCAGCCCGGTTTCGAGACGAGAATTTTGTCAGCACATACTCTTGTTATTTTGCAGGTCCATTTGACGAAGAAGAGCCAACTTGCTTCAGCGAGGCACAAGGTAACAAAGAATGGGAGCTAGCAATGGATGAGGAAATTGCAGCCTTGAAGAAAAATCAAACCTGGAGCCTTGTTCCCAAACCTGAAGGAGTGCAGCCCATTTCATGTAAGTGGGTCTATAAAGTAAAAAGAAAGGCTGATGGCTCCGTAGAACGTTTTAAGGCAAGGCTGGTTGCTCGAGGATTCTCGCAAAAATATGGTGAAGATTATGAAGAAACATTCAGCCCCGTGGCTAAAATGACTTCGGTTAGAATGGTAATAGCATTGGCAGCAAGTTTTGGATGGAAATTATGGCAACTCGACGTTAAAAATGCCTTCTTGTACGGGGAGCTCGATAAGGAAATATTTATGGAGCAGCCCCCCGGGTACGTGTCTTCTTCACATCCTAGCTATGTTTGCAAACTTCATAAATCACTCTATGGTTTGAAACAAGCTCCGCGAGCTTGGTACGGCAAGATTGCAGAATATTTGGAGTTTTGTGGATATCTTGCCTCGATGTCTGATCCTAGTTTATTTGTCAAGAGGAAGGGAGACTTGCATATTGTTGCCATTTTATACGTGGACGACATGATTATAACAGGAAATGATGAGCAAGAGATCGCAAAGTTGCGAGAGCAATTGCAAACACGTTTTGATATGAAAATTTTGGGGGAACTAAATCATTTTCTCGGATTGGAGGTGAAAAGCTTGAAGGATGGAATTTTTGTAAGTCAAGAAAGTTATGCGAAGAAGATGATTGGCAGGTTTCTTTCAGATTGTACCAAGAAATGTTCGACTCCACTTGATGCGAACATAAAATTGCGTAGAGGAGATGGTTCCGTCTTAGAAGATCCTCGTTCATATCGCGCCTTAGTTGGAAGTCTTATCTATTTAACCATCACAAGACTAGATATTTCCTTTGCCGTGGGTCTTGTAAGTAGATTTATGCAATCACCAAGGAAACCACACCTTCAAGCAGCTAAGAGAATTCTGAAATACATCAATACGACTGTGGACCTTGGGCTGTTTTATCAAAAAGGTGCAGACTTGTCATTGTTTGGATTTACGGATGCTGATTTAAGAGGAGATTTGGATGATCGAAGATCCACATCAGGCTATGTTTTCTTTTGTGGCCCTACTTGTATCTCTTGGTGTAGTAAGAAGCAAGATTCAATTTCACTGTCGACCACGGAAGCGGAATATAAGGCGTCTTCTCTTGCTGCTCAAGAATGTATATGGTTGCGGAGACTCTTAAGCGATGCTCACATTCAGGTTCTCAAACCCACTTCAGTTTATGGAGATAATCAGAGTGCCATAAAGCTTGCATCAAATCCGGTTTGTCACGCAAGAACAAAACACATTGAACTCGAGCATCACTTTATTCGTGAGAAAGTTCTCGATGGAATTATCTCTGCACTTGAAGTTCGTAGTACTGATAATGTTGCTGACATTCTCACGAAATCTCTTTCAAAAGGTCCATTTGAGAAGTTGAGAGCTAAACTTGGTCTGGTCTTCAAAAAATCTCTTTAAGGGGGAGTGTTGGAATTAAAGCAGCTTTTTTGAAGCACTAAAGTTCTAATAAATGCAGCAGCATATTTTCTCTCACCTTTCTAGTTTCACTCAATGGCTGTAATCTAGAATTATCTGCATTAAGTATAGTCTAGATTATTCTGTCAGGTGTATAAATTCTCCTGTGTATGAATTCAAGAAGTTGTGAATACTGGCTGCTCATATTCTCCATATTTCTGGTCTGCATATTCAATTTTTCTATTCTCTGAAGCTTCTTCACTTATTTTTTTTATCATTGGTTGATCTTGGGCTAGTGAATATATTTCACTATTACTTTATTTCACAGAACCCTATGCGATTTTAGTTGTAATCTATGTATGTACACGTAGTATAAGATGTCTATGTCATCTAAGATTTATACATTTATTTTCGAAAGTGATTTCGATACTATGCACTAGTAATAATGGTTTGCGTTGCATTGTGTGATGGGATGCAAGTCCTGCTGTAGGTTCATTTTCAAACAAACATTGCAAGTAGCTTTATAATTGATATTCATAATCGGAAACCGTTCCGTGTTATACGACGTGCTTTTGTGGTTTACCCAACTTTAAAATAAAGTACAAATAATTGTTTTAGTTCTCTCACGCTAGTCACACGATTGATTCAAAGTTTATTGTTATTTCACCTAAACTCTGAGTGTCCATATTTTCCATACAGGCAATTTAGTAGTTTTGGTTTGCAAATATTTTATAAAGCAGGTGCTGGATTATAGCTAGAGCTGTGTGCAGAACATTTTATTTCTTGTGCTGAGAGTTTATGTTTTCCGTTGTGTACATGATATACTCTGATATTGTTATTTAAGTTGTGCATGTATTTATTATTGTCCTCTGATAATATTTGTGTACTCTGATATCTTTTATACTCTAATTTAAAAGTTACTGCAGTAATAATGAAAAAAGTTATTTTGTTCAGTATTTATTAGTTGTAATCTCAAGTTATACGTCTTGTTGATCGGTTTAAGCCGGTTTGACTATCGGTTTGGATTGGACAGAAAGGTGGGTTGTCACAATCATCCTGCTTCTTGGATTGGGCTCGGGTTTCTGGCATGTGATTGAGGTAATTTGTGTACGGAAGATGGTGATGGAGTTAAGGAATGGGTTTGGCATGGGTAGGCGATGAGGAAAATGAAGGATAGCACGGTGTGATCACAGATTTGGAGTGGTCAACACAGTGATCACAGCAGAATCAGGACAGGGGATCAGGGTAGAATGGTATCACAGAATTATGTGAACAATACGAGCAGATCTTCAGAATATAAGTGATCAACTCTTGGGAAGAAGGGAATATCAGATGGCAAAGAAGCAGAAAAACAGAACACAGAAATTAGGGTAAGTGAGTACTTAATTTTATTAATGATTTTCGCATATTGTTACAAACAATATAAGCTTACAGCACTGCTTAATTGATAGCATTTACAAGTCTGTCGTTACCCTTATTACATCATAACTGCAGGTGTGCACGTGCACAAGGTGCATAACCGATTCTAACTATTTGTAAATGCAATTCTTTATTATAAATTGGTATAATATAATCATCCAAGCTTCATGATGTTTCAAATTTGATTGCCTTCATCTCCTTTCATTTATTTTGTTTGTTTTTGGGGGTTTATCAAGGTGTTCGTTGAAATGTTTTGTACAATGTCATGCCTGCTAACTGCTTGATGTAATGCCTTGCTGTAACAAGAATACTGAATAACATTCTGGTGTCATGTTTACGGATCCTTTTGTACTGTTTCACTTCCAAAACCATAACATTTGAAGATCACCAACCAGTCCAATCGTGATCAACCCGTGATCCGGGTGAGTCTCTAAAACACGGCCAGTTATAATGTGTTTTCTGGTTTTCGCCGATTGCTTTTGAAGTTAAAATCGACGAACCCTCCTCTAGTAAACGTACCAGTTGCTGTTTTAATCAGGGTAGCAGTTCTGACCCTGCGATAGATTACATAGTTGGGGGGCTTTTTTGGACATGTAAATACATTTATAAAGAAATGAACCAAGTTTACAATAAATAAATTTTCAAGGTAGCAGTTCCGGCGATTGTAATAAACAAATGAACTAAATTATCAACTTATAAAGATACAATGCTTGAACCATGCAATAACTTTTCTGAAACATAAATAATTTTCTGTAGTAGCAGCAGGTGCATGTGGCAAGCGACTGTCGATCGAGGATGTGATTCATAAGGTGTATCAGGCTGTTCATGTAGCATGCAGGTGACTGCAACTTTTGAAGTTTCAGACGCTGGTTATGTTGGTTCATTTTGTTGTGCATCCGCATTTTATTGCTAATGAAGGGCAGGTATGAAATACCATTCGATGGTTTATGCATACATCAGTTTTTTGCATCTTCCCCAAGCTTTATGCACACTAAACCGGCAACTCTATCTAGCAGAGACTGCTGCGTTGTCAACTTCTTCCAGCCTACTCCTGAGATCATTTCAGACCTCATGAACCCATCAAATAATGTAAGGAATATCTCATTTAGCTTAGTACAATCTACCTTAGTACAAAGAATATTATCTGTATATTTAAGGCATCTCACGCAATAGTTTTTCATTTCCAGATAATAATCTATTTTGCTAAAATAATAGAACAAAATATGTAAGAATTTTGAAACAACCACTTACTTGGAAACTGTACGTGTGCGTTTGTGGACACAAACATGGTGACACACTGTAACTTCTTTTATGTTTATTGGTTGGAGGATGTAGAAGTCTTGCAGGAGTCAAAGGAGAGGCAAACTAGGCCTCGGATGACTCACCCATTCATTGATCATAGATATGCTAATTTGCTCTCTACTACATCTATGAATGGCTCAAGCGATGAAGGCAAGTCATCCTCGGCTTTGCTCCCCCCTCCCTTTTCTCATGTATGTCTTTCTCATCAGTATATGCCTACTCTTCTCTCTATTGTCTTATCTTTGATTACTCCCCATGCGTCTCTCTTTGTCTCTATACATTTAGTTTTACATTAATGCATGTGTATATATAGCCATATTATTTGATTCAGGAATATAAAGAGACAAAGCATACTGTGTTGACTCATCCATTGCCATTAGAATATATTATACAAGTGCGAACCCGTGCTACGCACACGGTCCGCTGCCATATTCATTGATTGCTATTCCAGTTTATAATTTTTAGTCATGATCTCTCTGATCACATGAAAAACACTGGGGTACGTGTATAAAATAAAAATAATCCCATCAAAGAACAAATAGCTATATGTGTAAAATATTTGTCGGAAAGAACATATTAGATAAGCATAAATCCCAAATTAAGACATAGCTAACGACGTAAAATGTTTTACCAATAATAGTAATTACATAATCTTAATTTGTGCAATAACATAAACGAAAAAAGAAATACGTATTAAATCATGCTACCAAAGCACCCAGTTCAAAGTTAACAGCAAAACGTATGCATGACCTTTTTCTATTGAAATTTTTAATAGAAGGAAAAATACTTCTAAAAAAAAGTTGCAACAAAGAACACATCATAAGCAGTACATGTACAAAACAACAGTTCCATATAATATGAATCAACATATAATCTTAACTACCAATTCAACAAAAACATAACGAAAGATTAGCAAGCAGAGCTTTCAATATTTAATACTCAGCCAGATGCACAAAGAAGTAACCACACGTTCAATCTTCGGGAAAAAAGTGGAAACCCAGAACTCGTAATCCTCTTCACGTGCCAATGAGCGTTAACATTGCATAAGAATCTTGTACCATCCTCACCAGCAAAATCCAAGAAACAATCATTCTTAGTCATCCCAGCAAGTTCATTGATTATCCAAATAATTATCCACCTCAGAAACCCTCATAAAAATGAACAAAATAAAACGAAATATGTTTGTATAATTTGAGCATACCAAAAGACTGAAATTTCATATATTTCCTGCAATCGAACTCATACTGAATAATCAAAAAAGCATTTAAGCCAAAAAAAATTGTTTGACCACATAGACTGACAGTGATTTTTTTGACAATTAATGTTCAATCATATAGACTATAGTTGGCAGGACCAAGCAGGATTCATATAGGTGGGAGCGGAATATCAATGGAGAAAAAATAACTTAATCAACTGAGAATTTCCTAGAAGCTCGTATAATTAGGACCGAAAATGAAACCTCTCCGTAAAGAGACACCTCTTTGAAGGCTTAAATATGTTGTACCTTGCAACACTGCAAATCGGCCACATTCAGGGAGGAAATGGGAACACTTAAAAGAATGATGATAAGAATGGTCCTCAGACCTTTAACAACAAATAATACAACAGTCGACAAAATAGCGAAGGATTGCTGTAGAGCGGCCAAAAGCTTTCCTTGCTCTCAAGAAACAGCTATATGAATTCAAATTAGCTGCTCCACAATAATCCATTCTGCATAAATCAATAAAATTTCAAGAATATTGATTTTCCCCTCTCCTTGAGCCAAAAACCACCTTACATGACCATGTTGTTTTATGATGCCTTAACCCCAAAACTGAAATATATATATATATATATATATATATATATATATATATATATATATATATATATATATATAATCTTAACATTTATAGCTCAATTTCACATCTATGCAATAATACAATATCGTGCATAAATAGAACATAACCACCTAAATAATCAACCAACTTATCCTACTTAAATATGAAGATCCTTCATGAAGGAAAATAATAAAAATTATTATTCATAAAGGCTCAAGAATTCTTAGTAATGGTATATGAATTGGTTAGTGATAAACTATTACACCCCTGTTTCAGATTATTTGTGGTTTAGTTATCAGAGTATGCAGGTTAGTCAACCATGCTAAATTTGGCCACTTTTTATGGCAAATTAAATTAAATAAAGAATCCAATCACTTGCACCCCAACAATGAAAAATGAGAGAAATTTTGATTTATAAATAATTTGAAGATAACAGACATACCATTAATTAAACTTACAATATTCATCAAAAGGTACACAAATTGAACACAGGAAATCTAAGTTAAAAAACCAAATAAAAAATACCTAATATTGCTAGAACTTGTGATCGTGCAGCGTAGTTTCTTTCCAATTCAACAGTGAGTATGAACTATATAGAAGAGGAGAAAAATCAAAAGTTTTAAGAAATTGAAAATACTGGAAGGGTAACAGAGAAAAGAAGGGGGAAAACAGTAATCAACTATACGTACATTTTGTTTAGCTTATATTGACCATTGAGTTAAAACTAAGTATTGTTCTTGTGCAACCCAAAACTTGTTTGTACCGAGCTGACTTTCAATAACCCAATCTACAGTATTAAACATCTGAAACACACCTCTAAATAATGTTATGTCCCTTGTTTTTATTTATATGATGCATAATATAAAACCTTATTTTGATATCTTTATTTATATGACGCATATTGCAAAATTTAATTATGATATTAGTTTGTCGTAAAAGTAGATTTGCAGTCCACCGCCTTGGCTCACCTAACAACATTCTACTACATCCCATGAATATGAAACAAATGCATGGTATGAAATAGAAATGACTGTAGTACAAATCAATCATCAAATTTGATTTGCTTAATTTAAAAATAATAATAATTAAGAATGAGATATCGTACATCATGATTTACCACACTCCTCCTTACATCAGTTACCTAAACATATTTTGAATAATTAATTAAAAGATGGCAATTGATTGCATACCACTAATATTGAGTAATTTTTAGTTAAAAAACTATATGATCCACTTCTATAAGCGCTATTCATGATTTTCTTTTCCTGAATTTATTCCTTATTTATAAATTGTATAAATGCCTTGATCCATCTTCTAAACATGAAGTTCCCCTTTTACCGATAACTTCCATTTGGACCAACGATATTTAAAATTCACATTTATTTGTGGGAATCAACTGCAAAATTATCTCCCGAGGATGCTAAGTAGATGTTGTTGTGTCAATTTCTAGAAATAGCTATAGTTGTGCATCGTATTCTTTTGGAATATGGGAGCTCATTGTGTTTGGGAAAGTATAATTTCACTTGAAATATCAAAAGAAACGTGTAGAATATACTATGAGAAATGAAATGATTAGCTGAAAAAAAAATGTAATTTGATTTAAGTACTGAATAACTATCCAGTCATTGTTAGAAGAAGGTAAAAAAAATCTTTATAAATAATGCTAGAAATCTTTGTTGTGCAAAATAGTTTTTCATTTCCAGATAATAATCTATTTTGCTAAAATAATAGAACAAAATATGCAAGAATTTTGAAACAGCCACTTACTTGGAAACTGTATGTGTGCGTTTGTGGACACAAATAGGGCTGTTATGGTAATGGTTACCGTTACCGATTAGCAAATACCGTTACCGTACCGTTTTCACTGATAAGCCAGAATTGCTTACCGTTACCGTTACTGATCGACTGGTATACCGATAATCTGGTAACTGTTACACTGGTAATGGTAAATTACCGTTTGTCCATCAAAGTTTATATCATGACATATTTTTTGAATACAGTGCATCTTAATTTTAGTATATGTAATGTTAATTTATAAAAAATACAAATGAGAAAGAAAATAAGTGTAACCAAAATTATTTCACCTGATTATTGAACTAAATATAATCATTTTTTTGGTTCTACATGCATGTAATAAACCATATTAAATGCATATACTTATGTTTTGAATTAACTGGTAAAATTACCGTTACCGCTGGTATTCAAGAATTATTACCGATAATTTACCGTTAAAATGGTAAATTTACCGTTACCATACCGTTTCAACTGATATACCGATTTCAATCAAAAAAGGTTACCGATTGGCTGGTAATGGTAAATTTACCATTATCGTAACAACCCTAGACACAAACATGGTGACACTGTATCTTCTTTTATGTTTATTGGTTGGAGGATGTAGAAGTCTTGCAGGAGTCAAAGGAGAGGCAAACTAGGCCTCGGATGACTCACCCATTCATTGATCATAGATATGCTAATTTGCTCTCTACTACATCTATGAATGGCTCAAGTGATGAAGGCAAGTCATCCTCGGCTTTGTTCCCCCCTCCCTTTTCTCATGCAAGCCTTTCCCAGCAGTATATGCCTACTCTTATTAGTCTCTTCTCTCTATATATTGGCTTATCTTTGATTACTCCTCATGTGCCTCTCTTTGTCTCTATACATTTAGTTTTACATTCAGAGTAGGACCCACGTGTACCCCAGATAGGGCTGCCGCCCCAGGTGAAATTTTTGAATTGTGGCAAAAAGCAAGCAACTGCAGTGGTCTGCCCTAGCTGGAAATGTAGGCTTTGCCCTATGTGGGCTTTGCAACGGCCACTATTTGATGGTTTAGTGCTGCTGATAACAGGTTTTGTAAGTTTTGAACACTTAGGTTATACATATACAGACAGACTTTAAAGAATTTTTGTGATGTGGGACAAAAAAATTTTGGTTTGGCCCCAGCTGAGGTCAAAGCCTAGGTCCGCCACTATTTACATTAATGCATGTGTATATATAGTCATATTAATTGATTCAGGAATATAAAGAGACAAAGCATATTTTGTTGACTCATCCATTGCCATTAGAATATATTACGCTTGTCAATAGTATTATGTTATTTTAACCTATCAAACATCTTGTGTAGAAATAGCTGTATGTGTCATAAATATTTTTGGAATGCATACAAGTGGTTGTAGTTGACATTCTTTTGTTTTATCTATGTGTGTGTGTGTGTCTATATATATATATATATATATATATATATATATAGAGAGAGAGAGAGAGAGAGAGAGAGGCAGGTTCGAGAGCACCCCAAATGCCCCTCAATCTCCATCAAGTATTTCCCTTGCTCTCTCCTTCCACTCACTCTCTCACTTCCCACTCACATTCTTTAATATAAACGGGTGGTGCAAATCAGAGGGCATTTGGGGCGCTCCATTTTTGAGGTCCAACAGAACGTTTGCCATATATATATATATATATATATATATATATATATATATATATATGTATATATAGGCAAGCGTTCCATTGCACACCAAAAGCCCTCTGATTTCCACCTTTCATTTATATTAAAGAAAGTGAGTGAGAAGTGAGAGAGTTAGTGGAAGGAGAGAGAAGGGGAGTTAGTGGGAAATGGGTGGTGGAAAAGTGGGTGCTCACTATTTGGGGTGCCATTGAACCTGCCTCATATATATATATATATATGAGGCACGCTCCAGGGCACCCCTTTTTGGTAGCACCTCTTTTGCACCTCATTCTAAACCACTCATTTATAGTTTAATAAGTTAGTGGGGAAGAGAGAGTTAGCGGAAGGAGAGAGAATGGGGAATGTGTAGTGGAAATTAAGGGGGCTAAAGAGGTGCTAAACTATTTGGGGCGCTCTTAATCCTATCCCATATGTGTGTGTGTGCGCGTATATATATGGCGAGCGTTCAATGGCATCCCAAATAGTGCAGCACCCCTATATACCCCCTGATTTCCACCACGTATCCCGTTTCTCTCTCCTTTCACTCATTCTCTTACCTCCCACTCAATTATTCTAATATAAATATTTGGTTTATATAGGAGGGCAAATGGGATGCTCACTATTTGGGGAGTCATTGAACGCTCCTATATATATATATATATATATATATATATATATATATATATATATATATATATATATATATATATATATATATGGCAAGCGTTCGGTTGCACCCCAAATGCCCCCTGATTTCCACCACCCGTTTATATTAAATAATGTGAGTAGGAAGTGAGAGAGTGAGTGGAAGGAGAGAGAAGGGGAAATACTGTTGGCATAAACCAAAATTAATCAATTCTTGTAATGTCTATTAAAATAAAAAAAACATGTCCATTAGACGAAGTGTCATGTCTATTGGTGAATTGTTGTATCCTTTAAGTCTAAGAGTCATGTTCATTTAATGGTTATGTAGATTGAAATAGTATGTAAACCACTATATATATATATGTGGTCATTTTGTTGTAAGGAAGTAAGGTAAAAACAAGAAATAAAAATCAATTTCCTCCTATAATATATTGTCTCCTATCTACATCAATCTGGTATCAGAGCTAAAATATCAATATGTCAAATAATCTCCTCAACATAACAAATAATCCTGCTGCCCAGGTTCCTCGTTTCAATTGTGAGATATTTGACTATTGGTGCGATCTAATGAAGTTGTGTCTTGAATCTCAAGATCTGTGGAGTGTGGTCGAAGAAGTTGTAGGAGCGCCGGAAGATGAGACGCAACTCACACCCGCACAAAGGGAACTTCTAAAAAGCAAAAAGCTAAAAGATCGGAAGGCTCTCTACCAAATCTATCAGACACTTGAAACTCAAGTTTATGATAGAATTAGAAAAGTTTCAAATGCTCAGGAGGCTTGGAGAATACTGAATACAATGTATTCTGGCCAAGATCAAGTAAAAAAGATTCGTCTGCAGTCACTGCGAGCTGAATTCGAAAAGCTCGAAATGAAGGATGATGAGAAAATCTCAGAATATTTTATTCGTCTCACTTCCATCATCAATCAGATGGCTTCAAACGGAGAAGTCGTGGAGACCCAAAGAGCCGTCGAAAAAATTCTGTGGAGCCTACCAATGAAATTTGATCATATTGTGGTTGCAATTGAGGAATCAAGTGACATTGCTTCACTTTCTCTTGAAAGCTTGCAAGGGAGGCTGGAAGCTCATGAGGTTAGGATCTTGAAGAGAAGTAAACAAACTAATTTTTCTCAAGATCAAGCCTTAAAATCTCAATTCACATCCACAAAAGATCAAGGTCTATCTCATGGCAAAAATTATAGCGGGAATGGTGGAAAACGTGAAGAATCAAAGGCGGAGAAACCATCATCCAAAAATAACAAAGCGCGAGGCAAATACAAAGGTAAAAAACCTTATTTTGAATGCAATTTTTGCCACAAGCCAGGTCATAAAGAAAATGATTGTTGGGAGAGACATCCTGAAAAGAAGCCAGTTGCTAGCTTTAAGCATAATGAAGCAGGAAATTCTGAATCTTTGTTGATTGCTTCGGATGGAAATATTGAAAATATATGGTACTTGGATAGTGGTGCAAGTAGGCATATGATTGGAAATAAAAATTTGTTCTTGAGTCTTGTGGAAGCTAACGATGGTCAAGTTACTATCGGAGATGCTAAATCATACAAAATTGAAGGTGTTGGTGAAATCTATTTCAAAACCAAGGCTGGAAAAGTTGAAAAAATGTCGGAGGTTCTTTATGTTCCAGGCATATGCAGCAATCTTCTTAGCGTCGGTCACTTGCTGAAGAAGGGATTTGATTTTCAATTCGTTGGAGATCAATGCAGCATGAAGAAGAACGACCAACAAGTGGCGAATATTGTGATAGGATCCAACAAATTATTTCCGATCAAACTAGACATCGTGAGCAATAAGTGCATGTTTGCTGATTCTAGTAAAGTTTCCAAGTTATGGTATGAGAGGTTCGGGCATCTAAACTTTCGGAGCTTGAAAGAGATGTCTACCAAAGAAATAGTCCAAGGACTCCCCAAAATTATGGCGATAAATGAAGTATGCGAGGAATGCCAATTTGGAAAACAACATCATGAATCTTTCCCATCCAAATCAAAGTGGATTTCTAAATCATCTTTGGAGCTTGTTCACACCGACCTTTGTGGACCAATGTAAGTGTCATCGCTTGGAGGGACTGCTTTCTCAAAAAATGTTGCTGCATTAGGCATTCGAAGGAATTTTGGTTTAGGGGAGACATTGTTGGCATAAACCAAAATTAATCAATTCTTGTAATGTCTATTAAAATAAAAAGACATGTCCATTAGACGAAGTGTCATGTCTATTGGTGAATTGTTGTGTCCTTTAAGTCTAAGAGTCATGTTCATTTAATGGTTATGTCCATTGAAATAATATGTAAACCACTATATATATGTGGTCATTTTGTTGTAAGGAACTAAGATAAAAACAAGAAATAAAAAGCAATTTCCTCCTATAATATATTGTCTCCTATCTACATCAAATACTTGGTGGAGAATGAGGGGCATTTGGGGTGCTGCACTGTTTAGGGTGCTCTCGAACCTGCCTCTCTCTCTCTCTATCTCTCTCTCTCTCTCTCTCTCTCTATATATATATATATATATATATATATATGGCGAGCGTTCAATGGCACCCCAAACAGTGCAGCATCCCTAAATGCCCCCTGATTTCTACCACATATCCCGTTTCTCTCTCCCTCTCATTCTCTCACTCTCCACTAACTTAAACTAATATAAATGCTTGATTTATATAGGGGGCTTTTGGGATGCTCACTATTTGGGGTGCCATTGAACACTCCTATATATATATACATACATATATATACATACATATATATATATATACGTACATATATATATATATGGCTAGCGTTCAATGACACCCTAAACAGTGCGACACCCCTAAATACCCCCTGATTTTCACCACATACACGTTTCTCTCTCCCTCCACTCATCCTCTCACCTCCAACTCACTTATTCTAATATAAATTCTTAGTTTATATAGGGGGCAAATAGGGTGCTCACTATTTGGGGGTGTCACTGAACATTATATATATATATGTATGTATGTATGTATGTATAGGAGTGACTATAGAGACACAAAATTGGACATAAATTAATGTACATAAAATTTGGACCATACGATTTGTTTGTTTTTATGTGGGAATCTAATGGTTCAGATTTTGTGTGTTTAATTTTGCGTCCATTTAAACTTTCTCTCTCTCTCTCTCTCTCTCTCTCTCTCTATATATATATATATATATATATATATATATATATTCTTGAAGGGAGATTGGATACTGGTTTAGATCATGTCATCCACTCTTGTTATTTCTCTTCCCATTGACTTTCCAAAGTAAATTCCCTATACCCAAAATCTACTGTTCCTCTGTATTCAAACAATCAGCACACCTGATTTTCACCTTTTACAATTAAGTCCCTTTTTATCTCCGAAGCAAATCCCCTGTATCAGTACTTGTTAGAGGTATTATTCTCCATTACTGTTATATGTTCCAGCATATATATGTTAAAGTTATATTGGTGCTTCAAAATAATTATTTCATGAATAATTAGAAATACCGTTTAATGTATTTAGGAAAGAGTTGTTCTGCTTGTTCTATTCTATAGGAAATAAGATTTTTATCTAGTCTTTAGGAATGTACCTAAAATTAAGGAAGTAGTTTATTTATTTAAAGCTTATGAGATGATATCAACCTGAAGGTGTGAAGCAATAACAATGTAGTTTTTTCAATTATTCTATTTTTTATCTCTTTTCTCCTCTCTATATCAAATTCTAACACGGTATCAGAGCTAAGTTGATGAGAGGGGAAAGAGAGATCTTTAGAGGGAGAAAAAAAAATAGTTTTTAAACAATTCCAAAACGTCCCAGCTGAAGTACAACAAAAGAAAGCAGATCTGGTCATGAAGAAAATGATTGTTGACATAAGGGAAAACCTAAGTATTCACTACAAGAAAATAATATATTGATAGCAAGCAATGATTGCACGATAATTTAACTTACTATAATTAATTATGCTAGTCATTAATTAGAATAAACCATGACTTAGAACAATAATCCATGACATTGATCAATGCAATAATAAATAAACCATGGGTTTGACCGGTAAGCCATGACATGGCATCCACGCCCTAAAAAATCGTAGGGTAATTTTTGGCCACCTAAATTTTCCCCCTTCCCTCTCAATTTTCAGCCGCTGAAAATTGCTCTTCCCCCAATTTTTCATGAAATCTAATTTTCACGCTTCCCTCTAATCTAATTTCACGCTTTCCTCCAATTCAGTCAACTAATTTCCCTCTCCACTCATGCCCTCCCATCGATATTCCCTCCAATCGACGCTCGATTCCTGGTTCGCTCGCTTGCAATTGTGTACGGAGTTCATTCGTCGACCTCAAAGACGACGACGGAGAGTGATTATTTCGACTTCGACCGTTGAACTCGATAGGTATTTAATTACGAAATTGATTTTAGCAATGCTTATATAGCATTGTTGTTGCTCATAACAACATGTTTTGCTATTGATTTTCAGTTTCTAAATTCCTCCACCGGTTATAAGGAAATCTGCTGTTGTTATATCCGGGATGTAACATCCAGTGATAAGGAAATCTGTTGTTGTCATAACATGTTCTGCTAGCCTTGATGTAATATCTGGTGATGCATTTGTTATCTTATTGTTTTCATTTTTCATAATTAAAATTGAGATTACTCAATTTGTAGGTTATGAATTTGAAACAACATGGTATGAGAGCTTAATACCTTGGAAGTACATAGATTGATAAATCTTCACAGTCCAGTGGAAAAAGTAGTAAACTTTATACCTGGCTCCAGAGAAAGCTTGTTCAGTTCCTTCTAGGTATGAATCTCATATACCAGTTTAAGAAAACCTGTCACTATACATATCGATCTCTGTCATGAGCTAATGTTTGTTGTAATTATAAGTTTGACCGTTAAATTTTGTTACCTATTTTTTTTATCTAAAACTATGTCAAGGTTATGGTTCCTTATTTTAAGTTAATATACAATCTCTAATTAAATTGGTAATATGACTGTATATGGTTAATAATGTTACAGTTTGGTTGGTGATATTACTTTGATGATATAAATTTTTAGTACTACTTACTTTAAGTGTTAATGGATATAAGAAGGATGTTACAGTTTGGTTAATAATGTTATATACAGGGGCGGATCTAGTTGAAGGCCAGGTAGGGCCAAGGCCATATCTGAACATGTAAAAAACTAACATAGAACACCGAGTTTTGAATGGCCGCCCTACCTGAATTCTCAAACATGCCCCAGTTGAGCTTTCAAACAGCCTATGACAACCCATTTTTGGGCATAACCATGCTACTAGCAGCTAATTTACAATAGTGGAGCCCATATTCATACATATATACAACAAAATCTAGCATAATCTTGCAATGTGGGACTGGTTCGCCCTACCTCAGCTAAAATGCTGGATCCTCCACTGGTTATATAGCCATTCCTGTATATGGTTAATAATATGGATATTAGCTCTAACTACTGCTGCTGTATCTTATAGAAGAGGTCTGGCTATTAGTATCTAAAGAAACCTTCTTGTTAACCTTATTATAAGGTGAACCTATGTTACATAGAGATGCTTCAATTTTGAGGAGGATTCACACAAAAGAACCTTTCTAATACGTAAAATTAATTTTCATTTATCCAAATTCAGTTGTAGAAAATTAAATTGATTTTATCTGCATTTGTCTAATAGTAGCAAAGAAGATACACATGTAATATTAGCGATGGTCTTCCAAGAAATAATTTAATAATAATTCTATAATACATTAAATGGAAAATTATTTCGAGAGAGTGTCTTGACAACACCAATTATGCGCACAAGTACTTTTTTCCAATGTTGTTTCTCTCGATCAATTTGAGTTTCCATTGCATTATCAATTGTCGCTTTTTGTTGAAGCCCTCTATGTAAATCGACCCATTTGATAAGATTTGCATTATGCAATGGATTACTTTCATGCCCTCTTAACTTGGTAGGTAAATTATGTCAATCATTCCTTCATTTGCCAAGTTGGAGGCCATATGTGCATTTTTAAATAGTTTGCAACAAAAACAAAATACTTTATCATACGCATTTGAATACACAAGCCATTTTCTTTCATGCTTTTCACCACGTGAATAGCCGCCAATGTACTGCTTAGAAGTAAAGTGTCTACCGGTTATTGTATTTCTTGGAAATGCATCATTATCTTTTAAAATTTTGATGGGACCACGTTGAATTAACATAATTCTTTTCGCATCGGTAATCGCTCCCCATAATCCCGGATCATAATTGACCTCAACATTTCTTTTAAGATCAAGCGTCGGTACATTACCAACATTTTCTTCATGAGCATTAACTTCAAGATTTATATTATCCTCCTCCGTTGCAACCTCTACGATATGATCTCCTACTTCAATACTTTCGTTTATAGGTCCGTGATCTTCGTCGATATCAACGTTAGAACCAATATTCTCATGCTCCAAATTGGTTTCTTCAACTTGACTAGAATTTGAAGTTTGAATTTTTTTATTTCTTGCTTGAAATAAATTTGAAATTGAGCCGACCAATGATTTTGCTTCATCATCTTTTTGTTGTTTTCTTTTCCTATTTTGATATCCAGAATTCTGTTTTCGATTCCTATCTCGAAGACATAATATAATATTATAAATATAGCAATACTAGCATTTTAGTCACCTTATAAGTAATAAAAAAAATATGCCTAATTTGACAAATTTGTTCTATAAAAAAACCGAGATAGGCAAGACAAATTCATACATATTTCATTAACCAATAAGTCACTAGTTTACAAGCTCAATTTGACAAATTAAATAATTAACCAGTCAAATAATTATTTTTAAATCAAACAAATTAACCACAAATATAAAAAATTAAAATAAACATTAAACTTACATGTTTATCCTAGTTGAAATAGGTGAATAAGCAAAATTCCTCCAGCCAAATTGACTAACTGAGCTAATGAAGTCCTATTCCTGTTACAAGTTTCAACTAAACAAAGGCTGCAAATTCCAACTCCTGCTTCAAATAGAATGATATAAACAAATAGGTTAGTCCACAACTGTCCAAGCAAAATCATTAAATCAACAAATTAAATCTTGTTGCATGTGCTAGTGCTGTGCGTTGAAAATAAGAAAATTTATAAATTGAAATTACCTAGGTTAATTTCAAACAGCAATTTGAGGGGTTGAAGGATCAAAATTGAATAGATATTGCAATTGGCGGTCGGTGAAGTTGGCTGTCGCAATTAGTAGTGAAGGCTGATGGCTGAAAACTGTCGCGGTGATCGAATGTCGGCTGCCGCGATGAAGATGAAGCCCTGCGGCTGCGGTTTCGACTTGCAAGCCTACGACGAAGAAGTCGGTAACGATGGCAGAAATTTGGGATTTTGTTGCCCCCATTGTGTTTGATGCCCTAGACATTAGGCTTGTCAGGCTTGGGTATGCCCTAGACACACACACTCATGGAGTTATCTTACTACCTAAATGTATCAGTCAGAACTGGAAGTCATTGCTTTTTGTGCTCTACGTAAGCTTGATAAACAGAACTCAATATGATTCTTATGATTTAATTGCTTCTATACAATATTACATTGGGACTTGGTTATAATATCTTGTCAATGGTCTGTTTGTTGCTTGATTAGAAATTCTAATATTACTATTTTAGTCAATTTTCTTGCTTCTTCCTAAAATATGTTCTTTTTAGATACATGTACATGCAAAACTGCATAATGAAATAGGACGATTCATCACCTGAGAGCTTATTAAAGGGATGCTACATGGTATGTTCTTTGTAAATACGCTGAAGGGACGCTCCATCATACGCTGCATGGTACCTTCTTAGTCAATTTTGTTGCTTCTTCCTAAAATACGTTCTTTGTAGATACGTTCTTACTAAGGCTCCATTTGTTTAAAAAGCTGAAAACTGAAGGCTGAATGCTTAACGCTGAATGGTGAAAGCTGAAAGCTAAACACTGAAAGTTGAATGAAAGATACAATGTTTGATTATGTTCTGAATAGAAAGTAGAAGTGTTAATAAAAAAAATTATTTGACAAAAATACATTTATCTTTATTAACAATTTAAAATTGTAAACATTTTAAAATTTTGATATTTGAGGAAATGTATAAGCTGATACAGTAGCTTTGAAGAATATTTTTAACAAGTTACACAATACTGACATGTACACGATTATGATACTGTTGTCAAAAGACTTGAAGTCTACATAAAATACACATTAACAGAAAAATTCAGTTGTCCCTCACATAATACCCTTGGGTCAATTTTTTACCCAGTGTATACATTCACTTTTTTGATTAGTTGCTAAGGATACTTATAAGGAAGAATTTTATAGACAAGTATAAATTAGATGTCTAGCTCAAACAAGTATATCCAGATTCCTTAATTGCCCATTTGAGTTGGCTAGGTGTGAAAGTTTACCATCTTATACAAGAAGAACTCATGGCTGTCGAAGAAAAGAGAAATTTTCAACAAACAAAACTGCAACATTACAATAAAAAAGGAAAAGGTAATATATATGCTAGTATATTTGTCAATGAAAAAAAAAATAGTGTAGCATATAACATATACCATAATATCTAAGACAAGCGAATTTTCTAAGGGATTGAACACAGTTCTCTTGGATCGTGCCCAAATTATATCCATTAAAACATTATCTAAATACAATATTAAAGGTTAACCCTACCTATTAGAACTGAATTATCATCCATTTGCATGCAAAGTACTCTATCCAAGTTTCTACAACGTCCCCAACCAATAACCCAAATTCTGCCTTTATATCCTATTGTGTTACTATGCAACCAAAAGATCCATGTCATTTTGTGTCAGAAAAACCCAACTGATACTACAGAAAAGCTCTAGCGGAGTAGATGATAGAACCAAAATGTTTGAGCTGCACCTCATTTATTTCTAACTTATCCTCAGAGATTGTTTTATTGAGTTTCACTGTTGCTTATTGATATATGAACATAAGGGAGAAAACTGAAGTTATACAGAGAAGAAGGACAACGGATGGAATAAAAGATCGTTCAGATCCAGTGCTAGTAAAAAGCGATATTTTGCTGCTGATTCGTTATACCCAGCTGACTTTGTAAATCGCTTAATCATTTTTCCTTCCAAACGATGTTCCAGCTTCTTAACACTGAACTTTTTTTCATTCAGGGCTGTATCCAGCGCTTCTTTGCTCAAACAAACGCAACCTAAAATATCTTATGGTCCATCATCACCTGATAGCTTATATTGAAGGGACGCTACATGGGTCACTAAGAGTATCATCCAGAAAAGACCAAATTCATTAAACTTCAACGTTATGGCATGCACTCTCAAAAAATGGATGAATGACATTCAGATCAGGGAAACATTGCAGGTTGATGCGATCATCACCAAAATATTCTTTTAGACTACATTTTGGAGTTTCTTGTATTTTATGTATGCTTACTTTTATGAAAATGATGATGTTTGTCAGAAGTTCTCTTTATTCTTCTGGGAAAAAAAGCTGTGATATTATTAATTAGTGGCCAATAAGTATAAGTTTATTTGTGGCTATTTAGTGATATTTAAAAACTTTGAGGAAATAAATTTTGTTAATGTAATATTATTATTATATGATACTATATGCATGTCCCTCCGTATCTTTTTCATTATGTAATAGTCGATTCTTCTCAGCTATAAGATATACGTTTTTTAAAATATATTTTTATGTTTAATAATTCAATAATTTTTATTATGTATATGATCATTATGTGTTAAACTAAGGATAACAATAAAGCGCGATTTTTTTGAAAAATTATATAATTCAACGGTCGGTTTTTCCCACCGTTGTGCGGTAATACTAGTATTAGTATTATTAATGAAGGGCAGTTATTAAATGCCACTTGATAGTTTATGCATACATCAGTTTTTTGCAATTTCCGCAAGTTTTATGCACATTTAGAGACTACTGCGTTGCCATCTTCTTCCGGCCTACTCCTTGAGATCATTTCTGACCTTGTAACACCCATAATTCTAGTGAAATATAAGTCCCACATCGTGAAAGTCTTTGCGAAATGTGGACTTATATCTTGTTCGAACGAAGGTGCGGGCTATTACAGTGGTATCAAAGCCTGGGTGAGGTGCGCAACAAAAATAATGTAAGGAATCTCATCTAGCTTAGTACAAATAATGATATCCGTATATTTAAGGCATCTTACGCAATTGTTTTCTTTTTCTTTTAGATATAATCTATTTAGCTAAAATAATAGAACAAAATATTTAAGAATATTGAAACAACCACTTACTTGGAAACTGTATGTGTTAAATTTGATGATACAAAATCACAAATTGATTGGAACAAATTTGCAAAGAATGGAAAGTAAATATTTTTATAATGGGAATGCATTGATTGCATTTGATGAGGTGGTAGAGAAATAAATGAAGGGATTAATTTCTTCCATCTATGCTAAAGAAACAAATTGATTTACTTCCTATGTTTGCACATTTGTTGCTATGGTAATTTGCCTCCATTATATTATTACCATATGTTGGTAATTTAATTGATGACTCACGTAGATTTGCACTGGCTATATATTGAGGGGTAGACTTTAGTGTAAACCAATCTTGGCATGGAGCCAGTGATCTCCAATGGTGTCTCTTCTTGTTAAACCTGATTGAGGTTTGGATATGTAAACTCTTATTTTGTAAACTCTTGTAGTTCTCTCATGTGGAATAAAATCTCTCTCTGTTGGACTGGACGTACACCATGATGATAGTGGAACCAGTATAAATATTGTGTCTCTTTGTTTCTCTGCTATAATTATTTACTATTTGTTGATATAATAAAATAATTGTTATCAGATTAGATTGGTGTTCAATTGACAAATCTAGATCCTGCTTATTGGGCTTCCGCATTTATGCACAAAAATCATAACTTATTGGGCTTCCGCATATGCTCAATTTTGCACAACAGTATGTGTGCGTATGTGAGCACGCACATGGTGACACACTTTATCTTGTTTACGTTATTTGGTTGGAGGATGTAGAAGTCTTGCAGGAGTCAAAGGAGAGGCATACTAGGCCTCAGATGACTCACCCATTCATTCATAGATATGCTAATTTGCTCTCTACTACATATACGGATGAATCAAGTGATGATGGCAAGTCATCCTCGGCTTTGTCCCCCTCTCCCTTTTCTCATGTAATTCTTTCCCATCAATATATGCCTAATCTTATTGTCTCTTCTCTCTATTATCTTATCTTTAATTACTCCCGATGAGTTTCTTTTTGTCTACTACATTTAGTTTTACACTAATGTGCATGTGTATATATAGTCATATTTGTAATGAAAGTTATGAAAACATTTGAGTGATTCTGGAATATAAAGAGGCAAAGCATATTGTGTTGACTTATCCATTGCCATGGGAATATATTATGCCTATGTATATGGTATTATGTTAATTTTAACCTATCAAACATGTATCATAAATATTTTTGGAACGCACTTGTATACAAGTGGTTGTAGTTGACATGCTTTTGAACATCGGCAGGTTCAGTATCATTACATTATATTCTTGAAGGGAGATTGGATGCTGGTTTGGATCATGTCATACACTCTTATTATTTCTCTTGCCATTGACTTTCAGTATCAGTACTTGTTAATGATATTATTCTCCATTACTGTTGTATATTCCAGCATATATATTCTTGATTCTTCCATGTGCAGATCAAGACATCTTTATTAATGCTTGGAGTCGATGTGTTTCACTGAGGATTTTAAGATAGATCGATAGTCTTGGTGTAACTTGTCCCTTATATATGTTAATTGATAATTACTGTTTGTTAACTCTGTGAATTTGCAGACATGAAGAATTTTGAAGTTAACCTAGATGTAACTTTAAGTCAATCAATGTAGCGAGTGAAGTCATGGAAAGACCATTAAGTCGGTGCCCCATATTTTTCGAAATTTTGAAAATTCTCAGAAACTAAAAAGTTGGAGAATGGAAGCCAGATCGAACGTAGAGCTGATTAATCAAACCACTTTCGACTTTGTTCCTTTTCGGGGACGAAAAGTTTTAAGTGGGGGAGATTGTAATAACCCAGAAAATCTGGGCCAGTTTAAAATTTTTATTTTGGCAATTTTGGCGAATTTTGATTATTTAAAATGAATTATTTTAAATAATTATCGACGAGAAATTTAATTTGAATATAATTAGAACGTATATATTATATACGTCGTCGTTAGAATATAAATATTTATATATAATTATAAATAGGAATTGAAAATGGCGCGGTAGTTCGATAATTCGATTTCAAACTTCAATTGAATGTACAGGGTGCAAAACAATCCAGATTTTAGTGAAACCAAAAATAATGGAATCTATTTGTGAATATCTTTCCAACGAATCCGAAAAATCAAAATTTCATAGCGGGAATCAAAAGATATGTCCAGTTGAAAATTCTGAATAGTCGCTATGGAATTCAGGCCCTTAAAAATAGGAATTTTGCAAACGACCTCGGATTTCGACGAAACCACTTTTGTTGGATCCGCAGTGTCAAATTATTGCTAGGTTTCAAATTTCATAATTTTTAGAATCAATATGTGAGCGTGGCAAAGGAAAATGCGTTTGACCAGTTTCAGTTGATTTTAATCGACTGGAAATTGGCCATTTTTCCAACGGTCTCAGAATTCAACGAAACTAGTTTTGTTAGGTCTGTATCGACAATACGAAGCTAGAAAATGTTTTTCGGGAATTTTCTAGTTAGTATGTGACCCCGGTAATTTGAAATGTACGTTTAAAATTCAATATAATGATTTAAAAGTAAATTCAACGGAAACCAATCGAAACGATCAAATCAGCTTGCGATACATATCCCATTGTGTTCGGAATGGTGTAAAACGCTATGGACGACAGGCGGTGGGTTCGATTTCGAGGCCATATGAAAAAGTCAACTATTGGAGAATTAATTAAATAATTAATTAAATTACATATACCCCCCCTTTTCTTTCCTCCTTACCCCGTCAGTTTTAATCGAAAAAAAAACCCTCGATCCCCAAATCCCGTAACCCACCATCGCGGCCCCCGATGAGCCGCCGCGCCTAGGCGGCGCAGCCACCACAGCCGCCCTCCCCCTCCTCTTCTTCCCCCTCCCTTCTTCTTCTTCCTCACCTAACCCGCATCGAACCCCACCCAGACCCGAACCCGCAAACCCCCCCCCCCCCCCCAGTGCCGCGGCGAGCCACCCAGACCCCCCCTCCTTGCCAGAAGCGATCGCGAAGGGGCCCCCCCAATTGAAGAACCGACGCCCCTTTCCCCTACCGATCCCCTCCACTGCCTCCTGCTGCCTCCGCCTTCCTCGATTCCCGTCCCCCTCCTCTTCTGAATAAATCGAGACCCCCCCCCTATCGCGAAGCACCCCCCCTAGATCGATGCACGCAGACACCCCCCAGTCCCGAACCCGCAACCGAGCCCCCCAGCAGCGAGACGACCGCCGACGCCCCCCCTTCTCTCTGCAACTCACTGTAAGTTTTTAATTATATTTTTATTTATAAAATCAGTTTTTTTTTGTGTGTATGAATTAGCATTTATAAAAGCTGAAAATAAAGTATATATAAAGATTTGATTTTTAAAATTGAAAAGATTATATTTTTATTTATAAATATATGATTTATACATAAGGAAGAGGATAAAAATATGATTTTTATATTTTTAAAGTATTAAAAATATGATTTTTATAATTTTAAAGTATTAAAAATATAGTCTTTACTATATAGATGATGTAAAAATATGATTTTTGGTTAGGTAGAAAATTAAAAATATAACTTTTACATGATAGGAATATTAAAAATATCATCTTTATATAGGTAGCAAAATAAAGGCGATATTTTTAAATATAAAAAGGCGATATTTTTAAATATAAAAAGGCGATATTTTTAAATATAAAAAGGCGATATATTTAGATATGAAAAGACGATATTTTGATATGAGTTAGTGAAGTAAAAATATGATTTTTACTTCGGGAGAAATATAAACTTTATTTTTGAAAAGGCGAAAACTTTATTTTTGAAAAGGCGGAATCTTTTTATGAAGAATAGCGTGATAAAAATATAATCTTTACTATATGAACATCGATGTGAAATTATATTTTTATCTATATAGTAGCGGTATAAAAATGTGATTTTTATATATTGAAAATCGAAGAAAAAATATGATTTTTATATATTGGACATCGAAGTAAAAATTCGATTTTTTTCTATATTGAATAGCAAAGTAAAAATGTGATTTTTACATATGTAGTTAATACGAGCAACGAAAGCGACAAAAGGCGTGAAAGATGAAGACTTCTACATTAGAAGAGTCGTGGAATCGGGATAGCTATAGGTGAGAATTTCTCACCTTTCAATTTCTTTTCTAGTTATATATATGTACTAGGATGCAGACGGTGCTTAGTAGCACCCGACACAATCGTCCACAGACCATGGACTTGTTTGTTTGGTTGCATAGATTAGTTAGATAATTAGATTTGAAATTTGAGTTGTTTGGTGAAATGAAATTGATTTGATTGACGTGTGAATGGTGTGGGCCTTCACTTGACCGAGGATAAGGCTAGGCCTTGTCCTGTTTCTAGTATCGTGCCGTTATGCTGCCGAAATTTTCTAAAATATGTTAGAAAAATAAAAATATCATTTTATTGAGAATGAACTGAATAGAAATTCATAAGTTAAAATAAAATGTTTTATCGTTAAAAATATAATTTTTAACGTGAAGTGAATAAAATAAATATTCATTTACAAACCGGACGGTTTGTTTATGTACACCTATTTAAATGACATTGATTAGGACGATAAATTTTACACATCGCCCAACTGCACAAATAAGATCTGTGTTTGATTGTTTGAAACCCCACACGGGTGTTGGGATGAAATTTGAAGTTCACTCATCCTGATTGATTAAATATGTCGATCGATTGATTGACAGGCTGTTATAAGCGTTAGATATCTATATTTGATGCTTATACAGTGAAGTGCACTTTGGTTGATGGTTGATTATTTTTCAATGCTATTATATACATGTGATGTATGAAAATCCATATAATTAACTTTATATGGTGATTGATTGGGCCTCATTCCAATTTAGAAAGTAAAGAATATTATAAAATAAAGGTTCATGTGTTGACTGTACTCATCTGTTGAGATTAGTCATGTGTTGAACGAATATTTTAATAATAAAATTTACATCTTTATCAATATAAAATAAAGGTTCATGTGTTGACTGTACTCATCCGTTGAGATTAGTCATGTGTTGAACGAATATTTTAATAATAAAATTTACATCTTTATCAATATAAAATAAAGGTTCATGTGTTGACTGTACTCATCCGTTGAGATTGGTCATGTGTTGAACGAAATATTTTAATAATAAAATTTACTTCTCTATCATTATAAAATAAAGGTTCATGTGTTGACTGTACTCATTCGTTGAGATTAGTCATGTGTTGAACGAAATATTTTAAAAATAAAATCTACATCTTTATCATATATAAAATTTGAAACTGACTGGAAAATAGATAAGATGAGTGGTCTCCTGGATATTAATCTGATGTTGGTTTCGGCCTTCGGGGTTAATATTCAGGAAATCGTTCTCTCACTAAATTACGGTTGAAGTCTGATTTAATATCAAATAAGAGATACCTTAATTTTCATAAAATATAATAATTTAACAAAAGTAGTCACACGTGGACGGTACTCATTCATTGAGATTAGTCGTGTGTTGACAAAAAGAAATATTTGAAAAGAAATATTTGAAACGAAATATTTGCAATAGAATATTTGAAAATAGAAATACATGAAGCCGTGTTGATTAGATTGACGCCATTTTGACGTGAACGATATTTATATCGATTTTATTCATTTCGAAATGAATTGAATATATAACGATTTCGAAATGAATTGAATATATAACGATTTCGAAATGAATTGAATATAAAACGATTTCGAAATGAATTGAATGTAAAACGATTTCGAAATGAATTGAATATATAACGATTTCGAAATGAATTGAATATATAACGATTTCGAAATGAATTGAATATATAACGATTTCGAAATGAATTGAATATAAAACGATTTCGAAATGAATTGAATGTAAAACGATTTCGAAATGAATTGAATATATAACGATTTCGAAATGAATTGAATATATAACGATTTCGAAATGAATTGAATATATAACGATTTCGAAATTAATTGAATAGAAAACGAATTTGATTTCAATTGAATATATAACGAATTTGATTCGAATAGAAAACCAATTTGAATTGAATTGAATAGAAAACCAATTTGAATTGAATCGAATAGAAAACCAATTTGAATTGAATCGAATAGAAAACCAATTTGAATTGAATAGAAATGAATTTTAAAATGAATTTATAAAGGAGAATTCAATTTTGATTTGAAATGAAATGGAAGTTGAAATTGCTTTTGAAACGAATATAAAACTATTTATATAATTCGTTTTAAATAGAGATCGACGAAATATATATTATATATATATAATATAATGGCCTGAATAGAACACGCCGCGCCGCGGCAGTTCGTGAATTTCGACCATTTATTTCAAACGGACATTACGGGAGATCCGACCGTCGGATTCTCCTAAAGCCGGAACCGTTGGGTTCGTATCGAAAAGAGCTTTCTAACGAATATTAGAAATTCAAAATCTAACGGTTGGATTTGGAGATACGTCCAAATCAAATTCGAAAAAGGTCGCTGTAAGTGCAGTTCGATGGCCATTGTTGGAAATCGACTGTACGGGCCTTGATAAAATTATTAAAAATAGTAATAATTAGTGTAAAATCATAAGAAATGATTTGGAAAAATTTGGGATGAAAAACTCCATATTTGAAAAGAAAAAAAAATAGATTTTGATCAAAATGAACTAGTATGAACTAAATTTAAAACCCAATTGTTTTTAAATAAATAAATTAGATTTAAAAAGGCGTTTTAAATAATCGGAATTTCTAATATATTTGATTTGATTTGAAATGGGTTTATCGTGAACTGTGTTTTAAATAACACCTAGTTCTTTAACCCAGTAAAAGGAGTCTTAACGAATCTGCAATTAGATTGAAATTTGAATTTGCAATCTAAATTATCAAATTTAGAAAACGAGCGAGAATGGAGTATTACCAGTTTTGCTCCAAAGCGATAGTTAAATCTTTAATTAGATTTGAACGTGAAATGGTAATTAATTTTACCGATAACACCGTGGTGTTAGATATGGAGTGTTACCAGTTTTGCTTCATGGGATGAATAGGTTGGGATTGGGAAATAAAATAAATAATTACTTCGGTGTGGTTCGCTAATCTCGACTAGTTTAGAAAAACCATAATTTGGTTTGAAACGACATCCAAAGGGAGATTACAGGATAAATTTTAAAGAATTTATCTTGGATAAAATTAATGGGAACCTTTCCCTAAGAATGTGGAATTTAGAATCTAGCTGTAGGTTGGCTAAGAAGAATGGTTTCCTGGGTATTGATCTAATGTTGGTTTCGGCCTTCGGGGTTAATGTTTGGGAAATTGTTCTCTTGCTAATTTGCGGTTAGTGACTAATGAATTGGAATGAGGCATATGTTGTGTTTGTGTAACATTTGTTTTTAATATACGCGGGTTGTTCGGAAAGTCCGGGTTTACACCCATTCTGAATAACCGATTCGACGATATGTCGAAGATGAAGACGGTGGTCGAAGACCGGAAGTCTTCACATCGTTTGGATAATTACTGACGATCCTGATTGGGCTGTACACCCAAGAGGATGGAAATAGTTGGTGGTCGTCCAGACGTACTTGGAGATGGATGGATATGCGAGGAAAGTGCCTCCGGTTTCGTTCAGACCCAGAAAGGACTTGTAAATAGATTGTGTGTCTGACATTGGATTTTATTCTGTGTTGATTGATTTCTATTAAATATACATCTGTTTGGCGGCGGAGAATTTATTCTTTTGCTTAACGCCCTTCTCTGAGACGTACGAGCTTAGATGTTATATATCGATAGACATCAATCGCATGGCATGAATTGCCTGTGTGGCACGCTGAGATGCAATGATCAAGGCTTCTGTTGAAAAGCAAAGTCTTGTGGTTGATGATCAAAGCACAACCTACATGGCAGCTTTGTGTATAACGTGAATTCGCGAGCCTCACACCTCGGTATGAGTCAAAAACGGGATACGGACTGCAGGGAGAGCACGGCGTTTCTTTCTAGCTTTGGTGGTGTCAGTGACTTACCAGCCCTGACATTTATATACTTTTCACCTTTGTGGTTGTTGGAATGCGAGGCGCCTCGATTATAGGTCTGTAAGGACCGGGAAACGTGTGTTCAGGCATAATTAATCCTCTAACGTAAGTGAGGACCGGCCCTGAAGCATCCAGGGGTTGCCCAGAGTGCGTAACCCTGAGATATTTGCTAGAGTGTCTCGAACGCGGAGAGGAGCTTGCCCCTTGCCTCGACTCATGACGGAAATCCAATTTCCAATACGTGTATTGCGGCTTTATTTGTAGAGCCTAGTATGGCGACATAGTAGCATGGGATGCTATGCCGTCTATGATTTATATTTATGATTGAAACTGTTTTGACACTGTACACTTATTATAGTATCAAATGATTTGTTTTAAACGTACCAAGCATGTTTGGCTGTTATAAGGAAAAACCCTATCCTCCGGCTTGCGTTGCATTGTGTGATGGGACCTGGGTCTTATAACAGCTTCATTTTTCGAAAAAGCATTGCGCTATTCATTCTATATGCACTGGTATTCTTGGGAGAAAACCCGTTCGGTGTTATACGGCGTGGTCCCTCGAATTACTCTCTTTTAAAAATAAAGTTTTAAATAACTGTTTTAGTTCTCACACCAGTCACATGACTGACTTGGAGTTTATTGTTTTAACCTAAACTCTGGGTGCCCTTATTTTCCGCACGGGCAGCTAGTAGTTTTGGTTTTGCAGATTTATATTCACAGGATCCTGGTTTACAGCTGGAATGATATCCGGAAAGCTCTGTATCCGTATATCACCTTCAGTTGTGCTTTGTATTATTTTCCGCTGCTTTGTAATTTATTGTAATCTCTGATATTTATCGAATGTAATTTATTCATTTATACTCCGTATATTATTGTATCTGATGGAATTGTTGTAATATACAATGAAATGTTCTTCTGTTTGTGTTCTGATTTGTCCTGTTCTCAACGTTCAGGGGTTTCGAACGGTCTAGATCGGTTTAACGACTGATTCGGATCGAGCGAAATTCCCGGCCGTCACATTTGGTTTCAGAGCTTTGGTTTACAGAGCTCGAGAACAAGACACATTAGAACCATACGAAAGAATTCATCAGATATTGGATTAGTAGTATCCAATTAGAATGACTCGTTAGAGATAGGATCAGTAGTATCCTAGAACGGGTGTGAAGAGTATATTTTTTCAAATGAAAACAATTTTTATTTTGAAATTTAAATCAATTCTACGTATTTGATTATTTATTTATTTTGAATATGGACAATCGAGTATATAAAGATTTTGCATATACGCGTCATGAACGTATATTCGAAGTTTTAATATACTGGATAGATATAGAATCATACTCTAGTGGCCCGAAGATGATTCTGATGATTGACTAGTCGTCATTAGTATTCATGTTCGAGTAACGAAGGTGTGATATCGATATATTTCCATTAGACTGGTGTGAGAACCAAAACTTATATAGCTAGAACACATTGTGTGAATTGCCACCAAAAACAAGATTTTCAGTATATGTATCAAATTTATGGATTTGAAACTCTAATCCACTAATTGATTGATGTTTGTGTTATTTGTTTATTTGTTTGATAATTTTGAACCATTATGCCTAATATAACCAAATATTGAACTGTATTGAAAATTGGTCGCATTTGCTTGCATATACATTTATATCATTGAACAGGTCATAGCAAGGAGAGAGAATAAAATTTGTTTGCCCGACAAATAGGTACATGTTTACTATAATTTACTGTTTTGTTTGGGTGATGATGATTTTATGAGCCTATTGGCTAGCCGCTTGGCTTTTTCTTTTTCTTTTTGAGATTAGAAGGACCTGGGAAGCTATTTGAAATTCCCCGATGCTCCCGGTGCAGGGGAGGTTATGGCGAAATTTTTCGAAAATTTAGGGTGTTAGCCAAATTTTTGAAATTTTGAAAATTCTCAGAAACTAAAAAGTTGGAGAATGGAAGCCAGATCGAACGTAGAGCTGATTAATCAAACCACTTTCGACTTTGTTCCTTTTCGGGGACGAAAAGTTTTAAGTGGGGGAGATTGTAATAACCCGGAAAATCTGAGCCAGTTTAAAATTTTTATTTTGGCAATTTTGGCGAATTTTGATTATTTAAAATGGATTATTTTAAATAATTATCGACGAGAAATTTAATTTGAATATAATTAGAACGTATATATTATATACGTCGTTGTTAGAATATAAATATTTATATATAATTATAAATAGGAATTGAAAATGGCGCGGTAGTTCGATAATTCGATTTCAAACTTCAATTGAATGTACAGGGTGCAAAACAATCCAGATTTTAGTGAAACCAAAAATAATGGAATCTATTTGTGAATATCTTTCCAACGAATCCGAAAAATCAAAATTTCATAGCGGGAATCAAAAGATATGTCCAGTTGAAAATTCTGAATAGTCGCTATGGAATTCAGGCCCTTAAAAATAGGAATTTTGCAAACGACCTCGGATTTCGACGAAACCACTTTTGTTGGATCCGCAGTGTCAAATTATTGCTAGGTTTTAAATTTCATAATTTTTCGAATCAATATGTGAGCGTGGCAAAGGAAAACGCGTTTGACCAGTTTCAGTTGATTTTAATCGACTGGAAATTGGCCATTTTTCCAACGGTCTCAGAATTCAACGAAACTAGTTTTGTTAGGACTGTATCGACAATACGAAGCTAGAAAATATTTTTCGGGAATTTTTCTAGTTAGTATGTGACCCCGGTAATTTGAAATATACGTTTAAAATTCAATATAATGATTTAAAAGTAAATTCAACGGAAACCAATCGAAACGATCAAATCAGCTTGCGATACATATCCCATTGTGTTCGGAATGGGGGTAAAACGCTATGGACGACAAGCGGTGGGTTCGATTTCGAGGCCATATGAAAAAGTCAACTATTGGAGAATTAATTAAATAATTAATTAAATTACATATACCCCCCCCCCCTTTTCTTTCCTCCTTACCCCGTTAGTTTTAATCGAAAAAAAAACCCTCGATCCCCAAATCCCGTAACCCACCATCGCGGCCCCCGATGAGCCGCCGCGCCTAGGCGGCGCAGCCACCACAGCCGCCCTCCCCCTCCTCTTCTTCCCCCTCCCTTCTTCTTCTTCCTCACCTAACCCGCATCGAACCCCACCCAGACCCGAACCCGCAAACCAACCCCCCCAGTGCCGCGGCGAGCCACCCAGACCCCCCTCCTCGCCAGAAGCGATCGCGAAGGGCCCCCCCCAATCGAAGAACCGACGCCCCTTTCCCCTACCGATCCCCTCCACTGCCTCCTGCTGCCTCCGCCTTCCTCGATTCCCGTCCCCCTCCTCTTCTGAATAAATCGAGACCCCCCCCCCTATCGCGAAGCACCCCCCCTAGATCGATGCACGCAGACACCCCCCAGTCCCGAACCCGCAACCGAGCCCCCCAGCAGCGAGACGACCGCCGACGCCCCCCCCTTCTCTCTGCAACTCACTGTAAGTTTTTAATTATATTTTTATTTATAAAATCAGTTTTTTTGTGTGTGTATGAATTAGCATTTATAGAAGCTGAAAATAAAGTATATATAAAGATTTGATTTTTAAAATTGAAAAGATTATATTTTTATTTATAAATATATGATTTATACATAAGGAAGAGGATAAAAATATGATTTTTATATTTTTAAAGTATTAAAAATATGATTTTTATATTTTTAAAGTATTAAAAATATAGTCTTTACTATATAGATGATGTAAAAATATGATTTTTGGTTAGGTAGAAAATTAAAAATATAACTTTTACATGATAGGAATATTAAAAATATCATCTTTATATAGGTAGCAAAATAAAGGCGATATTTTTAAATATAAAAAGGCGATATTTTTAAATATAAAAAGGCGATATTTTTAAATATAAAAAGGCGATATATTTATATATGAAAAGACGATATTTTGATATGAGTTAGTGAAGTAAAAATATGATTTTTACTTCGGGAGAAATATAAACTTTATTTTTGAAAAGGCGAAAACTTTATTTTTGAAAAGGCGGAATCTTTTTATGAAGAATAGCGTGATAAAAATATAATCTTTACTATATGAACATCGATGTGAAATTATATTTTTATCTATATAGTAGCGGTATAAAAATGTGATTTTTATATATTGAAAATCGAAGTAAAAATATGATTTTTATATATTGGACATCGAAGTAAAAATTCGATTTTTTTCTATATTGAATAGCAAAGTAAAAATGTGATTTTTACATATGTAGTTAATACGAGCAACGAAAGCGACAAAAGGCGTGAAAGATGAAGACTTCTACATTAGAAGAGTCGTGGAATCGGGATAGCTATAGGTGAGAATTTCTCACCTTTCAATTTCTTTTCTAGTTATATATATACTAGGATGCAGACGGTGCTTAGTAGCACCCGACACAATCGTCTACAGACCATGGACTTGTTTGTTTGGTTGCATAGATTAGTTAGATAATTAGATTTGAAATTTGAGTTGTTTGGTGAAATGAAATTGATTTGATTGATGTGTGAATGGCGTGGGCCTTCACTAGACCGGGGATAAGGCTAGGCCTTGTCCTGTTTCTAGTATCGTGCCGTTATGCTGCCGAAATTTTCTAAAATATGTTAGAAAAATAAAAATATCATTTTATTGAGAATGAACTGAATAGAAATTCATAAGTTAAAATAAAATGTTTTATCGTTAAAAATATAATTTTTAACGTGAAGTGAATAAAATAAATATTCATTTACAAACCGGACGGTTTGTTTATGTACACCTATTTAAATGACATTGATTGGGACGATAAATTTTACACATCGCCCAACTGCACAAATAAGATCTGTGTTTGATTGTTTGAAACCCCACACGGGTGTTGGGATGAAATTTGGAGTTCACTCATCCTGATTGATTAAATATGTCGATCGATTGATTGACAGGCTGTTATAAGCGTTAGATATCTATATTTGATGCTTATACAGTGAAGTGCACTTTGGTTGATGGTTGATTATTTTTCAATGCTATTATATACATGTGATGTATGAAAATCCATATAATTAACTTTATATGGTGATTGATTGTGCCTCATTCCAATTTAGAAAGTAAAGAATATTGTAAAATAAAGGTTCATGTGTTGACTGTACTCATCTGTTGAGATTAGTCATGTGTTGAACGAATATTTTAATAATAAAATTTACATCTTTATCAATATAAAATAAAGGTTTATGTGTTGACTGTACTCATCCGTTGAGATTAGTCATGTGTTGAACGAATATTTTAATAATAAAATTTACATCTTTATCAATATAAAATAAAGGTTCATGTGTTGACTGTACTCATCCGTTGAGATTGGTCATGTGTTGAACGAAATATTTTAATAATAAAATTTACTTCTCTATCATTATAAAATAAAGGTTCATGTGTTGACTGTACTCATTCGTTGAGATTAGTCATGTGTTGAACGAAATATTTTAAAAATAAAATCTACATCTTTATCATATATAAAATTTGAAACTGACTGGAAAATAGATAAGATGAGTGGTCTCCTGGATATTAATCTGATGTTGGTTTCCGCCTTCGGGGTTAATATTCAGGAAATCATTCTCTCACTAAATTACGGTTGAAGTCTGATTTAATATCAAATAAGAGATACCTTAATTTTCATAAAATATAATAATTTAACAAAAGTAGTCACACGTGGACGGTACTCATTCATTGAGATTAGTCGTGTGTTGACAAAAAGAAATATTTGAAAAGAAATATTTGAAACGAAATATTTGCAATAGAATATTTGAAAATAGAAATACATGAAGCCGTGTTGATTAGATTGACGCCATTTTGACGTGAACGATATTTATATCGATTTTATTCATTTCGAAATGAATTGAATATATAACGATTTTGAAATGAATTGAATATATAACGATTTCGAAATGAATTGAATATAAAACGATTTCGAAATGAATTGAATGTAAAACGATTTCGAAATGAATTGAATATATAACGATTTCGAAATGAATTGAATATATAACGATTTCGAAATGAATTGAATATATAACAATTTCGAAATGAATTGAATATAAAACGATTTCGAAATGAATTGAATGTAAAACGATTTCGAAATGAATTGAATATATAACGATTTCGAAATGAATTGAATATATAACGATTTCGAAATGAATTGAATATATAACGATTTCGAAATGAATTGAAAAGAAAACGAATTTGATTTCAATTGAATATATAACGAATTTGATTCGAATAGAAAATCAATTTGAATTGAATCGAATAGAAAACCAATTTGAATTAAATCGAATAGAAAACCAATTTGAATTGAATCGAATAGAAAACCAATTTGAATTGAATAGAAATGAATTTTAAAACGAATTTATAAAGGAGAATTCAATTTTGATTTGAAATGAAATGGAAGTTGAAATTGCTTTTGAAACGAATTTAAAACTATTTATATAATTCGTTTTAAATAGAGATCGACGAAATATATATTATATATATATAATATAATGGCCTGAATAGAACGCGCCGCGCCGCGACAGTTCGTGAATTTCGACCATTTATTTCAAACGGGCATTACGGGAGATCCGACCGTCGGATTCTCCTAAAGCCGGAACCGTTGGGTTCGTATCGAAAAGAGCTTTCTAACGAATATTAGAAATTCAAAATCTTACGGTTGGATTTGGAGATACGTCCAAATCAAATTCGAAAAAGGTCGTTGTAAGTGCAGTTCGATGGCCATTGTTGGAAATCGACTGTACGGGCCTTGATAAAATTATTAAAAATAGTAATAATTAGTCTAAAATCATAAGAAATGATTTGGGAAAATTTGGGATGAAAAACTCCATATTTGAAAAGAAAAAAAATAGATTTTGATCAAAATGAACTAGTATGAACTAAATTTAAAACCCAATTGTTTTTAAATAAATAAATTAGATTTAAAAAGGGGTTTTAAATAATCGGAATTTCTAATATATTTGATTTGATTTGAAATGGGTTTATCGTGAACTGTGTTTTAAATAACACCTAGTTCTTTAACCCAGTAAAAGGAGTCTTAACGAATCTGCAATTAGATTAAAATTTGAATTTGCAATCTAAATTATCAAATTTAGAAAACGAGCGAGAATGGAGTATTACCAGTTTTGCTCCAAAGCGATAGTTAAATCTTTAATTAGATTTGAACGTGAAATGGTAATTAATTTTACCGATAACACCGTGGTGTTAGATATGGAGTGTTACCAGTTTTGCTTCATGGGATGAATAGGTTGGGATTGGAAAATAAAATAAATAATTACTTCGGTGTGGTTCGCTAATCTCGACTAGTTTAGAAAAACCATAATTTGGTTTGAAACGACATCCAAAGGGAGATTACAGGATAAATTTTAAAGAATTTATCTTGGATAAAATTAATGGGAACCTTTCCCTAAGAATGTGGAATTTAGAATCTAGCTGTAGGTTGGCTAAGAAGAATGGTTTCCTGGGTATTGATCTGATGTTGGTTTCGGCCTTCGGGGTTAATGTTTGGGAAATTGTTCTCTTGCTAATTTGCGGTTAGTGACTAATGAATTGGAATGAGGCGTATGTTGTGTTTGTGTAACATTTGTTTTTAATATACGCGGGTTGTTCGGAAAGTCCAGGTTTACACCCATTCTGAATAACCGATTCGACGATATGTCGAAGATGAAGACGGTGGTCGAAGACCGGAAGTCTTCACATCGTTTGGATAATTACTGACGATCCTGATTGGGCTGTACACCCAAGAGGATGGAAATAGTTGGTGGTCGTCCAGACGTACTTGGAGATGGATGGATATGCGAGGAAAGTGCCTCCGGTTTTGTTCAGACCCAGAACGGACTTGTAAATGGATTGTGTGTCTGACATTGGATTTTATTCTGTGTTGATTGATTTCTATTAAATATACATCTGTTTGGAGGCGGAGAATTTATTCTTTTGCTTAACGCCCTTCTCTGAGACGTACGAGCTTAGAGGTTATATATCGATAGACATCAATCGCATGGCATGAATTGCCTGTGTGGCACGCTGAGATGCAATGATCAAGGCTTCTGTTGAAAAGCAAAGTCTTGTGGTTGATGATCAAAGCACAGCCTACGTGGCAGCTTTGTGTATAACGTGAATTCGCGAGCCTCACACCTCGGTATGAGTCAAAAACGGGATACGGACTGCAGGGAGAGCACGACGTTTCTTTCTAGCTTTGGTGGTGTCAGTGACTTACCAGCCCTGACATTTATATACTTTTCACCTTTGTGGTTGTTGGAATGCGAGGCGCCTCGATTATAGGTCTGTAAGGACCGGGAAACGTGTGTTCAGGCATAATTAATCCTTTAACGTAAGTGAGGACCGGCCCTGAAGCATCCAGGGGTTGCCCAGAGTGCGTAACCCTGAGATATTTGCTAGAGTGTCTCGAACGCGGAGAGGAGCTTGCCCCTTGCCTCGACTCATGACGGAAATCCAATTTCCAATACGTGTATTGCGGCTTTATTTGTAGAGCCTAGTATGGCGACATAGTAGCATGGGATGCTATGCCGTCTATGATTTATATTTATGATTGAAACTGTTTTGACACTATACACTTATTATAGTATCAAATGATTTGTTTTAAACGTACCAAGCATGTTTGGCTGTTATAAGGAAAAACCCTATCCTCCGGCTTGCGTTGCATTGTGTGATGGGACCTGGGTCTTATAACAGCTTCATTTTTCGAAAAAGCATTGCGCTATTCATTCTATATGCACTGGTATTCTTGGGAGAAAACCCGTTCCGTGTTATACGGCGTGGTCCCTCGAATTACTCTCTTTTAAAAATAAAGTTTTAAATAACTGTTTTAGTTCTCACACCAGTCACATGACTGACTTGGAGTTTATTGTTTTAACCTAAACTCTGGGTGCCCTTATTTTCCGCACGGGCAGCTAGTAGTTTTGGTTTTGCAGATTTATATTCACAGGATCCTGGTTTACAGCTGGAATGATATCCGGAAAGCTCTGTATCCGTATATCACCTTCAGTTGTGCTTTGTATTATTTTCCGCTGCTTTGTAATTTATTGTAATCTCTGATATTTATCGAATGTAATTTATTCATTTATACTCCGTATATTATTGTATCTGATGGAATTGTTGTAATATACAATGAAATGTTCTTCTGTTTGTGTTCTGATTTGTCCTGTTCTCAACGGTCAGGGGTTTCGAACGGTCCAGATCGGTTTAACGACTGATTCAGATCGAGCGAAATTCCCGGCCGTCACATTTGGTATCAGAGCTTTGGTTTACAGAGCTCGAGAACAAGACACATTAGAACCATACGAAAGAATTCATCAGATATTGGATTAGTAGTATCCAATTAGAATGACTCGTTAGAGATAGGATCAGTAGTATCCTAGAACGGGTGTGAAGAGTATATTTTTTCAAATGAAAGCAATTTTTGTTTTGAAATTTAAATCAATTCTACGTATTTGATTATTTATTTATTTTGAATATGGACAATCGAGTATATAAAGATTTTGCATATACGCGTCATGAACGTATATTCGAAGTTTTAATATACTGGATAGATATAGAATCATACTCTAGTGGCCCGAAGATGATTCTGATGATTGACTAGTCGTCATTAGTATTCATGTTCGAGTAACGAAGGTGTGATATCGATATATTTCCATTAGACTGGTGTGAGAACCAAAACTTATATAGCTAGAACACATTGTGTGAATTGGCATCAAAAACAAGATTTTCAGTATATGTATCAAATTTATGGATTTAAAACTCTAATCCACTAATTGATTGATGTTTGTGTTGTTTGTTTATTTGTTTGATAATTTTGAACCATTATGCCTAATATAACCAAATATTGAACTGTATTGAAAATTGGTCGCATTTGCTTGCATATACATTTATATCATTGAACGGGTCATAGCAAGGAGGCTAGAGCAGAGAATAAAATTTGTTTGCCCGACAAATAGGTACATGTTTACTATAATTTACTGTTTTGTTTGGGTGATGATGATTTTATGAGCCTATTGGCTAGCCGCTTGGCATTTTCTTTTTCTTTTTGAGATTAGAAGGACCGGGGAAGCTATTTGAAATTCCCCGATGCTCCCGGTGCAGGGGAGGTTATGGCGAAATTTTTCGAAAATTTAGGGTGTTAGCCAAATTTTTGAAATTTTGAAAATTCTCAGAAACTAAAAAGTTGGAGAATGGAAGCCAGATCGAACGTAGAACTGATTAATCAAACCACTTTCGACTTTGTTCCTTTTCGGGGACGAAAAGTTTTAAGTGGGGGAGATTGTAATAACCCAGAAAATCTGGGCCAGTTTAAAATTTTTATTTTGGCAATTTTGGCGAATTTTGATTATTTAAAATGAATTATTTTAAATAATTATCGACGAGAAATTTAATTTGAATATAATTAGAACGTATATATTATATACGTCGTCGTTAGAATATAAATATTTATATATAATTATAAATAGGAATTGAAAATGGCGCGGTAGTTCGATAATTCGATTTCAAACTTCAATTGAATGTACAGGGTGCAAAACAATCCAGATTTTAGTGAAACCAAAAATAATGGAATCTATTTGTGAATATCTTTCCAACGAATCCGAAAAATCAAAATTTCATAGCGGGAATCAAAAGATATGTCCAGTTGAAAATTCTGAATAGTCGCTATGGAATTCAGGCCCTTAAAAATAGGAATTTTGCAAACGACCTCGGATTTCGACGAAACCACTTTTGTTGGATCCGCAGTGTCAAATTATTGCTAGGTTTCAAATTTCATAATTTTTCGAATCAATATGTGAGCGTGGCAAAGGAAAATGCGTTTGACCAGTTTCAGTTGATTTTAATCGACTGGAAATTGGCCATTTTTCCAACGGTCTCAGAATTCAACGAAACTAGTTTTGTTAGGTCTGTATCGACAATACGAAGCTAGAAAATGTTTTTCGGGAATTTTTCTAGTTAGTATGTGACCCCGGTAATTTGAAATGTACGTTTAAAATTCAATATAATGATTTAAAAGTAAATTCAACGGAAACCAATCGAAACGATCAAATCAGCTTGCGATACATATCCCATTGTGTTCGGAATGGTGTAAAACGCTATGGACGACAGGCGGTGGGTTCGATTTCGAGGCCATATGAAAAAGTCAACTATTGGAGAATTAATTAAATAATTAATTAAATTACATATACCCCCCCCCCCCCTTTTCTTTCCTCCTTACCCCGTCAGTTTTAATCGGAAAAAAAATACCCTCGATCCCCAAATCCCGTAACCCACCATCGCGGCCCCCGATGAGCCGCCGCGCCTAGGCGGCGCAGCCACCACAGCCGCCCTCCCCCTCCTCTTCTTCCCCCTCCCTTCTTCTTCTTCCTCACCTAACCCGCATCGAACCCCACCCAGACCCGAACCCGCAAACCCCCCCCCCCAGTGCCGCGGCGAGCCACCCAGACCCCCCCTCCTCGCCAGAAGCGATCGCGAAGGGGCCCCCCCCAATTGAAGAACCGACGCCCCTTTCCCCTACCGATCCCCTCCACTGCCTCCTGCTGCCTCCGCCTTCCTCGATTCCCGTCCCCCTCCTCTTCTGAATAAATCGAGACCCCCCCTATCGCGAAGCACCCCCCCTAGATCGATGCACGCAGACACCCCCCAGTCCCGAACCCGCAACCGAGCCCCCCAGCAGCGAGACGACCGCCGACGCCCCCCCTTCTCTCTGCAACTCACTGTAAGTTTTTAATTATATTTTTATTTATAAAATCAGTTTCTTTTGTGTGTATGAATTAGCATTTATAAAAGCTGAAAATAAATTATATATAAAGATTTGATTTTTAAAATTGAAAAGATTATATTTTTATTTATAAATATATGATTTATACATAAGGAAGAGGATAAAAATATGATTTTTATATTTTTAAAGTATTAAAAATATGATTTTTATATTTTTAAAGTATTAAAAATATAGTCTTTACTATATAGATGATGTAAAAATATGATTTTTGGTTAGGTAGAAAATTAAAAATATAACTTTTACATGATAGGAATATTAAAAATATCATCTTTATATAGGTAGCAAAATAAAGGCGATATTTTTAAATATAAAAAGGCGATATTTTTAAATATAAAAAGGCGATATTTTTAAATATAAAAAGGCGATATATTTATATATGAAAAGACGATATTTTGATATGAGTTAGTGAAGTAAAAATATGATTTTTACTTCGGGAGAAATATAAACTTTATTTTTGAAAAGGCGAAAACTTTATTTTTGAAAAGGCGGAATCTTTTTATGAAGAATAGCGTGATAAAAATATAATCTTTACTATATGAACATCGATGTGAAATTATATTTTTATCTATATAGTAGCGGTATAAAAATGTGATTTTTATATATTGAAAATCGAAGTAAAAATATGATTTTTATATATTGGACATCGAAGTAAAAATTCGATTTTTTTCTATATTGAATAGCAAAGTAAAAATGTGATTTTTACATATGTAGTTAATACGAGCAACGAAAGCGACAAAAGGCGTGAAAGATGAAGACTTCTACATTAGAAGAGTCGTGGAATCGGGATAGCTATAGGTGAGAATTTCTCACCTTTCAATTTCTTTTCTAGTTATATATATACTAGGATGCAGACGGTGCTTAGTAGCACCCGACACAATCGTCTACAGACCATGGACTTGTTTGTTTGGTTGCATAGATTAGTTAGATAATTAGATTTGAAATTTGAGTTGTTTGGTGAAATGAAATTGATTTGATTGATGTGTGAATGGCGTGGGCCTTCACTAGACCGGGGATAAGGCTAGGCCTTGTCCTGTTTCTAGTATCGTGCCGTTATGCTGCCGAAATTTTCTAAAATATGTTAGAAAAATAAAAATATCATTTTATTGAGAATGAACTGAATAGAAATTCATAAGTTAAAATAAAATGTTTTATCGTTAAAAATATAATTTTTAACGTGAAGTGAATAAAATAAATATTCATTTACAAACCGGACGGTTTGTTTATGTACACCTATTTAAATGACATTGATTGGGACGATAAATTTTACACATCGCCCAACTGCACAAATAAGATCTGTGTTTGATTGTTTGAAACCCCACACGGGTGTTGGGATGAAATTTGGAGTTCACTCATCCTGATTGATTAAATATGTCGATCGATTGATTGACAGGCTGTTATAAGCGTTAGATATCTATATTTGATGCTTATACAGTGAAGTGCACTTTGGTTGATGGTTGATTATTTTTCAATGCTATTATATACATGTGATGTATGAAAATCCATATAATTAACTTTATATGGTGATTGATTGTGCCTCATTCCAATTTAGAAAGTAAAGAATATTGTAAAATAAAGGTTCATGTGTTGACTGTACTCATCTGTTGAGATTAGTCATGTGTTGAACGAATATTTTAATAATAAAATTTACATCTTTATCAATATAAAATAAAGGTTCATGTGTTGACTGTACTCATCCGTTGAGATTAGTCATGTGTTGAACGAATATTTTAATAATAAAATTTACATCTTTATCAATATAAAATAAAGGTTCATGTGTTGACTGTACTCATCCGTTGAGATTGGTCATGTGTTGAACGAAATATTTTAATAATAAAATTTACTTCTCTATCATTATAAAATAAAGGTTCATGTGTTGACTGTACTCATTCGTTGAGATTAGTCATGTGTTGAACGAAATATTTTAAAAATAAAATCTACATCTTTATCATATATAAAATTTGAAACTGACTGGAAAATAGATAAGATGAGTGGTCTCCTGGATATTAATCTGATGTTGGTTTCGGCCTTCGGGGTTAATATTCAGGAAATCGTTCCCTCACTAAATTACGGTTGAAGTTTGATTTAATATCAAATAAGAGATACCTTAATTTTCATAAAATATAATAATTTAACAAAAGTAGTCACACGTGGACGGTACTCATTCATTGAGATTAGTCGTGTGTTGACAAAAAGAAATATTTGAAAAGAAATATTTGAAACGAAATATTTGCAATAGAATATTTGAAAATAGAAATACATGAAGCCGTGTTGATTAGATTGACGCCATTTTGACGTGAACGATATTTATATCGATTTTATTCATTTCGAAATGAATTGAATATATAACGATTTCGAAATGAATTGAATGTAAAACGATTTCGAAATGAATTGAATATATAACGATTTCGAACTGAATTGAATATAAAACGATTTCGAAATGAATTGAATGTAAAACGATTTCGAAATGAATTGAATATATAACGATTTCGAAATGAATTGAATATATAACGATTTCGAAATGAATTGAATATATAACGATTTCGAAATGAATTGAATAGAAAACGAATTTGATTTCAATTGAATATATAACGAATTTGATTCGAATAGAAAACCAATTTGAATTGAATTGAATAGAAAACCAATTTGAATTGAATCGAATAGAAAACCAATTTGAATTGAATAGAAATGAATTTTAAAACGAATTTATAAAGGAGAATTCAATTTTGATTTGAAATGAAATGGAAGTTGAAATTGCTTTTGAAACGAATTTAAAACTATTTATATAATTCGTTTTAAATAGAGATCGACGAAATATATATTATATATATTATATATATATAATATAATGGCCTGAATAGAACGCGCCGCGCCGCGACAGTTCGTGAATTTCGACCATTTATTTCAAACGGACATTACGGGAGATCCGACCGTCGGATTCTCCTAAAGCCGGAACCGTTGGGTTCGTATCGAAAAGAGCTTTCTAACGAATATTAGAAATTCAAAATCTAACGGTTGGATTTGGAGATACGTCCAAATCAAATTCGAAAAAGGTCGCTGTAAGTGCAGTTCGATGGCCATTGTTGGAAATCGACTGTACGGGCCTTGATAAAATTATTAAAAATAGTAATAATTAGTGTAAAATCATAAGAAATGATTTGGGAAAATTTGGGATGAAAAACTCCATATTTGAAAAGAAAAAAAATAGATTTTGATCAAAATGAACTAGTATGAACTAAATTTAAAACCCAATTGTTTTTAAATAAATAAATTAGATTTAAAAAGGGGTTTTAAATAATCGGAATTTCTAATATATTTGATTTGATTTGAAATGGGTTTATCGTGAACTGTGTTTTAAATAACACCTAGTTCTTTAACCCAGTAAAAGGAGTCTTAACGAATCTGCAATTAGATTGAAATTTGAATTTGCAATCTAAATTATCAAATTTAGAAAACGAGCGAGAATGGAGTATTACCAGTTTTGCTCCAAAGCGATAGTTAAATCTTTAATTAGATTTGAACGTGAAATGGTAATTAATTTTACCGATAACACCGTGGTGTTAGATATGGAGTGTTACCAGTTTTGCTTCATGGGATGAATAGGTTGGGATTGGGAAATAAAATAAATAATTACTTCGGTGTGGTTCGCTAATCTCGACTAGTTTAGAAAAACCATAATTTGGTTTGAAACGACATCCAAAGGGAGATTACAGGATAAATTTTAAAGAATTTATCTTGGATAAAATTAATGGGAACCTTTCCCTAAGAATGTGGAATTTAGAATCTAGCTGTAGGTTGGCTAAGAAGAATGGTTTCCTGGGTATTGATCTGATGTTGGTTTCGGCCTTCGGGGTTAATGTTTGGGAAATTGTTCTCTTGCTAATTTGCGGTTAGTGACTAATGAATTGGAATGAGGCGTATGTTGTGTTTGTGTAACATTTGTTTTTAATATACGCGGGTTGTTCGGAAAGTCCGGGTTTACACCCATTCTGAATAACCGATTCGACGATATGTCAAAGATGAAGACGGTGGTCGAAGACCGGAAGTCTTCACATCGTTTGGATAATTACTGACGATCCTGATTGGGCTGTACACCCAAGAGGATGGAAATAGTTGGTGGTCGTCCAGACGTACTTGGAGATGGATGGATATGCGAGGAAAGTGCCTCCGGTTTCGTTCAGACCCAGAACGGACTTGTAAATGGATTGTGTGTCTGACATTGGATTTTATTCTGTGTTGATTGATTTCTATTAAATATACATCTGTTTGGCGGCGAAGAATTTATTCTTTTGCTTAACGCCCTTCTCTGAGACGTACGAGCTTAGAGGTTATATATCGATAGACATCAATCGCATGGCATGAATTGCCTGTGTGGCACGCTGAGATGCAATGATCAAGGCTTCTGTTGAAAAGCAAAGTCTTGTGGTTGATGATCAAAGCACAGCCTACGTGGCAGCTTTGTGTATAACGTGAATTCGCGAGCCTCACACCTCGGTATGAGTCAAAAACGGGATACGGACTGCAGGGAGAGCACGACGTTTCTTTCTAGCTTTGGTGGTGTCAGTGACTTACCAGCCCTGACATTTATATACTTTTCACCTTTGTGGTTGTTGGAATGCGAGGCGCCTCGATTATAGGTCTGTAAGGACCGGGAAACGTGTGTTCAGGCATAATTAATCCTTTAACGTAAGTGAGGACCGACCCTGAAGCATCCAGGGGTTGCCCAGAGTGCGTAACCCTGAGATATTTGCTAGAGTGTCTCGAACGCGGAGAGGAGCTTGCCCCTTGCCTCGACTCATGACGGAAATCCAATTTCCAATACGTGTATTGCGGCTTTATTTGTAGAGCCTAGTATGGCGACATAGTAGCATGGGATGCTATGCCGTCTATGATTTATATTTATGATTGAAACTGTTTTGACACTATACACTTATTATAGTATCAAATGATTTGTTTTAAACGTACCAAGCATGTTTGGCTGTTATAAGGAAAAACCCTATCCTCCGGCTTGCGTTGCATTGTGTGATGGGACCTGGGTCTTATAACAGCTTCATTTTTCGAAAAAGCATTGCGCTATTCATTCTATATGCACTGGTATTCTTGGGAGAAAACCCGTTCCGTGTTATACGGCGTGGTCCCTCGAATTACTCTCTTTTAAAAATAAAGTTTTAAATAACTGTTTTAGTTCTCACACCAGTCACATGACTGACTTGGAGTTTATTGTTTTAACCTAAACTCTGGGTGCCCTTATTTTCCGCACGGGCAGCTAGTAGTTTTGGTTTTGCAGATTTATATTCACAGGATCCTGGTTTACAGCTGGAATGATATCCGGAAAGCTCTGTATCCGTATATCACCTTCAGTTGTGCTTTGTATTATTTTCCGCTGCTTTGTAATTTATTGTAATCTCTGATATTTATCGAATGTAATTTATTCATTTATACTCCGTATATTATTGTATCTGATGGAATTGTTGTAATATACAATGAAATGTTCTTCTGTTTGTGTTCCGATTTGTCCTGTTCTCAACGTTCAGGGGTTTCGAACGGTCTAGATCGGTTTAACGACTGATTCGGATCGAGCGAAATTCCCGGTCGTCACAATGCAGGTGACTGCAACTTTTGAAGTTTCAGACGCTGGTTATGTTGGTTCATTTTGTTGTGCATCCGCATTTTATTGCTAATGAAGGGCAGGTATGAAATACCATTCGATGGTTTATGCATACATCAGTTTTTTGCATCTTCTCCAAGCTTTATGCACACTAAACCGGCAACTCTATCTAGCAGAGACTGCTGCGTTGTCAACTTCTTCCAGCCTACTCCTTGAGATCATTTCAGACCTCATGAACCAATCAAATAATGTAAGGAATATCTCATTTAGCTTAGTACAATCTACCTTAGTACAAAGAATATTATCTGTATATTTAAGGCATCTCACGCAATAGTTTTCATTTCCAGATAATAATCTATTTTGCTAAAATAATAGAACAAAATATGTAAGAATTTTGAAACAACCACTTACTTGGAAACTGTATGTGTGCGTTTGTGGACACAAACATGGTGACACACTGTATCTTCTTTCATGTTTATTGGTTGGAGGATGTAGAAGTCTTACAGGAGTCAAAGGAGAGGCAAACTAGGCCTCGGATGACTCACCCATTCATTGATCATAGATATGCTAATTTGCTCTCTCCTACATATATGGATGGCTCAAGTGATGAAGGCAAGTCATCCTCGGCTTTGTTCCCCCCTCCCTTTTCTCATTCAAGTCTTTCTCATCAGTATGTGCCTACTCTTCTCTCTATATATTGTCTTATCTTTGATTACTCCCCATGCGTCTCTCTTTGTCTCTATACATTTAGTTTTACATTAATGCATGTGTATATATAGTCATATTAATTGATTCAGGAATATAAAGAGACAAAGCATATTTTGTTGACTCATCCATTGCCATTAGAATATATTACGCTTGTCTATAGTATTATGTTATTTTAACCTATCAAACATCATGTGTAGAAATAGCTGTATGTGTCATAAATATTTTTGGAATGCATACAAGTGGTTGTAGTTGACATGCTTTTGTTTTATATATATATATATATATATATATATATATATATATATATATATATATATATAGAGAGAGAGAGAGAGAGAGGGGCAGGTTCGAGAGCACCCCAAATGCCCCTCAATCTCCATCAAGTATTTCCCCTGCTCTCTTCTTCCACTAACTCTCTCATTTCCCACTCACATTCTTTAATATAAACGGGTGGTGCAAATCAGAGGGCATTTGGGGTGCTCCCTTTTTGAGGTGCAACCAAACGCTTGCCATATATATATATATATATATATATATATATATATATATATATATATATATGCAAGCGTTCCGTTGCACCCTAAAAGCCCCACTGATTTCCACCTCTCATTTATATTAAAGAAAGTGAGTGAGAAGAGAGAGAGTTAGTGGAAAATGAGTGGTGGAAAGTGGTAGGCTAAAGGGGTGCTCACTATTTGGGGTGTCATTGAACCTGCCTCATATATATATATATATATATATATATGAGGCACGCTCTAAGGCACCCCTTTTGCACCTCATTTATAGTTTAATAAGTTAGTGGAGGAAGAGAGAGTTAGTGGAAGGAGAGAGAATGGAGAATGTGTAGTGGAAATTAGGGGTGCTAAACTATTTGGGGTGCTCTTGATCCTATCCCATGTGTGTGTGTGTGTATATATATATATGTGTGTGTGTGTGTATATATTTTTTTTTTTTTTTGAAGGAGGTTAAATTTTTATTGATGCATTGGGCCATAACCAGCCCAAGCCCGTGACCAAAAGATACAAATCCACCGCAGCAAATACAAAAAAGGTAAAAGAGCAATGATTGTTCTGACCTACCAATCAAAAAATGCCATATTTGCGTGGAAGGATTAAACTAGTCGGCTTCTTCATTTTTCAACGCGAACAGAAAAATTAGGGCAGCAGATTCATGGCGGCCGAAAGCTCCACCTCGCTGATTTCCACCACATATCCCGTTTCTCTCCCCTTTCACTCATTCTCTCACCCCCCACTCAATTATTCTAATATAAATATTTGGTTTATATAGAAGGGCAAATGGGATGCTCACTATTTGGGGTGTCATTGAACGCTCATATATATATATGGCAAGCGTTCGGTTGCACCCCAAAAATGGAGCACCCCAAATGCCCCCTGATTTTCACCATCCGTTTATATTAAATAATGTGAGTAGGAAGTGAGAGAGTGAGTGGAAGGAGAGAGAAGGGGAAATATTGTTGGCATAAACCAAAATTAATCAATTCTTGTAATGTCTATAAAAATAAAAAAAACATGTCCATTAGACGAAGTGTCATATCTATTGGTGAATTGTTGTGTGTACTTTAAGTCTAAGTGTCGTGTTCATTTAATGGTTATGTCCATTGAAATAGTATGTAAACCACTATATATATGTGGTCATTTTGTTGTAAGGAAGTAAGGTAAAAACAAGAAATAAAAATCAATTTCCTCCTATAATATATTGTCTCCTATCTACATCAATCTGGTATCAGAGCTAAAATATCAATATATCAAATAATCTTCTCAACATAACAAATAATCCTGCTGTCCAAGTTCCTCGTTTCAATGGTGAGAGATTTGACTATTGGTGCGATCTAATGAAGTTGTGTCTTGAATCTCAAGATCTGTGGAGTGTGGTCGAAGAAGTTGTAGGAGCGCGGGAAGATGAGACACAACTCACACCCGCACAAAGGGAACTTCTGAAAAGCAAAAAGCAAAAAGATCGGAAGGCTCTCTGCCAAATCTATCAGACACTTGAAACTCAAGTTTATGATAGAATTAGAAATGTTTCAAATGCTCAGGAGGCTTGGAGAATATTGAATACAACGTATTCTGGCCAAGATCAAATAAAAAAGGTTCGTCTGCAGTCACTGCGAGCTGAATTCGAAAAGCTCGAAATGAAGGATGATGAGAAAATCTCAGAATATTTTATTCGTCTCACTTCCATCATCAATCAGATAGCTTCAAACGGAGAAGTCGTGGAGACCCAAAGAGCCGTCGAAAAAATTCTGTGGAGCCTACCAATGAAATTTGATCATATTCTGGTTGCAATTCAGGAATCAAGTGACATTGCTTCACTTTCTCTTGAAAGCTAGCAAGGGAGGCTGGAAGCTCATGAGGCTAGGATCTTGAAGAGAAGTAAACAAACTAATTTTTCTCAAGATCAAGCCTTGAAATCTCAATTCACATCCACAAAAGGTCAAGGTCCATCTCATGGCAAAAATTATAGCGGGAATGGTGGAAAACGTGAAGAATCAAAGGCGGAGAAACCATCATCCAAAAATAACAAAGCGCGAGGCAAATATAAAGGTAAAAAACCTTATTTTGAATGCAATTTTTGCCACAAGCCTGGTCATAAAGAAAATGATTGTTGGGAGAAACATCCTGAAAAGAAGCCAATTGCTAGCTTTAAGCATAATGAAGCAGGAAATTCTGAATCTTTGTTGATTGCTTCGGATGGAAATATTGAAAATATATGGTATTTTGATAGTGGTGCAAGTAGGCATATGACTGGAAATAAAAATTTGTTCTCGAGTCATGTAGAAGCTAACGATGGTCAGGTTACTATCGGAGATGCTAAATCATACAAAATTGAAGGTGTTGGTGAAATCTCTTTCAAAACCAAGGATGGAAAAGTTGAAAAAATGTTGGAGGTTCTTTACGTTCCAGGCATATGCAGCAATCTTCTTAGCGTCGGTCACTTGCTGAAGAAGGGATTTGATTTTCAATTCGTTGGGGATCAATGCAGCATGAAGAAGAACGACCAACAAGTGGCGAATATTGTGATAGGATCCAACAAATTATTTCCGATCAAACTAGACATCGTGAGCGATAAGTGCATGCTTGCTGATTCTAGTAAAGTTTCCAAGTTATGGCATGAGAGTTTCGGGCATCTAAACTTTCGGAGCTTGAAAGAGATGTCTACCAAAGAAATAGTCCATTAACTCCCCAAAATTATGGCGATGAATGAAGTATGCAGGGAATGCCAGTTTGGAAAACAAAATCGTGAATCTTTCCCATCCAAATCAAAGTGGATTTCTAAATCACCTTTGGAGCTTGTTCACACCGACCTTTGTGGACCAATGTAAGTGTCATCGCTTGGAGGGACCGCTTTCTCAAAAAATGTTGCTGCATTAGGCATTCGAAGGAATTTTGGTTTAGGGGAGGCATTGTTGGCATAAACCAAAATTAATCAATTCTTGTAATGTCTATTAAAATAAAAAGACATGTCCATTAGACGAAGTGTCATGTCTATTGGTGAATTGTTGTGTCCTTTAAGTCTAAGAGTCATGTTCATTTAATGGTTATGTCCATTGAAATAGTATGTAAACCACTATATATATGTGGTCATTTTGTTGTAAGGAACTAAGGTATAAACAAGAAATAAAAAGCAATTTCCTTCTATAATATATTGTCTCCTATCTACATCAAATACTTGGTGGAGAATGAGGGGCATTTGGGGTGCTGCACTGTTTAGGGTGCTCTCGAACCTGGCTATATATATATATATATATATATATATATATATATATATATATATATATATGGCGAGCGTTCAATGGCACCCCAAACAGTGCAGCATCCCTAAATGCCCCCTGATTTCCACCACATATCCTGTTTCTCTCTACCTCTCATTCTCTCACTCTCCACTAACTTAAAGTAATATAAATGCTTGGTTTATATAGGGGGGCTTTTGTGGTGCTCACTATTTGGGGTGTCATTGAACACTCCTATATATATATATATACATATATATATATATACACATACATATATACATATATATATATATATATATATATATGGATAGCGTTCAATGGCACCCTAAACAGTGCAGCACCCCTAAATACCCCCTGATTTTCACCACATATATGTCTCTCTCCCTCCACTCATCCTCTCACTTCTAACTCACTTATTCTAATATAAATTCTTGGTTTATATAGGGAGCAAATAGGGTGCTCACTATTTGGGGTGTCACTGAATGATATATATATATATATATAAATGTATATATATATATGAGTGACTATAGAGACACAAAATTGGACATAAATTAATGTACATAAAATTTGGACCATACGATTTTTTTTATATGTGGGAATCTAATGGTTCAGATTTTGTGTGTTTAATTTTGCGTCCATTTAAACTTTCTCTCTCTCTCTCTCTATATATATATATATATATATATATATATATATATATATATGTATGTATGTATATTCTTGAAGGGTGATTGGATACTGGTTTAGATCATGTCATCCACTCTTGTTATTTCTCTTCCCATTGACTTTCCAAAGTAAATTCGCTATACCCAAAATCCACTGTTCCTCTGTATTCAACCAATCAGCACCCCTGATTTTCACCTTTTGCAATTAAGTCCCTTTTTTTATCTCCGAAGCAAATCCCCTGTATCAGTACTTGTTAGAGGTATTATTCTCCATTACTGTTATATGTTCCAGCATATATGTGTTAAAGTTATATTGGTGCTTCAAAATAATTAGTTCATGAATAATTAGAAATAGCGTTTAATGTATTTAGGAAAGAGTTGTTCTGCTTGTTCTATTCTATAAATAAATTTTTTATCTAGTCTTTAGGAATGTACCTAAAATTAAGGAAGTAGTTTATTTATTTAAAGCTTATGAGATGTAATCAACCTGAAGGTGTGAAGCAATAACAATGTAGTTTTTTCAATTATTCTACTTTTATCTCTTTTCTCCTCTCTATATCAAATTCTAACACGGTATCAGAGCTAAGTTGATGAGAGGGGAAAGGGAGATCTATAGAGGGAGAAAAAAATAGTTTTTAAACAATTCCAAGACGGACCAGCTGAAGCACAACAAAAGAAAGCAGATTTGGTCATGAAGAAAATGATTGTTGACATAAGGGAAAACCTAAGTATTTCAAGTATCAAAAAATTTGGGTATGTTGCAAGGAATTGTAGGTTCAAAGATGAAGAGCAAGAGAACATGGCACAAGTGGTTGTGGAAGAGAATATATTTTAGAGTTGTGGGTGAGAAGTGCACCGTGGAGAGAAGTGCTCCAATATTCAAAGAGTAGAGTTGATGAGACGTGCTTCAACAATTGAAGGTGATGAGAAGTGCATCACAAATCGAAGAGAAATGCTTCGTTTATTATCTCAACAACTTTAAAGCAATGGGGTGTGTTAAAGTTATATAGGTGCTTCAAAGCAATTAGTTCATGAATAATTAGAACTAGCATTTAATGTGTTTTCGAAATAGTTGTGCTTGTTCTATTCTATAGGAAATAAGATTTTTGTCTAGTCTTTAGGAATGTACCTAGAATTAAGGAAGTAGTTTATTTATTTAAAGCTTATGAGATGTAATCAACTTGAAGGTGTGAAGCAATAACAATGTTGTCTTTTCAATTATTCTACGTTTTATCTCTCTTCTCCTCTCTATATCAAATTCTAACAATATATTCTTCCATGTGCAGATCAAGACAACTTTATTGCTTGGAGTCGATGTGTTTCACTGAGGATTTTAAGGTAGATTGATTGTTATTTGGTGTAAATTGTCACATATATAGGTGGATTGATAATTACTGTTTGCTGACTCTGTGAATTTATAGACATGAATTTTGAAGTCAACTTATTTAAGATAGATCTATAGTTACTTGGTGCGACTTGTCAGTTATGCACGTGGATTACAATTTAGTTCCCTCAATCTGAACTACTTGGTACAAAATGTACTTCTAATCTCTTTTGAATAATAATATGTAAAAAACAGTAAATAGAACAGTTTCCATGTCAAGTATTTCATTTAGGTTTGCTAATGGATACAAGGATATGATATATTTAGATAGTGCATATTTCAAACCATTTTCCACTGTCGGATGTTTTTAGCACTTGGTTTGCAGCTTTAGTGCAGGTGGTGGGGGTTCCTAGCTCCCCAGGAAGAGAGAGAGAGAGAGAGTTCGATTCCCGCCTCACACACTTTAGTTCAAATAAGGGGGCATACCATGTGCATAATCCTGATGACCCCGCGGACCGGGTAAGGTGCACTATGGGGAGTTTTACGGCAGTGCCGGTTTCTCCTCTGAAAAAATTCAAAAAAAAAAAAAAATTGTTTTTAGCACTTGACACAGAGATAAATATAAATGAATAAACATGAGTAAATCCGACTTGGTTTTGATGTTTTAAGCATTGTACGAAGAAATATCGATGTTGATCAAAGGGATAGTGGTAGGTATCGTCCGCAGTCATTTGGGAACGGTTGAAAGTTGTGGTTGTGTCGGACATCTGAATAGTAATAAGTAAAATTCCAACCGTTGGGCTGAAACGATTAAAATTTATGCATTGGCGTCGGACGCATCGGACGTCAACGACAATTTCAACCATTCAACTCATCGTAGAAACATCTTTATAAAAATAAAAACAAAACTAAATCATCTTCAATTCCTCAACATCACTCCAACTCCATACAAATTCTATTAATAATAACAGAAGTGGAAATGGAACTTAAAAGATACTTTGTTTATTATACAAGGGAAGCCTTATAAAGAGGCAGTAAACAAACTTGAATGTGAAAACAATGAGATGCATAAAACTAGGAAAACAAAACTAAATGTAAATGTGCTAATTATCCCTAAAGACTAGGACAAATAGTAACAAAATCATTATTTCTAACACCCTACCTTAAACTGGCTATGCTAACATCCAGTTTACAACATGCAACTACTAACATTAAAGAAACTAAGGTTCTTGACTGCTTCGTCTCCCGCATTGACGATCTTCGTACCGGCTTTGATCTTCTATGAGATTGGACATGCTCAATTGTTGCACATTCAATGATTCATCACTTATGAATCATTTCTAAACTCATGTGGTATCATTCGAGGAATTCACTAAGCCTCTCCACTCGGGCCATCCTCTGATACCGCTGTGTTTGTCATCTCCCCAACAAGTGAGAACCGCGGCTCTTATTAACGTACTTGTTGGATGACACAAAACCACACCTACTTCAGTTACAGATTTTACCTACTGCACTTGTAGGCATGTCTACCTTCTCTTGGGCATATTATCAAACAGTTCACGAGCACTCCACGAATTGTCCAACCTCACAACCGACATCGACTACTTCACTATCAACATCTATAACCAACGTTCTAAAGAATGTCTTCTTCATGATCACATCAGCATCACCATTGCGAAAAACATAAACAGACCCAGTCTTCATGCGCACAACCACAACACTGCAACATCACACAAAACTACATAGCAGCCAAACCAATACATCAATCTCCCACAACCTATAATCACATTCCAGACACACACGATCAAATTGCATTCCCTCAACCACATAGAGGTGATTTTCAGCATTTTTCCCTTCTTCATATCACACCAAACAGCCCTTGCTTCCACACATCACCATAAATTAATAACGGCACCTCATCATCAAAACACCTTAACATTTTCAAACATCCGACGTGTTCATCACTTTTCACAACAACAGGTGACGAGATCCACAATGACATATCCTTCGAGCACTAGTGTTAGAATATCTTGTCCAACTCAAAGCATGCAAAGCATCTCTAATTCAGGTGCTGATTTATTATGATGTGACGTTGAGTTACAAGAGCATAACCGAAGGAAAGAGGATCAAAAAATGAAGCAATTAGCTTCACCTTTATATTAGATTTCAACGCTGTTGGGCTATTTTCCTAGGAGCTGTGAACCATAGTAGATCGAGACCAAACTTCTAAATAAACTCAACCCACTTCTCCTCCTTAATCCGAGACATCGCATCGTCCTCTGACATGAGGAACCTCACAAAACTCCATCAAGTACTGTTAGTAATGTTGCATGTGTAGCAACAACCAAGCCACCCATGTGTTCAATATGGTGTGCCACCAACCTCATGCACCAACCACCACCAACCGGGCCACCAACCCCCACCAACCCCCACCAACAATTTCTCATCTAAATATACATCCTTCCTCCTCATAACTTCAATCTCATCCCAATCTCATTCCAAATCCACTAAGAAGAAGAGGAGAGCAAGAAGAGAGTGAGATCGAGTGTTGTGTATAAAGTGTTCTGTGTAATCACTTTGTAATATTCTCTGAAATAAAAGATCTGCAGCAGCCCGGAGACGTAGGCATAATTGGCCGAACTCCGTTATCAAATTTGTGTGTCTCTTACCATTTCTACGTTTGATTTCTTTTCTCCATAAATATAATCATAAGGAAATTTGCGTAATTTCCCAACAACTGGTATCGGAGCCATAATTTGTTAGAAAAGAAATTAAATTCGAGTGGGAGCGATGGCGGCAGATGAAGGAAAGGTGAAAATCGAGAAGTTTGATGGAGCCGACTTTGGCTTTTGGAAAATGCAGATTGAAGATTATCTGTACCAGAAAAGGCTTTATCAACCTCTCTCAGAAAAGAAGCCAGAGAATATGAAGGATGAAGATTGGGCTCTTCTTGATAGACAAGCTCTTGGAGTTATTCGATTGACGTTATCTCGCAATGTTGCTTTCAACATAGCAAAGGAAAAGACCACGGCAGGTCTTATGGAGGCTCTCTCCAGTATGTACGAGAAGCCATCGACCTCTAACAAAGTTCATTTGATGAGGCGATTGTTCAATTTGCGGATGACAGAAGGTGCATCGGTAGCTCAACATCTCAATGAACTGAATACAGTTACTACTCAGTTAAGTTCAGTTGAAATTGAGTTTGACGAAGAAGTACGCGCGTTGATACTTTTGTCTTCCCTGCCAGAAAGTTGGAACGCTACTGTCACAGCAGTGAGTAGCTCGTCGGGAAGCACTAAGTTAAAATTTGATGATATTCGTGATATGGTTCTCAGTGAAGAGATCCGGCGAAGAGATTCTGGTGAGTCATCAAAATTTTCAATTTTGCATACACAATCAAGAGGAAGAAATTCAACACGGGGAAATGGACGTAGCAAATCGAACTACCGTGGTAGGTCGAAGGACTGGAGATCTAAATCCAGAAATCCCAACGGCTCAAAGACCATTGAGTGTTGGAACTGCGGCAAGACCGGGCACTACAAAAATCAATGCAGAAGTGCACCAAAGGATCATGAGGCGAAGGCAGAGGCAAATGTTACTTCTACCTCAGGAGGAGATGAAGCGTTGATATGCTCTTTGGAGAGCAAGGAAGAGTCTTGGGTGCTAGACTCTGGAACATCGTTTCATGCCACTTTGCAGAAAGAATTCTTCGAAAGGTACGCCTCTGGAAATCTTGGAAAAGTATATCTTGGTGACGATCAACCTTGTGATATCGTTGGTAAAGGTGTTGTGAAGATTAAGCTGAATGCGTCGGTTTGGGAGCTAAAGGATGTCAGGCACATACCGGATTTGAGGAAGAATTTGATCTCCGTAGGACAATTAGCTAGTGAAGGCTATACTACGACTTTCCATGGTGATGACTGGAAAATTTCGAAGGGTGCAATGACGATTGCTCAAGGTAAGAAGAGTGGTACTCTTTACATGACATCAGGAGCGCGATGTTCGATCACTGTTGCAGCTAGCAACGAAAATTCCAACATATGGCACCAGAGGCTAGGCCATATGAGTGAAATGGGAATGAAGATTATGCACTCGAAGGGGAAACTTCCAGGTCTACAGTCAGTGGAAATAGGTATGTGCGAAAATTGCATATTTGGAAAGCAGAAGAGAGTCAGCTTTCAAATAAGTGGTAAAAACCCAAAGAAGGAAAAGCTGGAGCTTGTTCATTCGGATGTTTGGGGGTCAACGACCGTCTCATCCATTGGTGGAAAGCATTACTTCGTTACTTTCATCGATGATCACTCGCGAAAGGTATGGGTTTATTTTTTAAGGCATAAATCTGAAGTGTTCGAGGCTTTCAGGATATGGAAAGCTATGGTTGAAAACGAGACAAATCTAAAGATCAAAAAGCTTAGAACTGACAACGGAGGTGAATATGAAGACACCAGATTCAAGCAGTTCTGTTATGAGCACGGGATCAAAATGCAAAGAACTGTACCGGGTACGCCTCAACACAATGGTGTAGCTGAGCGTATGAATCGAACGTTGATAGAAAGAGCCAGAAGCATTCGTATACAGTCAGGTCTACCAAAGCAGTTCTGGGCAGAAGCAGTCAACACAACAGCTTATTTGATCAACAGAGGTCCTTCGGTTCCATTAGAGCATAAAATACCAGAGGAGATATGGAGTGGAAAGGAGGTAAAATTATCACATTTAAAGGTTTTCGGTTGTATAGCATATGTGCATATTAGTGATCAAGGCAGGAATAAACTTGATCCCAAATCCAAGAAATGCACTCTCATCGGCTATGGCGAAAACGAGTTTGGCTACCGCATTTGGGATGATGAAAACAAGAAGGTGATCCGTAGTCGAGATGTGATTTTTAACGAAAGAGTAATGTATAAAGACAGACACAAAACAGAAGTCAACGACTCAAAGCAGAGTGAGTCAGTATTTGCAGATGCAAACGATATTCCAGATAGTCTCATCACAGAACCGACTATAGAAAGTGCTCAGCCTGATGAAATCGTTGATCTGAGTAGTGTGGACCAGTCTAACACACTACAACATCCTACTCCAGTTCCTGAATTGAGAAGATCTTCTCGACCTCATGTACCTAACAAAAGATACATGAACTATTTGTTGTTGACTGATGCAGGGGAACCTGAATGCTATGATGAAGCATTTCAGACTGAAGATGCTAGCAAGTGGGAGCATGCCATGAAAGATGAGATGGAGTATCTCATCTCCAACCAGACATGGGAACTAGTTGAGTTACCCATAGGAAAGAAGGTACTTCATAATAAATGGATGCATCGGGTGAAAGAGGAGCATGATGGTTCCAAGAGATACAAAGCTCGACTAGTTATCAAAAGATTTCAACAGAAGATCAAAGGAAGTAAGAATCTAGTAGATATGTTGACAAAGACGGTAACTATCAATAAACTGAAGTTGTGTTCAACTTCAGTTGGTCTGCTAGAGCAAAAAGAGAAGAATGGCTGTTGCATCGATCAAGGTGTGAAGATGGATTGAAATCAGTCTTCAAGTGGGAGATTGTTAGTAATGTTGCATGTGTAGCAACAACAAAGCCACCCATGTGTTCAACATGGTGTGCCACCAACCTCATGCACCAACCACCACCAACCGGACAACCAACCAAGCCACCAACCCCCACCAACAATTTCCCATCTAAATATACATCCTTCCTCCTCATAACTTCAGTCTCATCCCAATCTCATTCCAAATCCACTAAGAAGAAGAGGAGAGCAAGAAGAGAGTGAGATCGAGTGTTGTGTATTAAGTGTTCTGTGTAATCACTTTGTAATATTCTCTGAAATAAAAGATCTGCAGCAGCCCGGAGACGTAGGCATAATTGGCCGAACTCCGTTATCAAATTTGTGTGTCTCTTACCATTTCTACGTTTGATTTATTTTCTCCACAAATATAATCATAAGGAAATTTGCGTAATTTCCCAACAACTGGTATCGGAGCCATAATTTGTTAGAAAAGAAATTAAATTCGAGTGGGAGCGATGGCGGCAGATGAAGGAAAGGTGAAAATCGAGAAGTTTGATGGAGCCGACTTTGGCTTTTGGAAAATGCAGATTGAAGATTATCTGTACCAGAAAAGGCTTTATCAACCTCTCTCAGAAAAGAAGCCAGAGAATATGAAGGATGAAGATTGGGCTCTTCTTGATAGACAAGCTCTTGGAGTTATTCGATTGACGTTATCTCGCAATGTTGCTTTCAACATAGCAAAGGAAAAGACCACGGCAGGTCTTATGGCGGCTCTCTCCAGTATGTACGAGAAGCCATCGGCCTCTAACAAAGTTCATTTGATGAGGCGATTGTTCAATTTGAGGATGACAGAAGGTGCATCGGTAGCTCAACATCTCAATGAACTGAATACAGTTACTACTCAGTTAAGTTCAGTTGAAATTGAGGTTGTAGTATTTGTTGAAATATATTCAAGACATAAGCATGGTGGTTTCGAATTCTCTGACAACTGAACCTACCTCTAATCGAACTCAACTCCAACCACCAAACTCAGCCTTCAAGTGATACACCTCTACCCATTGAATCAACCATCATTACCATTAAACTCCTTCCACTCCTTAAAAAAAACACCTGCCACCTCCATAACTTCACAAGATCTAGCCTCCACTACAGAGCAACATCAACCTGCAGTAGCATATCGCCAAAACACCCTCAGTCCAAAATCCAAGCCAAAATCCGAACTTCACCAAACTCTACTTTATCAAAGGAACCAACAAATCACCATCCTCTACATCTGCTAACAAAGTGCCATCGTCAAATCCACACTTCTTAACCTCAAACTCATCTATAAGATAACCACATGACCCTCTCTATTCTCATCCACATATTTAGACAAGATTACCTCAAACTGCAACAGAACAATATCTTTGCAAAGCCTTATAATGATATCATTACATAAACCAGCAAGAGAATTAACAAGCATGCAAATCCATCAGTCTTCTCAATACTGATGGTGCATCCTTTCTGGAGATGTGCTGCTGCAGTTTGATGCCATTCAGATATAAAGAAGACTCAAGCACTAAGCTCCATGGCGACTCATCTTTTCACTACAACGACGACTGCTTATAGCAGACGGTGGATCTCAGTTGGCTTAAGCAGCAACATCAAATTTTATTCATGATCTAACACAATGTGGATGACTCTAACCCGGCGGACGATAGTCTTAAATGGTATCTATCGCCTCCTAACAAAATGGAACACCAAGATCGATTTTAGTTTTAAATTTATGGCTCTGATATCAATTGTTGATAATAACAGAAGTGGAAATGGAAGGTAAAAGATACTTTGTTTATTATACAAGGGAAGCCTTACAAAGAGGTAGTAAACAAACTTGAACGTGAAAACAATAAGATGCATAAAACTAGGAAAACAAAACTGAATGTGCTAATTATCCCTAAAGACAAGGACAAATAATAACAAAGTCATTATTTCTAACAAATTCAACTCATCTCTTCACCACCATTCCTACTCCACACAAACTCAACACCACTTCATACATATCAACCTAAAAACACGTAATTTCCGACCCCGTACATGATTCTGATTATAAAGATTTGGGGGATTTAATCGTTTCGAGAGAGTGTAACCAGATAAAAAGGATTCAAATAAATATGTATGACAACTTTTATTGTCATAGAGTGGGCTCAATGGGCATGCCAAACAATGTCAAAGAAATTTTCATATTAAAAGACTTTGTTTTCTATTCTTTGTGTGATACGTTGTAGAACTATGGTTTAGCTACAACATCACATATTCATATTAAAGAGACAATTGCCATATTTCAACATAAAATTGCCACGTCGGTATCAAACTGACAATTAAGAAAAATGTTTCAAAGGGCAGATAGCACAATTAATTTCAATATATTTTCATATTGTTTTAGAAAGTGTATTGTTAATTGCTAAAGATATTATAAAATATGTAGATCCACTATTTAGCACTATACTAGAACAAAATACAAGTTCAAACCGTTATTATCCTAATTTTAGAAATTGCATAGGTGCTATAGATGGTACTCATGCAATGATGCACTTACCTCAGGCAAAGTTGTGTCTTACATTAGACGAAAAAGAAACGTTGTCCAAAATATCTTAGTTGTTTTCTCATTCGATTTACAATTTACTTATGTGATGACTGGATGGGAAGCGACTACATATGATGCCAGAATTTCTAGCGCAGTTATAAACAATATAAACTAGAATTTTTCTCATCGACCATGGAGCCAGTATTATTTAGTTGACTCAGGTAATTTCTTCTCAATAATTATTTACACCTTATGGAAATGTAAGGTACTATATTCCTCATTTTAAAGATACGGAGAATCAACCGAAATCGAACAATGAAGTTTTAATTTATACCACTCAAGTCCATGTATGAGTATTAAAAGAATCTCTAACATCCGAAAGAAAAAAAATTCTATTTTAAAGAACTTGTTTTCGTACAGTTTTGAAACTCATGTTAATTTTGTAGGTGCTGCAACGACTATGCATATTTTTATAAGAAAATACAATATCGACGATCCAAATTTTATGGCATTTGATGATAATCCTGATCTTGTACTGGATGAATATCATGAAGAATGTCAAAATATGAGAAATAGGGTCGGAGGCGATGCTTATCGAGATGAAAGAGGAGTTGATGAAGTGACCGTACTCAAAGATTCGATAAGAGATGAATTAATTGCAACATGAATGACATATAATAGCTATGTATAGATATTTTAATTAGTTATTGATGTATTTGTATTTCTTTTATCCAAGTATTCTTATATGTTATTAATTTTTATCTTTATTATGCATAACACGTTGTGTTATAAAATTTATATCACACATAAAATATAAATAATTTAACCGTTCACCCTCATAGCTTCTCTCACTATTAGCACTCATTTACTAATCAATTCTCTACTCTAAATCACACAAACATATCATCTAGTAACTCAACTTTAACCACTCAATTTTCTACTCGGCGAACCCGTTTATCTCATCCGCTCGCCATTACCAAGAAAGGACTTAGTATCGATGTAGTGAAATTGGTTTTTTTGCAGATCAGACTAGGTTTCAAGTAGATGCAAAGCTATTGCTCTACCATGGTATCGATCAGATAAAGTGAAATATTAACCAGTCCTTTGTAGTAGCAAATTTTAAGAATTAACAGGGGAACATGTTCTCAAATTTTCATAGCTCAAGATAGTTAATCGAACATTCGGAGTTTCAAGGCCTACGTCTGACACTAAATACTAGACCAAATGTCGATCCAACGCTCAAATTGGGGGTCTATAAGGAGATATGTTGGAAGGAATTCGAAAGAATTAGCACGATAGAATGATTTCTCATATCATAGCTTCTTCTGGTAGTCGATCCGAACGCTAAGATCTGGGTTCTCGAGGGGTAGACATTACTAAGGATCTTGAACGAACATTCTTTTTAGCATTCATGAGATGGTTTAAAATACAAATCATAAGTTCAAAGTTAAAATAGGCAAGCCAAAATTGCATATTTGAAACTACTAGTTTATCCTTGAGCTATCGAATTAAGAGAATTAAAGGAGATCCTAACTAGAAAGGATGATAAGAAGGAGAAAGAAGCTAATGCCCATTTTCAGAGGAGTGCATCTCAATATCTAATGGTTAAAGGGAGGCGAGCTTGCTTCCATTGGCGATGTAGGACTAATGGTACTTTTTGTTACTGTCTTGGTGGCGTGTTCAACATGTAGCATGCAGTAGAAGCTGAAGACTTTTGAAGCTTTTATTAAGGACAAGTACAGTGATTTCTTTTGAACATGCTTTGTGAATGACTTGTATGTATTTTCCTTTCGTGTCTTTCGACTTGCTCAAGGAGTCATGAAACATTGATGATCATGAAATGCAACATTGATTTATGGCTTATGACATGCTTTTAGCTAATATCCCTTAAGAGCATCTCCAATGCTAAACAACATTATTTCATGATATATCAGCGTGGTACGAGTACTTAGACAATGTTAAACTTATCTTACTTCACAGTACAACAAAATAAAATTATTTTCTCCAATGAAAATCTTTTTATGCATTGAAATTTGTCTAGTGGCAAAAAATTAGTGGTGGTTATCCTTTCATATTGTACTATAATGTCTAGTGGTAGACATTTCAATTCACAATGTCTATCAAAAATCATGCCACATCATACTCTGTTTTTATTACTTCAGCACTGGAGATTAAAAATTAAACCACAATGTCTAATATCTATGTGTCATTCGCTCTACATTGAAAATAGAAATGGGTTGGAAATGCTCTAAGAGTGGACATTTAATATATCACATTTTTAAATAATAAAATAATCATAATAACTGTAAACAGTGAAAGTTGACATTTTTGAAATTGTTAGAGTTTGACCTAGAGGCTTATAAAATTGCGTTCAATGCAATTTTCTGATTAGTTTCCATATAAAATATGTACCGATAGGAGCTCGTATGAAAAAGTTATTGATGTTCAAATTCCATATGAGAAATAATTATATGTGTAAACTAACACACATACACACACACGCACGCGCGCGCGCGCACACACACACACACACACATATATATATATATACACACACACACGTATATATATATATATATATATATATATATATATATATATATATATACACACACACACACGTATATGAGGAGCGTTCTATAGCACCCAAAACAGTGCAACACCCCATTTGCCCCTTGATTTTCACCACTCATTTCTCTATATCGATCTCTCATTCCACTTATTCTCTCATCTCCCGCTGACTTATTATAATATAAATGGATGGTGGATATTCAGGGTCAAATGGGATGCTCACTTTTTGGCGTGCTATTGAACGCTCCTCCACACACATATACACATATATATACATACATACACATATATACATATACACAAACATATTTTTTTGAAAATTGGTACGGTTTTATTAACTTATAGAATAACAAGACAAACCAAGAGTAAACTAAAACAAATATGCGAAAAAAAGATAAATCAATTGAAATACAAGCATAAAATAAAAATTAGACTAAATTGGACCCATGATGAGGTCATCTTCCAATCCCAGAAGAAATATTCCACTTGCTTCATGTCTTTTGCATGTTACTGTTAATAGTCATCCCACTTCTCATTGATGTGTAATAGCGGTTGAAAAACTTGTGGTAAGCTTTCTCCCCTAACATCACGTTCTCAACAGGTGTGCATTATCCATAAGCATCCACCTTTTTATCAAATGAAGGAATTGAATCACCCACGTTTGAACCTAGCTGTTAAACATATTAAGCACCCACTTTCTTGTCAAACGCTAGATCTAAACATTTCATTTATCCCGCATCATAAGTGACCACTCAATCTCCAAAAACAATTTTCGTTTATGTTGCTGAGCATATAACTTATGTTTTAGAACTAAAACCATGGCCTTCTCCTTAACATCGTCATTACCAGTCATTTTGGAAACCAACTAGGAATGAGCATCCCCTTTGTAAACCAAACAGAAGAATAACCGGATCCGATTATTCGAGAGGATCAGTTATGAGAACGAAAGGTTTATAACATAATTGAAGTCAATTTCACTAAAAATACCCGTTCTCTAATGGCTTGATCCAATGAAAATTGAGCGATCCAACGTCATGTTAAAAAATTACCCATTGCGGATCGGAAAGCGAGCACAACGTTTTACAAATTCGATTTTGTTGATATGATCGGTTTGAGAACCAAAGTCCCTAAAGGCTTGATCCTAAATCAATCAAACGGAACATGCAAATCTGTTAGAACTTTTGTAATTACACAATTGTATTACAAACAGACAGCAACAACAATCACTGTTAACCAATTATGTCACAATTGTCACGTCAAACTATGTTTACAATAATCATAGAAAGCGTAACCAATTTGTACATAAAATCAAAGATAAACAGAAAGTATTCTGTTTAAATAATGTCCGAGTCCAGAACTTTTCTGTTTCCTTGAAACAATATTGCCGTCGTATACACCAATCGACGTAGTTGCAATTTGTTTCCCAGGATAAAACGGACCAACTCCGTAGCTTAGTGCGAGCAAACGGAGCTCCGACGAACTGAAGTTGGTTATAGAAACTAGATCAGAGAATTACGTTGAAGAAGAAGGAATAATGCAGCAGAAAAAGTGAATTCTGTCTTTGTTTTTGGGCAGTGTATATATAGGCAAGGAGGAGTGCCTGTTCGCATGCATCAGTAACCGTCAGAACAGGAAAGGTTGCGACCCTTTAACCGCTCTGTTATTAATATGCATATGCTGAGAATTCAAATGGTTGTACTCGTTCAGTTAACAGACATTCCTTTCGAATTCTGGACTGAACAGACACACCTTTTAAAATTCTGAGAAAAAATATTCTCATGTCAGTGCACTAGCCCAATCAACAACGTCGGCCATATCCAATCAGGAGACCCCAAGAGCCCCAAGGCCCAAGGCCCTTATCTATGACTTTTTAATGTATTTAATATAGCCAAGTCCACATCCTTTTATCATCCCTCTCTTATTTATTTTACATAAGCCTATTTGGCTTCTAATATATAAGGAGAGATTGTGCTAATATTCTTATGATGTGGGACTTTAAATGTTGCCACCCCTATCTCTTCTTCTTCCCACTTTTCTCTTTCTTTGCTCATTCATTTTCCAACAATCCCCCACATGAATGAGCAATCGATCTTAGTTTCACGAACCATTTATCGCATCGGTTAAAGTAGCACAAGGGCTTTGAACTTTCCTAGTGATTACCTATTTGAATCACCGGCGAATCAGTAGACATAGACTGTCCTTGAACTGTAAGCCTTTTGTGTAATTCCAAAGTAGATAACACACGATAAATGTTTCTTATAACCCTTCGTTCTCTGTATGTGTTCGTTTTTGCCTTGAACACCTGCCTGGTCTCATAAGTGCTTAGAGAATTTGGCCTCATAATTCTCTTTGAAGCGGCGCCTTCACACTTACGTAGGTGATTCTGTAAAGGGTATTCTTTAATTCCTCAAATACAGACATCATTAAAAGTATTAATACTTATCCTTATTCAACATATAATGCACTGACTTATCATAGGAATGGTTTGTGTATAACAGTGCCATCAAGTTTTCTAAAACTTCGTTGTCCCTTTGAACCTAGATCTTGGGATCTCCAGTCAACTAGGTGGGGTTTCCATTTCAGAAAAACCTTTAGTCTATAGGCCTTAGCCCCATTCCCTTCGATAAGGTTTGAACTTTCTCTCTTGGCAAGCCTTTTGTAAGTGGATCCGCTAAGTTATCTATAGATCGAATGTAATCTATTGTGATAACCCCATTAGAGAGAAGTTGTCTTATCGTTTTATGTCTACGACGAATATGCCTAGATTTACCATTGTATAGTGTACTATTAGCTCTTCCAATAGCTGATTGACTATCACAATGTATACATATTGGAGGCATAGGTTTGCTCCAATTAGGAATGTCTTCCAAGAAGCTTCGAATCCATTCTGCTTCTTCTGCAGTCTTATCTAGTGCAATAAACTCTGATTCCATCGTAGATCTAGCGATACAAGTCTGTTTGGATGATTTCCATGAAATTGCTCCATTTCCTAATGTGAACACGTATCCACTTGTAGACTTTGTATCATTTGATCCAGTGATCCAATTTGCATCACTGTATCCTTCCACTATTGAAGGATAGTTTGTATAGTATAGACCATAACTCTGTGTATACTTTAGATATCCTAGAACTCTGATTATCGCTTTCCAATGATGTTTACCAGGATTGCTGGTAAATCTACTTAGTTTGCTTACAGCATATGCGATATCAGGCCTAGTACAGTTCATAACATACATGATACTTCCTAGTATACGAGAGTATTCCAATTGGTAAATACTGTCACCAGTGTTCTTTACCCAATTTTGGTTCATATCTACTGGTGATTTTGCAATGGTTACATTATATTGCTTGAATTTCTCAAGTATTTTGGTGATGTAATGCGATTGGGATAATGCATATCCCTGTGGTGTTCTCAGAATTTTTACACCCAATATTACATCAGCCAGTCCTAGGTCTTTCATATCGAATCTAGAGGATAACATATCCTTTGTAGATGTTATTATGGCCTTGTTGTTGCCTAGGATCAATAGGTCATCAACATAAAGACAAACAATGACATATCCAATGTGTGTATGTTTTATGTACACACATTTATCTGATTCATTTATCGTGAATCCATTTGATAACATAGTATTGTCAAACTTCTCATGCCACTGTTTTGGAGCTTGCTTAAGGCCATAAAGTGATTTTACCAGTTTGCAAACTTTATGCTCATTTTCTGAGCTTAGAAATCCTTCAGGTTGTTTCATATAGATTTCCTCCTCTAGTTCACCATTCAAGAATGCAGTTTTAACATCCATTTGATGTATTTCCAAGTCATGTACGGATGCAATTGCAATGAGCATTCTAATTGATGTTATCCTCGTTACAGGTGAATATGTATCGAAGTAGTCCAGGTCTTCCTTTTGTCTAAATCCTTGGACTACCAGACGAGCTTTGTACTTGTCTATTGAACCATCAGGTTTCAATTTCTTTTTAAATATCCATTTATTACCTAAGGCCTTACATCCTTGAGGTAAATCAACCAATTCCCATGTATGATTTGACATAATGGATTCAATTTCATTGTTAATTGCCTCCTTCCAATAAGGGGCATCATTGGAAGACATAGCTTGTTTGTATGTCAATGGATCATCTTCTAACATAAATGTATAGAAGTCCGGTCCAAAGGTTTTTAAAGTCCTTGACCTTTTACTTTTTCTTGGTTCCTCCACTTGCTGCTCAACACTACTTTGCTGAGTGTTATTTTGTTCGGCGTCCTCAACAGAGTAAGGAACTTCAATTTCCCTTGGTCTCTTAGGTGCATGATTTTCAGTACCATGTTTCAAGGGAAATATATGTTCGAAAAATCTAGCATTTCTCGACTCAATGATGGTATTTTCATGAATATCATCAATTTCAGATTTGTGTACCAAAAATCGATATGCAGCACTGTTTTGTGCATATCCAATGAATACACAATCAATTGTTTTTGGTCCAATTTTGACCTTCTTTGGTTTTGGTACCTCTACTTTGGCAAGACACCCCCACACTTTTAGGTATTTGTAGGATGGTGGTCTGTTTTTCCAAAGTTCATGAGGAGATTTAGATATTTTCTTTCGGGGTATTTTATTTAAAATATGATTTGCCGAAAGAATAGCTTCTCCCCAATAGTTATCTGGCAAGCCAGAGCTAATTAGTAAGGCATTCATCATTTCTTTAAGAGTTCTATTTTTCCGTTCGGCTATACCGTTGGATTGAGGTGAATACGGGGCTGTAGTTTGATGTATAATTCCATGTTCAGCACAGAATTCCTCAAATGGAGACTCATATTCTCCTCCTCTATCACTTCTTAAAGATTTTATTTTCTTGTTGAGTTGATTCTCAACTTCTGCCTTATACTGTTTAAACATTTCGAATGCTTCGTCCTTACTTCTAAGGAGATACACATGACAGTATCTGGTACAATCATCAATGAATGTAATAAAGTACCTTTTTCCACCTCTAGTTTGACACATTTTCAAATCGCATACATCAGTATGTATTAAGTCTAGAGGTTCTGTCACTCGTTCAACATGATGAAACGAGGTTCTTGTCAATTTTGCTTCTGCACAAACTTGACATTTATAGTTGGAATCTATATTGCATTTTGGTATAAATTCTAGATTAATCAATTTTCGCAATGTATCAAAGTTTACATGCCCTAATCTAGAATGCCATATGTTAGAAGATTCAACGATATAAGCAGAAGATTCACTTTCATTCATTTCAGTGCGTGGTACAATAGTGGTTACATTTGCTTTAAATAAACCATCACACACATAACCTCTTCCAACATACACCCCATTCTTGGAAAGAACAAATTTGTCAGCTTCAAAGATCAATTTGAAGCCATGCTTGCTCAGCAACGATCCTGAAATCAGGTTCTTGCGAATTTCTGGAACATGGAGAACATCATTTAAAGTCAGTTCCTTTCCAGAAGTCAGTTTCAGCACAACTTTTCCTTTGCCTTCGACCTTGGAAGTGGAAGAATTGCCCATAAAAAGTTGTTCAGCATCAGTTGCAGTTTTATAGGTTGTAAACATCCACTTGTTAGCACATATGTGTCGAGTGGCTCCAGTGTCTACAAACCATTCCTTTGAGTTGCCAATAAGGTTGCATTCTGATATTACTGCACATAAATCAAGATCAGAAATGCCTTTCGAAACATCAGCCGTATTTGCTTCCAACTTCTTCTTTTTAGGCGCACGACATTCGGCTGCTTTGTGCCCCTTCTTTCCACAGTTGTGGCAAGAACCCAGAAATTTCTTTGACTTCTTAGGAGCGTTCTCCCTTTTTCTTTTGTTAGTTTTGTCTGACTCAACAACATTTGCTTTGGCAGCAATATTCTGAGAAATCTTTTTCTCAGAATTCCTGTTATCTTCCTCAATGCGAAGCCGAACTATGAGATCTTCCATTGTCATTTCCTTACGCTTGTGCTTAAGGTAATTTTTAAAATCCTTCCAAGAAGGAGGCAATTTCTCAATAGTTGCAGCAACTTGAAAAGTCTCGCTAAGAGTCATCTTTTCATCTTCTAATTGACGGATGATAAGTTGCAGTTCTTGAGCTTGACTTATCACCGTCTTTGAGTCAACCATTTTGAAGTCTAGAAATTTTCCAGCAATGAATTTCTTCATGCCTGCATCTTCAGTTTTGTACTTCTTTTCCAGAGCCAACCAGAGTTGTTTGGACGTTGCAAAGGTACAATAAACATTGTAGAGGCTATCATCCAGACCATTCAGAATATAGTTTTTGCACATGAAATCTGAATTTGTCCAGATATTAAGTGCCTCTACTTTAGTAGCATCAGGTTCGAGTTCGTCTACCACAGGAGCCTCTTCAGTCAGAAACTTTGCAAGGCTTAGTGTTGTTAAATAAAACAACATTTTCTGTTGCCAGCGCTTGAAATTGATTCCATTGAACTTCTCTGGCCTTTCGCCATGAGACAGAGCCATTGTCGGAAGCACAGGCGCTGGCTGAGCAGTTTTCACCGTCTGAATCGGTGCAGAATCAGTGCTGCTGTTTTTCGTCATCTGCAACAAAATATTGTTTCAAGATTGTTAGAACTTTTGTAATTACACAATTGTATTACAAACAGACAGCAACAACAATCACTGTTAACCAATTATGTCACAATTGTCACGTCAAACTATGTTTACAATAATCATAGAAAGCGTAACCAATTTGTACATAAAATCAAAGATAAACAGAAAGTATTCTGTTTAAATAATGTCCGAGTCCAGAACTTTTCTGTTTCCTTGAAACAATATTGCCGTCGTATACACCAATCGACGTAGTTGCAATTTGTTTCCCAGGATAAAACGGACCAACTCCGTAGCTTAGTGCGAGCAAACGGAGCTCCGACGAACTGAAGTTGGTTATAGAAACTAGATCAGAGAATTACGTTGAAGAAGAAGGAATAATGCAGCAGAAAAAGTGAATTCTGTCTTTGTTTTTGGGCAGTGTATATATAGGCAAGGAGGAGTGCCTGTTCGCATGCATCAGTAACCGTCAGAACAGGAAAGGTTGCGACCCTTTAACCGCTCTGTTATTAATATGCATATGCTGAGAATTCAAATGGTTGTACTCGTTCAGTTAACAGACATTCCTTTCGAATTCTGGACTGAACAGACACACCTTTTAAAATTCTGAGAAAAAATATTCTCATGTCAGTGCACTAGCCCAATCAACAACGTCGGCCATATCCAATCAGGAGACCCCAAGAGCCCCAAGGCCCAAGGCCCTTATCTATGACTTTTTAATGTATTTAATATAGCCAAGTCCACATCCTTTTATCATCCCTCTCTTATTTATTTTACATAAGCCTATTTGGCTTCTAATATATAAGGAGAGATTGTGCTAATATTCTTATGATGTGGGACTTTAAATGTTGCCACCCCTATCTCTTCTTCTTCCCACTTTTCTCTTTCTTTGCTCATTCATTTTCCAACAAAATCTTCTAGAAATGATCTACTAAGAGTTAGATAGAGTTCATACCAAGGCAAAGAAGACCCTATTACCATGAATCTCGACATGCAGTAGTTGGGAGTTTAAAGTAGTGAATGGTTTATTTCTTAGAGGCTTATCAAAGACTAAAGGGAATAGAATACGCAGTATTTGTTGAAATTTGGAGATGAAGGTTTGCTTCATTTCTGGCTTGAAACCATAGTGGTTTCGGTTACTTTTGAGAATCGTCTCTCCTCTCTCCATTGGAGAGAGGGAAAATTGATATTTTTTTAAATTAAGTCACACACACATATATATAATTTTAATAATATGTAAATGTGTGAATTCTAGTATTTGTGCATGTTTGAATTTGAAAACTTGAACGTGCAAAATTAATGAAAATTAAATAAAAATTAAGTTATGTAAACAAAATATCACAAGAAAATAAATGAAATCGACTAAAAACGTAATGTTAAGTAAATTTAACATTATGAAGTAATTAATGGAGGTTTATTAAAGCTAACACGTTATAAATTAATAAACGTAACGTAACATTTAGAAGAGAACTAATTCAGGAAAGATAATGTGTGCGTAAACGGGCGTATGTATAATTATTTTATATAGGGCATTGTTATTAACAGTCTGAATATTGTTAAGGGGGCTAATTATCTTTTAAAAACAAATTGTTAAGGGGAGTACGTACCAAGGAGGGAAGTATCCCCGTAATAAATAAAGGTAATTTTTACCTTATTACCCATTTAGACTTATTTTTACTCTTCTATTCATTAATCTATTTTTTAATGGTTAATCAACACCATTAGTTGCAGAGAAATCAAACCCTAACTAAAAACATGAACGAAAAAGAAAACAATATGATTTTTTTCCAAAACCATAACCAATATAAATTTTATAGCATAACAACGAAGATAGAGCAAGATAAAGAGACAACCTCTTTATAAGAACTACAAAATGGGAGATTAGATGGAGCTTAATGAATTAAAACCCCATCATTTTATATAGGAGTTCTTAAATTTCATCATCCCTTCTCGTTTATCTCAAATGACATCTTTAAACTAATAAATCACGTTAAAATATGAGCATCAGAGCTCTAAGGTGATGAAATTGGTAGTTATCCATCACTGTACGGATTTAGAACAAAAAAAAACTGTCGTTAATACCCAAACTGATAAAAACTCCAGTAAACTGGAATAGGAAAATAAAATTTTGAATCAGGAAAAATTTCGGAGAAGGCAATAAAAGGAAGAAACTACATGCAAGTTGAGTGAGAAAACAATATGATATTAACACAGGAAGTGAGCGTTATGTTATAGTTGATCAGAGTGATGAGATGGTAAGATTTAATTTCTGCTTATTAAATCGTATACACATGGTAAGATCTAATTTTACGGTGCGTAAGTTTTTAAAAGTAAGGGTAAAAGCGTAAGAAGTTAAAAAAAATTAGCTACCTACCTCCACCCATCCCCCCTTAACAATTTAAAAAAAATTGGAATGTCCTTAAAATTTGGCCCTCCCTTAACATAAGTTGGAGTGTCAATAACAAGCCCTTTATATAAATGTATGCACGTATTAATTTCAGAAATAATTCTCGTTTAAAATTCAAAACAATCGCGTGTAATACGAGGAATTATGAAAAAAAAGAAAATAATTAACGTTAAATTGCAACATTCAAATAATTAACAACACGTATCATTAATGAAATTGAAAGAGACATAAATGGAAATTTATTTACATTTTTAAACATAATGTTAAAGTTTGAAAACGGAGAATTAGTTCTAGAATAGTAACATGCGTGTGTGTGTATGTGTATATATATAATTATATAGTTATGAATTTCAGAAGTAACGCGCGTTTGAATTTTAAATAAACACGCGTCATAAATGAAATTAACTCACGTAGTAAAGAAAGTTTAATAACGTTAATTAAGTAAAGTCCGAAAATGGGTAACATAAATATGTATTATTTAAAACAAGCAAGATACTGACTATGCATTTTATTTCTTAATGAATGTGTAAACCTTGTCCGATATAAATCGAATGGCCAACATTGTTTTAGATATCTATGAATAAACATGTGGGGCTAACCTTCAAACTCGTATTTTTTTGAATGAGCATGGAAACCATGTCACATTTCTCTCTTTTCCCATTCTTCAAAAATTAAAAATATTAGATTTAGGCTTTCTGATTCAACATTTGAAGGTATAAATTGCAGATTTATGATTCAAATGTTCAAATTCTCTATTCGTATGAGGTTTACAAAGAGGAAAAAACTACGAATTATAAATCTGGATTCAAATATGATCTAGAACTTGAAGTATTTTTTTCAAATGAGTGGATTTAAAGTATATGCCTTTTATTTTAATGATATATATTATCTTTTGATTTCCTTTTAATTGTTAAATCTAATATAAACTGTATATGGAAATTGTTGTGGAAAATTTATCCCTTACTAAACTATGAATAGTAAACCGTGGTTATAAAAAAATTAGTATGGTGGAACGAAACCTAGTTAACTCGCTATATACTAAGATTGCGGTTTTCCAGAAAAAGACAAGCATAAAAAAGTTTACAGTAAATTACAATATATAATTTAGGGAATGAAGAAAAGAAAATTCAAAGAACATTTTGGTTTGGAAGATAGTATTAGTTTAGTTGGTTCGTTGGAAAAAATGGAATGTATTTCCGTGATTAAATATTACAAGGAAAAATTAAATATAATTGCAAGGATAAGATTAAGGAAAAAGAGTGTTATGGATTAAGATGTTAATGATGATGATTTTGATGACAACAACCTTGTTTCAATTACTACTATAAAATATATACTAATGCCATTATCTAGATTATATATGTATGTATATACATGAAATCTATGTAGATGTTGATTACTTTACAGTTCAGAGAATCAAGATTTCAAAGTAGAAGAGTTCAAGATACATGACTCATGAGTACCAAGAATTCAAGAGTTCAAGAAATATAGACTAATAGTGTTAAGATAGTTTGTTAAAACTCTGGTTAGAACTGAACTCTATTTTCAAACTTTTTCTCAATACTTTTCAAGTAATTTCAAAATTACTTTGTTGTTTTTAAATCTATTGTAACGATTTGGATTTCGCCCGGACCTAATCGATCACAAAATCGACTAAGACCGTTCAAAACCCCAGATACGCTAACTTTGGGCATACAACACATCAGAACAGATAACAGAAAACTTTTATAAACATTATAATAATGTTACATCAGAGTACAGAATATCAGAGTACATCGATATAATACAGCGGAAGATTAATTTACAACAAATTTAATACAATGCAGCGGAAGACTATCATTGCTCTGGACACAGCTTTAAGCTTTGATCCAGAATCCTGCTCAATATATCTGCAAAATAAGCTACTCGACTGCCTGTGTGGAAAATATGGGCACCCGAGTTTGCAAGTGAAACAAACTACAGGTCAGTCATGGGACTGGTATGGGAAATCTTACTTAACCTATTTAATAATAAGGCTAATCACAGGACCACGCCGCTAACACGGAACGAGTTTACTCCATTGGATTGCCAGTGCATAAACGTCGACTATAAATAAACATATGGATCTACAATGCATCAATCAACATGTAGTTCCTTAATCTACCCATTTAGGCTTAATCCCTAAACTTAGATTTCAAAATCCAATTCACACACACACATGAAAAGAACCAGGCAGTACGCACCCTAACTGAACCTATATATATATATATATATATATATATATATATATATATATATATATATAAACACGCATATATGTGTGTGCACCTAACGGCTACATTGACAATGCACCATCCCACCAATTGGGGAAGACATGCACGCCCTTGCACTGTTAATCAATTTCGGGTCACCCGCATCTTCAGCTACATACTTGCTAAATCATTTTATACCCCGAAGTAGGGAAAATCATTTCACAACATAATCACAAGTATAATCAAATCTATATAGATTTTTTTCTTTCAAATCATTTCGAAATCATCGGGTATAGCCCTCGAAATCTTTTCTGTTTTATAAAACATTTTGTAAAACATTCCCTGTCCAAAATCGAGAATACTATTCTTTTTTACTTAAGAAATCACTTTTCAAAATCATTCATTAATTTTGAAATAAACAACATCGCTAACCACCTTATCGTCAAATCGTGAAGTGTTTCACAAGGTGTTAGCATACATATATTTTTTTCCTAACCCAATGCTAAATGTAAAAACATATTTTGCTCATAAACTGGTCGAGCACAATCCAAACATTCAATCAATCACAACCCATATCAATAACCAAGTATATTTGTTTCAAACACATTTCATGTTTTACATATACAATTTCTACATTTCATATGCATACAATAAAAAAATATTTTATTGTTCACACACTTTTACATTAAAAAATGTAATTTCTTATGTTAACATAATTTATTAAATGATACATCTTTTTAATGATTCATTTTACATTAACAAATGTAATTTCTTATGTTAACATATTTTATCAAACGATACATTTTTTTAATGATTCATTTTACATTAACAAATGTAATTTCTTATGTTAACATATTTTATCAAACGATACATCTTTTTAATGATCATTCTTTACATTCAATAAAAATGTAAATTTTCAATGTTGAACTTTTCTATTTCAAACAACGATCATTTCTCATTACTTCTTACATATAATAAAAATGTAAATTTTTATTGTTAAACTTTTCTATGTATTCTAATGACAAATAAAAGAATAATTTATTTGCATACATTTTTCTATGTATTCTAATGACAAATAAAAGAATAATTTATTTGTACACATTTTTCTATGTATTCTAAGGACAAATAAAAGAATAATTTATTTGCATACAAATTCTTATCTTTAACATAACAAATAAAAGTGAATATTTATTTATACACAAATTTCAATCTTTAATATGACAAATAAATGTGAATATTTATTTGTTAACATATCTCTATTTCAAAACAAATGAACATTTTTAATCCTTTCTATATATACGATAAAAATGTAAATTTTATCGTTAACATAATTTAACAATTCTAATTTGTTAAACATGACAATTTTAATTTTACAATTCTAATTTGACAAAAATGTATATTTTTGTTCCAACTACAAAAATGATAATTTTTGTTTCACTATCTTCTTACAACAAAATGTCCTTTTTATTTCAACTATTTTTTTACAACAAAATGACCTTTTTATTTCAACTATTTTGTTACAACAAAATGACCTTTTTGTTTCAACTATTTTGTTACAACAAAATGACAAATTTAATTCAACAATTATATTTTGACAAAAATGTAAAATTTTAATTCCATTATTCTAATTTGACAAGAATGTATGATTTTTGTTCAACAAAACTATTTTGACAAAATGAACATTTTTGTTTCAACTATTCGACAAAAATGAATATTTTTGTTTCAACTTTTATAATTTGGCAAAAATGACAATTTTGTTTCAACTTTTAGGTTTCAACAAAAATTGATAATTTTGTTTCACTATTTGGTTACAACAAAAATGATATATTTTTGTTTTCAATCCTTTTGTCACAACAAAATGATATATTTGTTTTCATCTATTTTATTGTAACAAAAATGATATATTCGTTTACAACAATTTTATAATAACAAAATGACATATTTGTTTTCAACTATTTTATAATAACAAAATGACATATTTGTTTTCATCAATTTTATAATAACAAAATGACATATTTTTTTTCATCAATTTTATATAATAACAAAATGACATATTTGTTTTATCCAATTCTAGTTAACAGAAATGTTAATTTTAACAGATCTACAGAACACACCAATCACAGATCAAATCACGTATGACAATCAGCGGGATATTACAGCGTATGATAATCAACAGATCTAAGTATGATTAATTGATTCTGATTATATAAGGAAAAAAGTAGAACTTCTCACATTGATTTTGCCTAAATTTTCAACGTGCTTCGTTTTGGTTCTAGTCCGTTCTGTGTTGTAGAATTTTCTGATACGAGTCCAACGCACTTTGATTTGCTGAATTCTGATTCAGTATGAACAAGATATGGACATTTTAAACTTCGATTATATAAAGGATTAATTAAATATATAATTAACTCTTAATTACATTACTAATCTCGTCTTCCTCGTTCCAGTTATACAAATGATTACAGAAAAGGGCTCGCCACTTAGGGTTTCAAATCACCGGCGCTACCCTTGACCGGACCAAGATCCGGGATCATCACGACGTCGCCGACAAGGATCTTCGCCACCGCCAAGAATGTGGGCCAACTCGCACTGGTCTGGAGCTTAGAATCGAGCCTGAACGCCTCTTGTTTGAACGCTGAAACCTCATGAACCACACCCCTGTTTTCGATCTCCACCGTACACTAGAAGGATCTCAAGGCCCTCTTGAATTTTCGTGTAAAGGTTGAGGGTTAGTTTGTAGAAGATGGTGAGGATTTAAGGATCTAAATTCGAATGAACTATTGCGTTCATTAAGTTGAAAGCGGCGGCTTCATTAGAGAATTAGGGTTTTCTTTCTTAGGGTATTTATAGAAAAATATTTTTTAATATTATTTTAATATTTAATTTCAATTTTTTATTTGCTTATCCCTGTTAACTCCAAATCAAACCCAACAACTGTCGTCCCTAGCTAAATATCCCCATTCCGGACACAATGGAATATGTTTCGTAACCCAATTCGGCTGTTACGATCAGTTTTTATTTAATTTAAAATATAAATCAATTTATATTTAATTTAAACGTACATTTTAATTTACCGGGCAAACAAACTGACTCCAAAAAATTACAGAAAAATAATTCTAGCTATGTTTTGACGATACGGTCCTAACAAAATTAATTTCGTTGAATTTGAAGACCGTTTGAAAAATGACCATTTTCTGGTCGATCGAAATTGGATGAAATTGACAAAACACATTTTCATTTGCCACGCTCACATATTAATTCCTAAAATTATGAAAATTGGAATCTTGCCATAAATTTACATTCCGGATCCAGGCAAAGCTGTTTCGTCGAAAACGGAGGTCGATTGCAAAATGGCTATTTATACGGGCTATATATTATATTAAAGTGAAAATTAGGCTCACATCCCTAAAAAAGTTCAAAATTAACGCCACATCCAGCCAAACTTTCATTGCGTTTCCGGTCCCTAGAATCAGCTGCCGCCAAAAACATTTTGTCCCTCCCGCCTCCTGCCACATACCCCTTCGCCTTTTCCAATTTTGCAAAAAAAAATGCGCTCATGCATAAAAAAAATAATTCTAAAATCTGGAAATAATCCCAGGAGTGCACGCAAATTGAAAAAAAAAGTTGCATACTTCTGTGCAACTATTGCTTATAGTAGCATGTATGTATGCATATATTTATATAGTATATTTATGCTGAAAAATCTGGACCAATATACGCATACATGTATGCAACTATTAGCAAATAACTGCATAAATTTATGCATACAAAGTTGAACTGAGATTTTCGTATGACGAAAAGTTGCATACATGAATGCAACTATTCTGTATATATGCATGCATGTGTGCAACATATTTAAAAGGGACGATGGTTTGTGAATATACGCATGAATGCATGCATTTATTCTGTACAAGAGCATAAACGTGTGCAACAATGTCTGAAAACGGCGAATGCTTGAAAAAACATGCCAAATTTGAATATATGCATAAAAGGATGTATGTAATGCAGTTTAGCTGCATACATATATGCATTTATACTGCAGTTTGGGCGCAACACTGAAATATTAGCATAAATGTGTGCAACTATTTACAAATAGGTGCATCTTTTGATGCAAAAACCTGTTGTTTCGCTGATTTGTGTTATTTTGAGTTTTGACGTGGTTTTTGATTGTTTTTCCACCTGATTTTTTTGGCGTGAATGTGTTTTATTTAATAATGAATTTTCATGATTTTTTATATTTTTTTATATGTTTTTGAAAAATAGGGACCTAATTTACAATAAGTTTAGGATCGGATGTGAGCCAAATTTTGAAACTTAATAGGGACCTGTGACAAACGGACCCTATATTAAATTCTATAGCGACTATTCTGAATTTTAAGCTGGGAATAACTTTTGATTCCCGCTATGAAATTTCAAATTTTCATATTCGTTGGAAAGATATTTTTTAGCAGATTTAAATATTTTTGGTTTTACTAAAATCCGATTTATTTTGAATCCTGTACATTCAGTCAAAGTTTAAATTCAAATTTTCAAACGGCCGTGCTATTTCTAACTCCTTTTATAATTAAAATAAATATATCCATTCTAACTTCGATTTAAATAAATTTTTAATCGTTATTATTTAAAATAAATTATTTAAAATATTTAAAATCCATTAAAATTGCTAAAATAAAATTTTTAAATTGGTTCCGAAATTCCGGGTTGTTACATCTATTTTCAAAATTACTTCCATATTTTAAATCTATATCTCTTTATTCTTAAATCTATTTTAACTCCTTAAATTTATTGTAACTTCTGTTTTAAAATTATACTTAATATATTTTAACTGCTAATTCAAATATGTACTACTTATAGAATTAATACTAATTTCATAGTTACTTATGTTTTCAATTTCCTTTGTTATATTTATTAAGTTCTAAAGTATTTCTTACATTTATAGTTAATATATATATACACACACACATATGGTTATATCATTTTATATTTATTTTTTAATCATTTTTAAATAATCTTAATATATGTTTTTAAATAAATATTTCTACTTGAATTACTCTATTTTAATATAAAGGAATATATTTTATTTTTAACTTAGAAATCACCATTATTTATTTAATCATTATTTTCTTTGATTTAAAAGTTTATTTTTTGAAAAACTACTAGTATATGTCGATATATACATTGTAGTATGTCGACATATGTGTCGTTGGTTTTATTTTTAAATTTTGAAAACTGTGACTTTTGAATTCAAACTGTTTCTACATGGTTATGGTTGTTGAGAAACTATACATAGGATTCATATTTCAAAATTTTAATAAATAATCATCTCTTTCTTCTTCCTTTCTCTCCTTACCATTATTCTTCTTTTTTTTTTTGCATAGCAAGCGAGGTTGAATGGCCCCTACCATGTTTATTAATAAAAAAAGTCAAATTACAAGAACAAAACAATTAACAAGTACAATACAATTATCAAGAAACACTTCTAATGATAGACAGGACCAATACTTGTTTAGTAGTAAAAACACCGCTAAACACCCTAGTGTTCCTTCCCATCCACAAATAATATAACGTTTTCTTGAATAACTTCAAAAGCAGACATCCTTGAATACTCTTCCATCTCGTAGCTTTAAATATAATAAACCATTCATCCTGAGATTTAGTTGCTGGAGTGTGTAGCCCAAAATGCATAAGAACGTTGCTCCAGACAAAACTCGAAAACTCACATTCAAAGTAAATATGTTGAATGGTTTCAGGGAAATTCCCACACATAATACACGTATCATCATCAATGATCCCACACATTTTCAGTTTGCTTCTTGTATGTACACCATTCATAAGAATACGCCACATAAAAACATTCTCTTTTGGAATTGCATTTGAAAGCCAAATTCTGGAATGCCAAGGGAATGTAGCAGTTGCATTCGAAATAATCTGGAAAGACAAAGAGATGCAATGCAACTTACCAGTCCACGTCGCATGGCATCCTTCAGAAGGCATTGGAGTGCAACAGATTTTGTTCCATACCAATTGAATGTTATGAGAACTGGTATTGGGAAGAGAAATGATTCCATTTGAACATAAACTAGAAATTGCTGCCTTCTCATTTATTCCTGTTAATCTCCTCCCATCATAATCAATGTAGTGAGAGATAATGAAACCGTCCATGCACCAGGGATCAAACCAAAAGGAAATACGGTTTGCATTCTTCTTAATTTCCCAAAATCTGTAATTATACTCTGCCGATTTTTAAAGAAATTATATCAATCTCTTTCAATTCTACATCAATTTCTCTCTGAAATTCAAGTGCTACTCAAGAGTTATAGGCTGTTTGTAATCAAAGATCGCAAGACCAAGTTCTATTGAGTCAATACTTCAAAACTGATACTGAGAAAATGTGTGAGTGTAGCCCAAAAACCAATTGGGTGTGATTGTGTCCCGAAAATCAATTAGGTGATCTTGTAGCCTGGGTAAGTCAAGAGAGCTCCATGTGCTCGGAAGCAGGTGGTGGTGGACTTCGTGGCTATTGAAATCGAGGATTGTAATTTGAAGATTATATTGGAAAGAAATCCGCACAACCCAGATTTATGTGGGACTGGATGTAGCGTAACTCCGTACCAGTATTAAATCCCGATGTGTACTTTCCTTTTACTTCTTTTTATTTTTATTTTCTACATCTATGATTAATTCTGTGGTTGTTAATATCTGTGATTTGCATAACATTGTGATAAATCTAAAAATATTTAAAGAAATTAATAAAATCCACAAAACATTATTCTCCCTCTTCTAATGTTTAGTTTGTCTTAAGATCCTTAATCTGTATCCCCAATAATTAGTAGCAGAGCAATGGTTTCAAAGTTTTCATAATTTGAATAAGACGTTGTAACGCGCCGATTGGAGAAAATAAGACGTTGTAATGCTTGTGATTAACGATGTCTTTTAGAGCTGATGGGATGATCCTAATAAACCTATGGTTCATAATGGGCATAGATAATCACACAATGATACAAATGCTGATCGATGGGTAGTACTAGGAATATTTCTTTCCTAATTATATTATGTTCTGAATTCGTAGAAGTGCAAACAGTAAAAAGAGTTGAAAGTGAATGAGAATAGTCAATCCTATTTATTATCTCTTATGTTCATTTTTATGTGTGCACAAACAATTACCCTATCTAACACTATAACTACTGTTTTACCTATTTGCTTTTGCTTATTCAATCGTGCAGGTAGTCATGACAATTCACCATACTTTATGTCTGACCCATTTTCTTTTCTCCCCCTAGGATTATAAGGAGAATGTGAATAGTTCAGGTTTCTTTGCTGATTCTACCTTGAAGGGTTCTTGTAGAAGATGGATTGTTTTCTGTTTCTTTTCGACAGTTAGGTTGTACTTATTGACAATTTGGGAGATAATATTATTTTGTACTCTGCTGTAACTTGACTGAGATTTCGAAACATGATATTTTATGACAATTTGGATCAATTGAAATAAAAATATTTTTGTTATTTTAATATAAATTATCTTTTTCTCCCGCTGTAATTTTATGGTCTATGTCTTGTGAAATCTTAGTCTCTGCGATGTATTATTGTCTTTATACCTAAAACGCTCCATATTTCTTAACAGAATCCTATTTTGAGTAATGTTAAGATGTGTAGGGTGTTACATATTTGGAATTTTTCCAATTTTATTGAAAACAACCTTATTTAATATATGATTAGACATATTTAAATCTTCTCCCCACAAATTCTTCGGTGGATTAGAAGTCAATAACATTGTATTAATCGTATCTTAATGTTATATTCTTTGTCTCAGCTATATCATTTTGTTGTGGTGAGTATATAGCTGTTTTTTGATGAATTATGTAATTTTCTTCATAGAATTATTCAAATGGGGATTCATTTTATTCACCTCGATCAGATCTTAATGTCTTGATCTTTTTATTTAACTGATTTTCTACCTCGGCTTTATACTCTATAAATTAGGGGTGGGCATAAACCGCACCACAATGCGGAAATCGTCCAGACCAGACCGCAAAAGCTGTGCGGAAAAACCGCACCGGATTCTCTCTCTAGAGCAAGCAACCCAAATTGAACCAACTTGCAACGATAAAGTTCGGTTGCAGTTTGAACTATTGACCAAACCGTATTAAAGTGGATTGAATCACATACCTACAGCGGTAATGTTATGATAAAAAATTAACAAATTCCTATCTAATTTTTTATTTTAATGATATATATTCTATTTTCAACATATGTGTAGTTATATTAATAATGATCGTGCAACAAGACCATAATGATATATATTCCTATCTAATTCCTATCCTCGGCTTTGTTCCCCTCTCCCTTTTCTCATGCAACAAGACCATAATAACATCTACAAAGGATATGATATTCTCTAGATTCGTTATGAAAGACCCAGGACTGGCTGATGTGATATTGGATGTAAAAATTCTGAGAACACCACAGGGATATGCATTATCCCAATCTCGTTACATCACCAAAATACTTGAAAAATTCAAGCAATATAATGTAACTATTGCAAAATCACCAGTAGATATGAACCAAAATTGGGTAAAAAAACATTGATGGTGGTATCTACCGATTAGAATACTCTTGTATACTAGGAAGTATCATGTACTGTACTAGGCCTGATATCGCATATATTGAAAGCAAACTAAGTAGATTTACTGGCAATCCTGGTAGACATCATTGGAAAGCAATAATCGGAGTTCTAGGATATCTAAAGTATACACAAAGCTGTGGTCTATACTATACAAACTATCCTTCGGTGGAAGGATACAGTGACGCAAATTTGATCACTGGATCACATGATACAAAGTCAACAAGTGGATGTGTTTATAGTAGGAAATGGAGCAATTTCATGGAAATCATCCAAGCAGACTTGTATCGCTAGATCTACGATGGAATCAGAGTTTATTGCACTAGATAAGACTGCTGAAGAAGCAGAATGGATTCGAAGCTTCCTGGAAGACATTCCTAATTGGAGCAAACCTATGCCTTCAATATGTATACATTGTAATATTCAATCAGCTATTGGAAGAGCTAATAGTACACTATACAATGGTAAATCTTGGCATATTCATTGTAGACATAAAACGATAAGACAACTTCTCTCTAACGAGGTTATCACAATAAATTACATTCGATCTAAAGATAACTTAGCGGATCCACTTACAAAAGGCTTGCCTAGAGAGATAATTCAAACTTTATCGATGGGAATGGTGCTAAGGCCTATAGATTAAAGACTTTTCTAAAATGGAAACCCCACCTAGTTGATTGGACATCCCATGTTCTAGGTTCAAAAGGACAACGAAGTTTAAGAGAAACTTGATGGCACTGTTATACACTAACCACTCCTATAATAAGTCAGTGCATTATATGTTGAATAAGATAAGTATTAATACTTTTAATAATGTATGTATTTGAGGAATTAGAGAATACCCTTTACAGAATCACCTACACAAGTGAGAAGGCGCCTCTTCAAAGATAATTATGAGGTCAAATTCTCTAAGCACTTATGAGACCAGGCAGGTGTTCAAGGCAAAAACGAGCAATTAAGAGAATGAAGGATTATAAAAAACATTTATCATGTGTTATCTACTTTGGTGTTACTCAAAAGGCTTACATTTCAAGAACAATCTATGTCTACTGATTTGCCTGTGATTCAAATAAGTAATCACTAGGAAAGTTCCAGACCCATATTCTACTTTAGCCGATACGTTAAATGATTCGTGAAACTAAGAATGACTGCTCATTCATGTGGGGGATTGTTGGAAATGAATGAGCAAGAGAAAGAGAAATTTTGGAAGAAAAGAGGAATTTTGGAAGAAGAGAAGAAAGCAAACCTAAGTACCACATTATGAAATATGAATACCCACTTCTCTACAGGCTTATATAAATAAAGGAGAAGAGGGGTTGTAAAGAGCGTGTGGCTAAGCCAAGACGCAATATTATATTGATGCAAAATTTGGGCTTAGTAACGTGGAACTCTAAGGGTCCATGACACAATATTATATTAATGTCAAAAATAGTGCTTATGCCATGGGACTCTTGGGGTCTCATGGTTAAATAGGCTGCTGATTGCAGCTTCGGCATGTTGCACTGAAATGAGTTATTTTGATCATTTTTGATCTGGCATGTCCATTTAATTGAATGGATATAACCGTTTCATTTTAAATGCGTACGCACATTCATGTGCCGCTTAATTAAAGGGTCGCAACCTTTTCAAAGGTCATTAATGCTCAGATAGGCATCTCCACCCGCCTATAAATACATGGCCCAAAACGAGACAGAATACACATTAGTTATTCTTCTCAATCTGCTACCTCTTCTTCAGAGTACACATATGTTCTAGTTTCTATACTGTAGTTCAGTTCGTCAGAGCTCCGTTGCTAGCACCACGCTACGGGGTTGGTCCGTTTTATCTTGAGAAACAAATTGCTATAACGTCAATCAGTGCATACGACGACAATATTGTTTCAAAGAAATAGTATCATTTCTGGACTCGGACATTACTGAAATATTTATCTTCTAGCCTGTGGGTGACGGTTCTGTACCGCTCAAACCTAGTGCACAATCGGTCTTGCTTATTGCCGTTGTTGTAATCATAATTTGACTTGACAATTGTGGCATTATTGAGTAACATTGATTGTTGCTACTGTCTATTTGTAATACAACGTGTATTGACATTGTAATACAATCATGTATTGACAAAAGATCTAACATTGTAATACAATCGTGTATTGACAATAATTCTTATAATTATTACATTAATACCATATTGTTGTCGGTAATTAGTAATTATATTTTCTTTTGTATTGTTTTACTTCCAAAACCGTGACATTTGAAGGTCCTTTACTAATAAACGTACCGGTAAGGCAGTAACAATGTGTTTTTTCTTGTCTCCAATTGCTTTTCAAGTTAAATCACGAATCCTTCACTAATGAACGTATCAGCTGCTGTTTTAATGACTGTAGCTGTTCTGGTCCCTGCAATAGATTACATAGTGATAGCGGGGGAATCTTTTTGGACATGTTAATAAAATTTTAAAGAAGTGAACCAATTTTCACATAAATAAGTTTTCAAGGTAGCTGTTCCGGCCACTGTAATAAGAAAATGAACAATTTTTAAAGGTACAAAGCTTGAACAATGCAATGAGTTTTCTAAAACATAAATAATTTTTTTTCTAGCAGCTGGTGCATGTGGCAAGCAGATGTCGAGGATGTGAAGGTGTAGAGAAGTTCTAGAACAACCGAAATATTTGCGGTGAAAATCACCGATTCTACAATCATGCGTATAAATTTAGCGCAATTCACGGATGGAAAATCATTGATGGTACCTATAGCTGCCGCTGTTTTTGACCTATGCAAAATCGGTCGAAGTAGCATTTCTGGACGGTGTATTAAGCAGTTCACCTAGCATGCAGCAGGTCATGATTGCAATTTTGAAATTTCAGACACTGGTGATGTTGGTTCATTTTGTCTATGTATCTACATTTTATTGGTAATGAAGGGCAGGTATGAAATAACATTCGACAGTTTATGCATACATCAGTTGTTTGCATCTTCCCCAAACTTTATGCACACGCAGGGACTACTGTGTTGCCAACTTCTTCCGGTCTAGCTCCTTGAGATCATTTTTGACCTCATGAACCCAATAAAATTAATGTAATGAATCTCATCTAGTTTAGTACAAAGAAAACAAATTAAGTTTTTATTATATACATCACTTTTGCTTAGTATACACCATACATATTACTAAACTATCTTCATGCCTGAATAAAACAAATTAAGTTTCTTATTTAGTATCTTTCTCACGTGCATTGATCAAACTAAGGAATACTGATTTCTAAAATCTATGAATTCACTTTTGCAACTCAAATTCAAATCCTTAATTTTATTTATATTTATTTAATTATTCATATATTATAATTTAACTTTAATTTTTGAATAATAAAATATTAATATACTTAAATTTTGATTTTAAATTAAAAACATATTTAAATATGGTAAAAAATTGAGAACTTAGTACACAATGAAACATATTAATTTAGTACTTCATTTGTAAAAAAAAAAATTGTGACTAATTTGGAATGCATAATGTTAGAACTGATTATACATGAATATAACAAGAAAGAATATGAATAAAATTTAACGCATTAATATAAGTTAAATTAATTCACTTGATAACTCATAGAAATTTCAATTATTTTATAAAAGAATTTTAATGATTGTGTATGATGTGGACATATGAAAATTTTTATTATTTAATTTTATTTTGATTATCTTTTAATAAGGGTATTTTTGTTTTTAACTTATTTTTTTTTAATGGTGTAGGTAAAGTAATTTACGGTGTAAAATAGAATTTGCCCCATGCAATAAGTTTTCAGAAGTAAATGAGCAAAAATCAATTTGTTCGTGTCAATTATACGAACATTGCTACGTGGACCGAAATAAGAGTCGGTCAAAAACTGTGACTACAACAAAATTGATGAAATCAAAGGGTAAAAAGGTCTTTTTCGAAGTGGGTCCAGTGTTATTCACGATCTGGTGAAGATTTTGACCAACTCTAGAGTGGTTCATTTAGCATTTTTGCAATTATATTCCGCTCCAAAATATGACTTTCGGGACAATTCCTTCAATGCTCCTCCTCTTCCGGTTCTTCCTGCGAATTAATGTTTTATCGCTAATATAAAACCCTAAATCTCCGGGTCCTATCTCAGATCGATCTGACGCTGTTTTGTCGCCTCCTCGCCTTTCTCTGATCGAATTTCGCGTACCGACTCCCTCCGATTGAACGCCGGATCGAACAACGCTTTCCACCATCTAATCAAACGCCGCCTCCCATTGACTGCCTCAGATCCAATCAGGTTTTTTTCCTTTCTTATTCCCATTTCGAACTATGTCTAATTACACATCTTTGGTCCTTGAGTTTTATCTATATTTATTCAGTCTTAATTATTCATCTGCAGACTTGGCTTTTTATTTTAACTGATTTGAGTTTTTATTTCTGTTCATAGGATTTGAGGCTGTGTTTCTATAATTTTTATAAATTCAAAAAAAAACTTTCTTTAGTTTCTAAATGATCTTCATGCCACAGAAACAGAAATATTGTAGTCATTTGATTGGATTATATAACTATGTTGAAATATCATATGTATGTTTCACTCAAGGAAACCACAGAAGAGTAATTTTCATTGTTATAACGTTTATAACCAGATATTATAGCCATTTTTTTTTAAAGAAAATTGTTACTTATTTCCTAACCTATTTCATGGTGGCTGTTATGCCTAAGTATGAACGGATGTGTGTGTGTGTATGCATTTAAACTCATGTTGCTTTTGAAGTTTATTATGAATCATAAACTTTTCTGGAATCCTCTGTGGCAATAGATAATTGAATATGACCATATTTTATTTATTAGGGTGCTATTGCAAAAAACACTAAATCTATATTTTTAGGGAAAATTCACTATATTGCAAAAAATACCCGTTCTCTAATGGCTTGATCCAATGAAAATTGAGCGATCCAACGTCATGTTAAAAAATTACCCATTGCGGATCGGAAAGCGAGCACAACGTTTTACAAATTCGATTTTGTTGATATGATCGGTTTGAGAACCAAAGTCCCTAAAGGCTTGATCCTAAATCAATCAAACGGAACATGCAAATCTTCTAGAAATGATCTACTAAGAGTTAGATAGAGTTCATACCAAGGCAAAGAAGACCCTATTACCATGAATCTCGACATGCAGTAGTTGGGAGTTTAAAGTAGTGAATGGTTTATTTCTTAGAGGCTTATCAAAGATTAAAGGGAATAGAATACGCAGTATTTGTTGAAATTTGGAGATGAAGGTTTGCTTCATTTCTGGCTTGAAACCATAGTGGTTTCGGTTACTTTTGAGAATCGTCTCTCCTCTCTCCATTGGAGAGAGGGAAAATTGATATTTTTTTAAATTAAGTCACACACACATATATATAATTTTAATAATATGTAAATGTGTGAATTCTAGTATTTGTGCATTTTTGAATTTGAAAACTTGAACGTGCAAAATTAATGAAAATTAAATAAAAATTAAGTTATGTAAACAAAATATCACAAGAAAATAAATGAAATCGACTAAAAACGTAATATTAAGTAAATTTAACGTTATGAAGTAATTAATGGATGTTTATTAAAGCTAACACGTTATAAATTAATAAATGTAACGTAACATTTAGAAGAGAACTAATTCAGGAAAGATAATGTGTGCGTAAACGGGCGTATGTATAATTATTTTATATAGGTCATTGTTATTAACACTCTGAATATTGTTAAAGAGGCCAATTATCTTTTTAAAAATAAATTGTTAAGGGGAGTACGTACCAAGGAGGGAAGTATCCCCTTAATAAATAAAGGTAAATTTTACCTTATTACCCATTTAGACTTAATTTTACTCTTCTATTCATTAATCTAATTTTTAATGGTTAATCAACACCATTAGTTGCAGAGAAATCAAACCGTAACTAAAAAACATGAACGAAAAAGAAAATAATATGATTTTTTTTTTTTTTTTTTTTTGCAAAACCATAACCACTATAAATTTTATAGCAGAACAACAACGAAGATAGAGCAAGATAAAGAGACAACTTCTTAGAACTACAAAATGGGAGATTAGATGGAGCTTAATGGATTAAAACCCCGTCATTTTATATAGGAGTTCTTAAATTTCATCATCCCTTCTCATTTATCTCAAATGACATCTTTAAACTAATAAATCACGTTAAAATATGAGCATCAAAGCTCTAAGGTGATGAAATTGGTAGTTGTCCATCACTGTACGGATTTATAACGAAAAAAAATAAAATTAAAACTGTCGTTAATACCCAGATTGATAAAAACTCCAGTAAACTGGAATAGGAAAATAGAATTTTGAATCAGGCAAAATTTCGGAGAAGACAATAAAAGGGAGAAACTGCATGCAAGTTGAGTGAGAAAACAATATGATATTAACACAGGAAATGAGCGTTATGTTATAGTTGATCAGAGTGATGAGATGGTAAGATTTAATTAATTTCTACTTATTAAATCGTATACACATGGTAAGATCTAATTTTACGGTGCGTAAGTTTTTAAAAGTAAGTGTAAAAACGTAAGAAGTTAAAAAAAAATTAGGTACCTACCTCCACCTCTCCCCCCCCCCCACCCTTAACAATTTAAAAAAAAATTGGAGTGTCCTTAAAATTTGGCCCTCCCTTAACATAAGTTGGAGTGTCAATAACAAGCCCTTTATATAAATATATGCACGTATTAATTTCAGAAATAATGCTCGTTAAAAATTCAAAACAATCGCGTGTAATAGAAGGAATTATGAAAAAAGAGAAAATAATTAACGTTAAATTGCAACATTCAAATAATTAACAACACGTATCATTATTGAAATTGAAAGAGACATAAATGGAAATTTATTTACGTTTTTAAACATAACGTTAAAGTTTGAAAACAGAGAATTAGTTCTAGAATAGTAACATGCACGCGTGTGTGTATGTGTATATATATAATTATATAGTTATAAATTTCAGAAGTAACGCGTGTTTGAATTTTAAATAAACACACGTCATAAATGAAATTAAATCACGTAGTAAAGAAAGTTTAATAACGTTAATTAAGTAAAGTCCGAAAATGGGTAAAATAAATATGTATTATTTAAAACAAGCAAAACATTGACTATGCATTTTATTTCTTAATGAATGTATAAACCATGTCCGATATAAATCAAATGGGCAACATTGTTTTAGATTTCTATAAATAAACATGTAGGGGCTAACCTTCAAACTCGTATTTTTTTGAATGAGCATGGAAACCATGTCACATTTCTCTCTTTTCCCATTCCTCAAAAATTAAAAATATCAGATTTAGGCTTTCTGATTCAACATTTGAAGGTAGAAACTGTAGATTTATGATTCAAATGTTCAAATTCTCTGTTAGTATGAGGTTTACAAAGAGGAAAAAACTACAAATTATAAATCTGGATTCAAATCAGCTCTAGGTGTTTTTTGTTCAAATGAGTGGATTTAAAGTATATACCTTTTATGTTAATGATATATATTATTCCTTTTAATTATTAAATCTAATATAAATTGTATACGGAAATTGTTGTGGAAAATTTATCCCTTACCAAACTATGAATGGTAAAATCGTGCTTATAAAAAAATTAGTATGGTGGAACGAAACCTAGTTAACTCGCTATATACTAAGATTGCGGTTTTCCAGAAAAAGACAAGCATAAAAAAGTTTATAGTAAATTACAATATATAATTTAGAGAATAAAGAAAAGAAAATTCAAAGAACATTTTGGTTTGGAAGATAGTATTAGTTTAGTTGGTTTGTTGGAAAAAATGGAATGTATTTCCATGATTAAATATTACAAGGAAAAATTAAATATAATTGCAAGGATAAGATTAAGGAAAAAGAGTGTTATGGATTAAGATGTTAATGATGATGATTTTGATGACAACAACCTTGTTTCAATTACTATTATAAAATATATACTAACACCATTATCTAGATTATATATGTATGTATATACATGAAACCTATGTAGATATTGATTACTGTACAACTCAAAGAATCAAGATTTCAAAGTAGAAGAGTTCAAGATACATGACTCATGAGTATCAAGAATTCAAGAGTTCAAGAAATATAGACTAATAGTGTTAAGATACATTGTTAAAACTCTGGTTAGAACTGAATTCTATTTTCAAACCTTTTCTCAATACTTTTCAAGTAATTTCAAAATTACTTTCTTGTTTTTAAATCTATTGTAACGATTCAGATTTCGCCCGGACCTAATCGATCGCAAAATCGACTAAGACCATTCAAAAACACGAATATGCTAACTTTGGGCATACAACACATCAGAATAGATAACATAAGACTTTTATAAACATTATAATAATGTTACATCAGAGTACAGAATATCAGAGTACATCGATATAATACAACGGAAGATTAATTTACAACAAATTTAATACAATGCAACGGAAGACTATCATTGCTCTGGACACAGCTTTAAGCTTCGATCCAGAATCCTGCTCAATATATCTGCAAAATAAGCTACTCGACTGCCTGTGTGATAAATATGGGCATCCGAGTTTGCAAGTGAAACACACTACAGGTCAGTCATGGGACTGGTATGGAAAATCTTACTTAACCTATTTAACAATAAGGCTAATCACAAGACCACACTGCTAACGCGAAACGGGTTTACTCCATTGGATTGCCAGTGCATAAGCGTCGACTATAAATAAACATATGGATCTACAATGCATCAATCAACATGCAGTTCCTTAATCTACACACTTAGGCTTAATCCCTAAACTTAGATTTCAAAATCCAATTCACTTTACAGAAATTATTTCGTTGGACTTTATTTTCCGATTTATTTTATTTCAAATCATTTGAAATACATATCTAGATTTTAAAATAAAGTAGATTTCACTTTGGGATTTTAAAACAAAACATTTGGAAATATGAATTCCAAAATTTAACAATGTATACAAACAAGTATGTGAACCAAATATCGGTCATGTTCCCTCAGGACCGGGCAGTACGCACCCTAACCGAACCTATATATATATATATATGTGCACCTAACGGCTACATTGACAATGCACCATCCCACCAGTTGGGGAAGACATGCACGCCCTTGCACTGTTAGTCAATTTCGGGTCACCCGCATCTTTAGCTACATACTTGCTAAATCATTTTATACCCCGAAGTAGGGAAAATCATTTCACAACATAATCACAAGTATAATCAAATCTATATAGATTTTTTTTCTTTCAAATCATTTCGAAATCATCGGGTATAGCCATCGAAATCCTTTCTGTTTTATAAAACATTTTGTAAAACATTCCCTGTCCAAAATCGGGAATACTATTCTTTTTTACTTAAGAAATCACTTTTCAAAATCATTCATTAATTTTGAAATAAACAACATCGCTAACCACCTTATCGTCAAATCGTGAAGTGTTTCACAAGGTGTTAGCATACATATTTTTTTCCCAACCCAATGCTAAATGTAAAAACATATTTTGCTCATAAACTGGTCGAGCACAATCCAAACATTCAATCAATCACAACCCATATCAATAACCAAGTATAATTGTTTCAATCACATTTCATGTTTTACATATACAATTTCTACATTTCGTATGCATAAAATAAAAAAATATTTTATTGTTCACACACTTTTACATTAACAAATGTAATTTCTTATGTTAACATAATTTATCAAATGATACATCTTTTTAATGATTCATTTTACATTAACAAATGTAATTTCTTATGTTAACATATTTTATCAAACGATACATTTTTTTAATGATTCATTTTACATTAACAAATGTAATTTCTTATGTTAACATATTTTATCAAACGATAAATCTTTTTAATGATCATTCTTTACATTCAATAAAAATGTAAATTTTCAATGTTGAACTTTTCTATTTCAAACAATGATCTTTTTTCATTACTTCTTACATACAATAAAAATGTAGATTTTTATTGTTAAACTTTTCTATGTATTCTAATGACAAATAAAAGAATAATTTATTTGCATACATTTTTCTATGTATTCTAATGATAAATAAAAGAATAATTTATTTGTACACATTTTTCTATGTATTCTAATGACAAATAAAAGAATAATTTATTTGCATACAAATTCTTATCTTTAACATAACAAATAAAAGTGAATATTTATTTATACACAAATTTCAATCTTTAATATGACAAATAAATGTGAATATTTATTTGTTAACATATCTCTATTTCAAAACAAATGAACATTTTTATTCCTTTCTATATATACGATAAAAATGTAAATTTTATCGTTAACATAATTTAACAATTCTAATTTGTTAAACATGACAATTATAATTTAACAATTCTAATTTGACAAAAATGTATATTTTTGTTCCAACTACAAAAATGATAATTTTTGTTTCACTATCTTCTTACAACAAAATGTCCTTTTTATTTCAACTATTTTGTTACAACAAAATGACCTTTTTATTTCAACTATTTTGTTACAACAAAATGACAAATTTAATTCAACAATTATATTTTGACAAAAATGTAAATTTTTAATTCCATTATTCTAATTTGACAAGAATGTATGATTTTTGTTCAACAAAACTATTTTGACAAAATGAACATTTTTGTTTCAACTATTCGACAAAAATGAATATTTTTGTTCCAACTTTTATAATTTGGCAAAAATGACAATTTTGTTTCAACTTTTAGGTTTCAACAAAAATTGATAATTTTGTTTCACTATTTGGTTACAACAAAAATGATATATTTTTGTTTTCAATCCTTTTGTCACAACAAAATGATATATTTGTTTTTATCTATTTTATTGTAACAAAATTGATATATTTGTTTACAACAATTTTATAATAACAAAATGACATATTTGTTTTCAACTATTTTATAATAACAAAATGACATATTTGTTTTCATCAATTTTATAATAACAAAATGACATATTTGTTTTATCCAATTCTAGTTAACATAAATGTTAATTTTAACAAATCTACAGAACACACCAATCACATATCAAATCACGTATGACAATCAACAGGATATACAGCGTATGACAATCAATAGATCTAATTATGATTAATTGATTTTGATTATATAAGAAAAAAGTAGAACTTTTCACATTGATTTTGCCTAAATTTTCAACGTGCTCCATTTTGGTTCTAGTCTGTTCTGTGTTGTAGAGTTTTCTGATACGAGTCCAACGCACTTTGATTTGCTGAATTCTGATTCAGTATGAACAAGATATGGACATTTTAAACTTCGATTATATAAAGGATTAATTAAATATATAATTAACTCTTAATTACATTACTAATCTCTTCCTCCTCCTTCCAGTTATACAAATGATTACAGAAAAGGGCTCGCCACTTAGGGTTTCAAATCGCCGGCGCTACCCTTGACCGGACCAAGATCCGGGATCATCACGACGTCACCGACAAGGATCTTCGCCACTGCCAAGAATGTGGGCCAGCTCGCACTGGTCTGGAGCTTAGAAATCGAGTTTGAACGCCTCCTGTTTGAACGCTGAAACCTCATGAACCACACCCCTGTTTTCGATCTCCACCGTACACTAGAAGGATCTCAAGGCCCTCTTGAATTTTCGTGTAGAGGTTAAGGGTTAGTTTGTAGAAGATGGTGAGGATTTAAGGATCTAAATTCGAATGAACTGTTGCGTTCGTTAAGTTGAAAGCGGCGGCTTTATTAGAGAATTAGGGTTTTCTTTCTTAGGGTATTTATAGAAATATATATTTTAATATTTAATTTCAATTTTTTATTTGCTTATCAGTGTTAACTCCAAATCAAACCCAACAGCTGTCGTCCCTAGCTAAATATCCCCATTCCGGACACAATGGAATATGTTTCGTAACCCAATTCGGCTGTTTCGATCAGTTTTTATTTAATTTAAAATATAAATCAATTTATATTTAATTTAATGTACATTTTAATTTAACGGGCCCACAAACTGACTCCGAAAAATTACAGAAAAATAATTCTAGCTATGTTTTGACGATACGGTCCTAACAAAATTAATTTCGTCGAATTTGAAAACCGTTTGAAAAATGACCATTTTCTGGTCGATCGAAATTGACTGAAATTGACAAAACACATTTTCATTTGCCACGCTCACATACTAATTCCTAAAATTATGAAAATTGGAATCTTGCAATAAATTGACATTCCGAATCCAGCCAAAGTTGTTTCGTCGAAAACGGATGTCGTTTGCAAAATGGCTATTTATATGGGCTATATATTATATTAAATTCTATAGCGACTAGTCTGAATTTTAAGTTGGGAATAACTTTTGATTCCCGCTATGAAATTTTAAATTTTCAGATTCGGTGGAAAGATATTTTGAAACAGATTTAAATATTTTTGGTTTTAATAAAATCCGATTTATTTTGAATCATGTACATTCAATCAAAGTTTAAATTCAAATTTTCAAATGGCCATGCTATTTCTAACTCCTTTTATAATTAAAATAAATATATCCATTCTAACTTCGATTTAAATAAATTTTTAATCATTATTATTTAAAATAAATTATTTAAAATCCATTAAAATTGCAAAAATAAAAATTTTAAATTGGTTCCAAAATTCCGGGTTGTTACATCTATTTTCAAAATTACTTCCATATTTTAAATCTATATCTCTTTATTCTTAAATCTATTTTAACTCCTTAAATTTGTTTTAACTTCTGTTTTAAAATAATACTTAATATATTTTAACTCCTAATTCAAATATGTACTACTTATAGAATTAATACTAATTTCATAGTTACTTATGTTTTCAATTTCCTTAGTTATTTTTATTAAGTTCTAAAGTATTTCTTACATTTATAGTTAATATATATATATATAAACACACATATGGTTATATCATTTTATATTTATTTTTTAATCATTTTTAAATAATATTAATATATGTTTTTAAATAAATATTTCTACTTGAATTACTCTATTTTAATATAAAGGAATATATTTTATTTTTAACTTAGAAATCACCATTATTTATTTAATCATTATTTTCTTTGATTTAAATGTTTATTTTTTGAAAAACTACTAGTTTATGTCGATATATACATTGTAGTATGTCGACATATGTGCCGTTGGTTTTATTTTTATATTTTGAAAACTGTGACTTTTGAATTCAAACTGTTTCTAAATGGTTATGGTTGTTGGAAAACTATACATAGGCTTCATATTTCAAATTTTTAATAAATAATCATCTCTTTCTTCTTCCTTTCTCTCCTTGCCATTATTCTTCTTAATTTCCCAAAATCTATAATTATACTCTGCCGATTTTTAAAGAAATTATATCAATCTCTTTCAATTCTGCATCAATTTCTCTCTGAAATTCAAATGCTACTCAAGAGTTATAGGCTGTTTGTAATCAAAGATCGCAAGACCAAGTTCTATTGAGTCAATACTTCAAAACTGATACTGAGAAAATGTGTGAGTGTAGCCCAAGAACCAATTGGGTGTGATTGTGTCCCGAAAATCAATTAGGTGATCTTGTAGCCGGGGTAAGTCAAGAGAGCACCATGTGCTCGGAAGCAGGTGGTGGTGGACTTCGTGGCTATTGAAATCTAGGATTGTAATTTGAAGATTATATTGAAAAGAAATCCGCACAATCCAGAGTTATGTGGGACTGGATGTAGCGTAACTCCGTACCAGTATTAAATCCCCATGTGTACTTTCCTTTTACTTCTTTTTATTTTTATTTTCTACATCTATGATTGATTCTGTGGTTGTTAATATCTGTGATTTGCATAACATTGTGATAAATCTAAAAATATTAAAAGAAATTAATAAAATCCACAAAACACTATTCTCCCTCTTCTAGTGTTTAGTTTGTCATAAGATCCTTAATCTGTATCCCCAATAATTAGTAGCAGAGCAATGGTTTCTAAGTTTTCATAATTTGAATAAGACGTTGTAACGCGCCGATTGGATAAAATAAGACGTTGTAATGCGTGTGATTAACGATGTCTGTTAGAGCTGATGGGCTGATCCTAATAAACCTACGATTCATAATGGGCATAGATAATCACACAATGATACAGACTCTGATCGATGGGTAGTACTAGGAATATTTCTTTCCTAATTATATTATGTTCTGAATTCGTAGAAGTGCAAACAGTAAAAAGAGTTGAAAGTGAATGAGAACAGTCAATCCTATTTATTATCTCTTATGTTCATTTTTATGTGTGCACAAACAATTACCCTATCTAACACTATAACTACTGTTTTACCTATTTGCTTTTGCTTATTCAATCGTGCAGGTAGTCATGACAATTCACCATACTTTATGTCTGACCCATTTTCCTTTCTTTTCTCCCCTAGGATTATAAGGAGAAAGTGAATAGATCAGGTTTCTTTGCTGATTCTACCTTGAAGGTTTCTTGTAGAAGATGGATTGTTTTCTGTTTCTTTTCGACAATTAGGTTGTACTTATTGACAATTTGGGAGATAATATTATTTTGTACTCTGCTGTAACTTGACTGAGATTTCGTAACATGATATTTTATGACAATTTGGATCAATTGAAATAAAAATAGTTTTGTTATTTTAATATAAATTATCTTTTTCTCTCGCTGTAATTTTATGGCTTATGTCTTGTGAAATCTTAGTCTCTGCGATGTATTATTGTCTTTATACCTAAAACGCTCCATATTTCTTAACGGAATCCTATTTTGAGTAATGTTAAGAGGTGTAGGGTGTTACACATATGGAATTTTTCCAATTTTATTGAAAACAACCTTATTTAATATGTGATTAGACATATTTAGATCTTCTCCCGACAAATTCTTCGGTGGATTAGAAGTCAATAACAATGTATTAATCATATCTTAATGTTATATTCTTTCTCTCAGCTATATCATTTTGTTGTGGTGAGTATATAGTTGTTTTTTGATGAATTATGTAATTTTCTTCGTAGAATTATTCAAATGGGGATTCATTTTATTTACCTCGATCATATCTTAATGTCTTGATCTTTTTATTTAACCGATTTTCTACCTCAGCTTTATACTCTATAAATTAGGGGTGGGCATAAACCGCACCACAATGCGGAAATCGTCCAGACTAGACCGCTCTCTCTAGAGCAAGCAACCCAAACTGAACCGACTTGCAACGATACAGTTCGGTTGCGGTTTGAACTGTTGACCAAACCATATTAAAGCGGATTGAACCACATACCTACACCAGTATGTTATGATAAAAAATTAACAAATTCCTATCTAATTTTTTATTTTAATGATATATATTCTATTTTCAGCATATGTGTAGTTATATTAATAATGATCGTTATCACAAAAGAAAAAAATATAGTTTGAGTATATTAGTTTTCATATCATTTTTTTGGATAATGCTCATTATAATCTTATTTGAGTTATCTTACTTAATGTTGATACATTGATTAACGTTGGTGTTTGCTTAATGTATTAAAACAATTTCGCTTTTCATTAATTGTGAAATCAAAATATTCATATAGTTAGAAACCAATCTTTCAATTAAGGATAACAGTACGAGTTTTAACCTTCAGGTGACACAATGTCATATAATCGTCAATTGATTGTTGATGAAAGTAATTCTCTTATTTCATATTTAGTACGAGTTCAAACAGGACTGAACCAAAACCAGACCGTATTACACCAAAACCGAACCGTTTGAATGATTAGTATAATGCTTTGTATTTTTGATCAACCATTTAATGCGGTGCGGAAGCGGTTTGAGCTCCAAACTGCACCAAACCGAACCGCACTCACCAGAACTATAAATGATGTAAATATGTAACGGCTTGGATTTTGCCCGGCCTCGATTGATCGCAAAATCGACTAAGACCGTTCAAAACCCGAATATGTTAACTCTGGGAATACAACACATTAGAACAATAACAACAGACTTTTATAAACATTATAATAATGTTACATCAGAGTACAGAATATCAGAGTACATCGAATAAAATTACAGCGGAAGATAAGTTACAGTAAATTAATACAATACACAGCGGAAATAGAATAACTAAGGTAGCGGAAGACAACTATGCTCTGGACACAGCTTTAGGCTTCGATCCAGGATCCTGCTAAAGATAAATATCTGCAAAAAGCTACTCGACTGCTCGTGTGAAAAAGATGGGCACCCGAGTTTGCCAGTGAAACAAACTACAGGTCAGTCATAGGACAGGTATGAGAAATCTAACTTAACTAATCTAATAACAAGGCTAATCACAGGACCACGCCACTAACGCGGAACGGGTTTACTCCATTGGATTGCCAGTGCATAAAATAAAGTAAATCGTTAAACAACGCAATGCCTTTTAGAAAAATGAAACCATTATAAGACTCAAGCCCCATCGCACAATGCAACGCAAACCGGAGGATAGAGTTTTACCTTATAATGTTCAAAAATGCTTGGTACGATAAAAACGAATTTGATATTATTATTAGTGTATATATGTTTCAAAAACATTTCAAAGTAAATGTATCAATCCTAGGAAGCATAGCTACCATATACTATGCCTTCATACTAGTAATGCAATCAAGTCCGTAGGGTCGTATTGGGAATTTGGTTTTCCATCATGAGTCAAGGCTAGGAACGATCTCCTTACCGATTCAAGACACTCTAGCTAATGTCTCAGGATTCCCCGCAGTGAACCCTTGGATCCTGCAGGGCCGGTCCACACATACGATTTTGCGGATTGGCAATTCCTGAACACACGTTTCCCAGTCCTATATGACCTATCATCCGAGGCGCCTCATTCCATCATCCACATAAGTAAAATGTCGGGCCGTGTAAAACCCAAACACCACTTCTAGCTAGAAAGAAACGTGCTGCTCTCCCTGCGTTCCCTTGCTCCATTTTAGACTCAACCGGGTTGTGAGGCTCGTGAAGCTACGTAATACACAAAGCTATGCTTATTCAAGCTGTGCTTTGATCATCAATCACAAGACCTACTTTTTAACAAAATCCTTGATTATTTGCATCTTAGCGTGCCACATTGACAATTTCACGCCATGCGATCGACAACCATCAATATATAAGAGGGTGTTAAGCAAGAGAATAAATTCTCTTCCACCAAACAATTATGTATTAAATAGAAATCAATTTAATTTACATGGAATGAAATTCAATGTCGGACACACATCCATTTACAAGTCTGTTCTGGGTCTGAACGAAACCGGAGGCACCTTATTCCTCGCATATCCGAATAATCAACGAGTACGTCCGGACGGCCACCATTGTAGCCCCTTCAAGGTAGCTACTCCAATCATGGGCGTCAATGGTAACTCATCCATTCGACGTGAAGATCGTCGGTCTTGTACCGTCTTCAACTCTTCGACTTAGATCGACATGTAATCATTTGAAATGAGATTGAACTCGGACTTTTCAAATGATCCTCATATATATAACATTTCAGATCATTTCTTATCGTTAATACTAATTTATAACGATTAATATCTATTTTTATTTATATAAAAATAATTAAATTTTATTTAACAACACTTCATGTCAATAGGCGACCTTGGCGCTGTTTTCACCCAAATTTTGTTTTACACATTTCTCTAAATCTAACTGTTGGATTTTTAACACAATTCATATCGTTGGAAAGATCTTCCCAAGGCGAACCTAACGGTTTCAGTTTTGGGAAAATCCGACGGTCGGATATTTAGATATAATAACTTAAAGACACGTTTCAAACGCGAACTACCACGCTCGATTCGTTTGATTTTAATTTCTATATATATATAATTATATATAATTCCTTCATCCATTTCATTTCACTATATTTTGCTAACAACAAATATCCCTATTTGTGTATATAATATCAAGGTATAACATGACACACAATAATGTTTATTTTTATTATAATTCACATACACATACTATACCCAACAATATACATTTTTCTGTCATCTTTCAAATTACACAAAATGTATATTTTTTTCCCTTATTCATTTTAATGAAAATGCATTCATTAAAATGTAAATTTCTAATCTTATTTTTTTTAATGAAAATCCATTCATTAAAATGTATATTACATCGTTATAATCTTTATTCTTTTTAATGAAAATCCATTCATTAAAATGTACATTTCATCGTTATAATCTTTATTCTTTTTAATGAAAATCCATTCATTAAAATGTACATTTCATCGTTATAATCTTTACTGAAAATCTTTTTACATAAATATGTAAATTTCATACCGTTGTTTTTTTACATGAAAAATGTAATTTCACTTTAATTCAATTACATGAAAAATGTAATTTCACTTGAATTCACTTACATGAAAAATGTAACTTTTACTTTTATTCAATTACATGAAAAATGTAACTTATAATTCAATGCCCAATTTCATTCTTTTATTCTTTTATTTCTTTATTTATATTAAAAATGTAAATTCTATTTCCATGATGAATTCTTCCTTTTATTTCTTTTATTTACATTAGAAAAATGTAAATTCTATTTCAATGTTGAATTCTACTCTTTTAATTACACTGTAAAATCTCCTTTTTAATTACAATGTAAATTGTAATTAACATTATAATGTAAAATTCCATATCTTTAATTTATTTTTTAAATGAAAATCTAGTTCATTAAAATATAAATTTTCACTTTAAAGCTTTTTACATGAGAATGTAATTTCTACTTTTAAATCATTTTACATGAAAAATGTAAATTTTCTCCTTAATCCTAATACATTAAAATATAAATTTTCTTTTTAATCTTAATTACATTAAAAATGTAACTTTTCTTTTAAATCTTAATCACATTAAAAACGTAAACTTTTCTTTTTACATTAAAACATGACATTGAAAACTTTTTCTTTCTTTTATAACAAACATGATGGTGAAAATATTCATTTTCTAATTAACACAACATGACGGTAAAAATATTCATTTTCTAATTAACACAACATGACGGTGAAATTATACTTTTTCTAATTAACACAACATGACGGTGAAAATTATACTTTTTCTAATTAACACAACATGACGGTGAAAAATTATACTTTTCTAATTAAAACAACATGACGGTAAAATTATACTTTTTCTAATTAACACAACATGACGGTAAAAATTATACATTTTCTAATTAACACAACATGACGGCGAAAATTATACTTTTTCTAATTAACACAACATGACGGTGAAAAATTATACTTTTCTAATTAAAACAACATGACGGTGAAATTATACTTTTTCTAATTAACACAACAAGACGGTGAAAAATGCCATTTCTAATCTAAACATAACGGTGTAAAAAGTTCATTACAAATCTTTCATTGAATATCAATGTAATAATGTCACTTTTCATTTATAACAAAAACCAATATTTTTTTTTTTTTCCTTTTTCCATTTTAAACAAAATCAATGTAAAAATGTATTTTCATTTTTAACCAAATCAATGTAAAATGTTACTTTTCATCCTTAACAAAAATCATGTATATTTTCATTCTTTTCATTCTTAACGACAAAATGTCCTTTTTCATTCTAAATAAAAGTAAAATATTTTAATTATAAACAAAGGTGGAATCTTTGTATTTAAGAACAAAAGTAAATTCTTTTCATTTGCAAACAAAGGTTAAAATCTTTCATCATGTTTACAAACAAAGTTTGATCTTTTTATTATATTTACAAACAAAGTTTCAATCTTTTTATTATATTTACAAACAAAGTTGGTTCTATTCATTTACAAACAGAAGTGATTCTTTTTCATTTTCAAACACAAATGATTCTTTTTCATCTCCAAACGCAATCGATTCTTTTCATTTTTTTCCTTTTTACAAAACAATGTAAATAATGTTTTTTTTTCCTTTTTACAAAACAATGTAAATAATGTTATTTTTTTTCCTTTTTACAAAACAATGTAAATAATGTTATTTTTTTCCTTTTTACAAAACAATGTAAATAATGTTATTTTTTTTTTCCTTTTTACAAAACAATGAAGTTATTCATTTTTAACAAAATCATGAAGTTATTCTTTTTAACAAACATGAATATTTCATTGTTACAAACATGAATATTTCATTCTTACAAACATGAATATTTCATTCTTTTCACTTTTAACACAACAAATGAATGTTTTGTTCTTTTATTTCATTTCACACAAAAATGAACTTTTGTTTTTTCATTTCATTACATACAAAAATGAATTCTCTTAATTATAAACAAAAGTGATTTTTATTCATTTACAAAATATCTTTCATTTAGAAACAAAAGTAAGAAAAAACTTTCATTTAGAAACAAAAGTTAATATCTTTGTATTTTACAAACCAAGATACAATCTTTGTATTTCAATTCCATAATAACACCACATCAACCCATCTACACACAATCACAAATAAAACCATGAATCACAACAAATAATTAACCACACATCTATGATAATACAATTAATCTTATTCCTAATTATTTACAAAGAAGAATTAAAATAAAATAGAATTCTCACCAATGAACCTCAGAAAGCTATTCAAATTTTTTGAATCCAAGAATCTAGAGATAGGATATATGAAATTAAGATCGGATTACGCGAGGTAGGAGAGCTAGGGGGATGTTCGCCTGGAAGAGAGGAGGTCGCGGCGGCTTCTGGCGGGCCCCAACAGGGTGCGACGACGGCAGGTTCAAGGCAGTGGTGCGGACTGAATTGGTAAGGGTATCTTGAAGTTTGTGCGATGGTCGATGTTGACTTCGGTATAGATTTGAAGCTTTCTCCTTGCTCTACAAAAGTTCTAACTACGGAAAAGTCTAAAAGTTAGTGGAGGAGGAGGAAAATGGAGGAGAAGGTCGGAAGGGTTTAGGCCATGGAAAAATGAAAGTGTCGGCTATGAGAAATGAGGAGAGATGGATTAAGTTTAGATAGCTCCTTTTTTTATAATGTTCCAATCCCTTAATCAAATTAAAGGCCCATTAAAATTTAGAGGGGCGGCGGCTGGGTATTTGAGATTAGGGTTATACGTATTATTCCCGTGTATATACCGTATTCTTTATTTTAATTAATTTATTTTCACAAAAATTACTGTATGTTGATATATATGAGTTGGGATTAAGTTAAATTAATAGCTTATGTGTATATGTGCATACATGAATGTTTGAATTTTAAAACTTGAAAATAAAGTTTATTGGAAACAAAAGCATGAAATTAATGTATATAAACATATACAAGGAGAGAAACAATAAATGATTTGATAACAATCAATCTATATTACAAATTTTAATTAATGTACGTTACAGCAAAAATTAATGCATGTTAATTAGTAATTAATGTACGTTACAAACATAAGAAAGAAATTTAATATATTTATAACAATATAATGTCTAACTAGTGGTATATATTTGGAGTTTGGAATTATTCAAACATGTGTAAATAGTAAATTTATAATGGAAACATCAAGGAAGGAGAATGAAACAATTTACAAATTAACGTTGCAACGGAGAAGAATTAATGAAGATAATAGTTAAATTGAGTAAGCAATCAATTAAGAAAATTAATTACGAAATGAATGACATTGATTAATAAAATTGAGTGGTTTAAGATATATACGTTTTGAAATTGGAATTATGTAATGTGTGAATATAATAAGGAAATATAATAATGGAGAAATAGGGATGGACCATTTTTTTTTGTTAAACCTGAAATAAACTGCTAATGAATGCCATGGAATATAGGTTTATGAAGTTGGAAACCGCGTTCATAAAGGTTTTAAATTTTCATAAGTTTAGCATATAAGATTAGCGCTTTTAACCATATGAAATATGTAATTCTACCTTCAAAATTGTGCATATATAAGTACTGACTAAAGGTGTACTCTTAAGGTTTAAATGTTAACAATTTATTTGAGCTTTAAATGTCATTAAGGAAAAAAAATTGTCATACTCTTAAGGTCTATATGACATAGGTTGTAATAAGTATGTAATTTATTATTAATGAAGACTAGAAAGTTTTATCAACTTCTTACATATTTGTACAATCTTTAAGATATAACATAAAACGTCATTCATGGATATTTGATTTAACTTAGACATATTTGGGAAGGCATTTGTAGTTCTCAAATTTAATTTTTTTTCTTTTTTTTTTTGTCTTTGTTAATGAAAATAAATCATTTTAAAAAGTCAAAATCCATTAAAAATAAAATTTTAAATTTGCCACAAAATTCCGAGTTGTTACAAAATAATTCGTCTTTATTGTTTAAAAGATATACATAGCAATATCGTGTATAACTGTAATAAAGTTAAAATATTTTTTCCTACCTCTTATAGTTAATGATTTAAAATCACATAAATAAGTATGAAACCAAATCTAGTGGTCCAGTACTTCTATCAACCTTCTGCGTCTTGTGCTTTGCGGCATGTGCGTTGCAGAGATATTCTGTTGTATCTAGAGGCTAATACACTTTGTGCACCATTTTGTCCAAACAGTCCAGAATATAGTTTATGTATAGGAAGTCGGAGTGCTTCCATTCATCAATAGCACCTTTGTATGTTTCTTTGCTTAGTCCAGGCACTGGTTCCTCATCCTCGAGATACCGCTGCAGACTGATCGTGGTGATATAAAATAGCATCTGGCTCTGCTATGTCTAAAAATCATCGCTATCTCCTTTAAACGGATTGAGCTTGTTATAAGTAGAACTTTTGTTTGATATATGTTCCACTGTCATATCTTGTTGCACAGAGAATAGTTCAGGAAATGTAAAACGTATGAACCTGACTTGGATGCACTACATATTAGGTCTAAAAACAATCTAGGCACGAACAATCTGTCAGAACATGCTAAATGTTTTGAGATTGTTAGAAGTATGTATCTAATAGAAATGGTTATAGATATAATGTAGGAAAAACTATTGTGAATCGTTTGCAAAACTGTGTAAATCAGTTACACTTATGATTTAGAAAAAACAATTGCAAAACATTTTCATAATCATTGCTGTTATGATGTAGAAAAATATTTGCAAATCCTTTGCAAAAACGTGTCTGTTTGCAAAGACTTTGCAAAAGAATAGGTGTTTATGTAAAAAAGACAATAGCACAGAAGAGAGGAAAACTAAGTAATCTAACCGTATTGGAGATTCCGAGACATGCATTAGCAATCTCCATAAAACTTTTACCTACAAAGTTTTCCAAGATACAATTAAATCTATCTGCTCGAGATTGTAATGAGTACGTCATTCTTTGTTGAAAACAACAACGGATATATTTTTGAGAATATGAAGAAGAATACTGAAATTCAAACTCGATTGAGAATAAAATCAGTATTCACCGTTTTCATAGCAATAAGCATCTCTTTCGAACCGTTTGTCTATTAAATGGGTCACATCCGTTACCGTTTGTCATCATGGCCATCCCTGACAAAGTTGAGGCCCAAGGCAAAATTGAGGCTCATACTGATAGGTGGAAAAAAAAATCAAAACAAAAGGCTTGCAGTGGGAATCAAACCTAGGTGCACATCAATTGAAGCATGCAGCTTTACCACCAAGCCATGATTTGTTTTGAATATGTACCTATATACCAACTTTTATATAGAATTATAAAATTCTGAGGCCCAACAAAATTGGAGGCCCTAGGTCACCGCCTAGGTCGTCTTGGGTCAGGGCTAGGCCTGTTTGTCATTGCTATTCACCAAAGATGGCAACCATTTGTTTGACTTTGAACGTCGCATCTTATCAGAAAATACTGCAAAAAAAAAAAAGAACATTTTTTTCTAGTAAAAATAAGACACTACGTACATTAGATCCAAACTCAAACCGGAGCCTGACCTGGGCGAGTAGTGCATTTATGTGTTTGGTCACGAGATCTAGGTCCTTCCCCTCGCTCAAACATACCTGACCCTAATTAAAGGCCAATATAGGAATTGAGAATATAGTATATATTCATGACTATTGTCTTAAATTTGACTATGAGTGACTAATGTATATTTCATTTACCCTTCTAATTGCTACTCTTTGTTCATATAATTTCAGTACCGCTGAAACAACATATCATCAATTTTCTTGACAATGCTTGAGAAGCAATATTTTTTCTGAAACATAAACTTTTGTAGCAGCAGCAGGTGCATGTGGCCGTCGAGGATGTGACGGTGTATTAGGCAGTTCATGTAGCATGCAGATGACTGCAATTTTGAAGTTTCAAAATGATGTTGGTTCATTTTGTCTGTATTTTATTGCCAGTGAAAGATATATTGTCAAAAGTCTTAAAAATTCTATGATTTAAATGTCGTTTCAAATCAAATCTCTTCCTTTTCATACATGACCTACTGAGCATTATGCTGTTAGCATTGCATCTCCCCTGGTTATTATTTTCATACATGATCTGCTGAGCTAAATATATAAAATATCTGACAATTAGCTAAAAAGGAAACAATCACTTACTTGGAAACTCTCTGCGTGCACATGCACACACTCTATCTTCTTTATGTTTTTTGGTTGGACGATGTAGAAGTCTTGCAGGAGTTAAAGGAGAGGCAGACTAGGCCTCGGATGACTCACCCGTTCATTTATTGATGCTAATTTACTCTCTCCTACGTATATGGATGAATCAAGTGATGATGGCAAGTCATCCTCGGCTTTGTTCCCCTCTCCCTTTTCTCATGCAACAAGACCATAATAACATCTACAAAGGATATGATATTCTCTAGATTCGTTATGAAAGACCTAGAACTGGCTGATGTGATATTGGGTATAAAAATCTCGAGAACACCACAGGGATATGCATTATCCCAATCACGTTACATCACCAAAATACTTGAAAATTTCAAGCAATATAATGTAACTATTGCAAAATCACCAGTAGATATGAACCAAAATTGGGTAAAAAAACATTGATGGTGGTATCTACCGATTAGAATACTCTCGTATACTAGGAAGTATCATGTACTGTACTAGGCCTGGTATCGCATATATTGTAAGCAAACTAAGTAGATTTACTGGCAATCCTGGTAGACATCATTGGAAAGCGATAATCGGAGTTCTAGGATATCTAAAGTATACAGAGAGCTATGGTCTATACTATACAAATTATCCTTCAGTGGAAGGATACAGTGACGCAAATTTGATCACCGGATCACATGATACAAAGTCAAAAAGTGGATATGTGTTTACATTAGAAAATAGAGCAATTTCATGGAAATCATCCAAGCAGACTTGTATCGCTAGATCTACGATGGAATCGGAGTTTATTGCACTAGATAAGACCGCTGAAGAAGCAGAATGGATTCGAAGCTTCCTGGAAGACATTCATAATTGGAGCAAACTTATGCCTTCAATATGTATACATTGTAATATTCAATCAGCTATTGGAAGAGCTAATAGTACACTATACAATGGTAAATCTTGGCATATTCATTGTAGACATAAAACGATAAGACAACTTCTCTCTAACGAGGTTGTCACAATAGATTACATTCGATCTAAAGATAACTTAGCGGATCCACTTACAAAAGGCTTTCCTAGAGAGATAATTCAAACTTTATCGATGGGAATGGTACGAAGGCCTATAGATTAAAGACTTTTCTAAAATGGAAACCCCACCTAGTTGATTGGACACCCCAAGTTCTAGGTTCAAAAGGACAACGAAGTTTAATAGAAACTTGATGGCACAGTTATACACTAATCATTCCTATGATAAGTCAGTGCATTATATGTTGAATAAGGATAAGTATTAATACTTTTAATGATGTCTGTATTTGAGGAATTAGAGAATACCCTTTATAGAATCACCTACACAAGTGAGAAGGCGCCTCTTCGAAGAGAATTATGAGGTCAAATTCTCTAAGCATTTATGAGACCAGACAGGTGTACAAGGCAAAAACGAGCACTTAAGAGAGCGAAGGATTATAAAAAGATTTATTGTGTGTTATCTACTTTGGTGTTACTCAAAAGGCTTACATTTCAAGAACAATCTGTCTACTGATTCGCCTATGATTCAAATAAGTAATCACTAGGAAAGTTCCAGGCCTATATGCTACTGTAACCGATACGATAAATGATTCGTGAAACTAAGAATGACTGCTCATTCATGTGGGGGATTGTTGGAAATGAATAAGCAAGAGAAAGAGGAATTTTGGAAGAAAAGAGGAATTTTGGAAGAAGAGAGGAAAGCAAACCTAAGTACCATATTATGAAATATGAATACCCACTTCTCTACAGGCTTATATAAATGAAGGAGAAGAGGGGTTGTAAAGAGCGTGTGGCTAAGCCAAGACGCAATATTGTATTGATGTCAAATTGGGGCTTAGTAACATGGTCCATGACACAATATTATATTAATGTCAAAAATAGTGCTTATTGCCTTGGGACTCTTGGAGTCTAATGGTTAAATAGGCTGCTGATTGCAGCTTCGAAATGTTGCGCTGAAATGAGTTATTTTGATCATTTTTGATTTGGCATGTCCATTCAATTGAATGAATATAACCGTTTCATTTTAAATGCGTACGCACATTTATGTACCGCTTAATTAAAGGGTCGTAACCTTTTCAAAGGTCATTAATGTTAAGATAGGCAGCTCCACTCGCCTATAAACACATGGTCCAAAACGAGACAAAATACACATTAGTTATTCTTCTCAATCTGCTACCTCTTCTTCAGAGTACACATATGTTCTAGTTTCTATACTATAGTTCAGTTCGTCAGAGCTCCATTGCTGGCACCACGCTACGGGGTTGGTCCGTTTTATCATAAGAAACAAATTACTATTACGCCAATCGGTGCATACGACGACAATATTGTTTCAAGGAAACAGTATCACTTCTGGACTCAGACATTACTGAAATATTTATCTTCTAGCTTGTGGGTGACGGTTCTGTACCGCTCAAACCTAGTGCACAATCGGTCTTGCTTATTGTCGTTGTTGTAATCATAATTTGACTTGACAATTGTGGCATTATTGAGTAACATTGATTGTTGCTACTGTCTATTTGTAATACAACGTGTATTGACATTGTAATACAATCATGTATTGACAAAAGATCTAACATTGTAATATAATTGTGTATTGACAATAATTCTAATAATTATTACATTAATACCATATTGTTGTCGGTAATTAATAATTATATTTTCTTTTATATTGTTTTACTTCCAAAACCGTGACATTTGAAAGTCCTTTACTAATAAACGTACCGGTAAGGCAGTAACAATGTGTTTTTTCTTGTCTCCAATTGCTTTTCAAGTTAAATCACGAGAATCCTTCACTAATGAACGTATCAACTGCTGTTTTAATGACCGTAACTGTTCCGGTCCCTGCAATAGATTACATAGTGATAGCGGGGGAATCTTTTTGGACATGTTAATAAAATTATAAAGAAGTGAACCAATTTTCACATAAATAAGTTTTCAAGGTAGCTGTTCCGGCCACTGTAATAAGAAAATGAACAATTTTTAAAGGTACAAAGCTTGAACAATGCAATGAGTTTTCTAAAACATAAATATTTTTTTTCTTTCTAGCAGCTGGTGCATGTGGCAAGCTGATGTCGAGGATGTGAAGGTGTAGAGAAGTGCTAGAAAAACCGAAATATTTGCGGTGAAAATCACTGATTCTACAATCATGCGTATAAATTTAGCGCAATTCATGGATGGAAAATCATCGACGGTACCTGTAGCTGCCGCTGTTTTTGACCTATGCAAAATCGGTCGAAGTAGCATTTCTGGACGGTGTATTAAGCGGTTCACCTAGCATGCAGCAGGTCATGACTGCAACTTTTGATATTTCAGACACTGGTGATGTTGGTTCATTTTGTCTGTGTATCTGCATTTTATTGGTAATGAAGGGCAGATATGAAATAACATTCGACAGTTTATGCATACATCAGTTGTTTGCATCTTCCCCAAACTTTATGCACACGCAGGGTGATAAGGATCTGGCCATATGGAAGCATGCGAAAAGAGCAAGATATTTAGACTAAAGCAAGGTTATTAGCAATTGCATGTTGTATGTTAGCTGGTAATGGCAGATGTACATTTTATTTTTTATTGTTATGTTTCCATTCTGTTACTTTTGCTTTTCAAATTGCTAAAATGTTATTGTATAGGCTGGCACCTATAAGCCAAGTAGGAAACCTGTTATGCATACTATATATGTAAAAGAATAGAGAAGAAATGGATAGAAAAGTATTTGAGAAATTCTCTTTCTTCTTCAATTCGTCTTCTTCCTCTGCTAACTTCTCCTTCCTTCCCCTGAGATTAGTTTCTTCCTATCTTCTCCAGCTATATTTCTATTATCTTCTTCTGCCTCTACTTTCTGCCGTATCAATTTGGTGCTTTCACCAATGTTCTCACCTCCCTTATCTTAATTCCCTCTTCTTTCAGATCTGCTCTTTTCTTAGATCTCATTTATTCACCTTCTCATTTGTTTCTCCTAAAAAAAAAAAAGGCAGAGCCATATAGCTCAGATCCGACTTAAAATCAAATATGTCTGCTGTTGATTTTGCTATCCATGAATCCAGGTCCAGCCAAGTTCTACTGGTTTCAGTCCATAATAATATCTATCCGGTCACTGAGTATGTGCTCCATCGAGTGTTTGATCCGTATGGATATGTGGAAAAGATTGATATATTACGATCAAGTGAACCGCTGCAAGCAATTATTCGATTTGATTCATGTCAAAATGCTGTTTCGGCAAAGAATCAATTACAAGGAAGGTACATATATGATAGATGTTGTCAACTTGATATTCAGTTTTACAAAAAAAATGATTATGAGGATAAAACTAGAAACATATTGATGGGGAATGAATTTGAATTAGATCGGGATTTCATAAGAAGTAAACTCAATGAGATGATGGATATTATTGAGAGAATGCAAGATAGGATGAAATCAAGGAATTCTTCAATCAAAAAAATTTCTCAGGGACTACTGTGTTGCCAACTTCTTCCGGCCTAGCTCCTTGAGATCATTTCTGACCTCATGACCCAATAAAATTAATGTAAGAAATCTCATCTAGTACAAAGAATGTTTTCTGTATATTTAAGGCATCTCACGCAATAGTTTTTCATTTCCAGATAATAATCTATTTTGCTAAAATAATAGAACAAAATATTTAAGAATTTTGAAACAGCCACTTACTTGGAAACTGTATGTGTGCGTTTGTGGACACAAACATGGTGACACACTGTATCTTCTTTATGTTTATTGGTTGGAGGATGTAGAAGTCTTGCAGGAGTCAAAGGAGAGGCAAACTAGGCCTCGGATGACTCACCCATTCATTCATAGATATGCTAATTTGCTCTCTACTACATATACGGATGAATCAAGTGATGATGGCAAGTCATCCTCGGCTTTGTTCCCCTCTCCCTTTTCTCATGCAAGTCTTTCTCATCAATATAGTATGCCTACTCTTCTCTCTTTGTCTGTTACATTTAGTTTTACATTAATGCATGTGTATTTATAGTCATATTCCTAATGAACTTATTTGCATGATTCAGGAATATAAAGAGACAAAGCATATTGTGTTGGCTTATCTATTGCCAATGGGATATATTATGCTTGTCCATAGTATTTTGTTAATTTTAGCCTAACATCTTGTGTACAAATATAGTTGCACATATCATAAATATTTTCTGGAATGCGCTCGTATACAAGTGGTTATAGTTGACATGCTTTTGAATATCGACAGGTTATTTCATCATTATATTATATTCCTGAAGGGAGATTGGATGCTAATTTGGATCATGCCTCACACTTCTGTTATTTCTCTTCCCATTGACTTTGAGTATCAGTACTTGTTTGACATATTATTCGCCATTACTGTTATATATTCCAACATATATATTCTTCCATGTGCAGGTCAAGGCATCTTTATTGCTTGGAGTCGATGTGTTCCACTGAAGACTTAGATCAATAGTTACTTGGTAAACTTGTCACATATACATGTGGGTTGATACTTACTGTGTTCTAACCTTGTCAATTTACAGACATGAATTATGAAGCTAACCTATATATATATATATATATATATATATATAGAGAGAGAGAGAGAGAGAGAGAGAGAGAGAGAGAGAGTTGTGTGGCAACCAACTATGCCTACAATTAATGCTTGGAGTTTTGATGTGTATTTCGCTAAGAATTTAAGATAGAACTACTGTTAAACTTGGTACAAATGTATAATCTCAATTACTTGGTACAAATGTACATACACCCTCTTTTGGATAATAACATATAAAACACTAAATAGACCAGTTTCCATGTCAAGGTAAAATGTGCATGAAGTTTGAACTTTGTACCTAACATAACTAGCAATGATTCTGCTCCTTGAGTTTGGAAATTAACTTCTTCTAGTTACATAAAAGGTTGTGTGGCAACCAACTATGCCTACAATTAATGCTTGGAGTTTTGATGTGTATTTCGCTAAGAATTTAAGATAGAACTACTGTTAAACTTGGTACAAATGTATAATCTCAATTACTTGGTACAAATGTACATACACCCTCTTTTGGATAATAACATATAAAACACTAAATAGACCAGTTTCCATGTCAAGGTAAAATGTGCATGAAGTTTGAACTTTGTACCTAACATAACTAGCAATGATTCTGCTCCTTGAGTTTGGAAATTAACTTCTTCTAGTTAATCAGAAAGTGACACTGAAGAGCTGGTAGATATTTGCACTCAAGCTTGTTGATTGTATGGCCAAAAACAGTATATTGCATTTAGATTTGTTAATGGACACAAGGGAAGTGATATATTAATTAGATCATACATATTTTAGCACTCGATATAGAGCTAAAATATAATGAATGAATGTTGGTTCATGCGTAATATCTTAAATGCGGATTAAAAGAATTACAAGAACTAAATAATATGATACATATTCATATACACTACCAAATTTAAGGGCATTAAAGGCATTTGTTTAAGGGCAAAACAAATGTACTGCCTGTAAAAGCAATTAATTAGAGGCATAATTACAGCTATGCCTCTACTGACGTTAATAAAGACCGATTAAATTGTCCGTTACCTATATTTGTTATAGAATAAAATAGAACATATAATAAACAAGAAGTCATTAGAGAGAATAGAAAGATAGGGAAAAGACTTTTATTTCTATTGCTTCAAGTCTGTACAATTTCTATTACATTGGCTTCTTTATATATAGGCTTTGGAGCTGATGTTGGACTTCTTTCCATGATGTGGGACTAAATAGAATATGACAAGAGCATATTCACTCATATATATTACAACACTCCCTCTTGAATATGCGTCTTCAAAATCTTAAATGCTCTGCTAACTTGAAGTTGTCTCATTTAAAACATATATGATGATTGTTCCCCCTTATAATTATCTTACTTGCATATATCCGTACAGTCGATACAACTATTATATGTTGCCTTCAAAATTCAATCAGGAAAATTCAATGGGAAAACCTTAAACGAGAAAAAGAGTACAACATCTGACATTAATATCATATTAAAATGATATTCCTCAAAAGAGTTTGATGCTTCAAGATCAAAATAATGCCTCATTAAAAATCTTTTTGTAAAAAACCCCGTGGGAAAATCATAAATAAGGAAAAAAGTGCAAATTTATTTCATCTTTAGGTAACATGTTTTACAATGTTACCATAAGGGTTGATATTTCAGGATCTGGATAATGCCTAATTAACACCTTAATAAGAAAAACCCAATGGGAAAAATCTTAAATAAGGAAAAAAAGTACATTATAACTTATTTTTATATGCTCCCCCTTATTTATAACTCATTATTCAATTAGTCTATTGATGTAGTTGATACATGCTAATTTTGTACATCAACTTCTCGAATGTTGATTTGGAAATTGCCTTTGAGAACAGATCTACCCGCTTTTCTTGAACTGAAAATGTTTCTCCTCTTTTTTGTTATCGTTTCATTCATGGGTGAAGAGAAATTTAGAAGAAATGTGCTCCATCCTATCACCCTTAATATAATTCACTTGAATCTGAGCCATGCAGACTGCCTTGTCTTCTTCATAAATAATAGTTTACTTCATCAAAAAATGTTTGATACTTCTGGATCAAAATGTTGCCTCGTTAAAACCTTACTAAGAAAAACCCAATGAGAAAAATCTTAATGAAGAAAAAGAGTACAATATACAATGTTATATTTACTACGTCAAAAGTAGTATGATACTTCTGGATCAATGTAACGCCTCGTTAAACCTTAATAAGAAAAACCCAATGGGAAAAATCTAAAATAAGGAAAAAGAGTACATGATAACTTACTTTTGTATGTTACTTTTGGGTTGATACTTCTGGATCATGATAGTGCCTCATTAAAACCTTACTAAGAAAACCCAATGGGGAAAAACTTAGTTAAGGAAAAAGAGTGCATTATAACATACTTATGAATGTTCCCCCCGATTTAATACCTTCCTCTGAATTCGTATTCTTCTTTCAATAACTCAAATTGATTACAAATACTTCTTAATAAAGTTTTTTTTTTTTTTAAAAAAAACTTCATATGCATTTCCATGCTTCAGACATGTTTTCATATTTAAAATGCCTTCCTTTTGTGATTTGTATGTTAATAATATTCATTTAAAAATACACTTCAAGTGCTTATAATTTTTTGTTTCAATCGGACTTATATACTGCAATACATATTTGATGAATAAGACAACTTTCATTACTAAGCATGAAGTAATCTACTCATCTTGAAGTATATCAAGATTTTCATTACAACAATACTTAGAAGAATGAAGTATATCAAGATTTTCATTACAACAATACTAAGCGGGAAGTAATCTACTCCGCTTGAAGTATATCAAGATTTTTATTACAACAATACTTAGAAGAATTTGTAATCTATCATCCATGTTCTTGATATTCTTTATAATAACAAATGTTATTTATGTTCTTCAGGAACTTATATATTATAATAAGTTTTGCTTATTGCAACTACCACTTAAATGGATATTAATAGTTTCATTACAACAATTCTTGAAAGCAGGAAGTGATCTACTCATCATGAAATATATCAAGATTTTCATCACAACAATACTTAAAAGAATGTTGTGATCTACATTTCTTGCTCTTTGCATTATTTATCACTAACAACGTAATTTAAATTCTTCTGAAATTTGTATACTTTCATCGTTTATACCTTCAGGGTATTGTAAGTATTTTAAACACTTTCACCACTTTAATCAATTCAATAATTTCTGAAAAATACAATGCTCATGGCACTTGACACTCTATGGTGCTTCAGTAACTTCTATGTGCTTTTGTCATTATATATATTTCTATTTTTATCTTATGAACTATAGGTTCATATCTTACGGACTACAGGTCCATATCTTATTTAGGAGAATTTCATGACGGTCAATCATGTTTCTCTCTAATATGAGATTTTTAATCCATTTATGAATAAGCGCTTTATTATTTATTAATTTATCATCGATGATTATTTCTTGTCAGTTTTATACATGATTTATTGAGATCTCAAAAATTATCATGCTTTAGGTACCTAAATCACCTCTGGGTTATTTTGAAAATCATGTCATGGGTTTCTTTTAAAGCACCCTTAAGTGTTTCTTTAGGAACACTCACCTCCTTTATTTTGCATTTTTATGACTTACTCCAAAAATATTTTGAACTGACTTTTATACCACATTTTCAGCTGTGATTTACACCTTTTGATCCTTCGGGGGTTCATATGTATATTGGAGAAAGTCTATTAGGGACATGATTGATAATTTATGCAAGTTACTTAATATTTTGCATAATTCTATATGTTAGTAAATATTTAACATCAATTATTCCTTTATCCTCTCCTTCAATGTTGACAAACATTGTCACTTTAATTAATAAACCTTCTTTGGATCTCATTTTGGATCCGTTATCGCATTATAGCTAGCAAATATATTAGATGTATTTCAATTGTAGGAGGATAATGTTCTTATTAGTTGATAAGATGCATTCATATTGCATTGTTTATTCCCTTTCAACGATCTGATGACTTGGAAGAATTTTCTATCATTTGAATATGCACATGACTTCAGGTCAATCAATATTGATGTCAATCAACTTTCTGAAATATTAAATAATATATGCATAATTTATAATATGAGCTCATGACAACTTCAGGTTGTTAATTAAATGTTCGCATATATGTGCATATACGTGTGTCCACGTACTCCATATGTAATTGATTTGCATATTCTTTCATTCAAGTTACCTATTTTAGAACAAATTGTTCATAAGGTTCCAACCATTAATTTTTTCTTTTCAAGCAATGTCAATGTGAATCTTAAAAATCGTATCATAATATCCAAAATATCTGATTTGGAACTATATTGAACTTCTGGTTCAAATGAAATATATGTACATTTTTTAGTTGTTAATCCATATTGAACTTCTGGTTCAAATAAAATATAAACAATTTCAAGTTTGTTAAACTGTATTGAACTTCTGGTTCAACTGTATTGAATATCTGGTTCCACTATATTAAGCTTTTGGTTTCACTGTATTGAACTTCTGGTTCAAATAAAATATGTAAACAACTTCAAGTTGTTAAAATTTTTCTTCAATACAATATGTAAATATAAATATATAAGCAAGACACAACTCATTTTGAAAATTATGCACTCTTGGGATGCATTATCATTGTCGCATATGATGTAACTTCTTTAAGAAGTACAATGTTATTATTTCACATAGTTACAATAAAGCTTCAGGCTTTTAAATTATGAAGTATTTCAAGTTCATTGATTAAGGAACTTCAAGTTTCTATGCATATATATATATATATATATATATATATAAACATACATATTATATCAAGTTTATAATTTATGATGAACTTCTGGTTCTCAATCTTTTAACATACTTCTAATTTAGAAGCTTTTACATTCTTGCTAATTGTCAAGATTTCAAACTTGTAAACTTCATCAAAAAAGTTACTTTTTTTCCATAATTCAAGACTTCAGGCCATCGATCTGAGTTAATACAACTTCTTCCATTACATTAGATATTAGTTGCCAAATACATTGACTAATAATACATATGTCTATTCTTATTTCAAACATACATCATTTAACTTACAATAGCCAATGCTTTTAATACATTTATAATAATATGGTAATACAGTATATATTACCATAACGATACATTTAATGCATTTATTATAAAAATAACGAAAATAACCATTATACGGTCTAAATATATGAACCAAATAACTAAATTTTACTTAAATCAGCATAATTAAATTTGGATCTAACTACAGTACTGATCAACGACAAAACTGAAATAAACAACTTATAGTTGTATTGCATTCTCAATAATCATAATTTTTTTTACATACCATATACATGTTTAATATCTAATCGAGAGTTGGTAAAAGTGCATAATTACAGAACTGAGATTTTACATTCTTTAGTATGAATAATTCCATAAACTTGCAGATCTATACATAAAATTCACAACATAAAAGTTATATGTTTTAGGTTCAAATTATATAATCCATATAAAATCTTTTATATCTTTTTTTATATCAAAATATCTCTTACCATTATAGAAATTGCAGGTTCTAAGTTTTCCATTTTTGTAATAAAAATTGCTTCTGCATACACTTTAGGTGTGCTAAATTAAGATTAATATTTAAATCTTAGCTTATGATCTTCAAGATGCATTTTTTTAGGAAAAATTTGTGAACTTTTTCTACAAATATTTTATCACCTTTAATTGCAGAAATCTCTTATGGAGATATTTTATTATTTTCAAATAAACATGTCTCTTCTAGAGATATTTTAACATTTTCAAATATAGAAATATCCTCTAAAGATATTTTGTTATCACCGCTTCTGGGATGAACTTATCTCCTCCAGAGATAAATATATACAAACTATTGAAATGTTATATCAATATACAGAAAGACATATCAAACCTTAAATGCATTAACAAAATTAGGTGCATTAAATAAAAATGAGAATCAACAGAGAAAAGAAATCACTACTTCTGGAGTGTATGATATTCCTTCAAGGAACATATCTTTTATTTATGTAATTGCAATACAACAAAAAAATCTCTAACATCTCTTCTAGGATGTTGGATTTGCTACATGAAATTAAATCTCTAAAACATCTCTTCAAGAGATTAATATGCATATTATATCTTTAGAATATTCAGTTAATATAAACTGTACATGAAAGATGTCAGTTAGATGAAATTCGTTTAGAAATTTTCTATTGAATCCAATATTATTATCATATATTATAATGTGTGCCTCTTTTAACTTCTTATGGAAGTACAATCCTTTTATGTCATATTTTTAAGAAAGCGTTGGGCTTCAATTTTTTTTTCTTCAACATATGAACTTCAGGTTCATATTATTTCATATTCCAAAGAATTAATATACTTTATGATTTTTCATTTGTTTATTAACTTTAGGTTCTTCATTTGCATATGAACTTCAGATTCCTCATTTGAAAAAAAAATTGTATATGAACTTCATGTCATATGAACTTCAAGTTCCTCATTTGAAAGAATTGGTTTACATTATGGGTTTTCAATCTCACTTCCAGTGGTAAATAAATATTGCTACTGAATTTAAATGCTACATCATTATATTTTATACCCATAATTATGTTGGATATACATAAAAAACAATATTTTTTCAAGAGATATTATGTCTTTAGTCTATCCAAAAAAAAAAAATTACATACGAAAAGTAATAGTAGATTGGAAAGGACAAACCTAGTCTACCTCTACATCATCAATAATGTAAACAATACATATATAATCAAATCTCCAATTGGATTTGGAAAACTCAAAATTAGATCCACAAAGAATTGAAAGAATATATCTATACATATTTAGAATCAATATAGATAATTATATCTAAAAAGTTAGATCCGCTAAAATAGAATCTAGATCTACAAAAACTGAAATAGAAAACAGATCTAGAAGTATGAATCACATCTAAGCAAAAGATACAACAAATTCATAGATATAAATCTAGATGATTTCAAAACATAAAAAACTTAGATTTAGTGGAATCTCATGCTGATAACGTGTTATAGAATAAAACAGAACATATAATAAACAAGAAGCCATTAGAGAGAACAGAAAGATAGAGGAGAGACTTTTATTTCTATTGCTTTAAGTCTGTACAATTTCTATCACATTGGCTCTTTTATATATAGGCTTTGGAACTAATGTTGAACTTCTTCCCATGATGTGGGACTAAATAGAATATGAAAAAAAAAAAAATCACTCATATATATTACGATAATAAGAAATATAGTTTGTATAGGGGCGAAAGATAAAGGATAAAAAAGACTTAAATACGATACACGTCATTTTTCTCACTTTCCCAATTTTTACTCTATTTCCAAAACCCTAAAATCGACGCCCCCATCACTTCACCAGAGAAAATTGTGATAATGAAAAAAAAATCACTGATTTGGGAGCGATTATGGTTGACTTAGCGGCGACTGTGATTGATTTGGAGTGGATGTGGTTGATTTGGAGATGGCATGCTTGTTTATATCCATCACATACAACTCAGATAATCCCTTTCCTATTTTCTCTTCAGTTCATCATTTGACGGTAAGTCTTTTTTTATACCTTCTAGTCTATATTAAGAACGTTCATTCGTTATGGAATATATTTGCAAGTTGATGAAATACTCTTTCTAATCTACCATCAAGTGCTTTGAAATTTCAGATTTTGCAAATGTACGTAACAGATCTAGTTGGCATAATGTAGCCGAGTATTTGTTTTTTTAATCATTAAAAATGCGTAACATAGTATTTTTAATTTCTTTCTCCTTGACAATGTGAAATTTGAACACCACTATTCAGCCTAAGCCATATATTCTTTAACTGAAAATTCACTTGTAGAAGATGAACAAAATTGCAGTATTTTTAGTTTGTTTTTGTGCATCATTTATGTTGGATGGTTTAGTGTAAATCCAAAGATAAACTTGTGCAGTTCTTTTCAAATTTGGCTGAGTTCTTTTCTCTCTTCTTCCTTTTTTTCTTCAGTCAAACAACAATGACGTTATAGTTCTCTTTAAGTAGCTGTACGTATGCAAAGGGCATTTTTTATATCAAGAATTAAGGATTGCAAACCATATATATCTAATATATCCAAATTATTTGATTTGGATGCGAGATGAAATCTTTGTTCTTTTTCTAGTTCCATGTAGTTCGTAAGTATGGTTCTATAATTCATTTAGTTGTTGCAGTAATTTGGTATGTTAAATTTTTTTAACCTTCCATAATACTTTTGTATGACCACTTGTAGCAACAATGGTTTTACCATGATCTTTTTTACTTAAGCTTGTATAAAAAGGGTGAACAAATACTAAATAAGCTTCAGTATAAGTTATTTTAGTTGTAAAACTTGTGAAAGGTGATAAGGAATTTGGGATTTTGTATTAGTTATTCAATTCAATTTCTTATGTGTAATTAATATGATTAACATGGTATATAACATAAATAATGGTGCTGGGATGTACAGTCATGTCTAGCAAGATCCAAAACATGTGGTTCAAACAAGTTCACGAGTAAATATGAACATTTTCCTAGCATTCTTAGCAATAATGTTAAGTTAAAACCCAGTATGTATGCTTACTTAGAATACTTATTTAAAGCCCTTTGACAGTAAATGTGCTACATATTATTTTGCTAGATTTCTACGATTGGAACCGAGCAAAGCTTTGATATTGCGATGGGGTTGAGGCGATTCTAGATATAGAAACGTTGTAAGTGATATGTTGTATTATATTAAAATTACAACTTTACAAAAGATTAATTCATTACTTGCGATCTCATGGAGAGTACCTTAATTAGATATTTGATGCTATAATTGTATAATTAAAATCAAAAGGAATGCTCAATGCTAAGAAGGTAAATTTTATTATGCACGTTGCCTGATATGAAATGTGAACATAATTATTTTATTAATTTTTGTTTGTTAATGATTATGATTAGTTTTAACTTCATAGATGTTCTATGTGTGGCCTTGCTACTTTCTTAGTTTGTATTGTTGCTCAAACATCCTTTGGACTAGCAGTTCATGATCCGAAATTATCACATAAATATGCCAAAACAAATATCACATTTCTAAATGAAAATACTTGTGTAAAAGTCAATTTAATTAAATTCAAACAACACAGAAAATTTTGAAGACGAGCAATCTCAACTCAAAAGGGACAAATCATAGATTAAGACCTTATAAAGGTTATGAAAATTGTATGCTTGGCATTTTACTAGATGAGCATGAAGTTGTACAAATATTAAAACCATCAACAAAATAGAAATTAGTCACATAGAATTTGTTGGTATTTGTCGTTTCAAAGTTACATAAGCGCATTTTCAGTATCTCACAATTTATTCTACCAGTACATCAAATGCATCCATATATACATAAACTGTGTCATTTAGTTATAAATAAAGATATGAGATATATACATTTATTTGTTCCTCTCTAGAGGACTTGAATAGTTTATTGACAATGAAAGGTGATTGTTTTGATGTTTCATGTGAATTAATTTACATGTACAATTAATTTTAAAAGCACTTGGTTGATTTGAAAAACCTTAGGATGTGAAATGATAACACCTGAAAAGAAGTAGATTTCTTTTCAGGACATTTCAAATAAGGTACTTTTCTTCGTTCTTTAAAATCGGAAGATAACATGTTTCAGTATCTTTCATGAATTGATGACGACTCAAATCATGTTCTGATGATTCACACTTCCATTACTACTTTGATTGAGCCACTAATTTTTGTGCTCTATAACCTTATATAAACTTGCAGTAACATCCTATTCAACAAGCACATTCTTTGAGCAATAAAATCTCCAAACAAATTTCAATAAATTAAAACAAGCATGCTTAACCATAACCGGATCGCTGTTTCCGATCATGAGGGTTCATATTAGAAATAGATGAGGATTACAAGTAACCTATATAATGTAGATTCAACTCTACTGTCCTGATCATTTTTTGAATCATTTCTTCTTCTTCTTTTCCAACTATGTTTAGCTTTGGTTCATAGTTATCATACACTCTTCATCTAGCCAAAATAGTATTGATAACAAATTTTTTTTTTTTGAACCTCAAAGATAAGTCCATCAATTTAGACTTTTTTTTAATTGACGACGAGTTAAAAAATGCAAATGACAAGCATAATTTTTCACTCATTTAAATAATGGTATATCTTAACTCACTGGTTAAAATATGCATTTAGAAAATAAGTAACAGTTGTAACAATTTAATTCTACTCAATTAATCAATTACATTTTAAATCCTTTTTATGATAATTCATGATCAAACATCAAACCCTAAATAAACTTAACATTAGGTGAAATTAAGCACGAAAAAATAGTTAATGTTCATAGATAACCAAACCTTAGGAAAATGATAAACAATTAGTGAACTTTTCATTAATCAACGAACATAAAATGTGTAAAAGTCGACAAAATTTATAGCAATTTGTTGCAAGATAATTTACGTCCACAATGAATATTCTTAGTTGCACCATGTAAACAATTTGGACTAATATGGTTTCACTTTTAGTGAATTTCAATTGAGTGGCACGCTGAAATGGTAAATTTATTTTGGCTTCGCAAGGGATTCAAGTTTTTTAGTTTCTTGTAAAGAGCATGATTGAAGTGTTGTGGTTAAAACAAAGCCAAGAGATTCTATGACGTAATTGATGATTGTAATGGATTAGACACAAATAAGTACTATGTTACACCTAATCTTACTGATCTTAATTTGGACAATCAAAAACTAGTGCAAATAAGGACTATTGTTCATGGTGATCTGTTAACAAAATATTGCCACCGCATGATGTAGACGATTACATAGTTGAAGAGGATGACTTTAGGGAAGATGATGATGAGATAGTGTTGATGAAATTAATATAATAGTTCTAAGTTCAAAAAAGTTAAATTTTATAATATATGTTTATGTCAAGTTGAATTTTCCGATATATTGTTTAAGTTATGTTAAATTTTCTGGAGTTTGATTTGAAATTATGTTATGAAATATGATTATTAGTTTTTTTCTTTTCTTTATTTCGATAATTTCCATTTTAGTGTAACTATTCTTTCTCATTGATATGTTTTCTTGGGCGAAAGCATACTGAGTTAATATATGGATCATGTTTTAGTTGTAGAAACAAACCAAGCAACTGAGATTCATGCATGAGTACATGTTTATTTTTTTAGTTCCATTTTTCTTTTTTATCCACTTCCAAAGAGTACACATGAATATAAATTGTCTTAGTTTATGTTGTTGATGTTTGTTATTGCACTATATCAATATCATTTAATTAGTAGTATTTTTGTACAAGCATTTATCGGAGTGAGATGAATATGTAAGCCTTCATCCAAATAAAAGATTGGAATCGCTCGATAGATTCATCTTTTGAATTTTGATCCATATTTCACGGTGCATTTTGTTTAACCAGCCATTCACTCACGTAGCTATGCAAAAAAAAATTACTATGCATATAACATATTACAATTAGTGCAGATTATTTAAAGCTTACACATATCAACCATTTTTTCTTTGAGTGTGATATATGTTTTATATTTTCTTTTGTTATTGTTCAGATGACCTACTCTGGTTTACATTCCAATGATGAAGATCATCCAAATTGCGACATATTTGGAAATGATGGCTGTGGACTTTCTCTTGAAATCTAGTTTATTTCTATTAAACTTTGCTTCTTGGTTAGTCACGTCTTTCCTTGGACCAAACATTTAATTTGTGTACTGCCTATTTCTGTATTAATAGAAATTGAAATTTGGCCACGAACCTGATCCCATGGAAGCATATGAGTTTTGGTTCATTGAAGAAAAGAAAGAAACAGAAGTTGGGTCGATGTTGCTTTGAACTTGTTTGATGGCATGTATTAGACGAATTGAGGTAAAATGTTACGTTGTTTTAATCATTTGTAATCTTCCATATAGTCAGTTTGGTCTTTTGCATGAGAGTCATATTTGAACGTAGTGGCTTCGTCGTGTTTATGACATTGCACATATTCTGAAATGTAGGTAGAGGCCTGCTTTTGAGTCATAGACTGCTCTAAGCGGTGTAATTCAAATGATCAGCCTTAACATTCATATGTTCATTGTAACACCCTGAATTTTCTGTGAATATTAAAATTAACAATCCTAAGAACACTTAGTTATTAAATTGAGAATTAAGGGAAATAGGTTATGCCATTGCGTTCATCTCGAAATTCTACTTGGAATAGAGTCCAAGTTTTCGTAAATCAGACTTCATATGAGGAAGTTATGGCCCTCGGAAATTTCAGTGATTTTATATAAATTAAAACAGTTCAGAATAATAAATTCGAAATTCAAAAATCAAACAGGAAAGCGGGCTGGGCGGGAATTCTCCTGCCCAAGGCCAGGCCGACCAGGGGGTCGACCTGGGGGTCGACTTACCATATACAGGTCGACCAGGGGGTCGACCTAGCCCCTCGGGTAGATTTGAAATGTGATGATTTCTGACTCTCTACTGAGTCATTAGGGCTGATGTGGCTGTTCTAGATAACTCTATCTAGTCCAGATGGTTGGGATTGCTCCTATGATAATCTAACGGCTTAGATTGATTTAAACTTCTATAAAAGAGTGCCTATACTCAAACCCTAAACCTAAACAAAATTTGTCTCTTGGGCACCATGCTGCTGCTAGGATAGTTCTCCTTCCTAAAGCTTAGGGATTAGCAAGTCAGAATTCTTATTCAAAAGACGAACAAAGCATTCTCTTCTTTAACCTATCTTTGTGAGTGCTATTTCTTTCACAATATAATTAATAATTTAATTATGATGAGTTATAATTGGATTATGAGAACATGTCTATTGAATCACGTGATGTTGTTTAACTTTGTTATCTTATGTTGGTAGATTTATTTCATATGCTAGTTTGAATATGAATCTTATGCAAGTCCGTTTTTACATATGTTAATTCGTATGTGAATCTTATGCAAGTTTGGAACGTTAAATCATATGCTAATTCGTATGCGAATTTTATGCAAGTTTGGATGTTAAATCGTATGCTAGTTTGAATATGAATTTATGCAAGTCTATATGTGAATTGTACACAAGTTTATAGGTGAATCAAGTATATACATATGCTAGTTTATATGCAAAAACATGTGATAAATTCATATGCAAGTTGTAGAAATCTATATGCAAGTTTAGGTGAAAACTATGTTCACATTTTTAGGCGAAAAATTATATTCACATATGCAAGTTTATGTGAGACCCATAATTCACATACGCAAGTTCACAATTTCATGTTTAGATCTATATTTAGATTCATGGTAGTTTATGCAAATATATGATTCTATATGACCATTGTCTATGTAAATTATTGGCTATGCAAATTTATGTCATAATTCCTATTTGCAAGTTAGATCTATTTTTTTATGTGTTATGCAAGTTGTGACGGTTCTTTTTTTATAAGTTAGACTATTTGCGAGTCTAACATATTTCATATTTGAACGCACGAATAGCATGGGGACAATGGGAAAATATTAATTATGTAAATTGTGAATTGGCATAAAATGGGCTTTAAAAGCATATAGTTAAATTGAGGCATTAATTGTTATAATTTTTATACCTAAAAAGTATGGACATAATTTAGGTGACAATTATGGACATAGTTAATTTGGAAATTATTGAAAATTTGAATAGGGATAATTAATTTAAATTGGGGTGAAATAATGTGTAATAATTTAATAAACGCCTAAGACACGAGGTTAGACTCGTTTGTGGTGTAAGACTGCCCGGACCCGTCCAGCAAATCCAGCAACTACAAACGGTAGTCTAATGTGAGAGGTCGAAGGCATAAATTAAATGCGTAACAATCGTAAAGACACGAGGTTAGACACGTTTGCGGTATAAGACTGCCCGGACCCGCCCGGCAAATCAAGCAACCGCAAACGGGAGTCTAATGTGGGAGGTCTTACAAGGTTACGGTTATAATGAATTAAGTAACACTTAACCAAGATAAACATGTGATGAGACATGGGGGTTAAGTGGGTGACATGTGAAATACGATTTGAAACACTTAACCAAATTTAAACATGTAAGAAGACATGAATAAGAAGGGGTTAAGTGGAAAATCTTAGTGGGGACCGAGCAGAGGTGGAAAGCTTGTGTCAAGCATGGGGTGACCCTTTTCAAACCAGTAACCCATTAAGTATCTTTGTGAGCTCGAGTTAGATCGAGGACATGACACACTTACTGGGTTTGATTGTAAGAGGTCAAAACGGGTTAACGGTGGCAACGCAAGTCCAACGGGGTCATGTGCGTGCGTGGGCCCGGGCTGGTAGGTAAGACGTTGTTGCATCGTGTAGATATAAGTCGTGAATCTTTAGTGGTATTGGGTTGCCACTTTGTGGAGTGATACACCCCACTATGGGACCAGCACGGGTATCTACGAGTTAGAGAGCCGATCGCATGGGGGTAGTGGGTACAACTAGTGAAGATAGGAGCATGCGACACCTATGGAGTCAGCTAGGGGTACACGAAACTACCATTATGATTATTATGTTCAATAGGCATGATCAACTTTTAGGGTGACTAGTAATGGTGCAGTATAATAATTATCCTATAGTGATTAGGAGCGAGATTAACGCCAGAATATTCCCCTTGTTCGTTTTGTCTTGCCCACTTGCTTTACTAGTTTATGCCTTATCCTAATTACTTTAATAATTATATTGTTAAAGTTATGGTACTCGCCAGACTTTACGTCTTACCCTCCTTTGTTTTCGCCTCTTTTCTTCCTTCCCTCCCCCTCCCCCCAGGTTCTCAGGGTGGGACTAGTGCTAATGGAGCTTGATTCGGATCTTTCTCTCTCTTTGGAAGTGCTTGGATTGCTGAAAGTAAAGTTCAGCTCATCTCTTTATGGCTACTTATGTTGGGGTTATGCTTTTTACTTCATGTACTCAGAAATTTTTTTGTCAAAATGGTTACTAAGTGTACTTGGCTTTTTATGTTGGTTTATGATGTTGTCGTAATCAAACTATTTCTCCACTGCAATAAAAGTTGTTTTGGAAATTTTCAAGTACCAATATATGTATCTGTCTTGTTCTATTCTGTTCTATTCACCAATAATACTCCATGAAAGTTAATGCATTCCCCTTGAGAGTGACATTAATGGACGTGGGGTGTTACATTCATATCTTATTTTTACCTATGATATTTGGGATATGGGATGCTTACATGAATTTAATAATTTCGATAATTTGACAGTGTTAGAGTTTAAGTGTTTTTTTAAATGTTAGTGAACTTGAATCATCCAGTCAGTGGTTTACATTCTCAAAATTGCTCCTCCTTTTTAGTAAAGTTAGAAAAGTAGGGAAAATACCATACTTAGCATGGATATTAAATGATGATGATAATACAATAGACATACATGATCTGGTCGAGATTTTACCTAAAACAAATTGGGTACACTGATTTTAGACTTATCCCTAAGATGTAGTTCCGCTTAACCATGATACGATCCTAGAGAAATAAAATAAGTTGCTTAGATACATGTCCCTTCATAGTTCCAATGAGAATTAATCAATTGGCTGTATCACATACGACATTTTGCGTGACCTGACAGTGTAAATGGATCCTTGATCAAGTTTGTTCTAAAATAATTAATGCTTCATCTCTGGTTTAAACATGTGATTTCGTGATTAAATTATACCATTAACAAGTCCATCATACAAATCATAATAATGTATCCTTATTGTCATGTTAGCATTAAAGAACTCTGTTGGATCGTTGTCATAATTGAATCAATTACATTTAGACTAGAGACCATTGATACACATTTGCTACTGCTTTATGTTGAAGTGATGACAGCTTTGCATGTGTCACATAGTGAGCATGAGCATGTTTTATATTTGTTCTTTTGATTTGTCACCCTGTACCCACATGGAAAATTTGCCATCATGGCTCGATCTGCAAACATAAGAAACATAGTGCATAGAATAATCCCAGAAACTCATTCTATACAGCAGCTGATATCTTTTAAACATGCAGAAATATACTTCACACATAACACAATTAATAACACTCACGTCAGATTAACAGTCCTACCATGAGCACCTCCTGCTCCTCATCATTCTCCCTGGGTGCCTCCTCTAGCAAGTTCCCCTTCCACTCCGGTACCAGAAAATTAAAGTAAAAATCCCAACAAATTGCAGTATAGTGACAGGAGTTGTAATTAACATGTATATTAATATTGGAACTGATTAGTTTTGATTCAGTAAATTTACCGTGTCACTTGCATAACGTCTTAGTTTGCAGATGTTTATTTTTGCACTTTATTTCCACTCTTTTCAAAATTCAATATTACTACTTATTTTTTTACTTTATTAAAATCTGACAAAGGATTGATAAATCTTTCGAAACTTTTATAGAAAATGCTACTAAGTGAGGTTCTTTACAAGTCAATGTTATGACATAGGCGATGGATGTTGATTAGCTAATTGTTGAAGATGATCAAGCAGGCACCATGAAGTTTCATTTTAGTCCTTGGGTAATGTAGTAGCATAGATCCACTGTATTTGATTAAAACATTGTTTATCTTCAAGATTGTTGACATAAAGTGTTAGATTAGTTATTTTATATTTTTCATATTAAAACATTGTTTATCTTCAAGATTGTTGACATAAAGTGTTAGATTAGTTATTTTATATTTTTCATATTAATATGATTGAGTTTAGTCAATTCAGTTGGAAACTTTGCATTTACTTTTGGTATTGTGCTAAGATGTTATAAATTTTTATTTTATATTTAAGTGGATTATAATTTGCTGTTATGTTTAGATAATGAGAAAGCATATTGTATTGTAGCTGTTGTACAACATTTTTGTAGACCTTTTTTTTACCAGTTATAATCGTACTGGTAGGGGCATTTGTGAATGCCTCTTACTATTATTAAATTACAGCTCACTGCTAAAAGAGTGATACCATTTGGCCTCTAGTATTTCTGGAATTAGTAGAGGCAGTACTTTTGGCCTTTAATATTTGTACATGCTGAGTTGGTGGCAGCACCTCTAGGGGCAGTTAAAGAATCCAATCCGCCTTTAATGCCTATTAAGGACGCCTTTTTTTCCGGCTAATCCTAATCTGCCTCCCATAACTTCAGGGGCGTTTTAATTTAATTTTCAGCCCTTATTTATTACAACAGAGGCAAATGTTTGAGCCTCTTTTACTATTAAATTTAGTAGTGTATAGCAAGGTGCAAAGTAATTGGAAATCCTTTTGGCACGGTTACGATATCAAAAAGAAGGGATGTCGAAATGATACCGAAAAATAGATCAAATGCATTCGAATGGTGTTAGAATATAGTGATGTGATTGCAACTCCAATTATTTACTAAACAAAACTAATTAACAATGGCATCAAAAAATTGTTGGAACATACCAATGTCATTTCAACATATTTTGTAATTTCGATTGTACAAATAAATTGCATCGGAAAAGTGTTTATATTTTCCGACGTCATTCCTATGTCTTCGGTTTGCTCATTCTTCAATTATTTTTCCATACTAATTTACGTATATATTATATATGTTTTATGTAGTTTTCAAATTATACTTGAACATTAAGGACAACGATTTCATTTTCCAATGATATGGTTTGAATTTTTTTTAATGTAGACAATTTTGCAATGTCAAACTTCGTTTTCGACCAAAATTACATGAGTTCTATTGGAAATGACTTCATAATTGATTTATTTTTTACTTAGACATTTAACAACATAACACTACAAGGAACATTACTGTTTTCGATAGAGGGTGGCGACAACTTCCGACGGTCTGTTTGCGGCCGTCAGAAACCGTCGATTATAAACGTATTTCCTACAGCCCGAGAGCTTTCTCCCTCATTTCCACTTTAGCTTCCCCAATTAACAGCTCCGCCTCCAAAACCCTAGAACCCTGAAACCTGTGACTTCTTGCCTCCAAACACCAATTTCTTCATGCTCGATCATTCCCAGCTTTAATTCAAACCTCCACCGAGATCAAATTCAGGTATAACCTCTTGTTTTGCTTAAAAATTCATTTTTTTCCTAAACCTATATTTGTTCAAATTATAAATCTAGGGTTATTTTTTGAGTGCAATTGATTCCAATGGTGTTGTTGTACGTTATAGCATCATGTTATATGTGTATTTCATATGGTTCGTTGACATTGAAATTTTTGTGTCCAATATTTGGTTGTAAATCAGCGATAGTTGCTGTAGGAGGCTTTTAGTCTCATATACTAGTGTTATGAAATCAAGGGAATTGCTTTCTCATATATATATATATATATATATATATATATATATGAGTGTGTGTGTGTGTTTCTTCGAATGTGGATAAAAATATAACATAAAAACGTCATGCATTTTATTGTGTTGTGTAACATAAAATATAACATAAAAATGTCATGCATTTTCAATTCCAAATAAGTTAATTTTTGATTTGTATGTAGCAAAATATAACATAAAAATGATTTGTATGTACCAAATTTAGTTTAATTTTTGGATATTAAAATGTTAAACAAATTCAATTTTTATAGTTGATTTAAACTGTATTTAAATTAAGTAAAAGGTAGAGAAGAATATAGTACTCCAGGGATCATATGATAAAAAATTTGAAATTGAATACTTATTATAATTTGAATTGAAAAATGATAGAATATATGAATAACCTAAAAGTTTTAAATAGAGTTGGATACCTAAAAGGAATTTAATTTTAATCCAACTAACCATGTATAGAAAGCATGTAAACGGACTATGCAATTTTGTCTAATATCTTACTTAAAAAAATATGGTGCAGATAAAACAATTATCTGTGAATGACGAGAATTTGTCATTATGTTGTAAAATGTTGTTCGCATCTACATCATGTACGATTGAAATTTTTGTATCATTAATTTATTTTTTTGCAACATAAACGTAGTTTATTGTTATCTTTTAAAATAATTTGTTATGTGATAGGTATGTCATCCAGAGGAAATTCATCAGGCGATGGTTTTGCTCCATCGCAATCCTCGAAGCGTCCCGTTAATGTCACCTTGATCCCTACTGGTACAAGTTAAAAAACAGTTTACTTAGCATTTACTTTTTTTTAACCATAAATACACTTATGCATATCATATTGAACAAGGGGTATTTGACTTTCTGTCTTCTAAGGTTCTTTTAAGCGCATCGACAGTAGCATATAGGGTGCAGTTGTCGGCGTGTTGGCCGAAGTGGGATATGATCCACCTCACATACAGGAGGTTATTTGGCAAGATGTCCTTATAAGTATTTTTTTTATATTTTTTCATATTAATTTTTTTATTCGCTGATAAAATGGACATATTTTATGGATATTGTTTATTTAACATGAAATAAAGGCTGAGATTGATATAAAGACACATGACTTATCGTTGGCGCGAACCTATTGGATGACGAAGATGAGAAAGAATTATAAGGATTGCATTTCAACAATGAAGAAAATGAGGAAGAAACCTAGTTGTTTGGGACAAATTGTGTGGAACGTATTTCTTAGGCTTTAGGAAAGTGCTGAGGCGAAGGTAAGTGTACTTTTTTTTATAAATTTTAAAAAATATTTATTTGATAAGTAATGTATCAAGTTTTGATCAAAAATGTACAGGAAGAGGCCGTAGGAAATTCTGCAAATAGGAATAAAAATTCAGTCACACAACTTGAAGGATCTAAGTCGTTTCAGCAATATCGGCAGGAGTTGGTATATTTTATAAATGCGACTTATAAAAAGTTAATATATTATATATGTTTGAATGTTTAATAATTGTATGTATAACAATCAAATTCAAGAGGCTGAGGGGTTCGGACCAGTCTCATACCTGGATGCATTTACTCGCACGCACGCCATCGAGCATACTGATGCAGATGGGAACATCACATATTCATGGCATGATGAAAAATCCAGAAAGAGCCAAGTAATATTTCATTTTATGTATAAGTATTTGTAGTAAATGTTAATTATAATAAATTAATTATAATAAAAAATTAATTACATATTCATGGTGATGTAGGAGAAGTTTATGGGGCAGCGGCAAAAGTGTTTAGCTGAGACAGGACAGGAGCAGCTAACGGCTAATGAGAAGGACATTATCTTTCAGTCAGTGATGGATCCAATGATGCGGAACAGGCGTTACGGCTTTAGCAATCAAGTGGTAAACAATTTTTCATTTATCAATGATTATATAAAATTGTTAACTGCCAATTTAAGTATTCAAGTTAACCTAAAATTTTATATTAGTCGATTTCATTTAGAAGATGAGTTAAAGACAACAAAATTTGTTTAAGAATTCACTTGTTTTAGAAATATCACGAATTTGGATTTCATTAGCGGTATTTTACCCTCGTGTCATGTGGTATGCTACATAATACACAGATTTGCATACAAGTGCACTGTTTTCAAAAAATAAAAAATAAATAGCATAATACAAGTTAATAAAGAAACTTAAAAGTTTCCATCTATCCAAAGTCTAATAATAATTTCTTAAGTAAAATATTTGGCTAAATATCCTTCTTATTTCCTCGAAAACATTAATCATTAAATTTGATTTTAACCTTTGAAATCATACTTAATGAATGAAACTATATACCTTTACTTTATCTAAAACATTTGTGCTAAGATATATGCTTTAAAAATAGTATTAATGGAAGTCAATATCAACTGGAAGTAGTAACACATCAAAACATTAGTCAATAGAGAGAAAAGCATTAAGACTAAACTTATAGATAAAGAGCAAAACATTACCACCTTCTATTCAATTAAAGTCCAAATAACAGTTGCGAAATAATAACTTAATGTGGTATGCTACATAAGTAACTCTAGTTGAGTAATATGGCACCTACTTATTTAACTCATCATCATCATAACCATGTACAACCGGTTTTAGTAACAACGTTTCTTCTCTCTGATCACCAATAAGTCCATTGCCTAACTGATGCCAGATTAAAAAATAGTAATAAATAAACAAACTAATTAAGATCACTCACTGAAATTGTATTGCGCGGTGTTATCATCATGCACTTTTATTTTTTTGGGCAAAGCATCATGCACTTTTATTCTTTATATTATATTATAGTTTATAAAGCAAAGCGTTATTGTTTGTTGCAAGTTATATTTTAGTTAACGCATCTCATAAGAAAACTAAGTTCAAATATTTATTTAGTTGCATAATTATGTACAGGGTACCAGTTAGCAGGCACGTGGCAGACATGTTAGATCTGATTTATATCTGCAGAGCTTGTGCGGTTGTCAGCTAGGGTGGCAGAGCTTGAGACCAGAATCGCCGTCAAACCACTGAGATGACTCAGCTCCTAGAGAAGCTTTTGGCGGAGTTTGAGCAGCAGCATGGACTCGTTACCTCTTCAACCGATTCCGCAGATGCTGCTCAGTGATAGAGTGTTTGGTATGTTTTTTTGTTGGGCTGGTATGACTTTAGTTTAATTTTTTGATATTTATTATGATGGAACGATTTATGGTTAACTTGACAGTATATTTTTTTGTGTTGGACATGGTGTTGGATTTGATGTATTCCTAATATTGTGATGTTAGACAGTGATATTCACATATTTATGCAGTGTATATTGGTCGTTTGGGTTTGTGGTTTAATTTATGCTGTTTTCTTTGATTTTTTGATTTAGAATTGGTTTTATGTTGGTATTTCTTGGTATATGATATGTTGGGAGCCTAGATTGTGGCTGAGATATAATACGAGCTATAAATGTAGTTTGAGGGTTGAATAACAGCTGAAATATAAAAAAATTATGTAGCTTTACCGATGACTTCCGACGGCATATTGCTTCAAGTATGCAACGGTTTTCGACAGCTTGGGACGGTTTATTGGTTTGAGTATGCAACGATTTCCAACGGTTGACGTAAATTGTTGGAAACCGTTGCAAGCTGTCACTAGCCGTAGGAAAACACAATGACAGGCTCTGTTGAAACCGTCGAAATGACTGTTTATCGACGCCTTGACTTGCTAGGTTTTTAGCAATGGCTTCTAACGGCCGCCGACGGTTTTTAGCCATCGGAAATAACGTGTTTTCTTGTAGTTTAAATCATTTAATTATAATTCAATAACTTTGAAAAGAAAAAAGAAAAGTTGGTCAATGACTCAGTCTGACTGAAATTCCTGCTACCACTATATGCCTATGAAATTCAACCATGCACATTTTATACCATATGGGAGCTTAAATATACAATTTCATGAAACTACGAATCTGTTTGAACATCTATCTTATCGGATGTAAATACTTCTAGTTGTAAGTTGATTATTGAAATAATTAATTAATTAAGGGAATCGCAGATTAAACTGACTCGCAATGCCATGAAATTTTGTACTTAAGCACTTAGCAGCAATGCCAATTCCCTATAGTCGAATTTCCAAAAAAATAGTTTCGACATGCATCTATTATTAGTTAGGTTGTATCGAAAAATGATATGAATGTTGTGGATAAGTTAACATGCTGAAGCGTTTTTATCAGGATTTAGCATTATCTATTTAAATACTAATACAACTTAAAATCAACTATAAAATCACACAAGAACAAACAATTGAATGAAAAGAGAAGTAGAGACACGAAAGATTTAATGTGGTTCGAATGTAAGTGTCATACATATAGAAAGACCCAATAATCATTTATTTTTTCACTTGAAGACAGAGTACAACATGAGAAGAGAATGAATCACTCAACAAATTCCGCTCACTCATTAAAAAATATTAGAAAAAGGGATCACACAGAGCATATTATAGTGGAGAACTCTCTAATTTTTGTTATGTTGAAAAGATAAGCAAATGTCTTTATATTTATAGGTGCAAATATGAATACTTCCATCAAGATAAAGATGAAATATTTTCGAACTTTCCTAAGTTGATTTCAACACAAATTTAGCATATTTTTGTTCGTTTCCACGCATTTATCTGTTGAATGATTCCTCAAATCAATAAAACGTTTCTTTTGATATAAATTTATTATCTTTTCAATTTGTTTTCCATATTTGATTAGTTTTAAGAATCAATCAATATCTTCAGTTAATCAATATCCTTTCTCCTTGAAATATATTAGGATCGTCCAAGTTTAACCTTTACCGCGATTTTTATTCGTCAATCAACAAAAATGGTTATTGGACAGCGTCCATGAAGCTTACATATGCAGCGAAATTAAACTGATCAAGTCTGTGAGATACTCAAACTTGTTCTTAGAAAGTGACTTTGTCATCATATCTGAATAATTATATGTAGTACTCGCTTTCACAACCTTGATTTTTATTCTTTCTTTCTCAAGCATAAGAAATAATCATCTAACATCGCTTCACCTAATAACTATATGCCTGATTTTCTATAAGATGAATTTCACTCTGACCATATAAAAACAGCTCCACAATCTGTTGAACTATGGAAAGATCATTCAATAACTGAAGGTAAATACAAACCATTCTTAGTTGCTTCAACAATCGACACCTACTCGACCTTGATTGAGACGACCCGAACTTCCCCGGTAAGGAAAGCACGGATAGAATTGAGAACAGGACAAAACAGAACGCAGACGGAAGAACATTTCGTTGTTATTACAACAATTCCATCAGATACAAGAATATACAGCGTATAAATGAATAAATTACATTCGATAAATATCAGAGATTACAATAAATTACATAGTAGCGGAAAAATATACAAAACCACAACTAGAAGTGATACACGGATACAGAGCTTTCCGAGCATCGTTCCAGCTGTAAATCAGGACCCTGTGAATATAAATCTGCAAAAACCAAAACTACTAGCTGCCCGTGCGGAAAATAGGGGCACCCAGAGTTTAGGTTAAAACAATAAACTCCAGGTCAGTCATGTGACTGGTGTAAGAACTAAAACAGTTATTAATATTGGTTTTAAAGTTAGGTAAATCAAGGGACCACGCCGTATAACACGGAACGGGTTTCCTCCCAAGAATACCAGTGCATAAAACAAACAGCGCAATGCTAAATAAACAAAAATGAAGCTGTTATAAGACCCAGGTCCCATCACACAATGCAACGCAAGCCGGAGGATAGGGTTTTCCCTTATAACAGCCAAAGCATGCTTGATACGTTTAAAACACATTATTTGATACTATTATAGTGTATAGTGTCAAAACAATTTCAATCATAAGTATCAATCATAGGCGGCATAGCTACCATCTACTATGTCGCCATACTAGGCTCTACAAATAAAACCGAAACACACGTATTGGAAATTGGATTCCGTCATGAGCCGAGGCAAAGGGCAAGCTCCTCTCCGATTCGAGACACTCTAGCAAATGTCCCAGGACCCCACTATGATCCTTGGAATCGGCTGGGCCGGTCCTCTCTTACTTTTGAGGATTAGTTATTCCTGAACACACGTTTTCCGGTCCTTACAGACCTATATCCGAGGCGCCTCGTTTCCAACAACCACACAGGTGAAAAGTATATAAATGTCAGGGCTGGTAGGTCACTGACAGCACCCTAGCTAGAAAGAAACGTCGTGCTCTCCCAGCGGTCCATCTCCCGTTTTTGACTCATACCGAGGTGTGAGGTTCGCGAATTCACGTTATACACAAAGCTACGCCACACAGGCCGTGCTTTGATCATCAACCACAAGACTTTGCTTTTCAACAGAAGCCTTGATCAATTGCCACTTACGCATGCCACACTGGCAATTCACTCCATGCGACTGATGTCCATCGATATACAACCTCTGAGCTCGTACGTCTCAGAGAAGGGCGTTAAGCAAGAGAATAAATTCCCCGCCGCCAAACAGATGTATATTTAATAGAGATCAATCAACACAGAATAAAATCCAATGTCAGACACACAATCCATTTACAAGTTCGTTCTGGGTCTGAACGAAACCGGAGGCACTTTCCTCGCGTATCCATCCATCTCCAGGTACGTCTGGACGATCACCAACTGATTCCCTCATCCTGGGTGTACAGCCCAATCAAGATCATCAGTAACCACCCAAACGATGTGAAGACTTCCGGTCTTCAACCACCGTCTTCATCTTCGACATCTCGTCGAATCGGTTATTCAGAATGGGTAAAAACCCGGCCTTTCTGAATAACCCACGTATATGATAAACAAATGTTACACAAACACAACAAACGCCTCATTCCAATTCAGAATATTCTTTTATTCACAAAAACACATTCTTAGGGAAATGTTCCCATTAATTTTATCCAAGATAAATTCTTCTAAATTTATTCTATAATCTTCCTTTGGATATCATTTCAAACTAGTCGGGATTAGCGAACCACACCGAAGTAATTATTTGTTTTATTTCCCAATCCCAACCTATATATCCCATGGAGAAAAACTGGTGATACTCCATATCTAACACCACGGTGTTATCGGTAAAATTAATTACCATTTCACGTTCAAATCTAATTAAAGATTTAACTATCGCTTTGGAGCAAAACTGGTGATACTCCACTCTCGATCACTTTTCAGATTTGATAATTTAAATTATCAATTCACATTTTAATCTAATTAAAGATTCATTAAAACTTCACTTAGTTTTAATCTTTTCAAAAATCAATATCCTGCCTTTAACTGGGTTAAAGAACCAATGTCATCAAAAACACGATTCACGACAAACCAAATCACATTTGATATTAAATACAAGGCTCTGAATAGAAAATATATCGGCTTATATTCAATATCAAATTCTGAAACCAACAAATATCGTATTGGAAATAACGATATATAATATATCTTTCAAATTCCCAAAACAATATCTGTATAGTCACGAAATCCAACATCGAAATATTCCGAAGACAATTTCGATTCAACTCCACTTCCACTTCACCTATTGGGAATATTGATTATTTTTAAAATCATTTGCAAATTCAATTTATTTACTTTAAAAACAAATTGATTTTAAATTCTAGTTCAAAACTAGTTCATTTCGATAAAAATCCATTTTTATCTTTTCAAATGTGGAATTTTTCAACCCAATTTTTCCCAAATCATTTCTTATGATTTTACACAAATTATAGATATTTTTGATAATTTTATCAAGGCCTGTACAGTCGATTTCCACCAACGGCCATCGAACTGCACTTACAGCGACCTTTTTCGAATTTGATTTGGACATAATTCCAAATCCAACCGTTAGATTTCAAATTTCTAATATTCATTGGAAAGCTCTTTTCGATACGAACCCAACGGTTCCGGTTTTAGGAGAATCCAACGGTCGGATCTCCCGCAATGTCCGTTTGAAATAAATGGTCGAAATTCACGAACTGCCGCGGCGCGGCGCGTTCTATTCAGGCCATTATATTATATATATTATATATATAATATATATTTCATCGATTTCTATTTAAAACGAATTTTATAAATAGTTCTACATTCGTTTCTAAAACAATTCAACTTCTATATTCGATTTCAAATCGATTTGATTTCAATTCGACTCGAATTCATTTCAATTTTATGTAATTCGAATTCAAATTCGTTTCAATTCAATTCAAATTCAAATTCGTTTCAATTCAAATTGATTTCAATTTAATTTCGATTCGAATTCAATGAAATTTCAGTTCGTTTTCAATTCAACTTGAATTTGTTTCATATTCAATTCCATTCGAAGTCCTTTTATATTCAATTCAAATTCGTTTTCTTTTCAATTCGAATTCGCTATAATATTCATTTCAATTTGAATAAAATCGATATAAATATCGTTCACGTCAAAATGGCGCAAAACTAATCAACACGGCTTTATATTTTTCACAACTTCTTTATTCTATTCAACAAATGAATATTTATCCCATTCAACACATGAATCTATATTTCTTTCAACACACGACTAATCTCAACACATGAGTACTGTCAACCCATCACTATTTTTGTTATGTAAAATATTTTATAAAATTATGGTATCTATCGTTTGATTTTTAATTAGACTTCTACTGGGAAGTAGTTCTAATTTTAAATATGATAAAGATGTAAATCTCATTGTATAAAATATTTCACTCAACACATGAACATCGTAAACACATGACTATTTTTATATTCAACACATGAATTTTCTTTTATAATATTCCTTATTTTCCCGATTGGAATGAGGCTCAATCAATCACCATATAATGTTAATTATATGGATTCCATACAACACATGTATATAATAACATTGAAAAATAATCAACCATCAACCAAAGTGCACTACACTGTATAAGCATCAAATATAGATATCTTACGCTTATAACAGCCTGTCAATCAATCGATCGACATATTTAATCAATCAGGATGAGTGAACTTCAAATTTCATCCCAACATCCGTGTGGGGTTTCAAACAATCAAACACAGATTTTATTTGTGCAGTTGGGTGACGTGTAAAATTTATCGACCCAATCGATATCAGTCTAATCAGTGTATATAAACAAATCGGCCGATTTGTTTATAAATATTTATTTATTCACTTTCACGTTAAAAATTATATTTTTAACGATCAAACTATTTTATTTAACTTATGAATGTTCTATTCGGTTCATTTATTCAATAAAATGATATTTTTATTTTTCTAACATATTTTAGAAAATTTCGGCGGCATAACGGCACGATACTAGAAACGGGACGAGGCCTAGCCTTATCCCCGGTCTAGTGAAGGCCCACGCCATTCACACATCAATCAAATCCATTTCAGTTTCACCAAACAATTCAATTCAAACCAGTTAGACTAACCAACTACACAACCAATCAATTTAACAAACAAGCCATCCATGGTCTGTGGATGACGGGTGTCGGGTGCTACTAAGCACCGTCTGCATCCTAGTATATATATATAACTAGAAAGAGAGAATTTAGAGTGAGAAGTTCTCACCGAAAGCTATCCAATACCACGACTCTTCATTTATAGAAATCTTCTTCGTTATCCCATCTTCGTCATCTTCGTTGCCCGTAGCCACTACATATATAAGGATCACATTTTTATATTGTTCCTATGTATATAAAAAAATTCTATTTTTATACTGCTATTATATAGATAAGAATTCTATTTTTATCTTGCCACTAATATAAGAAAAAAAATATATTTTTATTACCCTACATGAATAAAAATCATATTTTTATACCGCCACTCATATAAAAATCGAATTTTTATTTCTCTTCAACATATATAAAAATCCGATCCTTTCTATTTAATCAACTATATAAAAATATGATCTTTTCTATTTAATCAACTATATAAAAATATGATCTTTTCTATTTAATCAACTATATAAAAATATGATCTTTCCTATTTAATCAACTATATAAAAATATGATCTTTCCCATTTAATCAACTATATAAATATATGATCTTTCCCATTTAATCAACTATATAAAAATATGATCTTTTCTATTTAAAACCACGACCTTTTTAAAGGAAAAAAACACTGATATTCCTAAATCTAAAACTAATTTCCTTAAATAAAATAAACCAGTCCTTTACCGCTATAAATATCAATAAGTAAATACTGAAAAGAAAATCGTATAAGAAATTAAAATAACTTACTGTATTAAGGTGGAACGGGGAGGAGAGGGTTCGCTGGTGGCTGCTGGTGAGGTGGAGCCAGCGCATAGGGCCAACGGTGGTGCGGGGGTTAGTCGACAGAGGTGGTGCGTGGTGGTGGGGCCCGCGGTTTCAAGTATCAATCGATGGGGGCTTTTGGGTTCGCGATTTCTAAAGCGGGGAGGAGCAGGGGAAGAAGGCGGAGGGGACTGGTTGCGACGGCGGCGCGTTGGACGGGGTGCGGCGGCGGTGGAATAGCGGGGGGGGGGGGGGGGGGGGCGAGATCGATTTTTTTTTTTCCTAATTTCTGAAATGAACTAACGGGGGGGGGCTGAGGGTATAGGAGAGAGGGGTGAGGGTTTTTTTTATTTGTTTATTTATTTTATTTTATTAATTTGCAAAAAGCAACTTTTTATTTCGAACTCAAAACGAGGCCCACCGCCTGTCGTCCATAACGTTTAACCCCCATTCCGAACACAATGGGATATGTTTCGCAAGCTGATTCGATCGTTACAATCAGTTTCCGTTGAATTTACATTTAAATCACTATATTGAATTTTAAACGTACATTTCAAATTATCGGGGTCACATATTAACTCGGAAAATTACAGAAAAATATTTTCTAGCTTCGTATTGACGATACGGTCCTAACAAAACTAGTTTCGTCGAATTCTGAGACCGTTAGAAAAATGGCCAATTTCCAGTCGATTAAAATCAACTGAAACTGGTCAAATACGTTTTCCTTTTCCACGCTCACATATTGATTCGAAAAATTATGAAATTTGAAACCTAGCAATATCTTGACATCACGGACCCAACAAAAGTGGTTTCGTCGAAATCCGAGGTCGTTTGCAAAATGTCCATTTTTAAGGGCCTGAATTCCATAGCGACTATTCAGAATTTTCAACTGGACATATCTTTTGATTCCCGCTATGAAATCTCGATTTGTCGGATTCGTTGGAAAGATATTATCAAATAGATCTTATGATTTTTGGTTTCACTAAAATCCGGATTGTTTTTCACCCGGTACATTCAATTGAAGTTTGAAATCGAATTATCGAACTACCACGCCATTTTCAATTCTATTTATAGTTATATATAAATATTTATATTCTAACGACGACGTATATAATATATACGTTCTAATTACATTCAAAATAATTTCTCGTTGTTTTTATTTAAAATAATTCATTTTAAATATTCAAAATTCGCTAAAATTGCCAAAATAAAAATTTTAAACTGGCCCAGATTTTCCGGGTTATTACAATCTCCCCCACTTAAAACTTTTCGTCCCCGAAAAGGAACAAAGTCGAAAGTGGTTTGATTAATCAACTCTACGCTCGATCTGGCTTCCCTTCTCTAACTTTTCAGTTTCTGAGAATTTTCAAAATTTCAAAAATTTGGCTAACACCCTAAATTTTTGAAAAATTTCGCCATAACCTCCCCTGCACCGGGAGCATCGGGGAATTTCAAATAGCTTCCCCGGTCCTTCAGATCTCAAAAAGAAAAAGAAAAAGCCAAGCGGCTAGCCAATAGGCTCATAAAATCATCATCACCCAAGCAAAACAGTAAATTATGTAGTAAACATGTACCTATTTGTCGGGCAAACAAATTTTATTCTCTGCTCTAGCCTCCTTGCTATGACCTGTTCAATGTAAGTATATGTATATGCAAGCAAATGCAACCAATTTCCAATACAATTCAATATTTGATTCAATTAGGCATAATGGTTCAAAATTATCAATCAAACAAACAAACAACACAAACATCAATCAATTAGTGAATTAACGTTTCAAATTCATAAATTTTGATATTTACAAAAAATCATGTTTTTGATGCCAATTCACAACAATGTGTTCTAGCTATATAGGTTTTGGTTCTCACACCAGTCTAATGGAAATATATAGAAATCACACCTTCGAAATTCGAATATGAATACTGATGATGATGCACCATCATCAGAATCATCCCCGGATGTCTAGAATGTGATTCTATATCTACCCAGTATATTGAAACTTCGACTATACGTTCATGACGCGTATACGCGAAATCTATATATACTCGATTGTCCATATTCAAAATAAATAAATATTCAAATACGTATAAAACGATTTAAATTTTTAAAACAAAATTGTTTTCATTTGGAAAAATATACTCTTCGCACTCGTTCTAGGATACTACTGATCCTATCTCTAACGAGTAATTCTAATTGGATATTACTAATCCAATATCTGATGAATTCTTTCGTATGGTTCTAATGTGTCTTGTTCTCGAGCTCTGTAAACCAAAGCTCTGATACCAAACTGAGACGACCCGAACTTCCCCGGTAAGGAAAGCACGGATAGAATTGAGAACAGGACAAAACAGAACGCAGACGGAAGAACATTTCGTTGTTATTACAACAATTCCATCAGATACAAGAATATACAGCGTATAAATGAATAAATTACATTCGATAAATATCAGAGATTACAATAAATTACATAGTAGCGGAAAAATATACAAAACCACAACTAGAAGTGATACACGGATACAGAGCTTTCCGAGCATCGTTCCAGCTGTAAATCAGGACCCTGTGAATATAAATCTGCAAAAACCAAAACTACTAGCTGCCCGTGCGGAAAATAGGGGCACCCAGAGTTTAGGTTAAAACAATAAACTCCAGGTCAGTCATGTGACTGGTGTGAGAACTAAAACAGTTATTAATATTGGTTTTAAAGTTAGGTAAATCAAGGGACCACGCCGTATAACACGGAACGGGTTTCCTCCCAAGAATACCAGTGCATAAAACAAACAGCGCAATGCTAAATAAAGAAAAATGAAGCTGTTATAAGACCCAGGTCCCATCACACAATGCAACGCAAGCCGGAGGATAGGGTTTTCCCTTATAACAGCCAAAGCATGCTTGATACGTTTAAAACACATTATTTGATACTATTATAGTGTATAGTGTCAAAACAATTTCAATCATAAGTATCAATCATAGGCGGCATAGCTACCATCTACTATGTCGCCATACTAGGCTCTACAAATAAAACCGAAACACACGTATTGGAAATTGGATTCCGTCATGAGCCGAGGCAAGGGGCAAGCTCCTCTCCGATTCGAGACACTCTAGCAAATGTCCCAGGACCCCACTATGATCCTTGGAATCGGCTGGGCCGGTCCTCTCTTACTTTTGAGGATTAGTTATTCCTGAACACACGTTTCCCGGTCCTTACAGACCTATATCCGAGGCGCCTCGTTTCCAACAACCACACAGGTGAAAAGTATATACATGTCAGGGCTGGTAGGTCACTGACACCACCCTAGCTAGAAAGAAACGTCGTGCTCTCCCAGCGGTCCATCTCCCGTTTTTGACTCATACCGAAGTGTGAGGTTCGCGAATTCACGTTATACACAAAGCTACGCCACACAGGCCGTGCTTTGATCATCAACCACAAGACTTTGCTTTTCAACAGAAGCCTTGATCAATTGCCACTTACGCATGCCACACTGGCAATTCACTCCATGCGACTGATGTCCATCGATATACAACCTCTGAGCTCGTACGTCTCAGAGAAGGGCGTTAAGCAAGAGAATAAATTCCCCGCCGCCAAACAGATGTATATTTAATAGAGATCAATCAACACAGAATAAAATCCAATGTCAGACACACAATCCATTTACAAGTTCGTTCTGGGTCTGAACGAAACCGGAGGCACTTTCCTCGCGTATCCATCCATCTCCAGGTACGTCTGGACGATCACCAACTGATTCCCTCATCCTGGGTGTACAACCCAATCAAGATCATCAGTAACCACCCAAACGATGTGAAGACTTCCGGTCTTCAACCACCGTCTTCATCTTCGACATCTCGTCGAATCGGTTATTCAGAATGGGTAAAAACCCGGCCTTTCTGAATAACCCACGTATATGATAAACAAATGTTACACAAACACAACAAACGCCTCATTCCAATTCAGAATATTCTTTTATTCACAAAAACACATTCTTAGGGAAATGTTCCCATTAATTTTATCCAAGATAAATTCTTCTAAATTTATTCTATAATCTTCCTTTGGATATCATTTCAAACTAGTCGGGATTAGCGAACCACACCGAAGTAATTATTTATTTTATTTCCCAATCCCAACCTATATATCCCATGGAGAAAAACTGGTGATACTCCATATCTAACACCACGGTGTTATCGGTAAAATTAATTACCATTTCACGTTCAAATCTAATTAAAGATTTAACTATCGCTTTGGAGCAAAACTGGTGATACTCCACTCTCGATCACTTTTCAGATTTGATAATTTAAATTATCAATTCACATTTTAATCTAATTAAAGATTCATTAAAACTTCACTTAGTTTTAATCTTTTCAAAAATCAATATCCTGCCTTTAACTGGGTTAAAGAAACAATGTCATCAAAAACACGATTCACGACAAACCAAATCACATTTGATATTAAATACAAGGCTCTGAATAGAAAATATATCGGCTTATATTCAATATCAAATTCTGAAACCAACAAATATCGTATTGGAAATAACGATATATAATATATCTTTCAAATTCCCAAAACAATATCTGTATAGTCACGAAATCCAACATCGAAATATTCCGAAGACAATTTCGATTCAACTCCACTTCCACTTCACCTATTGGGAATATTGATTATTTTTAAAATCATTTGCAAATTCAATTTATTTACTTCAAAAATAAATTGATTTTAAATTCTAGTTCAAAACTAGTTCATTTCGATAAAAATCCATTTTTATCTTTTCAAATGTGGAATTTTTCAACCCAATTTTTCCCAAATCATTTCTTATGATTTTACACAAATTATAGATATTTTTGATAATTTTATCAAGGCCTGTACAGTCGATTTCCACCAACGGCCATCGAACTGCACTTACAGCGACCTTTTTCGAATTTGATTTGGACATAATTCCAAATCCAACCGTTAGATTTCAAATTTCTAATATTCATTGGAAAGCTCTTTTCGATACGAACCCAACGGTTCCGGTTTTAGGAGAATCCAACGGTCGGATCTCCCGCAATGTCCGTTTGAAATAAATGGTCGAAATTCACGAACTGCCGCGGCGCGGCGCGTTCTATTCAGGCCATTATATTATATATATAATATATATTTCATCGATTTCTATTTAAAACGAATTTTATAAATAGTTCTACATTCGTTTCTAAAACAATTCAACTTCTATATTCGATTTCAAATCGATTTGATTTCAATTCGACTCGAATTCATTTCAATTTTATGTAATTCGAATTCAAATTCGTTTCAATTCAATTCAAATTCAAATTCGTTTCAATTCAAATTGATTTCAATTTAATTTCGATTCGAATTCAATGAAATTTCAGTTCGTTTTCAATTCAACTTGAATTTGTTTCATATTCAATTCCATTCGAAGTCCTTTTATATTCAATTCAAATTCGTTTTCTTTTCAATTCGAATTCGCTATAATATTCATTTCAATTTGAATAAAATCGATATAAATATCGTTCACGTCAAAATGGCGCAAAACTAATCAACACGGCTTTATATTTTTCACAACTTCTTTATTCTATTCAACAAATGAATATTTATCCCATTCAACACATGAATCTATATTTCTTTCAACACACGACTAATCTCAACACATGAGTACTGTCAACCCATCACTATTTTTGTTATGTAAAATATTTTATAAAATTATGGTATCTATCGTTTGATTTTTAATTAGACTTCTACTGGGAAGTAGTTCTAATTTTAAATATGATAAAGATGTAAATCTCATTGTATAAAATATTTCACTCAACACATGAACATCGTAAACACATGACTATTTTTATATTCAACACATGAATTTTCTTTTATAATATTCCTTATTTTCCCGATTGGAATGAGGCTCAATCAATCACCATATAATGTTAATTATATGGATTCCATACAACACATGTATATAATAACATTGAAAAATAATCAACCATCAACCAAAGTGCACTACACTGTATAAGCATCAAATATAGATATCTTACGCTTATAACAGCCTGTCAATCAATCGATCGACATATTTAATCAATCAGGATGAGTGAACTTCAAATTTCATCCCAACATCCGTGTGGGGTTTCAAACAATCAAACACAGATTTTATTTGTGCAGTTGGGTGACGTGTAAAATTTATCGACCCAATCGATATCAGTCTAATCAGTGTATATAAACAAATCGGCCGATTTGTTTATAAATATTTATTTATTCACTTTCACGTTAAAAATTATATTTTTAACGATCAAACTATTTTATTTAACTTATGAATGTTCTATTCGGTTCATTTATTCAATAAAATGATATTTTTATTTTTCTAACATATTTTAGAAAATTTCGGCGGCATAACGGCACGATACTAGAAACGGGACGAGGCCTAGCCTTATCCCCGGTCTAGTGAAGGCCCACGCCATTCACACATCAATCAAAGCCATTTCAGTTTCACCAAACAATTCAATTCAAACCAATTAGACTAACCAACTACACAACCAATCAATTTAACAAACAAGTCATCCATGGTCTGTGGATGACGGGTGTCGGGTGCTACTAAGCACCGTCTGCATCCTAGTATATATATATAACTAGAAAGAGAGAATTTAGAGTGAGAAGTTCTCACCGAAAGCTATCCAATACCACGACTCTTCATTTATAGAAATCTTCTTCGTTATCCCATCTTCGTCATCTTCGTTGCCCGTAGCCACTACATATATAAGGATCACATTTTTATATTGTTCCTATGTATATAAAAAAATTCTATTTTTATACTGCTATTATATAGATAAGAATTCTATTTTTATCTTGCCACTAATATAAGAAAAAAAAAATATTTTTATTATCCTACATGAATAAAAATCATATTTTTATACCGCCACTCATATAAAAATCGAATTTTTATTTCGCTTCAACATATATAAAAATCCGATCCTTTCTATTTAATCAACTATATAAAAATATGATCTTTTCTATTTAATCAACTATATAAAAATATGATCTTTTCTATTTAATCAACTATATAAAAATATGATCTTTCCTATTTAATCAACTATATAAAAATATGATCTTTCCCATTTAATCAACTATATAAAAATATGATCTTTCCCATTTAATCAACTATATAAAAATATGATCTTTTCTATTTAAAACCACGACCTTTTTAAAGGAAAAAAACACTGATTTTCCTAAATCTAAAACTAATTTCCTTAAATAAAATAAATCAGTCCTTTACCGCTATAAATATCAATAAGTAAATACTGAAAAGAAAATCGTATAAGAAATTAAAATAACTTACTGTATTAAGGTGGAACGGGGAGGAGAGGGTTCGCTGGTGGCTGCTGGTGAGGTGGAGCCAGCGCATAGGGCCAACGGTGGTGCGGGGGTTAGTCGACAGAGGTGGTGCGTGGTGGTGGGGCCCGCGGTTTCAAGTATCAATCGATGGGGGCTTTTGGGTTCGCGATTTCTGAAGCGGGGAGGAGCAGGGGAAGAAGGCGGAGGGGACTGGTTGCGACGGCGGCGCGTTGGACGGGGTGCTGCGGCGGCGGTGGAATAGCGGGGGGGGGGGGGGGGGGGGTGGGCGAGATCGAATTTTTTTTTTCTTCCTAATTTCTGAAATGAACTAACGGGGGGGGGGGTCTGAGGGTATAGGAGAGAGGGGTGAGGGTTTTTTTTAATTTGTTTATTTATTTTATTTTATTAATTTGCAAAAAGCAACTTTTTATTTCGAACTCAAAACGAGGCCCACCGCCTGTCGTCCATAACGTTTAACCCCCATTCCGAACACAATGGGATATGTTTCGCAAGCTGATTCGATCGTTACAATCAGTTTCCGTTGAATTTACATTTAAATCACTATATTGAATTTTAAACGTACATTTCAAATTATCGGGGTCACATATTAACTCGGAAAATTACAGAAAAATATTTTCTAGCTTCGTATTGACGATACGGTCCTAAAAAAACTAGTTTCGTCGAATTCTGAGACCGTTAGAAAAATGGCCAATTTCCAGTCGATTAAAATCAACTGAAACTGGTCAAATACGTTTTCCTTTGCCACGCTCACATATTGATTCGAAAAATTATGAAATTTGAAACCTAGCAATATCTTGACATCACGGACCCAACAAAAGTGGTTTCGTCGAAATCCGAGGTCGTTTGCAAAATGTCCATTTTTAATGGCCTGAATTCCATAGCGACTATTCAGAATTTTCAACTGGACATATCTTTTGATTCCCGCTATGAAATCTCGATTTGTCGGATTCGTTGGAAAGATATTATCAAATAGATCTTATGATTTTTGGTTTCACTAAAATCCGGATTGTTTTTCACCCGGTACATTCAATTGAAGTTTGAAATCGAATTATCGAACTACCGCGCCATTTTCAATTCTATTTATAGTTATATATAAATATTTATATTCTAAGGACGACGTATATAATATATACGTTCTAATTACATTCAAAATAAATTTCTCGTTGTTTTTATTTAAAATAATTCATTTTAAATATTCAAAATTCGCTAAAATTGCCAAAATAAAAATTTTAAACTGGCCCAGATTTTCCGGGTTATTACATTGATATTCGAAAAATCTGCTATAAAATTCAATTTTGATCTCTAATAAATTGAGCCTATGCCAAGTGCGAAAACATAGCCCGACATTGAATTCTAATTATCTCTTTCCCAACATAAACTAAATCACATTAACAACCTCTAAGAAATGCCACATCCACTCATTATATAACAAGCCATTTAGATAAGTTCCACGAAGAAATCTAAGTATCTACTTCACTATTTGTCAATGCTCTTTTTTGGGTTAGACACAAATTGACTAACAACGCCTACAACATGGACCAAATCTGGTCTCGTGCACAACATAACATACATTAAATACCAATAGCTATAAAACAAGATATATTAGCCATATAGCTCTTGACTTCACCTGTTGTAGGAGACAAGTCTTTTGAAAACTTGAAATGAGAGGCTAATGAAGTGCCAACCGATTTAGCTTTCTCCATACCAAATCAAAGAGGGTCTTCTCAATATACTATGCTCGAGAAAATCACAAGTCTCTCCGCTTTCTATCTATGAATATCTCCATTCCCAAAATTCTTTGTTCTTTTCCTATATTTTTTATATCAAACACTTTGCTGCTCTACTTTCAACTCTATGATACATACCATATTTCGAGATGCAATCAACATAAAGTAAAAGATATATCATATCTCCAGCACACCTCCTAAAAAACACATTGATCTTTGAAGTTTATATAGTAACCCTATGAAAATATAAACTTATCAAAACTCATAATCATGATATATGATATTACTTCAGTCAATGTAGAGATTTGTTAAGTTTTCAAACATAATCTTGTTAGAGAATATGAAACTCACAATGCGAAAAATCGTGAGTTTGCCAAATAGAAGCTGCAAACTGAAGAGTAGCAAGATCGAGCAACCATTTCAATATTATTAGAGAGTAACACCAAACACCAAGCATCAAACATTCAACTAAAACTCCAAACAACTCAATAATCTTCAATCTGAAACTCCAAAACAACTCAACTATCTTCAATCTGATCGATAAGCAAAAGATCTGAGCAACCAATAACAAAACTGTCCCGGATGTGTTTGTATGTTTGCATCCCCCAAGCATACAATGAAAACAAAATAAAACAAAATGGGATGAGTTTGCATATGTTTGCATCCTCCAAACATATCAATCGGAAACAAAACAAATCAACAAGGATGAATCAGCTTATGTTTGCATCCACCAAACATATCTTACAATACCATCTACCATATTCAATCAACATCAATTAACCTCCTGATAAACAGGGTTACCGATATAAGACATCAAAAGAACAATAAACATCTTCAAACTAATGTTACTCTCTAACAACTCAATCAATCCATCACCTTTACCTCAATTCAAACTGTCATACTCATCGTTACAAAACCAAACTACTTCTACCTGGAACAATCCACACAATCCTCTCACTTCTGTCAAGCCCCATACTTTACCACAGCACTGCAACAGTACACCACCATTCAAAAAAAAAATTGAATGCAATTCTTACCACCATTCACTGTCCATCCAGTCACATACACCACAAATACATCCAAACTGCTTCAACACCTTCCCTTATAAACCCACCCACTTCCTGCATCGTCTACCTGAAACTCAAGTCTCCACCAAAAGACCAACTCCACAGCCCCATCTACCAGAGCATCATCAACCAGCTATACACCAAACTCACCAAGCCACTATAGCAACATGACTATCCTATTGCCAACTTCAAACCACAAAACCTTCACTACGAAAAAAGATCCATAAACCACAACAGTATCCCTCAACCAACACACCAACCACCCACACTACCACCACAACTACTCCTTTAGACAACCCATAACTCCAAAATCGACAACCGTCCGAACCCATGAATCACCAAGACATAGTCACAACTGCCTTCCAACCACGCAACCACTTCATTCAACTTCATCCTTCACGCTCATCAAAGCCACACTGTCACCATCGCCTTAACCACTACTGAACCCCAATCGCCTTCCTCGATCCATCATAATCCACGAGCCAATCTAAGACTTGAAGCCTTCATCTCGCCTGAACCAATTCGCCTAAATCTGCCACTACAATCTTCCAATCCCTTGAACCGCCTTTTTGAACCCATAGCATTCACTCCCGGTCCAAATAAAATCAACTTCTTCCCGCTGTTTTCTGTAACCAGAGTACTTGGAGGAACAACCGCAGGCGGAGGGGTACCATCTCAGCAATTCCGGCAATTGCGCCTTTAAAAGGGAAGAATGGTCTGCCTCCCATTGACATTTTGTAAGAGGCGAGCCACAAATACCAGTGCTTAGAAATGAGTCCTTCTGCATAGATCTGAGCCTCTTGGGAATATATCTGTTTTTTCTATCATTACCCGAAAAGTTGAACCGCCAAAAAGTGGATTTTTTTTCAGTTCTCTCCTCTCTCTCTCTCTCTCTAACCTAGTTGTGATACCATTTAGTATTTGATCAAGAGAGAAGAGAGATTAAGCGGTAAAAGACAACGTTGTTATTGCTTTATTGATTGATTTTACAAAAGATACTTGCTTAAATTGCCAATCCTTGCCTCTATTTATACATAGTTTATCTGATTGGCAATGTAAGCAAGTATCCTTTATAAAATCAATCAATAAAACGATAACAATGTAGTATTTTATGTTTTACCGTTTAATCTCTCTCTTCTCTTGATCAGATTCTAAAAAATCTGACCTGCTAATATCTTCGAACTCCTCTAGTTGCCTCAAATAGATCTCTTTATCTAGATCGCTATGAAAGAATGTAGTTTTGAAATCTTGCTTCTCTAGTTTAATGGAATAATGAGAAACTAATGCTAAGAGATTACAGATGGATATATGCTTGACAACTAGAGAAACGATACTTTATGCATTTCTTCTGAACATACCCTTGTGCTACCACCCTTGCTTTGTATTTGAGATCACCATCCTTCACTCTGTAAATCTGCTTACATAGAATAGCTCTCTTATTGGTGGGAAGAGACATCAAACCCCAAATATGATTTTTTTTTTTTTTTTTTTTTTTTTTTTTTTTTTTTTGCAAAGATTCAATTTCTTTTCCCATAGAAACCAACTAACTTGAACTACACTAACAAAATAGCATCTCTATAATCTTTGGGCTCATTATGGAAAACATTTAATGCATGTGTTGTCATGTCATCGAAATCATTGTCTTCGATGCTCAATCCAATAAAATCAGTAGGTCACTTTGGCTTCCTTCTCTACCTAACAAACCTAATCTATGAATGAGCTCCATCTTGAGTCTGATTGTCTTTGCTAACATTGATGTTATCCTAATCAACCACAGTATCATCAGAAGTATATTTGTACCTTAATGGAAAGGATATGAAAATAATTTTTCTTGTGTTTGATATTCTAAATCTATTCTCAGTAGCTTATGCAGTCTAAATTAACCGTATTATGGCCAACAAGTTAAGCTTGCAACCCGGATAGTAGAGTATACGGGAAGGTAGCATTGAACGACTATTATGTAATATAATACTCTATGTTACCTAGTTATCACTGTGGCCTGAACATATTCATGTGACTAAAGATTTCCTCTAATAGAAAGGAATGATTTGAAGTGAGCCTTAGATTAATTTTCAAAGTTGTTTAAATATATAAGATTTAAATTAAATAGTTAAATATAAAAGATAATATATACATTTTATAATGGTTGTAACATAATAAAGTTTTCAAAATGTTTAAAAATTAATAAAAATTAACTTTGAAATTAAAATCAATTAATATAATATATTAATTATATGAGTTAATTAGTCGACTAATATATACAAATACTATATATATATATATATTATAACATACGTTATGTTGTATTAAAATGTCAAAATTACATATGTATGCATGTTTGTAAGTAAAATGGTTTTCAAAATTAATATAATTTAATTAAAATTATTTAGAAAAATATATCAGTCAAGAGGTTAATTAATTAAATAATATACATGTGTATATGCTATATGTTATCGTATGAAGTGTAACAACCCACCCAGAATAGGCCTAAATTCTGATCCAGCAAAATCCCATCGAAACTTAGAGCCTCTATATACGGATCGTTAATTAGTTCCTACAAGGAAATACTGAAAAAAACAAATACCACAGACTAGTCTAAACGAAGCCAGCATCTCATACAATGGAAGGGATAAGTATAATAACTAAAAATAGATGTGTCTTTAATTAAAACCATAATAATTGTTGGTAATCATAAGAGGTACATCAATAATAATTATTCCAACAATATAATAATACTACCATAATTAACTAAAAGCCTCCATCATTAAAGCATCAGTGATCATCACTGATCCTAAACGTCCTCACCTTCTAACTTGTTTACGTTATGAGGAAGGAGATCAGAACGTAAAGTTCTAGTGAATGAAAAACATATAAGTTTAGAAATGCCTATCTCCTATATTTGGTAGTGTAAATCCTTTATGTTTTATCTACGCAAATAAACATACACCCAATTAAACATGTAAGGCGGACATCCTAATAGTCACTTAAGTCTTATATGTGAAGCTAAGGGCAGACGTGCTTACAGTCAGTTAATACCTCCACAAAGTAATCTAGGGGCATACATTCTTACAGTCACTTAATACCTCACGAGGCAGGCTATTCCTAGTCACTTAAGCTCATTTACTAATTTATTAAGGGTGAACATCCCTACAGTCACTTAGTACCCTATGGAGGACCCCTATCCACTTAAGACATCATCTCTAACGTGAACATTATCAATAATAACACCCCTTATAGGTCGAGAAATAGTAACAATCACTTAACAACTTCATTTAGGAAAACCCTCCTAGCGGACCCTCTTGTTACCATCTGGCTATTCCTATGGGTGAAGTCCTAGTCACTTAATACTTCCCGTAAATGGTGGTTCCATAGGCCATATATAATCCGTCCCTAAGTCAACTCTCACTATCCCCAAATAATAAGCGGACATTACTTAAAAAATTACCCTGCTCACGCTATCGTCTATTAAGACCATTTAATATCCTATAAGAGAAAGGTGGACCCAAAAGACCACTTAAAATCTCGAAGGGTGGGTCCCGTGACTATTGCCCATAACCAAAGAGTGAATCTTAAGAAAGGGACCTAGTCCAAACCACTTAGTACCCAACAAGAGGTAGATCAACCACTTAATACCGTTTTCTCTAGGCAGGCAGGTCTACTTTACATACTATACATACACACACACACATTGTAACGACCCGGATTTTTAGTCGTTAAATTTGAACATTTAAAATTTGTTGTACAAGTTGATTTGGAAATTTAACTAACTCCAATTCAATGATTTTGAATGTACTAATACAAATTAATTAAAAACGAGCTTGCAACATCACGGTAATTCGTAGTTTTACGTTTTGAACTTGAAAAGGATGTAAAAGGTCTAGTATAAGTCAGAATTCTTTAAAATAAGAATCTTCCGGATCTATTGGATTATATTTTTCTAATGAAAAGAAAAATCGAGATTTCATCTTGTAGACTTTGAGTTATGTCCAAATCAAATTTTCATAAAGTCGTTATAAAATCATTTATAAACCATAACGATTTATTTAAATAAAATATAAGGATTTGGAATAAATTGAATTTCGATTTAACTTGAAAACTAAAATATCGAGTTTAAACCCAAACTAGTTTATTCGGAAGTTAAATATAAATTCTGTTTGAAAATATATGATAATAATAATTTATTACTAATGAATATGATTGTTTTGAAATCAATTTATATTTTTTCGATTTAATATACATATAGAATCACCCATTTTCAAACTACCTTATATTTCAACGAAACCAATTTTATAAAATCCGTAATGGTTAATTATTGTAATATTTCTATTTTTAAGTCCATTGAAGTTGTTATGTGATCGTGCACGATATACACGCCTATCAATTTACGAAGTGAAATTAAAATAGGAGTTTTTCAAACGATCTCGGAATTTGATGAAACTTGTTCCATCATGTTTGAAATATTAAGCTATTATAGGATTTCCATTTTCGAGTCAATTGGAATTGTTATGTAAGTATGTGCAAAATAAACGTGAATCAATTAACAATTTAATATTCAAAATAGCGTTATTTTTTCAAATGGATTCGGAATCCGATGAAATAAGTTTTGTTGGGTCCGGAATGTCAAACTATAGTAGTATGTTCATTTTCATCACCATTGGATTTCGTTTATGATCATACAAATAAAGAAACATCAAACGGAAACAACAATGGAATATTATATTGAATAAAATAGAATAAAATAATAATAAACCTCCCTATATGATATCATTAACATCCCTAACCCTTATTCATTTTCGTGCCGTGGTCATTGAAATACACAGCTACCACTTGCATATACTTCAAAAATTCAATACAATCCAATTCGCAACAAAATCATTCGATTTCGGGAGTCATTGAAATCGTTATAATAAGAGCTTCGATCTGGTATATTTTTCATCAAGCTCGATCAAACTCTGGGGATTGACTGTTTTAGGTAGTCATGCTAGGGCCGGCCTATTCTCCAAGACCAAATGTCGTTCGAAGAAAGGATATTGTTTTTGAGTTCATGAGGGGATTTAGCATCTTGAAGCGATTTTTGGGAGGGTTTTTTCAAATTATTTGATGCTACCTATGAAGAGGGTTTGCAGATGAGGATGAAAATCGCGAATGGAGAGGGTTGCTGCGAGTTGAGTGTCCTGGTGAGGAGGGTGAACAGAAGATGAAGAGGGAGAGAATGGTGTTGGTTTCATGTAGAATGATGGTGTAGGGAAGGAGAACGAATGAATCAAAGTCAGCTAAAATGGTGAGGAAGCTTCAGAAAGGGTTTGTATGATATAATTGGGGAAGAAGAGGAATTAGAGGGTTGTTTAAGCTAAATGAGGATTAAGGTTAAATTAATTAATTTTTTAACTCATTAATGACTTTTTTAATAAGAATAAAACTTGTAATAGCTATATCTTTTTCATACATGAAAAAAAATCTGATGAAACGAGAAGCATTGGACTCATGGCAGAGAATACTACGCATTGGAATTAGTTTGGAGTGATTTGGATGCAATTGAAATTTAATGTAATTTCAAACGTGAGTTTGAATGACTTCAATCGTCAAATCAAAAAAAATGTGAATTAACTCTCATGCTTTCCGAAATTCTATAATGTGATTAAATTCATATTAATTTGAATGATTGTTGTTTGATTGATAATGATTGTTTGTTTGATGATTGACGTTAATTATATTTCTGTCATATATACGATTTAGATTTTATTATCCACCTCATATGAAGCTATTAAATGTTTTTATAAGCTATGATGCATGGGAGAACAAATTAGAGGGATCCAACTAGATTTCTCAAATATTTTGTAAGTTACTTATTTTTGTATTATTCATATATGAACTGTTTAACCCCATGTAACGTTAAACATGTTTAGATAATTGATAGTTGAATTGGATTATTGTTGATGTGTTATGAATAAATAGACGGTATTGATTAAGTGATTGGCAGTAGATGGCCAAAATCTACCTTTTTGAGATGTTGATTTGTCATCAGATAGATCGATGAAGTTCAAGTTTTAGAAATTCAATTTTTATAACTAGAGCAAGATTTTCAATTATATTTTTATAAGTCATATAAAAATATATATTTTATAAATAAATCGATATTTATGATTGGTGTAATGACCTAGATTTTTGACCGTTCAAATCGATAGTAATCCTCTATGTCGACTCAAACAAATCTAAAATACAGATAGGTTTTGGGATTAATATAAGAAAAACAAGAAAGAAGAAAAACAAGAAAGAAGAAAAACAATCACAGAGTCTCATAGCGGAGGGCAAAAAATAATAATCAAATAACGGTTCATGAAGCTGTTAAATTATACATTTGATTATACATTACAAATAATATATCAGAGTTAACTATCATAGAAAATACCAATATATGCAGCTGAATAATACTAGTAATCATGTCTATCAAGCTCCAACTTCATCTTAAAAAAACGTGGTCTTCACTAACTGAAATGCTCAGGCTAACCCAAGCACCAATGAACATATAAAAAATACTCGGATCAGAACTAAAATAATCTCATATCAGTTAAATCAAAATCAGGTAGTAATATGAGTGTTACAATGTCAGAGATGCTTACGGTAATTCACAACTCCTATCAATTGTGTTCGTGTGCAGTAACTTAAGAGATGTTACGAGGATTTCCACCCCCTAAGGATCTGATAAACTAGATATTATATAGTACAATAAGCTGTTATAATAATGTCTATCAATAAAGTAAGGTATCAAATAGCATAAGTGGGATTACCATTATTACCCTTACACCGTTTATAAACATTATAGCCTATACAGTATTGTAAACTCCACCAAACCGGTGGGCTATCAGGGAGCATTCCATAGGTACAACACAAAACAAAATCATAGTAGGTGCGATCAGGATAAATATGACAAGGCACACGAGTAATACACAGGGTAGGAATCTACCGGTTGCATGCCCAAACCGGTGGTAACGCATAGCTGCTGCTACCTCCCACCTCGGAGCAACACTCCCAAATTGAGGGTGCGCATCAAATTAAATCAATCAAACTAAGGGACAATAGTAATAAAGGAAGAAGTGTTGTCGATGGGGGTAGCTAACCCCACTTGGTCACAGTATAGCACTTGTTTTAGTCATTTTAATTATGACCCGAAGGTCAAGGACATCCATCAATATTCTCTTCTTCAAATCCAGTAACCGCCTCTAAATCAACCTACTGCATTCTGGTTATCCACCACGTGCACAGTTATTAAAGTAGTTTTCGGTATTGGCAGAGAGTATGAAAATATCTGATCCTAGTTTCTTTAACAACCCAATGTTTACATTTTTCACACCGATCGGATTTTATATTTCAAACGGTTCATACTTCATATAAAAATTTTAGATTTTCTTTCAAGTCATTTATATTCAAAATGGGATATACTTCCATATTAAATATCAATTTAAACCAAGCTTTGAATCTTGAGAAAATTCCAATTTAAAAACAGTTTAAACATTTAAAAATAGTTGAAAAGCATATCAAAATAATTTAAATTTATATTTGATATAGTTTGAAAATAAATAATTAAGAAAATAAAGGTTTATATAAAGAGTTTGAAATAAGTAAATAAATATAGGATTTTAGAAAAAAATAGTTTAATATCAAAGAAGTTTATAAAGTTGATAGTTGATTGTTAAAATAGTTTGCTTCAAATAATAGTTTATATATTAGTAAAAGAAAATAGTTCGAAATGACTTAAAAATGCTAAGTTTGCAATTAGAATTGTTTCATCCCAATTTCAAATAACTTGAAGTCGCGTTAAGTTTCAAATCAAATCAACTAACTTCGATATTTCAATTTGATTCAACTTTCATTTTAAATTCAATTCGATACAATAATTCGATTCAAATATTGGAATAACTTAGAGTTCAAATTCGAATCACTTTAAATTAAGTAAATTTAGAGTGAAATTTCAAAGAGGATAATTGTTTAAACTTTAAATTGATTCAAATTTTAATAAATTCAATTCGTGCTAAATTTTAAAATTCAGCTTCAATTCACAATGTTAATTAATTTCCTTAACTTATACATTCCAAAGTTTCAAAGTTAAAATTCCAATAGAATCCATTTATAAATGTCACTTATGTTGTTTGAACAGTATTTCAAATTCAGGGTTAAAACAAATTTATATAGTCAACCGGTGTCCATATATAATTGTGATACTTAAATTTAAATTTTAGTATTTCGGGAATGGATATATATCATTTCAATACAAATCAGGGTCATAGATATTTATCATTTCAACCTACGTTCTTAATTCGTTTTAATGACTAATCCTGGGTTCATTTGACGCTCGTAACATACAAGGTAAATGGTTAGGATTAATTAATACAAACAACAATTCAATATCAATATATCAAATAGGTTAATTCAAGATATCATCAAACAAATCCATCCAAACAATTCAGTAACACATTAGTTTACTAGTAATTAGATATCGGGTTTTAAACTAGTAATTAAATTTCAGATTTAACATAATTGTACAATTTTAAATAAACAGTTACATTAAATTTCACAATCGATGTAATTCAACACAAATAAACAATTTTAACAATCAAACAACAATCAATCCAATCATACTATAACATGATTTTAATCTAACAAAGAAGCGGATATTTTATTTAAGTGTGAGTGGGTTTAATCACTCACCTTTGGTTTCCGAATGAGTTACCCCCAAAAATCAATAGTCTTAGAATTAGTCTACGATAGCTTAATATTGTCCTAAATTTTGATACGAACCTAACGAAACAAACAACGAGTTAATCCGAGTTTGTATGAAAAAGTTATAAGCGTTTATGCAATTAAAATATCGAATATATACAAAAACAAAAACAAAACAAAAAACACAAATCTCACCCCCCTACGCACACACATATTTCCACATCATCTACCTCTACCTTCTTCTTCCTTTTCGAAAATCATCTCCCTTACACTTTTAAACGCACGCTCCTGGAAGAATGCAATAAAGAAACCACTCGCAACCCACCTTCTCTCTTCCACTTCTCTTTATTCTTTCCCCTAAAACTCAAACCAATCAGATCCTCGAATTCCTCACCGCAATGTATATCACCCCATCACCGTATCGTCCCTCTCACACGCACTAGGCACTTGCATCCAAACCATCCTCCACGACCTGCGTACAGTTGCAATCTTCTTCCCCAAACCGCAGTATCCTAATAACTCACCAACGATGCACATCTCCAAGCTGAGTTCAGATCAACCCTTCATTTAGCGCATCATGACGTAAAATTGAATAAAAAGTTAACCCTAGATTTCGACCTACAACACAAGTCCCCACTGACCAAGATGAAATACATATGAGTGTGGAGAGAATCGAGAAATATGAATTTAGAAGATGGTTTCACGATTTTTAGAGCGGATGATTTTATAATGATTTTTGAGGAGGGTTTGTTTCTCAAGAAGGCGACCGTTATTTTTTTTCGAAAGCAGGTCATGAAGAAAGGCCAATGAACTGTGGTTAAGCCAATGAAATTTTAGGGTTTTAGATAAGGATAATATATATTATAACTTTTTCATTTAAATTTCAAAAGAAAACAACACATGTATTCATCTAGGACGATCTACGATTGGTCTATTTGCCACGAAATTCGATATCCTGCTATACTTAAATATTTCGGGCTTGATGAAACCAGTTTCATCAAAATTTGAGGTCGTTTGAAAAATGGCTATTTTAAAGGTTCACTAATAAAATAAAATATTCGAGTTTCACTTGTTAAATTTTAAATTAAAATTCAAAAGTTTATAAATTTCATTCAAATGAAAATAGAACTACATTTACTTTGTAAATCGAATTCTATATATTTTGAAATTCCAAATTTTGAATATTAACCAAATTCAAATTTGGAATTCAAAAATAAATAAATTAAATCAATTTCATTAAATAATTTATTATAAATTTCAACTTTCGATATTCATAAATATAAATGATTTGCAACAAAATTTAGGTTATTATTGTGATAATAGCTTGAATTCCATTATTTAAACAATTATATAAGTTCACACTATAAATTTTCAAATTAAACAATTAAGTAGTAATTATAAATTTATCAACTCAATTCAATTCAAATACCCAAATATAAAATTCAAATTTCAATATTTAATAGTACAGATCAAATCAAAATCTCGTTTACAATCAATGCAGGTTATTATTATTATAATAGGTCGAATTTCATTACTTGATCGATTAAATTAAGCTTACATCATAAAATTACGTAATTAAAACATTAAATTTTATTATAACCATACAATATTCAAAATCATATTAAATCCAAAAATTTAAATAATAAAAAATACAGGTTGTTACAATTGGGTTTTTATAAAAGTAATTATAAATATTTTATATTGCAAATTCTTATGTTTTAAATAAATTTATAAGCAGTTAGTCAGAAATTAACCTAAGGGTCAATAATTTGAGATTTTTTATGAAAACAATTGAGCAATATTCTTAAACTACTTAAGTTTTTAATTGAAGGATAAATTTTAGTGGAAATCAGTTAACAAGTTAACTGATGTTTTCAATTTGACTAATTCAACTGTTTTAAATTAGAATTGATTATTAGATTAATTTGTTTTCAGTTAATCTAATAGAAATAGCTTTAATGAACAATCGTTAAATCTAACGAATGTTCATAAAAGTTAATTTATTCTCTAATTAACTATGTTTAAGGATAATCATTGATTTATTTATTGTTAATTAAGTTATTCATTATTTTAATAAGATTTTTAAAGGAATTAGCTATTCTATTTTAGTTAATAAAGAAGTTAACCATTTCTTATGTAGTTAATGTTGAAATTAATTATTATTTTAGTTAATAATAATTAAAGGGATTACCTTTTTTATTGAAATCATTTAAGAAGGTAATCAAGTTGAAGTGAGATTTAATTGAATCTGTAAAGGGTTCAAAGAGGGATTTTTGAATTAAATCCAAGTGCTACAAAAAAGTTTAGAAAAGAAACTTGAAGCTAATGCAATGATTTAAAATAGCATTTACTAAATAATCGAATTAAGTAAAAATGTTTAGAGTTTTAAAGGAAGTGTTAGAAAGATAAAGGGAAAGAGTTTAATGGAATTATGTAAAGAATTCTGGTAAATGAATTTTGTAACGAATCCAAGTTGTGAATGAAAGGTGTTAATGATGTTTTAATCTAAGTGTTCGTGTTTAAGTGAGATTTTACCTAATAAATGATTTAAGTAGAAAGGTTGAATTTAAAGAAGGATTTCGAAAAATTCTTTAGATTTGTGAAAAGGATTTGGTTAAAAAAAGGATTTTTGCAATAAATGTAAGTTAATGAACTTTAAGGCTAAGGGATTGTGTTCATTAAGTGTTTACTTAATAATTTATTAGGCAAAGACGACTAGAATTTGGAAAGGATTTTTCGAATTCAAGAAAGGGTTTATAAAACCATATTTAAAATGAAGTAGAAAATGAAATTTTTATGATATTATTAATATCAAATTTTGGATTACAAACTTTTATCTATCTTAAGATAAGAACGTTGTTGATCAATGTCTGAGAGGTAAATAAAATACCCAAACTTGAACGACTTCATGATTAAATGAGGATTTGTACTAGTTTGTAATGGTAAAGAAGTTGGAAATAATTTATTATTTTCGTAAGATGAATATTGCAACTTTAATCTGCAAAGTATAGAAAGTTAAATAAACTATTGGGTTTTATAGTAAACAATGCATCATTTGACATTGTTTGGCCCAAATATGATGTGTGACTATACTTATATCATTCAATTAAGTATATATCACCATTTTCTAAGTAATGAAAATATCATAATTTGTTGAACGTACTTGTTTAAAAAAATGAGTAATTGATTATGATTTTTTTGAGGAAATGGAAATAAGGGTTAAGCTGGTTTGGGAACAAAAGTAAATATGGAAAAATTATTATTATTTCCATAAATGTTATCGTAAGTGTATTCGACAAAGTTTTGAAGTTAAATAAAACTATTTAGATTTATATTATAAACAATGTGACATATAACTTCATTTTGGCTATATAAGAATGGGTGATAAAATCTATACCAATTGGTTATGAATATATAGAGATATTTCCAAAATAAAGGAAATAAAAAGAGGCTTTGTGAATATGTAGAGATATATTCGAAATAAAGGAAATGAAAGATTTTTTCATGAAAATATAGCGATATTTTGAAATAAAGAAATAAAGAGTGGAGATGGGTGAATATGTTTATTCTAAGGATATGAGTATTGGTTAATGTTTTTAAAGAAATGAAAATGGGAGAGATTTATTGAGATGAGCATATATAATCGATTTAAAATCGATGAAATGATTTTGATGAATGGTTTTAATGAATGATTTTATTAGAAAGAGCCTGAGCTGTTGAATTACTGATCTGCACTATTTTTGATTTGATAATTAAAACCCGGCTATCAATAAATAATTTTTTGGACCTTTGATGAGTTATTTCGAAGAGACCGGGATGGGAACTGGACCCAAAACCACTTTGGACCAACTTTGCTTTCGAAAACTAACTTGCAGGACTACTTATGAGACGATTAGAAGAAATAGATCTTTGGAGCGAGAGGCTTGCTCACTGGTGTCTCTGGTAAATTACCCATATTAAACTTATATCAGTAAACCTCGACGTTTTGAGGTATCTTCGGTTTTGTTCAGTCCCTTAACGAACTTGTACGGATGAATGTATGACAGAGTATTTCCTAGGAATCATGTACGTTGATTTTTGTAAATATACAAAGTATGATGGAAGCAAAGGTAACTTATTTTAGCTTAACACTCACAGTATATTACTGCCAAACAATTAGTGATTTGGCGGATTTGATAATGTGGCATTTAAAGTTTGAATGTGATGTTTGAAAAGGAATTTGTCGCAACCCGAATTTCCCCGTGAAGGAAAGCCCGGATTGTTTGAGAACACGACAAATCAGAACACAAACAAAAGAACATTTCACTGCTTATTACAATAATTTACATCAGAGTACCAGAATGTACAGAGTATGAAAAAATATTACGCATTTACTAAATATCAGAGATTTACAATTTACATTACAGCGGAAAATAATACAAAACACAACTGAAAGAGATAAACGGATAGAGAGCTTTTCGAATATCATTCTAGCTGTAAACCAGGATCCTGTGAATATAAATCTGCAAAACCAAAACTACTAGCTGCCCGTGTGGAAAATAGGGGCACCCAGAGTTTAGGTTAAAACATTAAACTCCAGGTCATTCATGTGACTGGCGTGAGAACTAAAACAGTTATTTAAAGCTTTACTTTAAATCAGTTATGTCAAAAGACCACGCTGTATAACACGGAACGGGTTTCCTCCCAAGAATACCAGTGCATATAACAAAACAGCGCAATGCTTTTTGGAAAAATGTGGCTATTATAAGACCCAGGCCCCATCATACAAAGCAACGCAAGCCGGAGGATAGGGTTTTCCCTTATAATAGCCAAACATGCTTGGTACATTTAAAACAAATCATTTGATACTATAATAAGTGCATAGTGTATAAAACAACTTCAAATATAAATGTATCAATCCTAGACGGCATGGGTACCATATATCATTTTGCCAATACTAGGCTCTACAATCAAAACTGCAAAAGGTCGTATTGGAAGTTGGATTTCCATCTGTGAACCAAGGCAAGTGATCGTCCTTACCGCTTCGAGACAATTTAGCCTACCATGTCTTAGGATCAGAACGCATCGACCCTTGGATCTTCAGGGCCGGTCCACACGGATTAGATTAAAATGCCTGAAAACTGCGTTTCCCCGCCCTATGGGGCGTAAACTGGTCATACGCCGACCAGACCATCGGTCCTGGATCGGCCGATATACCCTAGGCGCCTCGCTATCCATCATCCACATAAGTAAAATGCCAGGGCTAGTAAAACGCTGAGACCACTCCTAGCTAGAAAGAAACGCATGCCCTCCCTGTAGTCCTCTCCCATTTCTGATTCACAACGGGGTGTGAGGCTCGTGAATTAATGCTACACAAAGCTACTCTATATTAATGTCGTGCTTTGATCATCAACCACAAGACTCTGCTTTTCAACAGAAACCTTGATCATTTGCATCTCAGCATGCCACACAAGCAATTCACCCTATGCAACTGATGTCTATCAATCACACAGAATGAAATCCTATGTCAGACACACATCCATTTACAAGTTCTTTCTGGGTCTGAACGAAACTTTAATTTAATTTTTCTAGTTGAAATATATACTAGGATGCAGACGGTGTTTAGTAGCACCCGACACCCGTCGTCCACAGACCATGGATGGCTTGTATGCTTGTTGGTTTGATTTTGATGTGTAGTTGATTGTGTGATGTGATGTGAAATGAAATAAAATATTTATATAGTTAAAAATATTTTATAGTTGAAAATAGAATTTTTAACGTGTATATGAAAGGAAATAAAAATAAACAAATCGGACGATTTGTTTATATATACACATTTGACTGATATTGATTGGGACGATAAATTTTACACATCGCCCAACTACAGAAATAAAATCTGTGTTTGATTGTTTGAAACCCCACACGGGTATTGGGATGATATATGACATACATTAGTTCCAATAATTAGCTGTATGTCGATCGATTGATGGACAGACTGTTACGAGCGTTAAATATTTATATTTGATGCTTATACAGTGTAGAATGCACTTTGGATGATGGTTGATTATTCATCGTTGTTATTGTATACATGTGTTGCAGGAAATCCATATAATTTACATTATATGGTAATTGATTGGGCCTCATTCCAGTTTTGAAATAGAAATATTTGAAAAGAAATATTTGAAAAGAAATATTTGAATAGAAATATTTGAAAAAGAAATATTTGAAATAGAATATTTGAAAACAGAAATATATGAAGCCGTGTTGATTAGATTGACGCCATTTTTACGTGAACGATATTTATATCGATTTTATTCATTTTATAATGAATATCGAAAGTGATTTCAAAACCTGATATTTTGGAAAGGAATGAAGTTCGAATTGAAATTGAATAGAAATGAATTCGAATTGAAATTGAATTGAATTGAAAACGAACTGAAATTGAAGTAAAAATCGATTTGAATTGAAATCAATTTGAAATGAATTTGAAATGAATTTAAAACGAATTTGTAAGGGAAAATTCAATTTTGATTTGAATTTGAAAAAGAAGTTGAAATCGTTTTGAAAACGAATTTAAAACGATTTATAAAATACGTTTTAAAAAGGAAATCGACGAAGTATATATTATTTATATTATATATATAATATAATGGCCTGAATAGAACGCGCCGCGCTGCGGTAGTTCGCGAATTTCGACCATTGACTTCGAATGGACATTGCGGGAGATCCGACCGTCGGATTCTCCTAAAATTGGAACCGTTGGGTTCGTATCGAAAAGAGCTTTCTAACGAATATTAGAAATTAGGAATCTAACGGTTGGATTTGGGATTATGTCCAAGTCAAATTTGGAAAAGGTCGCTGTAAGTGCAGTTCGATGGCCGTTGATGGAAATCGACTGTACGGGCCTTGATAAAACCATTAAAAATATCCATAATTTGTGTAAAATCATAAGAAATGATTTGGGAAGAATTGGGATAAAAAATTCCATATTTGAAAAGATAAAAATAGATTTTTATCGAAATGAACTAGTTTTGAACTAGAATTATAATTCTATTTATTTTTAAATAAATAAATTGGATTTGAAATGGTTTTGAAAATAACCAGAATTTCCAATAATTATATTGGAATGGATTTGAATCGAAATTGTCTTCGGAATATTTCGATGTTGGATTTCGTGATGATACAGATATTTTTATGGGAATTTGAAAGATATATTAATATCGTTATTTCCGATACGATATTTGTTGGTCGTAGAATTTGATATTGAATATAAGCCGATATATTTTCTATTCAGAGCCTTGTATTTAATATCAAATGTGATTTGGGTTTGTCGTGAATGGTGTCTTCATTAACACTGTTCTTGAACCCTGTTTAGAAAAAGATTAAATCTTTTTATTTAGATTTAATGAAGTGTACCAATTAAATAATATTTAATTGGAATTGAATTGATATTGATTTTTGGGTTTATCGTGAACAGTGTTTTAAATAACACTTGTTCTTTAACCCGATAATTAATGGAATGGGATTTTGGGTTGTCGTGAACGTTATCTTCAATAATACTGTTCTTAGACCCAAAGGAGTTAAGAAAAATCAGAAACTAACTGGAGATTAGTTAAGTTGAATGGTTTCTGGGGTATTGATCTGATGTTGGTTTCGGCCTTCGGGGTTAATACTTAGGGAATTGCTCACTTGCTAATTTACGGTTAGGGACTGATTGAAATGTGATGTGATTTTGGGGTTTATCGTGAACCGTGTTTTAAATGACACTGATTCTTTAACCCAGTTAAAGATTAAAACTAAGTGGAGTTTTAATGAATCTTTAATTAGATTGAAAAGATCGAGAATGGAGTATCACCAGTTTTACTCCAGGCGGTAGTTAAATCTTTAATTAGATTTGAACGTGAAATGGTAATTGAATTTACCGATAACACCGAGGTGTTAGATATGAAGTATGGCCAGTTTTACTTCATGGGATGAATAGGTTGGGGTTGGGAAATTAAAACAAATGATTACTTTGGTAAGGTTCGTTAATCCCGATTGGTTTGAATTGATATTCAAAAGAAGATTAAAGAATAAATTTAAAGGAATTTATCTTTGATAAAATTAATGGGTACCTTTCCCTAAGAATATGAAATTTTTACTATATATTACAATGTATGAAAAAAAAAGTGATTTTTATTATATGTAACTTAGTGCAAAGAAGGTGATATATATATATATATATATATATATATATATATATATATATAGTGAAGAGAAAAGATTTAGATTTTTAATTATATAAAAATTGTCTTTTTGATTAGACAAAGATTTGATTTTTTATCTCTAAAATGATTTGATTTTTATTTTATAGAGCAAAGTAAAAATATGATTTTTATATAATGTAGATAATAAAAATACGATTCTTATATTATATAGATAGTAAAAATTTCATATTTTATAACAACAGTTTTATATTTAAAATGAAAATAAAATCCAATGTTGTTTACAGAAAAGTGGAAAGAAAAAGAAATATAAAAATCACGCTTAGAAAGGAATCAAATTAATTACCTCACTGCGTTCGTTCGGCGTTGAACTGAGAGGAGGGGGTGGGTTTTCCTGCTCGCGCGAGGCTGGGTGGCGACTTGGAAGCTAACGCGGTGGCATGGTGGTGGCGGGTCCCCCAGGTGTGCGCGCGATACTGGAGTCACAGTGGGCGGCTTCTGTTTGAGGGAAACGACTGATGGAGGAGGAGAAGAGGAGCGGTGAGAGGAAGAAGGAGAAATAGAGGGGAGGAAGGAGAAGCGACGCGATGGACTGGGGGGGGACGCGCTCGCCGACGACGGCAGTGGATGGCAGGAGCGGCGGGGTTGTTAGGTTTAGTTTTTTTTCCTTTTTATTTCGATTTTAGTCTGGTCAATGAGGGAGAGAGGAAAGTGAGAGGGAGTTTATATAATATATATTATTATATTTAATTAATTTCAAAAATCAACTTTTAATTTCGACCTCGAAACGGAACCCACCGTCTGTCGTCCATAGCTAATTACCCCCATTCCGAACACAATGGGATATGTATCGTAGGTTGATTCGATCGTTTCGATCAGTTTTCGTCAAAATCAACATATAACTCTATATATTGAATTTGAACGCACATTTCAATTTACTGGGGTCACATACGAACTCTAAAAATTCCCGAAAAATATTTTCTAGCTTCGTATTGACGATACGGTCCTAATAAAAAAAATTCGTCAAATTCTGAGACCATTTGAAAAATGGCCATTTTCCAGTTGATTAAAATCAACTGAAACTGTCAAAACACGTTTTCCTTTGCCACGCTCACACATTGATTTGAAAAATTACGAAATTTGAAACCTAGCAATAATTTGACCTCACGAATCCAACAAAAGTAGTTTCGTCGAAATCCGAGGTCATTTGCAAAATGGCTATTTTAAGGGCCTGAATTCCATAGCGACTATTCAGATTTTTCAACTGGACATATCTTTTGATTCCCGCTATGAAATTTCAATTTTTCAGATTCGTTGGAAAGATATTCTCAATTAGATTCAAATATTTTTGGTTTCACTAAAATCCGGTTTATTTTGAATCCTGTACATTCATTTGAAATTTGAAATCGAATTATCGAACTACCGCGCCATTTTCAATTCCTTTTATAATTTTAAATAATTATATATATTCTAACGAAGATGAATATATATATATATATACATTCGAATTCTATTCAAAATAAATTTTCGTCGTTATTATTTAAAATAATTCATTCTAAATAATCAAAATTCACTAAAATTGTCAAAATAAAATTTTTAAATTGGCTCGGATTTCCGGGTTATTACACGGGGGCACCTTATTCCTCCCACATTTGCCCAATAAAGGGGAGAGGCCCTCGAATATCCGGTTGATATCCAAGTACGTCTAGACGATCACCACTTATTACCTTGTCTTGGCTGTACAGCCCAATCAAGACATCAATAATCATCCAAACAATGTGAAGACCTCCGGTCTTCAACCACCGTCTTCATCCTCGACATATCGTTGAATCAGTTATTCAGAACGGGATAAACCCGGTCTTTCTGAATAACCCTCATATATAACAAACAAGTGCTATAAAAACACAACATACGCCTCATTCCAATCCAGAATATTCCTTTATTCAAATATTCTTATACTTTGGGAAAGGTTCCCATTAATTTTATTAAAGATAAATTCTTTAAATTTATTTTTTAATCTTCCTTTGGATATCATTTCAATCTAACTAAAGATGCACTAAAACACCACTTAATTTTAATCTTCCCAAAAATCAATATTAACGATTGTTTAACTTAGGAAATCATATCTTGTCTTTAACTAGGTTAAAGAATCAGTGTCATTTAAAACACGGTTCACGATAAACCCAAAATGACATATCATTCCATCAGCCTTTAACCGTAAATTAGCAAGTGAACAATTCCCTAAGTATTAACCCCGAAGGCCGAAACCAACATCAGATCAATACCCAAGAAACCATTCAACTTAACTAATCTCCAGTTAGTTTCTGATTTTCTTAACTCCATTGGGTCTAAGAATAGTATTATTAAAGAAACCATTCACGACAACCCAAAATATTATTCATGTCTTTAACTGGGTTAAAGAACCAATGTCCTTTAAAACACGGTTCACGATAAACCCAAAATCACATTCCATTCCATCAGCCTCTAACAGTAAATTAGCAAGTGAACAATTCCCTAAGTATTAACCCCGAAGGCCGAAACCAACATCAGATCAATACCCAGGAAACCATTCAACTTAACTAATCTCCAGTTAGTTTCTGATTTTCTTAACTCCATTAGGTCTAAGAAGAGTATTATTAAAGATACCATTCACGACAACCCAAAATCTTATTCCTGTCTTTAACTGGGTTAAAGAACAAATGTCTTTTAAAACACGGTTCACGATAAACCAAAATCACATTCCATTCCATCAGCCTCTAACCGTAAATTAGCAAGTGAACAATTCCCTAAGTATTAACCTCGAAGGCCGAAACCAACTTCAGATCAATACCCAGGAAACCATTCAACTTAAATAATCTCCAGTTAGTTTCTGATTTTATTAACTCCATTGGGTCTAAAAACAGTATTATTAAAGATACCATTCACGACAACCCAAAATCTTATTCCTGTCTTTAACTAGGTTAAAGAAGCAATGTCCTTCAAAACACGATTCACGATAAACCCAAAACCACATTCCATTCCATTAGCCTCTAACCATAAATTAGCAAGTGAACAATTCCCTAGGTATTAACCTCGAAGGCCGAAACCAACATCAGATCAGTACCCAGGAAACCATTCAACTTAACTAATCTGTAGTTAGTTTCTGATTTTCTTAACTCCATTGGATCTAAGAACAGTATTATTAAAGATACCATTCACGACAACCCAAAATCACATTCCATTAACAATGGAATCTTCATGGAAAACAAATTGATATATATATATATAATCGATATAAACTTCCATATCCAACTGATGATATAAATGGAGTAACGACAAGGCCTTTTAAATTCCATAGATGTTAACCGTCTTCCTCTACAGAAGCTTACTTCGATTATTACCAAATCGAATTCCATTCAGTTCCAATTTAATATGTTAAATTGGAAAACTTTACTTTGGAAAATCTCCTTTAAATCTTAACAAAAGATTTATAAATTCCAAATAACATTTCACTGTAAATCGAGTTAAAGAAAGAATGTTGTTAAAAACACAGTTCACGATAAACCCAATTCACATTCCATTTTATTCCAATTGTTAAATATAATTGGAAACTCTAACAATCTTAATTAAAAGATTTATTCTATTCACATGGGGTTAAAGAACAGTGTTACTGAAGAAACCATTCACGACAAACCCGAAATCCCATTTGATATAAAATACAAGGCTCTGAATAGAAAATACATCGGCTTATATTCAATATCAAATACTACAACCAACAAATATCGTATTGGAAATAACGATATAAATATATCTTTCAAATTTCCATAACAATATCTGTATACACATGAAATTCAACATAAAAATATTCCGAAGACAATTTCAATTCAAATCCATTTCCAATTTATATATTGGAAATTCTGGTTATTTTTAAAACCATTTCAAATTTAATTTATTAATTAAAAAAAAAAAATTGGAATATAATTCTAGTTCAAAACTAGTTCATTTCGACAAAATATACTTTTATCTTTTCAAATATGGAATTTTCATCCCAATTCTTTCCAAATCATTTCTTATGATTTTACACTGATTATTGATATTTTTAATAATTTTATCAAGGCCCGTACAGTTGATTTCCATAAACGGTCATTGAACTGCACATACAACGACCTTTTCCAAATTTGATTTAGACATAATTCCAAATCCAACCATTAGATTTCAATTCTCTAATATTCGTTAGAAAGCTCTTTTCGATACAAACCCAACGGTTCTGGTTTTAGGAGAATCCGATGGTCGGATCTCCTGTAATGTCCGTTCGAAGTTAATGGTCGAAATTCACGAACTGCCGCAGCGCGGCGTGTTCTATTCAGGCCATTATATTATATATATATATATATAATATATATTTCGTCGATTTCCATTTAAAAAGTACTTTATAAATCATTTTAAATTCGTTTTCAAAACGATTTCTACTTTATATTCAATTTCAAATCAAAATTGAATATTCCATATCATCGATATATAAACAATAGTATTTTCAAAATGTTTGATTTTGAAATCAAGTCCTTTTCGATATTCATTATAAAAATGAATAAAATCGATATAAATATTGTTCATGTCAAAATGACGTCAATCTAATCAAACACGGCTTTATATATTTAAATATATTCGTGTCCATCCCAAATCGGACATCAAAATTAGATTTTGATCTTTTATTGAATATTATTTTAAATTATTCATTATTTTAAAATAATTGTTATTTCGAAATATTCGTTCTTTCTGAACTGGAATCAGACACATTCAATTACCATATAATGTGATTATATGGATTTCATACAACGCATGTATTCAACAACAATCAAACACTGTCAACCATCATCCAAAGCGCATTCTACACTGCATAAGCATCAAATATAAATATTTAATGCCTACAACTACCTGTCAATCAATCGATCGACATACAGCTAATTATTGGGACTAGTGTATATCATATATCATCCCAATACTCGTGTGGGGTTTAAATCAACAAATAATGAGTTTTATTTGTGCAGTTGGGCGATGTGTAAAATTTATCGTCCTAATCAATATCAGTCAAATCAGTGCACATAAAAAAATCGTCCGATTTGTCTATGAATATTTATTTTATCTATATACGTGTTAAAAATTATATTTTTAACTATAAAATATTTTATTCCATTCCACAACACACAATCAATTTTCACAATACAATCAATCAAACAAACAAGTCATCCATGGTCTGTGGACGACGGGTGTCGGGTGCTTCTAAGCACCGTCTGCATCCTAGTATATATTTTAACTAGAAAATAAAATAAAAGTGAGGAGTTCTCACCTTTGGGTTCCACTCCGCCATGCTTTAATTGTCAATCTATGTAGTATACCTACGTTAAAAATTATATTTTTAACCAATCAATAATTATTTCTTTGTATGATTATTTTATAAATAACATACATAGGCTAAAAATTATATTTTTACCTTTCTAAAAATAATTTCATATTTTTATAACTACGCTACATAGATAAAAATCACATTTTTATGCCACTACACCATATGTAAAAACCATATTTCTATATTGTCATTCAAACGATAAAAATCATGTCTTTTTATCGCTACTACACATATAAAGATCGCATTTTTCATTATGTAAATGAATGAAAACAAATAAATAAGGACTCATGGCGATTGTTGGTGGCGGAGGAGGCTCGGGGGAGGTGCTCGAGTCAGAGGCGTGGCCTACATTGGCTGGAGCGAGGGTTTTTTGGGTGGTTTACTAAAGAAGAAAAAAGGGGGGAGAGAGAGATCGAAGGGCGTAGAAAGGAGGAGGGGGAAGGTTGGGAGGTGGCGCAGTGCCGGTCGGAGGTGGTGACGAGCATAGCAGATCGGTGGCTAGTGTCAGGGGCTGGGTGGCGGCGGTTCTATATGGTTTGGGGGTTTCTTCCTTCTAGAATCGATTTGTAGGGGGAGGGGGAAGGAGCTGACGCGAGGAGGAGGAGGTGGAAGTGGAGGTCGGCGGCGCCGCTGGGAAGGGCGCGGTGGACGATGCAATGCCTGGAGCGGAGCAGCAAAGTGGGTTTTCAAAGTTGTGGGCGGTTTCTGATTTATGTCTAGAGGAAAACGTGGGGTATATGTGTAGAGAAAATATATATATTATATAATATTAATTTTTTAATTTCTTAAATGTTCACCTTTCACTCGAACTCCAAACAAGCCCCAACGACGGTCACCCCTTGCTAATTACCCTCATTCCGAACACAATGGGACATGCTTCATAGCCCAATTCGTTTGTTACGATTAGTTTCCACTCAAAATAAAATATAAATCAATGTATATTGAATTTGAATGCACATTTCAATTTACCGTGGCCACATATTAACTTAAAAATTCCCGAAAAATTATTTCTAGCTTCATATTGACGATACGGTCCTAACAAAACTAATTTCATCAAATTCTGAGACCGTTTGAAAAATGGTCATTTTTTGGTCGATCGAAATTGACTGAAACTGTTAAAATACGTTTTACTTCGCCACGCTCACATATTAATCCCAAAAATTATGAATTTTGGAATCTAGCAATAACTTGACATCCCAGATACAACGAAAGTGGTTTCGTCGAAAACGGAGGTCGTTTGCAAAATTGCTATTTTTAAGGGCTAAATTTTCCATAGCGACTATTCTGAGATTTCAACTGGGCATAACTTTTTATTCCAGCTATGAAATTTCAATTTTTTGGATTTTTGAAAGATATTTTAAATTAGATTCAAATATTTTTGGTTTCATTGAAATCCGGTTTATTTTGAATCCTGTATATTCATTTGAAATTTGAAATCGAATTTTCAAACCACCGCGCCATTATCAATTCCTTTTATAATTAATATATATTTATATTCTAACGTCAATTCAAATAAATATATATGTTCTAATTCTATTCAAAATAAATTTCTCGTCGTTATTATTTAAAATAAATCATTTTAAATATCCAAAATTCACTAAAATTGCCAAAATAAAAATTTTAAATTGGTTCGGATTTTTCGGGTTGTTACAATCTCCCACTTAAAATCTTTTCGTCCTCGAAAAGGAATGGAGCTGAAAGTTGTTTTACAAACCAACTCAACTTTCTTTATGGCTTAAGTTCTTCAACTTTTCAGTTTCTAAGAACTTTTCAATTTTTTCAAAAATTTGGCCAACACCCTAAATTTTCGATTTTTTTTGTCGTAACCTCCCCTATACGGGAGCACTGGGAAATATCCCGAAAACGCCATACAGGCCTCTCCAATCGAAAAAGAAAAAGAAACAGCCAAGCGGCTGGCCAATCGGCTCATAAAATCATCCAAACCCAATAAATTACTAAACATGTGCCTATTTGTCGGGCATACAATTTTATTCCTCTGCACTAGCCTCCTTGCAATGACCTGTTCACACATATATATCTACATGCATGCATTTCCAAATAATTTTCAATACAGTTCAATATTTGATACAATTTGGCCTAAATTTACCTTTCTTACTTATGTTGGTTTAAATGAATAATCATATAACACAATCAACAATCAGCAATCATTTAGTTGATTATCTTTTCAAATTCATAATTTTGATACATATACAGAAAATCATGTTTTTGATGCCAATCCACAACAATAAACCCTATCTAGTTTTGGTTCTCACACTAGTCTAATGGAAATATATAGACATCCCACTTTCGAAACTCGAAAATAAATATTGGTGATGGTATACTTCATCATCAGGATAATGTCCGGGCGACTAGAGTGTGATTCTATATCTATCCAATATATTAAAACTTTGAATACACGTTTGCAAGGTGTATATGCAAAATCTTTATAAATTGGATTGTCCAAATTCAATACAAATAAATATTCAAATACGTTGAATAAGGTTTAAATTTTCAAAACAAAAATTGTTTTCATTTTAAAAATATACTCTTCACACTCGTTCTAGGATACTTCTGATCCCATCTCTAACAAGTCATTTTTATTGGATATTACTAATCCAATCTCTGATGAATTCTTTCATATGGTTCTAATGTGTCTTGTTCTCGAGCTCTGTAAACTAGAGCTCTAATACCAAATGTCACATCTCGAACTTCCCTGTGAAGGAAAGCCCGGATTGTTTGAGAACACGACAAATCAGAACACAAACAGAAGAACATTTCACTGCTTATTACAACAATTTACATCAGAGTACCAGAATATACAGAGTATGAATAAATATTACACATTTACTAAATATCAGAGATTTACAATTTACAATGCAGCGGAAAATAATACAAAACACAACTGAAAGAGATAAACGGATATAGAGCTTTCTGAATATCATTGCAGCTGTAAACTAGGATCCTGTGAATATAAATCTGCAAAACCAAAACTACTAGCTGCCCGTGTGGAAAATAGGGGCATCCAGAGTTTAGGTTAAAACAATAAACTCCAGGTCAGTCATGTGACTGGTGTGAGAAATAAAACAGTTATTTTAAACTTTACTTTGAATCAGATATACCAAGGGACTGCGCCGTAAAACACGGACCGGGTTTCCTCCCAAGAATACCAGTGCATATAACAAAACATCGCAATGATTTTTGAAAAAATGTGGCTATTATAAGACCCAGGTCCCATCACACAATGCAACGCAAGCCGGAGGATAGGGTTTTCCCTTATAATAGCCAAACATGCTTGGTACGTTTAAAACAAATCATTTGATACTACAATAAGTGCATAGTGTATAAAACAACTTCAAATATAAATGTATCAATCCTAGATGGTATGGGTCATGTCGCCAATACTATGCTTTACAATTAAAACTGCAAAAGGTTGTATTGGAAGTTGAATTTCCATCTGTGAACTAAGGCAAGGAATCGTCCTTACCACTTTGAGACAATCTAGCCTACCATGTCTCAGGACCAGAATGCATCGACCCTTGGATCTTCAGGGCCGGTCCACATGAAGTGGATTAAAATGCCTGAACACTGCGTTTCCCCACCCTATGGGGTGTAAATTGGTCATACCCCGACCAGACCATCGTCCCGGATCGACCGATATAACCGAGGCGCCTCGCTATCCATCATCCACATAAGTAAAATGCCAGGGCTAGTAAAATGCTGACACCACTCCTAGCTAGAAAGAAACACATGCCCTCCATGCAGTCAGACCCGGCTCTAGGGCCAGGCTAGCTGGATGGCCACCTGGAGCAACCCCCCCGGGCAGGGGCACCAGGCTGGGAGGTTGATGGCTACAACAAGTTTTTGAAGTATATGATGTTTTATATTGCCTAATCAAAGCGTTGTTTGGTGTATTGGTCTTTTTGTTAGTTGTTAATTGCAGGGCCTTGAAACGGGAGGTCAATAGATCGATCCCTGGTTCTGTATAGGGCTTTTTCCCACCCTAATTTGGGTACCAACTTGCAATGCTTTGTTGTTTCTAGTTCTTTTTCTGTTTCTCTTTTTGTTAGTTAACTTTCCAACGGTCAATCTTCTGTTAGCATTTATTTTGTTTTAGAGATCTATTGTGAGCAACGTTTGACATTTCCTGACTCCATATAAACGTCGTCAATCAATGCACCAATTTTTGGTTTTGTATGGTATTTTTCCCCCTGATCCTCCAGGTACTGGGTAGCAGCTTGCATGTTTTTCTTTTTCTAATTCATCCTTGCCACAAACCCGTTCTGAACTCCATGCCACCTAGGGCAACCCGCATCCTTCAACTGGCCCTGCCTGCAGTCCTCTCCCGTTTCTGGTTCACAACGGGGTGTGAGGCTCGTGAATTAACGCTACACAAAGCTAAGCTATATTAAAGCCGTGCTTTGATCACCAACCACAAGACTCTGCTTTTCAACAGAAACCTTGATCATTTGCATCTCAGCCTGCCATACAGGCAATTCACCCTATGCAACCGATGTCTGTCAATCACAAAGAATGAAATCCAATGTCAGACACACTTCCATTTACAAGTTCGTTCTGGGTCTGAACAAAACCGGAGACACCTTATTCCACCCCTATATGTCCAATACAGGGGAGAGGCCCTCGCATATCCGGTCGATCTCCAAGTACGTCTAGACGATCACCACTTATTACCTTGTCTTGGGTGTACAGCCCAATCAAGACATCAGTAATCATCCAAATGATGTAAAGACCTCCAGTCTTCAATCACCGTCTTTATCCTCGACATATCGTCGAATCAGTTATTCAGAATGGGATAAACCCAGTTTTTCTGAATAACTCGCGTATATAATAAAGAAGTGCTATAAAAACACAACATACGCCTCATTCCAATCCAGAATATTCCTTTATTCAAATATTCTTATACTTTGGGAAAGGTTCCCATTAATTTTATCAAAGATAAATTCTTTAAATTTATTCTTTAATCTTCCTTTGGATATCATTTCAATCTAATTAAAGATGCATTAAAACGCCACTTGGTTTTAATATTCCCAAAAATCAATATTAACGATTGTTTAACTTGGGAAATCATATCCTGTCTTTAATTAGGTTAAAGAACCAATGTCATTTAAAACACGGTTCATGATAAACCCAAAATCACATTCCATTCCATCGGCCTTTAACCGTAAATTAGCAAGTGAACAATTCCCTAAGTATTAACCCCGAAGGACGAAACCAACATCAGATCAATACCCAGGAAACCATTCAACTTAACTAATCTCCAGTTAGTTTCTAATTTTCTTAACTCTATTGGTTCTAACAATAGTAGTATTAAAGATACCATTCACGACAACCCAAAATCTTATTCCTGTCTTTAACTGGGTTAAAGAACCAATGTCCTTTAAAACATGGTTCACGATAAACCCAAAATCACATTTCATTCCACCAGCCTCTAACCGTAAATTAGAAAATGAACAATTCCCTAAGTATTAACCCCGGAGGCCGAAACCAACATCAGATCAATACCCAGTAAACCATTCAACTTAAATAATCTCTAGTTAGTCTATAACTCCATTGGGTCTAAGAACAGTATTATTAAAGATACCATTCACGACAACCCAAGATCTTATTCCTAACTTCAACTGGGTTAAAGAACCGATGTGACGGCCGGGAATTTCGCTCGATCCGAACCGATCGTTAAACCGATCAAGACCATTCGAAACCCCTGATCGTTTGAGAACACGACAAAATAGAACGCAGACGGAAGAACATTTCATTGCTATTACAACAATTCCATCAGATACAAGAATATATAGAGTATAATTGAATAAATTACATTCGATAAATACCAGAGAGTACAATAAATTACATAGCAGCGGAAAATAATACAAAACACAACTGAAAGTGATACACGGATACAGAGCTTTCCGAGCATCGTTCCAGCTGTAAATCAGGATCCTGTGAATATAAATCTGCAAAACCAAAACTACTAGCTTCCCGTGTCGAAAATAAGGGCACCAAGAGTTTAGGTTAAAACAATAAACTCCAAGTCAGTCATGTGACTGGTGTGTGAACTAAAACAGTTATTTAAAGCTTTACTTTAAAAGAGAGTAATTCAAGGGACCACGCCGTATAACACGGAACGGGTTTCCTCCCAAGAATACCAGTGCATAACAATAAACAACGCAATGCTTTTTCGAAAAATGAAGCTATTATAAGACCCAGGTCCCATCATACAATGCAACGCAAGCCGGAGGATAGGGTTTTCCCTTATAATAGCCAAACATGCTTGATACGTTTAAAACGAATCATTTGGTACTATAATAAGTGTATAGTGTCAAAACATTTTCAATCATAGATATAAATCATAGACGGCATGGGTACCATATATCATGTCGCGATACTAGTTCTACAATTAAAACCGCAATATCACGTATTGGAAATTTGATTTCCGTCATGAGTCGAGGCAAGGGGCAAGCTCCTCTCCGCTTCGAGACACTCTAGCAAATGCTCAGGACAACACACTCTGGGCAGCCACTTGGATCGGTTGGGCCGGTCCTCTCTTACGTTTGAGGATTAGTTATTCCTGAACACACGTTTCCTGGTCCTTACAGACCTAATATCGAGGCGCCTCATTCCAACAACCACAAAGGTGAAAAGTATATAAATGTCAGGGCTGGTAAGTCACTGACACCACCAAAGCTAGAAAGAAACGTCGTGTTCTCCCAACGGTCTGTATCCTGTTTTTAACTCATACCGAGGTGTGAGGCTCACGAATCCACGCTATACACAAAGCTGCCACGTAGGCCGTGCTTCGATCATCAACCACAAGACTTTGCTTTTCAACAGAAGCCTTGATCCATGCAACTCAGCATGCCACACAGGCAATTCATGCCACGCGATTGATATCTATCGACATATAACCTCTAAGCTCGTACGTCTCAGAGAAGGGAGTTAAGCAAGAGAATAAATTCTCCGCCGCCAAACAGATATATATTTAACAGAAATCAATCAACAAAGAATAAAATCCAATGTCAGACACACAATCCATTTACAAGTTCGTTCTGGGTCTGAACGAAAACGGAGGCACTTTCCTCGCATATCCATCGATCTCCAAGTACGTCTGGACGACCACCGACTATTTCCATCCTCTTGGGTGTACAGCCCAATCAGGATCATCAGTAATTATCCAAACGATGTGAAGACTTCCGGTCTTCGACCACCGTCTTCGTCTTCGACATGCCGTCGAATCGGTTATTCAGAATGGGTATAAACCCGGCCTTTCCGAATAACCCGCGTATATTAAAAACAAATGTTACACAAACACAACATACGCCTCATTCCAATTCAGTAGCTACTAACCGTAAATCAACAAGAGAACAATTTCCCAAATATTAACCCCGAAGGCCGAAACCAACATCAGATCAATATCCAGGAAACCATTCTTCTTAGCTAACCTACAGCTAGTTTCTAAATTTCATATTCTTAGGGAAAGGTTCCCATTAATTTTATCCAAGATAAATTCTTTGAATTTATTCTTTAATCTTCCTTTGGATGTCATTTCAAACCAAATTATGGTTTCCCAAACTAGTTGAGATTAGCGAACCACACCGAAGTAATTATTTATTTTATTTTCCAATCCCAACCTATTCATCCCATGAAGAAAAACTGGTAATACTCCATATCTAACACCACGGTGTTATCAGTAAAATTAATTACCATTTCACGTTCAAATCTAATTAAAGATTTGACTATCGTTTCGGAGCAAAACTGGTGATACTCCATTCTTGCTCAATTTCTAAATTTGATTATTTAGATTATCTATTCACATTTCAATCTAATTACAAATTCATTAAAACTCCTTTTACTGGGTTAAAGAACTAATGTCATTTAAAACACAGTTCACGACAAACCCAAATCACATTCTATTTATTATCGGGTTAAAGAACAAGTGTTATTTAAAACACCGTTCACGATAAACCCACAAATCAATTCTATTTAATACCCATTTCAAATCCAATTTATTTGTTTGAAAATAAACGGGTTTAATTTTAGTTCAAAACTAGTTCATTTCGATAAAAATTTATTTTTATCTTTTCAAATATGGAGGTTTTCATCCCAATTTTTCCCAAATCATTTCTTATGATTTTACACAAATTATTACTATTTTTAATAATTTTATCAAGGCCCGTACAGTCGATTTCCATCAACGGCCATCGAACTGCACTTACAACGACCTTTTCCAAATTTGATTTGGACGTATCTCCAAATCCAACCGTTAGATTTCAAATTTCTAATATTCGTTAGAAAGCTCTTTTCGATACGAACGCAACGGTTCCGGTTTTAGGAGAATCCGACGGTCGGATCTCCCGTAATGTCCGTTCGAAGTCAATGGTCGAAATTTATGAACTACCGCGGCGCGTTCTATTCAGGCCATTATATTATATATATAATATATATTTCGTCGATTATATTTAAAACAAATTTTATAAATAGTTTTAAATTCGTTTCAAAAATAATTTCAACTTCCATTTCAAATTCAAATCAAAATTGAATTTTTTTCTTATAAATTCGTTTTAAATTCATTTCAATTCAATTCAAATTTCAATTCAATTTGAATTCATTTCAAATCGATTTTTATTCTATTTCAATTCGTTTTCAATTCAATTCGAATTTCTTTTATATTCAATTCAATTATAAAAACGAATATAATCGATATAAATATCGTTCGCGTCAAAATAGCGCATCTCTAATCAACACGGCTTTATATATTTCAATAATTCCGTTATTCTATTCAACAAATGAATATTTATCCTATTCAATACGTGAATCTATATTTTTGTCAACACATGACTAATCTCAATGAATGAATACTGTCCACGTGTGACTATTTTTGTTATTTAATATATTTTATAAAAATTATGGTATCTATCGTTTGATTTAAATCAGACTCCAACCGTAAATTAGTAAGAGAACGATTCCCTAAATATTAACCCCGAAGGCCGAAACCAACATCAGATCAATATCCAGGAGACCACTCATCTTATCTACTTTCCAGTTAGTTCCTAATTTTATATGATAAAGATGTAAATTTAATTGTTAAAATATTTCGTTCAACACATGACTAATCTCAACGAATGAGTACTGTCAACACATGAACCTTTATTTTATAAAGATAAAGATGTAAATTTTATTGTTAAAATATTTCGTTCAACACATGACTAATCTCAACGAATGAGTATTGTCAACACATGAACCTTTATTTTATAATATTCTTTATTTTCTAAATTGGAATGAGGCCCAATCAATTACCATATAAAGTTAATTATATGGATTCCATACAACACATGTATATAATAGCAACGATAAATAATCAACCATCATCCAAAGTGCACTACACTGTATAAGCATCAAATATAGATATCTAATGCTTATAACAGCCTGTCGATCCATCGATCGACATATAACTAATGATTGGGATTAGTGTATGCCGTATTTTATCCCAATACCCGTGCGGGGTTTCAAACAATCAAACACAGATTTTATTTGTGCAGTTGGGCGACGTGTAAAATTTATCGTCCCAATCAATGTCAGTCAAATTAGTGTATATAAACAAATCGGCCGATTTGTTTATAAATATTCAAATACGTATATAATGGTTTAGATTTCAAAACAAAATTGTTTTCAATTGAAAAATATACTCTTCACACTCGTTCTAGGATACTACTGATACTATCTCTAACGAGTCATTCTAATTGGATATAACTAATCCAATATCTGATGAATTCTTCCGTATGGTTCTAATGTGTCTTGTTCTCAAGCTCTGTAAACCAAAGCTCTGATACCAAATGTGACAGCCGGGAATTTCGCTCGATCCGAATCGATCGTTAAACCGATCTAGACCATTCGAAACCCCTGATCGTTTGAGAACACGACAAAATAGAACGCAGACGGAAGAACATTTAATTGCTATTACAACAATTCCATCAGATACAAGAATATACAGAGTATAATTGAATAAATTACATTCGATAAATATCAAATATTACAATAAATTACATAGCAGTGGAAAATAATACAAAACACAACTGAAAGTGATACACGGATACAGAGCTTTCCTAGCATCGTTCCAGCTGTAAATCAGGGTCCTGTGAATATAAATCTGCAAAACCAAAACTACTAGCTGCCCGTGTCGAAAATAAGGGCACCCAGAGTTTAGGTTAAAACAATAAACTCCAGGTCAGTCATGTGACTGGTGTGAGAACTAAAACAGTTATTTAAAGCTTTACTTTAAAAGAGAGTAATTCAAGGGACGACGTCGTATAACACGGAACGGGTTTCCTCCCAAGAGTACCAGTGCATAACAATAAACAACGCAATGCTTTTTCGAAAAATGAAGCTATTATAAGACCCAGGTCCCATCATACAATGCAACGCAAGCCGGAGGATAGGGTTTTCCCTTATAATAGCCAAACATGCTTGATACGTTTAAAACGAATCATTTGATACTATAATAAGTGTATAGTGTCAAAACATTTTCAATCATAAATATAAATCATAGACGACATGGGTACCATATATCATGTCGCCATACTAGTTCTACAATTAAAAATGCAATATCACGTATTGGAAATTGGATTTCCGTCATGAGTCGAGGCAAGGGGCAAGCTCCTCTCCGCTTCGAGACACTCTAGCAAATGCTCAGGACTACACACTCTGGGCAGCCACTTGGATAGGTTGGGCCGGTCCTCTCTTACGTTTGAGGATTATTTATTCCTGAACACACGTTTCCCGGTCCTTACAGACCTAATATCGAGGCACCTCATTCCAACAACCACAAAGGTGAAAAGTATATAAATGTCAGGGCTGGTAAGTCACGGACACCACCAAAGCTAGAAAGAAATGTCGTGTTCTCCCAACGGTCCGTATCCCGTTTTTAACTCATATCGAGGTGTGAGGCTCGCGAATCCACGCTATACACAAAGCTGCCACGTAGGCCGTGCTTTGATCATCAACCACAAGACTTTGCTTTTCAACAGAAGCCTTGATCCATGCAACTCAGCGTGCCACACAGGCAATTCATGCCATGCGATTGATATCTATCGATATATAACCTCTAAGTTCGTACGTCTCAGAGAAGGGCGTTAAACAAGAGAATAAATTCTCCGCCACCAAACAAATATATATTTAACAGAAATCAATCAACATAGAATAAAATCCAATGTCAGACACACAATCCATTTACAAGTTCGTTCTGGGTCTGAACGAAACCGGAGGCACTTTCCTCGCATATCCATCGATCTCCAAGTACGTCTGGACGACCACCGACTATTTCCATCCTCTTGGGTGTACAGCCCAATCAGGATCATCAGTAATTATCCAAACGATGTGAAGACTTCCGGTCTTCGACCACCGTCTTCGTCTTCGACATGCCGTCAAATCGGTTATTCAGAATGGGTATAAACCCGGCCTTTCCGAATAACCCGCGTATATTAAAAACAAATGTTACACAAACACAACATACGCCTCATTCCAATTCAGTAGCTACTTACCGTAAATCAACAAGAGAACAATTTCCCAAATATTAACCCCGAAGGCCGAAACCAACATCAGATCAATATCCAGGAAACCATTCTTCTTAGCTAACCTACAGCTAGTTTCTAAATTTCATATTCTTAGGGAAAGGTTCCCATTAATTTTATCCAAGATAAATTCTTTGAATTTATTCTTTAATCTTCCTTTGGATGTCATTTCAAACCAAATTATGGTTTCCCAAACTAGTCGAGATTAGCGAACCACACCGAAGTAATTATTTATTTTATTTTCCAATCCCAACCTATTCATCCCATGAAGAAAAACTGGTAATACTCCTTATCTAACACCACGGTGTTATCGGTAAAATTAATTACCAGTTCTTGTTGCTGGCCCTGAGTAGGCCGGGTACGCATGATAGGGGGTTCTCGTTTCGCGGTTTGGTGGCGAACGGGAGACTCTTACCCCTACTTGTCGCAGTTTAGAGTGTTGGTTCGCTAGTAGGCGCGAGACTCGAGAGGGTCGCCGTAAAACAAGGAATTGGGGGACCAGTGTGAGCCGCGGTGGGTATTACCTGCTGCTTGGGGGATGAAGGGATGGTTGCAAAGCCTACCGGATTTCGTCGGTCGTTACAACCGATGTCCTTTAAACATGGTTCAAGGTAAACCCAAAATCACATTCCATTCCATCAGCCTCTAACCGTAAATTAGCAAGTAAACAATTCCCTAAGTATTAACCCCAAAGGCCGAAACCAACATCAGATCAATACCCAGGGAACCATTCAACTTAACTTGGAAAACTTCAGTTATTACCAAATCGAATTCCATTCAGCTCCAATTTAATATGTTAAATTGAAAAACTTTACCTTGGAAAATCTCCTTTAAATCTTTACAAAAGATTTATAAATTCCAAATCACATTTCACTGTAAATCAGGTTAAGAACGAATGTCGTTGAAAACACAGTTCACGATAAACCCAATTCACGTTCCATTTTATTCCAACTATTAAATATAATTGGAAACTCTAACAATCTTAATGAATAGATTTATTCTCTTCACATGGGGTTCAAGAACAGTGTTACTGAAGACATCGTTCACGACAAACCTGAAATCCCATTTGATATTAAATAAAAGGCTCTGAATAAAAAATATATCGGCTTATATTCAATATCAAATACTACAACCAACAAATATCGCATTGGAAATAACGATATAAATATATCTTTCAAATTTCCATAACAATATCTGTATAATCACGAAATCCAACATCGAAATATTCCGAAGACAATTTCGATTCAAATCCATTTCCAATTTATATATTGGAAATTCTGGTTATTTTTAAAACCATTTCAAATCAAATTTATTTATATAAAAAAAATAATTGGATTATAATTCTAGTTCAAAACTAGTTCATTTCAATAAAAATATATTTTTATCTTTTCAAATATGGAATTTTTCATCCCAATTCTTTCTAAATCATTTCTTATGATTTTACACTAATTATTCATATTTTTAATAATTTTATCAAGGCCCGTACTGTTGATTTCCATAAACGGTCATCGAACTGCACTTACAACGACCTTTTCCAAATTTGATTTGGACATAATTCCAAATCCAACCATTAGATTTAAAATCTCTAATATTCGTTAGAAAGATCTTTTCGATACGAACCCAATGGTTCCGATTTTAGGAGAATCCGACGGTCGGATCTCCCGTAATGTCCGTTCGAACTCAATGGTCGAAATTCACGAACTGCCGCAGCGCGGTGCGTTATATTCAGACCATTATATTATATATATAATATATATAATATATATTTTATCGATTTCCATTTAAAACATATTTTATAAATCGTTTAAATTCGTTTTCAAAACGATTTCAACTTCATATTCAATTTTAAATCAAAATTAAATATTCCATATATCGATATATAAATGATAGTATTTTCAAAACATTTGATTTTGAAATCATTTCCTTTTCGATATTAATTATAAAAATGAATTAAATCGATATAAATATCGTTTACGTCAAAATGGGGTCAATCTAATCAACATGACTTTATGTATTTAAATATATTCGTGTCCATCCCAAATCGGACATCAAAATCAGATTTTGATCTTTTACTGAATATTATTTTAAAATATTCATTATTTTAAAATAATCATTATTTCAAAATATTCATTCTTTCTGAAATACAATCAGACATAGTCATTTACCATATAATGTCATTATATGGATTTCACACAACAAATGCGTATAACAACAATAAAACACAGTCAACCATCATCCAGAGTGCATTCTACACTGCATAAGCATCAAATATAAATATATAACCCTTACAATAGCCTGCCAATCAATCGATCAACATACAGCTAATTATTGGAACTAGTGTATGTCATATACCATCCCAATACCCGTGTGGGGTTTAAATCAATAAATAATTAGTTTTATTTGTGCAGTTGGGCGATGTGTAAAATTTATCGTCCCAATCAGTATCAGTTAAATTAGTGCACATAAACAAATCGTTCGATTTGTCTACGAATATTTATTTTATCCATATACACATTAAAAATAATATTTTTAACTATAAAATATTTTATTCCATTCCACAACACACAATCAATTTTCACAACACAATCAATTAAACAAACAAGTCATCCATGATCTGTGGACGACGGGTGTCGGGTGCTTCTAAGCACTGTCTGCATCCTAGTATATATTTTAACTAGAAAATAAAATAAAGTGAGGAGTTCTAACCTTTGGGTTCCACTCTGCCGTGCTTTGATCGTCGATTTATGTAGTATACCTACGTTAAAAATTATATTTTTAACCAATCAATAATTATTTCTTTATATGATTATTTTATAAATAACATACATAGGCTAAAAATTATATTTTTACCTTTCTAAAAATAATTTCGTATTTTTATAACCATGCTACATAGATAAAAATCACATTTTTATGCCGCTACCCCATATGTAAAAATCATATTTTTATTTTGTCATTCAAACGATAAAAATCATGTCTTTTTATCGCTACTACACATATAAAGATCGCATTTTTAATTATGTAAATGAATGAAAACAAATAAATAAGGACTCGCGGCGATTGTTGGTGGCGGAGAAGGCTCGGGGGAGGTGCTCGAGTCAGAGGTGTGGCCCACATTGCCTGGAGCAAGGGTTTTTTAGGCGGTTTACTGAGGAAGAAGAAAAAAACAGGGGGGGGGGGAGACCGAAGGGCATAGGAAGGAGGAGGGGGATGGTTGGGAGGCAGCGCAGTACCGGTCAGAGGTGGTGGCGAGCAGGGCAGATCGGCCGTGGGCGTCAGGGGCTGGGTGGCGGCGGTTCTACACGGTTTGGGGGTTTCTTCCTTCGGAATCGATCTGCAGGGGGGAAAGGCGCTGACGCGCGGTGGAGGAGGGGGAAAGTGGAGGTCGGCGGCACCGCTGGGAAGAGCGCGGTGGAAGATGCTGCGCCTGGAGCGGAGCAGCGACGTGGGTTTTCAAGATTGTGGGCAGTTTCTGATTTAGGTCTAGAGGAAAACGGGGGGTATATGTGTAGAGAATATATATATATATTATAATATTAATTTTATAATTCCTTAAATGTTCACCTTTCATTCAAACTCCAAACAAGCCCCAACGACTGTCGCCCCTAGCTAATTACCCCCATTTCGAACACAATGGGACATGCTTCGTAACCCAATTCACTTGTTACGATTAGTTTCCGTTCAAAATAAAATATAAATCAATGTATATTGAATTTGAACGCACATTTCAATTTACCGGGGCCATATATTAACTCTAAAAATTCCTGAAAAATTATTTCTAGTTCATATTGATGATACGATCCTAACAAAATTAATTTCGTCAAATTCTGAGACCGTTTGAAAAATGGCCATTTTCTGTCGATCGAAATTGACTAAAACTGTTAAAATACGTTTTACTTCGCCACGCTCACATATTAATCCCAGAAACTATGAATTTTGAAATCTAGCAATAATTTGACATCCCGGATCCAAAAAAAGTGGTTTCGTCGAAAACGGAGGCCATTTGCAAAATTGCTATTTTTAAGGGCTATATTTTCCATAACGACTATTCTGAAATTTCAACTGGGCATAACTTTTTATTCCCGCTATGAAATTTCAATTTTTCAGATTCGTTGGAAAGATATTTTCAATTAGATTCAAATATTTTGGGTTTTGCTAGAATCCGGTTTATTTTGAATCCTGTACATTCATTTGAAATTTGAAATTGAATTTTCAAACCACCGCGCCATTTTCAATTCCTTTTATAATTAAAATATATATTTATATTCTAACATCGATTCAAATAAATATATACGTTCTAATTCTATTCAAAATAAATTTCTCGTCGTTATTATTTAAAATAAATCATTTTAAATATATAATTTCACTAAAATTGCCTAAATAAAAATTTTAAATTGGTTCAGATTTTCCGGGTTGTTATAGTAATCGTGACCTCAAGCCTCATCAATCGGAAAATAACTGAAATTGGGCAGGTAGCATGGCTATGTGGGTCATACCTATTACGGTATATCATCACCTGATCTGGAGAAAACCGGTTGTCCCTATTTTTGTATGCTTCGCAATTTATGGTTGTTGATCGCAACCAGTTGTGATGATATATTCGGTACACTCAAGTTGAATGAGAGGTTGGGTTGTAAGATATTCTTGTTGAACCCCGGTGTTCCATCTCTAGAGGGCACTGATCAATAGGTCGTTTCATACCTAGTGTAACGATCCAAGATTTCAATGTTTTGATATATGAAATTTGGTTGGATTTTCCGAATATAAATTGAATATAATATAGTATAAATACAAATATTGATTGATAATCTTTTAGATAAATATTTTGTTCTATTTTATAAAAATGATTATGTAAACGAAAACTTATTTTAAGAATATGTTTGAGGTATATAAGATTTAATAAGTAATTATTTTATATGATTTTCAAATGTTATTTAATGTACTACATAAGATTTTACAAATCTACTTTGAATATAAATATTTAAAATATGTTATATGCAGGGATTTTATAAAGATTTAAGATTTAAAATGGTTTGGTTAAATATAAATTTTACTTAGTTAAATGGGGTATATGTCACTGTTATATACATGTCGAATCAGACATTTTAGATCCGTACACTGGTAATTAAAACACATTTTATTGTTGGTGTCTTAGTTAATCTAAGAAACTATATTCTATATATTGGATGTTAAGTTTTCAATCAATCTAAATAATTCAAGAATTACGGTCTTTGTAAAATTCCAAATTGGATAAAATATTTACACTCATAGGGCGAGGATTAAAACATAATTGAAAATTCAAAACATGCCAGCGGTCAAAAAGACACTGAACTAAATGACCCGTATTTCTCTTAAATGTAATTTTTTGGGGCATTAAACTCAAGGAATGTGTAGTAATATACAGTTTTATGTGTAAACGATTGCTTTGTAGGCGTACTTGCATTGTGGCCAAAAGACACATGCTGTTTGGGCTACATAAATGTTAAATTTAAACTCAATTTTTACTATGTTTGGGTCACCATTTCATGCCGACGTAAATTTACTTTAAAATTTCTAAACGTGCAAACTTGGTAGTCACTTGTCACCCTTTGACTGAAGACTTCACCACATGCCATCCTCTTTTTTTTTATTCACTGCAACAGTTCGGCTCCCTCCTCATTTAAACCGTTCGGCTTCTGGCACCACCGCCATGTCCACCTCCTGTCAACACACCCTGATCGGCGGCTCCACCCGCATGCCCAAACCCAGCTGCACCCGTCTCCCCTCTCTCCTCTCCTTAAACCCGTTGTTGCGGCTATTAGAAACAGCATGACCCCTCCCTCGACGAACCTCCAGCCATCACCAGACCCATCTTTCTCTTTCCGGTCCGCTGACCCTATGTGACGCACTGCCCTCCTCTTTTCCCTTCCAAAACCGACAGTTTCCCCTAACCTAGCTTCAAACTCCATTCCAACGAACCTCAGCCTCCCATAAAACCCGCCAGATCCTCCTTTAGAGAGAAAATTGTTGCCTTCCCTTTGTCAGATTCGGCCATTCCATTTGACCTCACAGCGCTCTCCTTTTCCCTTTCCTCTTTTTCAGTAATAACAGTTAGCTTCAAGTAAATCCGTGCACAACTCCATATTTTGCAATTTCTGCACTACCATGCATGATACGCTCCACCACTTCACTGACCGCGCACAACTAGCAGCCATCCAGAGCCGTCAGTCTACCCCGTCCGCCACCTCGTTTGACACCTAGACCGCCGTATCCGACACTCATCGCGAACCAAGCCCGCTAGTTTTCTCTTTTCTGAAATCAGCTTGCTGTTATTGGCATGAAATGTTCGTTGGAAAATATATATATATAATATGTGCACATATAAAGAGTGAGGTAGACAGACGCATAAAATGGAAATACTTTACTTCTGTTTAAGAAGTAGTGCGCATATGTAGTAGTGACGTCCGTGGAGTTGTCTATGATAGCTCATAGGTTTGACTCAAAATTGATACAGTTTTTGACGGTGAAATTTGGAGGCAGAGAGGTGAGAAATTCTAATTTAAATCTATTTTTAAATTAGTTAGAAATGTTAAATTTAACTAGTGGTTGATTTAAATTAGTTAATAATCATGAATTTTTATGAATGATTGTTATTGGGTGTTTGATGGATATGCATGTAGTTATAATACACAACACACCAAGCATTATTCACCGTAAAGCTTTGCGCACTGTTAGTTGGTTATTTGTACTGTGGTGATGAATTCATGTTTGTTATTGGGTATTTGGTTGCATGAAAACACATACACTGTAGTGATGGAATCGTACGGGTAATTAATATAAATTCCCTTTCTTGTAAATAACAATTTTTATTGAAATAAAAATGGGAAAAGCAATTTAAACTTAGAATTTGAACTGTTTAGAAACCGAATCGAGCAAACAATGTTCGTATGACAGAAATGGTTTTGAAACCATATTCCGAACGCTAAGTGGTGATTTAAATGTTGAACTGAGTTTGAAATTTTGATCAAAAAATAATTTATTCAACCTTAGTTTTAGGCAGACAATTTTAGTGATTTAACCGAGTTTTGATATTTATTATTTCAATTTAATTTGAAATGAAAGTTGAAATTTAAATGATGATCTTTGGAATATTTCTTTTGGGACATAATTGAACAAGTTTTGAGAAATATTGTCATTAAATATTCAACTTAGTGTAATTGAAAATTTGAACAATGGATTGTATGTGAATAATTGATTGAACGAGTTTTAAATTAAATATTTTTTTCAATTCAATTTGAAATGGAAATTTGAAATTTAAAATGATTTTGGATTAAAGTTGGAATATAAAAGTATTATTTCTAGAAAAGAGAATTGGAATACGGTTTTATTCTAAATTATGAATATACTTTATTTTTGAAAAGTGGAATTTGGCGATTTATAGTTAAAATTTTATATAGCGTGAATCGAACGCATCGCATAACGACAGTTCGTTATTATCGATTTTAAATTTCAAATGATTATAACTTGAACGTTTTGAATCAGATTGGCTTAAAACGAAAAACGACGGATTTCTATTAATGATGGGTTTTGAATAGAAATGGAATTTTTAAATTCCAACGTATTATTTTCAAGTTATGTTTAAAATAAAATTTGAAAAGGTCGCTATAAGTGCAGTTCGGCGACCGTAAATGAAAACCGAATGAAATGCGCTTATAAAAATTATTTTAAAAAATCAATAAAAATGTGATAAATAATATTTTATTATTTAAATGTGATTTGAGTTAAAATATGTGAATTTTGAATGATTTTGGATCTATTTGGTTAAATAACCATTTCTCAGCACTTTTCGTAATGCTTTTAATGTTATTATACCATTTCTTTGAAAATGATTGAAAGTCTGAAGATTATAAAGCATGAGCTATATTGGAAAAGAATGTGTTATATATAGTGAAAGATTTTAAAATAATCTGAAATGTATGGCATGAAATTCATTTAAATTAAATATGATATGGGAAGGGAATTAGAAAGGAAATGGGTTTGGATAGAATTAGTTTTTGAATATTTGATATGGAATTTTATAAATATTAAAACATATTCATATCCAGATTCTGATAGTGTTTATCGAGTTTGTGAATCAATATCAAATATAAGTCGACTAAATTCTATTAAACTTATATTTGAAATATTAATTATTTGAATTGTCATAAATGGAAATTCAAATCCAAACAAAGATTTAGTAGTTTCAGGATGACGACGAATAAATGGATTTTTGGTTTTGAAATCTAAAGTTAGAAACGAAAATTGAATTTCGAGAAAAGGGGTAAGATGATAACAGGGGTAAAGAAATTTAATGAATCCAACCTTAAATCTGAAAGAAATTGATATCGATTTGGAAAGGGAATTCGAATTGAGAAACTCGTAAAGTCCATAGCTTTTGTTTTAAAGTACGCTTGTTATTTGGGAAGTCCGGGATCGAATATATGTTCGAAACCATTCCAAGTAATAATATGACGTTTAAAACTGGAAACTTGGAAATCGATGAGTGAAGACCGAGTATATTTGAATTGTTTGGGTTAATTGTTGATGCCTCGGATCGGGCCGTACACCTGATACGAGGTTATAAGTGGCATGAGATCTGAATATATTTGAATATTTCCGGACGGCAGCCCTTTCGGGGCTTCCTTAGGGACCGATTCACTCTGCGTAGATTGACTGAACGCAGAAAGCCTTCCAATGGCAGGCGATCGTGTTTTTCACAGGATTTCTCGTTACTCATGTCAGCATTCTCACTTCTGATATCTCCAGGTCTTGTCACCAAAAACCTTCCCCGATTGACAGAACGTCCCGCTACTGACACTTGAAAAAGCAGCTTTCAAGGGGTTATTGTTCCGTTCAGACCCAAAACGAACTTGTATGGATTGTGTGTCTGACATTGAAATTGACTGCATAACACTAATTTCCGTTAATATATATCGGATTTGTGGCAATATATTATCCTCATCTGTATGTCATATGAACTTTGTTACAATACGGATTTCGCTCAGACCTAATCGATCGCTAAATCGACCAAGACCGTTCGAATCCCGTATACGCTAACTCTGGGCATACAACATATCAGAACTAATAACAGAAGACTTTTATAAACATCGTAATAATGTTACATCAGAGTACAGAATATCAGAGTATATGGAAATATAATCAATACAGCGGAAGATGATTTTACAATAAATGTAATACAATGCACAGCGGAAGACGATAAATGCACTGGACACAGCTTTAAGATTTAATCCAGAATCTTGCTCAAAATAAGTATCTGCAAAACAAACTACTCGACTGCCCGTGTGGAAAATAGGGGCACCCGAGTTTGCAAAGGAAAAGCAAACTACAGGTCAGTCATGAGACTGCTGTGAGAAACTCTATGTGACGATCGAGAATCTCGCTCGGTCCGAATCAGTCGCTAAACCGATCTAGACCGTTCGAAACGCCTGATTGTTTTGAGAACAAGACAAAATAGAACACAGACAAAAGAACATTTCATTGTATATTACAACAATGCATCAGATTACAAGAATATACAGAGTATAAATGAATAAATATTACACAGGAATATCAGAGATTTAAATTACATTTAAATACATAGCAGCGGAAAATAATACAATACACAACCAGAGGAGATATACGGATACAAAGCTTTCCGGATATCGTTCCAGCTGTAAACCAGGATCCTGTGAATATAAATCTGCAAAACCAAAACTACTAGCTGCCCGTGTCAAAATAGGGGCACCCAGAGTTTAGGTCAAAACAATAAACTCCAGGTCAGTCATGGGACTGGTGTGAGAACTAAAACAGTTATTAATCTTTATTTTTAAAGTTAGGCAAATCAAGGGACCACGCCGTATAACACGGAACGGGTTTCCTCCCAAGAATACCAGTGCCTAAAACAAATAGCGCAATGCTAAATAAAGAAAAATGAAGCTGTTATAAGACCCAGGTCCTATCACACAATGCAACGCAAGCCGGGGGATAGGGTTTTCCCTTATAACAGCCAAAGAATGCTTGATACGTTTAAAACAAATCATTTGATACTATTATAAGTGTATAGTGGATAAAACAACTTCAAATCATAAGCATCAATCATAAGCGGCATGAATGCCCCATAACACTATGTCGCCATATATACGTTTACAATCAAAACCGCAAGATCACGTATTTGGGAATTGGATTTCCGTCTATGAACCGAGGCTAGGGGCAAGATCCTCAACCGATTCGAGACTGTCTAGCCTGAGTCTCAGGATCAGAACGCATCGACCCTTGGAGCGACAGGGCCGGTCCACACGGAGTGGATTAAACTTAAACCCTGAACATGCGTTTCGCCGCCCTTTGGGGCGTAAGTCTGGTCCGTCTGCCGACCAGAATGCATCGGCCGAAACCGATATAACCGAGGCGCCTCGCAACAGCAACAACCACATAAGTCAAACTCGTCAGGGCGTGTAAAACCACTGACACCACTTTTTAGCTAGAAGGAAACGCATGCCCTCCCTGAGGTCCGTCTCCCGTTTTTGGTTCATACCGGGTGTGAAACTCTCGAAGTAAACGTTACACAAAGCTACGCCACAAAGGCCGTGCTTTGATCATCACCACAAGACTTTGCTTTTCAACAGAAGCCTCGATCAATTGCCACTTAGGCATGCTACACAGGCAATTCACTCCATGCGATTGATATCCATCAATATATAACCCCTGAGCTCGTACATCTCAGAGAAGGGCGTTAAGCAAGAGAATAAATTCTCCACCGCCAAACAGATATATATTTAATAGAGATCAATTACACGGACTAAAATCCAATGTCAGACACACAGTCCATTTACAAGTCCGTTCTGGGTCTGAACGAAACCGGAGGCACCTAGTACCCCGCATATCCATCGATCTCCAAGTACGTCTGGACGATCACCAAATGTTTCCATCTTTTTGGGTGTACAGCCCAATCAAGATCATCAGTAATCACCCAAACGACGTGAAGACATCCGGTCTTCGACCATCGTCTTCATCTTCGACTTATCGTCGTATCAGTTATTCGGAATGGGATAAACCCGGTCTTTCCGAATAACTCGCGTATATTTTAAATAAGTGTTACACAAACACAACATACGCCTCATTCCAATTTATCAGTCACAAACCGTAAATTAATCAAGAGAATAATTCCCCAAATATTAACCCCGAAGGCCGAAACCAACATCAGATCAATATCCAGAAAACCATTCTGCTTGGCTAACCGACAGTTAGTTTCTAAATTTCACATTCATAGGGAAAGGTTCCCATTAATTTTATCCAAAATAAATTCCTTGAATTTATTCTCTAATCTTCTTTTGAATTTCGATTCAACTAGTCGGGATTAACGAACCATACCGAAGTAATCATTTGTTTTAATTTCCCAATCCCAACCTATTCATCCCATGAAGTAAAACTGGTAATACTTCATATCTAACACCACTGTGTTATCGGTAAATTCAATTACCATTTCACGTTCAAATCTAATTAAAGATTTAACTAACGCCTGGAGCAAAACTGGTGATACTCCATTCTCGACCATTTCAATCTAATTAAAGATTCATTAAAACTCTACTTAGTTTTAATCTTTAACTGGGTTAAAGAATCAGTGTCATTTAAAACACAGTTCACGATAAACCCAAAATCACATTCCATTAATTATCGGGTTAAAGAACGAGTGTTATTTAAAACACTGTCCACGATAAACCCAAAAATCAATATCAATTCAATTCCAATTAAATATTATTTAATTGGTACACTTCATTAAATCTAAATAAAAAGATTTAATCTTTTCTCAACTGGGTTCAAGAACAGTGTTAGTGAAGACACCATTCACGACAAACCCAAATCACATTTGATATTCAATACAAGGCTCTGAATAGAAAATATATCGGCTTATATTCAATATCAAATTCTACGACTAACAAATGTCGTATTGGAAATAACGATATAAATATATATCTTTCAAATTTCCATAACAACATCTGTATAATCACGAATTCCAACATCGAAATATTCCGAAGACAATTTCGATTCGAATCCACTCCAATGCAATCATTGGAAATTCTGGTTATTTTTAAAACCCTTTTCAAATTCAGTTTATTTATTTAAAAATAAATAGAATTATACTTCTAGTTCAAAACTAGTTCATTTTGATAAAAATCTATTTTTATCCTTTCAAATATGGAGTTTTTCATCCCAATTTTTCCCAAATCATTTCTTATGATTTTACACAATTTATTATTATTTTTAATAATTTTATCAAGGCCCGTACAGTCGATTTCCATCAATGGCCATTGAACTGCACTTACAGCGACCTTTTTCAAATTTGATTTGGACGTATCTCCTAATCCAACCGTTAGATTTCAAATTTCTAATATTCGTTAGAAAGCTCTTTTCGATACGAACCCAACGGTTCCGGTTTTAGGAGAATCCGACGGTCGGATCTCCCGTAATATTCGTTCGAAGTTAACGGTCGAAATTCGCGAACTGCCGCGGCGCGTTCTATTCAGGCCATTATATTATATATATAATATATATAATATATATTTCGTCGACTACTATTTAAAACGAATTTTATAAATAGTTTTAAATTCGTTTCAAAAACAATTTCAACTTCCATTTCAATTCAAATCAAAATTGAATCTTTCCTTATAAATTCGTTTTAAAATTCATTTCTATTCAATTCAAGTTTCCATTCAATTTGAATTCATTTCAATTTGTTTCCAATTCAATTCGAATTCGTTTTCAATTCAATTCGAATTGGTTTTATATTCAATTCAATTCAAATTCTTTATCTATTCAATCCAATTCGAATTCGTTTCGTTTGTTATTCAATTGAAATCAAATTCGTTTTCCATTCAATTCGAATTCATTATATATTCAATTCACTTTGAAATCTTTTTATATTCAATTCATTTCGAAATCGTTTTCAATTCAATTCATTTCGAAATGAATAAAATCGATATAAATATCGTTCACGTCAAAATGGCGTCAATCTAATCAACACGGCTTAATGTATTTCTATTTTCAAATATTCTATTTCAAATATTTCCTATTATCAAATATTTGTTATTATCAAAATATTTCGTTCAACACATGACTAATCTCAACGGATGAGTACAGTCAACACATGAACCTTTATTTTATATTGATAAAGATGTAAATTTTATTATTAAAATATTTCGTTCAACACATGACTAATCTCAACGGATGAGTACAGTCAACACATGAACCTTTATTTTATATTGATAAAGATGTAAATTTTATTATTAAAATATTTCGTTCAACACATGACTAATCTCAACGGATGAGTACAGTCAACACATGAACCTTTATTTTATAATATTCTTTATTTTCTAAATTGGAATGAGGCCCAATCAATCACCATATAATGTTAATTATATGGATTTTCATACAACACATGTATATAATAGCATTGAAAAATAATCAACCATCAACCAAAGTGCACTCCACTGTATAAGCATCAAATATAGATATCTAACACTTATAACAGCCTGTCAATCAATCGATCGACATATTTAATCAATCAGGATGAGTGAACTTCAAATTTCATCCCAACACCCGTGTGGGGTTTCAAACAATCAAACACAGATTTTATTTGTGCAGTTGGGCGATGTGTAAAATTTATCGACCCAATCAATATCAGTCAAATCAGTGTATATAAACAAATCGGCTGATTTGTTTATAAATATCTATTTATTCACTTTCACGTTAAAAATTATATTTTTAACGATAAAGCATTTTATTTTAACACATGAATTTCTATTCAGTTCATTTACATAATAAAAATGATATTTTTATATTTCTAACATATTTTAGAAAATTTCGGCGGCATAACGGCACGATACTAGAAACGGGACGAGGCCTAGCCTTATCCTCGGTCTAGTGAAGGCCCACGCCATTCACACATCAATCATATCAATTTCATTTCACCAAACAATCCAATTTCAATCAAATACTCTAATTAATTTTTGCAATCAAAACAAACAAGTCCATGGTCTATGGACGATTGTGTCGGGTGCTACTAAGCACCGTCTACATCCTAGTATATATATAACTAGAAAATGAAATTGAAAGGTGAGAAATTCTCACAGATAGCTATCCAATCATCTTGACTCTTCTTAGGTAGACGTCTTCGTCGTTCCCGCCTCTTGTCTCTTTCTTTGCCCGTATTCTCTACATACGTAAAAATCGAATTTTTACTATGCTATTCAATATATAAAAATCGAATTTCTACTTTGCTATTCAATATATAAAAATCGAATTTTTACTTTGCTATTCCATATAGAAAAATCGAATTTTTACTTTGCTATTCAATATAGAAAAATCGAATTTTTACTTCGCTATTCAATATAGAAAAATCGAATTTTTACTTCGCTATTCTCTATATAAAGATTTCTCCTTTTCTATTTTAAAAATGTAAACTTTTCTATGTTAAAAAATCTTAACCTTATGCTAATTAAAAATCATACCATTACTATGCTAAAGATCATATCTTTATGATCAAAGCAATCACATTTTTCAACCGTTGTTCATATAAATAAAAATCATATATTTTCCTTCCTATCAAAAATTGTATCTTTTCAGTTTTAAAATAAACGAAATTAATGAATAAGAAAACTTACAGCGATATAAAAAAAAGGGACCGCAGCTCGCCGGAGCAAGGGGGGTGGTGCGATTTGATTTGGGGCTTGGAGGAGGGGGGGGGTACGGCGGAAATAGGTACGGCTGGAGGAGGGAGTATTGCGTTGGTCCTCACCGGAGCAGGGGGTGTCAGAGCTCGCGCCCAAGGGGTCGGATCGGCTGAGCAAAGGCGTAGGGGGGCTAGGGTTAGGCGCGGTTGGAGTTTTGGGAGAATTGGGTCGCGCTGGATCTTCGGGGGAGGAGCCGCGTTCGAGCAGAGGAGGAGAAGGGGATGGAGCGAGATTGGGGAAGAAGGGGGGGGTCGCCGGAGGGCCATCGTTGGGCGGTGGGTCCGCCTGGAGGGGAAGGCGACGAAGAATCGGGGAGGGAGGCTAAGAAAAAAAAAACGACGGTTTGAATAGTGAAGGGGGGGTTAGGTTTTAGAGATGGTTTATATATATATATATATATTTTATTAATTCTTAATTTATTTTATTCTCCGACACAGTTGACCTTTCATACGACCTCGACATCAAACATGCCGACTGTCGTCCCTAGCGTATTACCCCCATTCCAAACACAATAGGATATGTTTCGTAGGCTAATTCGGCTGTTTGAATCAGTTTCGGTTGAATTTACATTTAAATCATTATATTGAATTTTAAACGTACATTTCAAATTATCGGGGCCACATACGAACACGAAAAATTCCAGAAAAATATTTTCTAGCTTCGTATTGACGATACGGTCCTAACAAAACTAGTTTCATCGAATTCTGAGACTGTTGGAAAAATGGCCATTTTCCAGTCGATTAAAATCAACTAAAAGTGGTCAAACGCGTTTTCCTTTGCCACGCTCACATATTGATTCGAAAAATTATGAAATTTGAAACCTAGCAATAACTTTACATCCCGGATCCAAAAAAAGTGGTTTCGTCGAAATCTGAGGTCGTTTGCAAAATGCCCCATTTTTAAGGGCCTGAATTCTATAGCGACTATTCAAAATTTTCAAGTGGACATATCTTTTGATCCCCGCTATGAAATTTTGATTTTTCGGATTCGTTGGAAAGATATCATCAATTAGATCCTAATGTTTTTGGTTTCACTAAAATTCGGATTGTTTTGCACCCGGTACATTCAATTGAAGTTTGAAATCGAATTATCGAACTACCACGCCATTTTCAATTCTATTTATAATTATATATATAATTATTTATATTCTAACGACGACGTATATAAATATATATGTCGAATTCAATTCTAAACATTTTTCTCGTCGATATTATTTAAAATACTCTATTTTGAATAATCAAAATTCGCTAAAATCGCCAAAATAAAAAATTTAAACTGGCCTAGATTTTCGGATTGTTACAATCTCCCCCACTTAAAACTTTTCGTCCCCGAAAAGGAACAAAGTCGAAAGTGGTTTGATTAATCAACTCTACGTTCGGTCTGGCTTCCATTCTCCAACTTTTCAGTTTCTGAGAATTTTCAAATTCTTCAAAAATTTGGCTAACACCCTAAATTTTCGAAAAATTTCGCCATAACCTCCCCTGCACCGGGAGCATCGGGAAATCTCAAATAGCTTCCCCGGTCCTTCAGATCTCAAAACGAAAAAGAAAAAGCCAAGCGGCTAGCCAATAGGCTCATAAAATCATCATCACCCAAACAAAACAGGAAATTATGTAGTAAACATGTACCTATTTGTCGGGCAAACAAATTTTATTCTCTGCTCTAGCCTCCTTGCTATGACCTGTTCAATGCAAGTATCTGTATATACAAGCAAATGCGACCAATTTTCAACACAGTTCAATATTTGGTTCAATTAGGCATAATGGTTCAAAATTATCAAACAAATAAACAAACAACACAAACATCAATCAATTAGTGAATTAACGTTTCAAATTCATAATTTTGATATATACAAAAATCATGTTTTTGATACCAAATCACAACAATAGGCCCTATCTAATTTTGGTTCTCACACCAGTCTAATGGAAATATATAGATATCACACCTTCGACACTCGAATATAAATGCTGATGATGATGCACCATCATCAATATCATCTTCGGGCGACTAGAGTGTGATGCTATATCTATCCAATATATTAAAACTCTGAATATACGTTTGCAAGGCGTATATGCAAATTCTTTATATACTGGACTGTCCAAATCGATACAAATAAATAATCAAATACGAATAATTGATTTAGATTTTCAAAACAAAATTTGTTTTCACGTTAAAAATATACTCGTCACACTCGTTCTAGGATACTACTGATCCCATCTCTAACGAGTCATTCTCATTGGATATTACTAATCCAATATCTGATGAATTCTTCCGTATGGTTCTAAGGTGTCTTGTTCTCTGAGCTCTGTAAACCAAAGCTCTGATACCACGTGTGACGATCGGGAATCTCGCTCGGTCCGAATCAGTCGCTAAACCGATCTAGACCGTTCGAAACGCCTGATTGTTTTGAGAACAAGACAAAATAGAACACAGACAAAAGAACATTTCATTGTATATTACAACAATGCATTAGATTACAAGAATATACAGAGTATAAATGAATAAATATTACATAGAAATATCAGAGATTTAAATTATGTTTAAATACATAGCAGCGGAAAATAATACAATACACAACCAGAGGAGATATACGGATACAAAGCTTTCCGGATATCGTTCCAGCTGTAAACCAGGATCCTGTGAATATAAATCTGCAAAACCAAAACTACTAGCTGCCCGTGTCAAAATAGGGGCACCCAGAGTTTAGGTCAAAACAATAAACTCCAGGTCAGTCATGGGACTGGTGTGAGAACTAAAACAGTTATTAATCTTTATTTTTAAAGTTAGGTAAATCAAGGGACCACGCCGTATAACACGGAACGGGTTTCCTCCCAAGAATACCAGTGCCTAAAACAAATAGCGCAATGCTAAATAAAGAAAAATGAAGCTGTTATAAGACCCAGGTCCTATCACACAATGCAACACAAGCCGGGGGATAGGGTTTTCCCTTATAACAGCCAAAGAATGCTTGATACGTTTAAAACAAATCATTTGATACTATTATAAGTGTATAGTGGATAAAACAACTTCAAATCATAAGTATCAATCATAGGCGGCATGAATGCCCCATAACACTATGTCGCCATATATAAGTTTACAATCAAAACCGCAAGATCACGTGTTTGGAAATTGGATTTCCGTCTATGAACCGAGGCTAGGGGCAAGATCATCAACCGATTCGAGACTGTCTAGCCCGAGTCTCAGGATCAGAACGCATCGACCCTTGGAGCGACAGGGCCGGTCCACACGGAGTGGATTAAACTTAAACCCTGAACATGCGTTTCGCCGCCCTTTGGGGCGTAAGTCTGGTCCGTCTGCCGACCAAAATGCATCGGCCGAAACCGATATAACCGAGGCGCCTCGCAACAGCAACAACCACATAAGTCAAACTCGTCAGGGCGTGTAAAACCACTGACGCCACTTTTTAGCTAGAAGGAAACGCATGCCCTCCCTGAGGTCCGTCTCCCGTTTTTGGTTCATACCGGGTGCGAAACTCTCGAAGTAAACGTTACACAAAGCTACGCCACAAAGGCCGTGCTTTGATCATCACCACAAGACTTTGCTTTTCAACAGAAGCCTCGATCAATTGCCACTTAGGCATGCTACACAGGCAATTCACTCCATGCGATTGATATCCATCAATATATAACCCCTGAGCTCGTACATCTCAGAGAAGGGCGTTAAGCAAGAGAATAAATTTTCCGCCGCCAAACAGATATATATTTAATAGAGATCAATTACACGGACTAAAATCCAATGTCAGACACACAGTCCATTTACAAGTCCGTTCTGGGTCTGAACGAAACCGGAGGCACCTAGTACCCCGCATATCCATCGATCTCCAAGTACGTCTGGACGATCACCAATTGTTTCCATCTTTTTGGGTGTACAGCCCAATCAAGATCATCAGTAATCACCCAAACGACGTGAAGACATCCGGTCTTCGACCATCGTCTTCATCTTCGACTTATCGTCGTATCATTTATTCGGAATGGGATAAACCCGGTCTTTCCGAATAACTCGCGTATATTTTAAATAAGTGTTACACAAACACAACATACGCCTCATTCCAATTTATCAGTCACAAACCGTAAATTAATCAAGAGAATAATTCCCCAAATATTAACCCCGAAGGCCGAAACCAACATCAGATCAATATCCAGAAAACCATTCTGCTTGGCTAACCGACAGTTAGTTTCTAAATTTCACATTCATAGGGAAAGGTTCCCATTAATTTTATCCAAGATAAATTCCTTGAATTTATTCTCTAATCTTCTTTTGAATTTCGATTCAACTAGTCGGGATTAACGAACCATACCGAAGTAATCATTTGTTTTAATTTCCCAATCCCAACCTATTCATCCCATGAAGTAAAACTGGTAATACTTCATATCTAACACCACTGTGTTATCGGTAAATTCAATTACCATTTCATGTTCAAATCTAATTAAAGATTTAACTAACGCCTGGAGCAAAACTGGTGATACTCCATTCTCGACCATTTCAATCTAATTAAAGATTCATTAAAACTCTACTTAGTTTTAATCTTTAACTGGGTTAAAGAATCAGTGTCATTTAAAACACAGTTCACGATAAACCCAAAATCACATTCCATTAATTATCGGGTTAAAGAACGAGTGTTATTTAAAACACTGTCCACGATAAACCCAAAAATCAATATCAATTCAATTCCAATTAAATATTATTTAATTGGTACACTTCATTAAATCTAAATAAAAAGATTTAATCTTTTCTCAACTGGGTTCAAGAACAGTGTTAGTGAAGACACCATTCACGACAAACCCAAATCACATTTGATATTCAATACAAGGCTCTGAATAGAAAATATATCGGCTTATATTCAATATCAAATTCTACGACTAACAAATGTCGTATTGGAAATAACGATATAAATATATATCTTTCAAATTTCCATAACAACATCTGTATAATCACGAATTCCAACATCGAAATATTCCGAAGACAATTTCGATTCGAATCCACTCCAATGCAATCATTGGAAATTCTGGTTATTTTTAAAACCCTTTTCAAATTCAGTTTATTTATTTAAAAATAAATAGAATTATACTTCTAGTTCAAAACTAGTTCATTTTGATAAAAATCTATTTTTATCCTTTCAAATATGGAGTTTTTCATCCCAATTTTTCCCAAATCATTTCTTATGATTTTACACAATTTATTATTATTTTTAATAATTTTATCAAGGACCATACAGTCGATTTCCATCAATGGCCATTGAACTGCACTTACATCGACCTTTTTCAAATTTGATTTGGACGTATCTCCAAATCCAACCGTTAGATTTCAAATTTCTAATATTCGTTAGAAAGCTCTTTTCGATACGAACCCAACGGTTCCGGTTTTAGGAGAATCCGACGGTTGGATCTCCCGTAATATTCGTTCGAAGTTAACGGTCGAAATTCGCGAACTGCCGCGGTGCGGCGCGTTCTATTCAGGCCATTATATTATATATATAATATATATTTCGTCGACTACTATTTAAAACGAATTTTATAAATAGTTTTAAATTCGTTTCAAAAACAATTTCAACTTCCATTTCAATTCAAATCAAAATTGAATCTTTCCTTATAAATTCGTTTTAAAATTCATTTCTATTCAATTAAAGTTTCCATTCAATTTGAATTCATTTCAATTTGTTTCCAATTCAATTCGAATTCGTTTTCAATTCAATTCGAATTGGTTTTATATTCAATTCAATTCAAATTCTTTATCTATTCAATCCAATTCAAATTCGTTTCGTTTGCTATTCAATTGAAATCAAATTCGTTTTCCATTCAATTCGAATTCATTATATATTCAATTCATTTCGAAATCTTTTTATATTCAATTCATTTCGAAATCGTTTTCAATTCAATTCATTTCGGAATCGTTTTCAATTCAATTCATTTCGAAATGAATAAAATCGATATAAATATCGTTCACGTCAAAATGGCGTCAATCTAATCAACACGGCTTAATGTATTTCTATTTTCAAATATTCTATTTCAAATATTTCCTATTATCAAATATTTGTTATTATCAAAATATTTCGTTCAACACATGACTAATCTCAACGGATGAGTACAGTCAACACATGAACCTTTATTTTATATTGATAAAGATGTAAATTTTATTATTAAAATATTTCGTTCAACACATGACTAATCTCAACGGATGAGTACAGTCAACACATGAACCTTTATTTTATATTGATAAAGATGTAAATTTTATTATTAAAATATTTCATTCAACACATGACTAATCTCAACGGATGAGTACAGTCAACACATGAACCTTTATTTTATAATATTCTTTATTTTCTAAATTGGAATGAGGCCCAATCAATCACCATATAATGTTAATTATATGGATTTTCATACAACACATGTATATAATAGCATTGAAAAATAATCAACCATCAACCAAAGTGCACTCCACTGTATAAGCATCAAATATAGATATCTAATGCTTATAACAACCTGCCAATCAATCGATCGACATATTTAATCAATCAGGATGAGTGAACTTCAAATTTCATCCCAACACCCGTGTGGGGTTTCAAACAATCAAACACAGATTTTATTTGTGCAGTTGGGCGATGTGTAAAATTTATCGACCCAATCAATATCAGTCAAATCAGTGTATATAAACAAATCGGTTGATTTGTTTATAAATATCTATTTATTCACTTTCACGTTAAAAATTATATTTTTAACGATAAAGCATTTTATTTTAACACATGAATTTCTATTCAGTTCATTTACATAATAAAAATGATATTTTTATATTTCTAACATATTTTAGAAAATTTCGGCGGCATAACGGCACGATACTAGAATCGGGACGAGGCCTAGCCTTATCCCCGGTCTAGTGAAGGCCCACGCCATTCACACATCAATCATATCAATTTCATTTCACCAAACAATCCAATTTCAATCAAATACTCTAATTAATTTTTGCAATCAAAACAAACAAGTCCATGGTCTGTGGACGATTGTGTCGAGTGCTACTAAGCACCGTCTGCATCCTAGTATATATATATATAACTAGAAAATGAAATTGAAAGGTGAGAAATTCTCACAGATAGCTATCCAATCATCTTGACTCTTCTTAGGTAGACGTCTTCGTCGTTCCCGCCTCTTGTCTCTTTCTTTGCCCGTATTCTCTACATACGTAAAAATCGAATTTTTACTATGCTATTCAATATATAAAAATCGAATTTCTACTTTGCTATTCAATATATAAAAATCAAATTTTTACTTTGCTATTCCATATAGAAAAATCGAATTTTTACTTCGCTATTCAATATAGAAAAATCGAATTTTTACTTCGCTATTCAATATAGAAAAATCGAATTTTTACTTCGCTATTCTCTATATAAAGATTTCTCCTTTTCTATTTTAAAAATCTAAATTTTTCTATGTTAAAAAATCTTAACCTTATGCTAATTAAAAATCATACCTTTACTATGCTAAAGATCATATCTTTATGATCAAAGCAATCACATTTTTCAACCGTTGTTCATATAAATAAAAATCATATATTTTCCTTCCTATCAAAAATCGTATCTTTTCAGTTTTAAAATAAACGAAATTAATGAATAAGAAAACTTACAGCGATATAAAAAAAAGGGACCGCAGCTCGCCGGAGCAAGGGGGTGGTGCGATTTGATTTGGGGCTTGGAGGAGGGGGGGGGGGGTACGGCGGAAATAGGTACGACTGGAGGAGGGAGTATTGCGTTGGTCCTCACCGGAGCAGGGGGTGTCGGAGCTCGCGCCCAAGGGGTCGGATTGGCTGAGCAAAGGCGTAGGGGGGCTAGGGTTAGGCGCGGTTGGAGTTTTGGGAGAATTGGGTCGCGCTGGATCTTCGGGGGAGGAGCCGCGTTCGAGCAGAGGAGGAGAAGGGGATGGAGCGAGATTGGGGAAGAAGGGGGGGGGGTCGCCGGAGGGCCATCGTTGGGCGGTGGGTCCGCCTGGAGGGGAAGGCGACGAAGAATCGGGGAGGGAGGCTGAGAAAAAAAAACGACGGGTTGAATAGTGAAGGGGGGTTAGGTTTTAGAGATGGTTTATATATATATATATATTTTATTAATTCTTAATTTATTTTATTCTCCGACACAGTTGACCTTTCATACGACCTCGACATCAAACATGCCGACTGTCGTCCCTAGCGTATCACCCCCATTCCAAACACAATGGGATATGTTTCGTAGGCTAATTCGGCTGTTTGAATCAGTTTCAGTTGAATTTACATTTAAATCATTATATTGAATTTTAAACGTACATTTCAAATTACCGGGGCCACATACGAACACGAAAAATTCCAGAAAAATATTTTCTAGCTTCGTATTGACGATACGGTCCTAACAAAACTAGTTTCATCGAATTCTGAGACCGTTGGAAAAATGGCCATTTTCCAGTCGATTAAAATCAACTAAAAGTGGTCAAACGCGTTTTCCTTTGCCACGCTCACATATTGATTCGAAAAATTATGAAATTTGAAACCTAGCAATAACTTTACATCCATGATCCAACAAAAGTGGTTTCGTCGAAATCCGAGGTCGTTTGCAAAATGCCCCATTTTTAAGGGCCTGAATTCTATAGCGACTATTCAGAATTTTCAACTTGACATATCTTTTGATCCCCGCTATGAAATTTTGATTTTTCGGATTCGTTGGAAAGATATCATCAATTAGATCCTAATGTTTTTGGTTTCACTAAAATCCGGATTGTTTTGCACCCGGTACATTCAATTGAAGTTTGAAATCGAATTATCGAACTACCGCGCCATTTTCAATTCTATTTATAATTATATATATAATTATTTATATTCTAACGACGACGTATATAAATATATACGTCGAATTCAATTCTAAACATTTTTCTCGTCGATATTATTTAAAATACTCTATTTTAAATAATCAAAATTCGCTAAAATCGCCAAAATAAAATTTTTAAACTGGCCCAGATTTTCGGGTTATTACACTCTACAGTTAAAATTAACTTATCAAAATGATAAGGCAAATCACAGGACCATGCCGCTAACGTGGAACGAGTTTACCCCCATGAATGCCAGTGTATAAACAACAATCAGTAATAGAGATATGGATCTACTATGCATCAACCAACATGCAATATCCCAATCTACCCATTTAGATTATTCACCACACTTAGATTTTCCAAATCCAATTCAATTTACAGAAATTATTCCTTTGGATTTTATTCCCGATTTCTTATTTCAAATCATTTTGAAATATATATCTAGCTTTTATATTAAAGTAGATTTCACCTCGGGATCTCAAATCAAATCATTTGGAAATATGAATTCCAAATCATAACAATGCATAAAAACAAGTATGCAACCAAATATCGAGCTCTCTCTAGACAAGGAAAATGGCACGCACCTAAGCAACTCGATATATATATACACACACAAACACACACATATATATATATATATATATACATATATATATATATACGCGCCTCCCACTATGGAGCAGGCTACACCGACGATGCACCTTCCACGCATGGAAGCATACACCGCCCATCTCACCCATAATTTTAGTCGTCGGGGTTACTCGAATCTCTAGCCACATACCAAATCATTTTTATATCCCGAAGTGGGGAAAATCATTTCACAACATAATAATCACAAGTACGTTCCAAATATAGTACTTTTCATTAGCAATTCACACATATGATTAGTCACTATTAATCACATAACCTTTGAGCTCGTACGTCTCAAAGAAGGATGTTAAGCAAAAGAATAAATTCTCCGCCACCAAACAGATACATCATTAATAGAAACTAATTGAATATGTGATGAACTACAATGTAAAACCATAATACATTTCCAAATCATTTCGAAATCATCGGGTTTTAGCCCTCGAAATCCTTTCTGTTTTATATAACATTTTTATAAAACATTCCCTGTTCAAAATCGGGAATACATTTTTTTCACTTAAGAAAAATATCATTTCACAATCACTCATTAAATTTGAAATGAACATAACAACATCGCTACACATCTCATAGTCAAATCGTGAAGTGTTTCACAAGATGTTAGCCTACCAGTATTTCTACCCAACCCAATGCTAAATGTAAAAGCATATCTTGCTCATAAATTGGTCGAGCACAATCCAAACAATCAATCAATCCAATTTGACATTAAATATAAGGTTTTGAACAGAGATAGTATCGACTTATATTCAACATCAAATCCTGAAACCAACAGATATCAAATCGGCAATAACGATATCGATATCTTCCAAATTCCCATCACAATATCCGTATAATCACGGAATCCAATATCGGAATATTCCGAAGATTATTTCCATTCCAAATCATTCCAATTTATTCGTTGGAAAATTCTGGTTATTTAAAACCATTTCTCAATCCAATTTATTTATTTAAAAATAATCGGATTATAATTCGAGTTAATAACTAGTTCATTTCGATAAAAATATATTTTTATCTTTTCAAATATGGAATTTTTCATCCTAATTCTTTCCAAATCATTTCTTATGATTTTTCACTAATTATTGATATTTTTAATAATTTTATCAAGGCCGTACAGTCGATTTTCATAAATGGCCATCGAACTGCACTTACAACGACCTTTTCCAAATTTGATTTGGACATAATTCCAAATCCAACCATTAGATTTCTAATTTCTTGTATTCGTTAGAAAACTCTTCTCGATACGAACCCAATGGTTCCGGTTTTAGGAGAATCCGATGGTCGCATCTCCCGTAATGTCCGTTCGAAGTCGATGGTCGAAATTCGCGAGCTGCCGCAGCGCGGCGCATTCTATTTAGGCCGTTATATTATATATATATATATATATATATTATATATTTCGTTGATTTCCATTTAAAACGTATTTTATAAATCGTTTGAAAACGATTTCAATTTCTATTCTAGCTCAAGTTCTTCAACTTTTCAGTTTCTAAGAACTTTCTAATTTTTCAAAAATTTGGCTAACACCCTAAATATTTGAATTTTTTTGCCGTAACCTCCCCTGCACGGGAGCACCAGGAAAATCCCGAAATTGCCATACAGGCCTCTCCAATCCAAAAAGAAAAAGAATCAGCAAAGCCGCTAGACAATCAGGCTCATAAAACCATCATACCCAAACAAAACAGTAAATATGTACCTATTTGTCGGGCATACAATTTAACTCCTCTGCTTAAGCCTCCATGCTATGACCTGTTCAATATATTGTATATGTATATTTTCATGCAACACCCATATATATATTTTCATACGAAACTTATATATATTTATTCATTCAACGCATATATAATTTCACACAACGCATATATAAGCCAAAAATAATATTATTAGCGAACTAATAATATTTCCATCGCATGACAATTTTATATATTCCATATATACGCTAAAATTGATAATTTTAGCGAACTAGTATTTATTTCAAGGTATGACAATTTTATATACTCATGTATGTGTTAAAAATGTTATTTTTAACAAACTAGAATCCATTTCAACGTATGACTATTTTTATTACTTCACATACATGATAAAAATGTTATTTTTATCGTTCACAGAGTTTATTTCTAACATGAATATTTCATATACTTCATACGTACAATAAAAATGTTATTTTTATTGTTCAAACAATTTGTTAAACATATGAATATTTTATTTACTTCATATATACTGCAAAATGAGAATTTTATTGTTCAAACAATTTATTCAACATATGAATATTTTATTTACTTCATATATACGATAAAATGTGAATTTTATCGTTCAAACAATTTATTCAACATATGAATATTTTATTTACTTCACATATACGATAAAATGTGAATTTTATCTATATACGATAAAATGTGAATTTTATCGTTCAAACAATTTATTTCATTTCACATCACGATCAATTTTCACACAGAATACAATCAAACAAGTTGTCCATGGTATGTGGACGACGGGGAGTAGTTCATATGCAGTTACAAAATAAATAACTATACATAAAATTTATAGTGAGAGAATTCTCACCTTGACCAGTTTTAATTTCTGAATTTTGTTCTGCTTTGATTCGAATTTGCCTAAAATTCTGATTTGCTCTGTTTCACTTCTGGTTTGTTCCATTGCGTAGTGCTCTTTGATACGGTTTCAACGGACCCAGTTTCATTGAATTTCGACATCATATGAACTAGTTACAATAATTTACATATTATACACTTTAATAAGTAATTAAATAATTAATTCATTTCTTTAATTACATGGTTAAGGGTAATTACCCTTCCTCCTTCTGTCGATATCACGGCCAAACCATTGAACCCAACATCGCAGCTTAGGGTTTGAAATCACCGCCATTTGGGGCTGCTTGAGACCAATCGTCCACCGTCGCACGGAGCGCCTACGCAAGCTCCGTCGCCACCTAGGGTTTGAGGAAACTTGGTGTACCCCCTTGCCCACAAACTAGACCCGAACGTTGCCGGTTAGAGCTCGAAATTCGAGCTATCCTCCATGCCATCATCCATCTCAACCGTTGAAGTTAGAGAGCTCAAAGAGCTCTTCGATTTGCTCCTGAGATCGCTGGGAACGATGTTGTGGATTTGGAGAGAGAGGAGGGGAATCCAGACGATTTCGTTCGTCAATCGTTGATGGGGGCGGCAGATTGATTTCTGAGTTAGGGTTTTAGTGAAAAGGATATTTATATTTATATTTTATTATTTTAATTTCAAAATAACCTTTATACCGATACGAACTCCAAGTCAAACCCAACGACTGTCGCCCCAAGCTAAATACCCCCATTCCGAACCCAATGGGATATGTATCGTAAGCCAGTTCGGCTATTTTTGATCAGTTTTCGCTGAAATCAAAATGTAAATTTATATATGGTATTTTTTTAACGCACCTTTCAATTTATCGGGGCCACATACGAACTCTAAAAATTTCCGAAAAATATTTTCTAGCTTTGTATTGACGATACGGTACTAACAAGACTAATTTCGTCAAATTTGAAGACCGTTTGAAAAATGGCCATTTTCTGGTCGATCGAAATTGACTTAAACTAGGGCATTTCTAACCCCATCTCTAATGAGTCGAGTCACTCATTCTAGAATGCTACTGATTCTATCTCTAATGAGGATTCTTCTATAGGATATTACTAATCCTACCTCTGATGAGTCTTTTGTTCTGTTCTAACGAGTTGTACCCCAAAGATTTGAGTTTAACCAAAGCTCTGATACCAGCTGTAACGAAACGGATTTCGATCAGACCTAATCGATCGCTAAATCGACCAAGACCGCTCAAATCTCGTATACGCGAACTTTGTGCATACAACACATCAGAACAAATAAAAAAAAGACTTTTATAAACATCGTAATAATGTTACATTAGAGTACATAATATTAGAGTATATGGAAATATAATCAATACATAGGAAGATGATTTTACAATAAATGTAATACAATGCACAACGAAAGACGATAAATGCACTGGACACAACTTTAATCTTCAATCCAGAATCCTGCTCAAAATAATTATCTGCAAAACAAACTACTCGACTGCCCGTATGGAAAATAGGGGCACCCTAGTTTGCAAAGGAAAAGCAAACTACAGGTCGGTCGTGGGACTGGTATGAGAAACTCTACAGTTACAATTAACTTATTAAAATGATAAGGCAAATCACAGGACCACGCCACTAACGCGGAATGGGTTTACCTCCATGAATGCCAGTGTATAAACAACAATCAATAATAGAGATATGGATCTACTATGCATCAACCAACATGCAATATCCCAATCTACCCATTTAGATTAATCACCACACTTTGATTTTCCAAATCCAATTCAATTTACAGAAATTATTCCTTTGGATTTTATTCCCGATTTCTTATTTCAAATCATTTTGAAATACATATCTAGCTTTTATATCAAAGTAGATTTCACTTTGGGATCTCAAATCAAATCATTTGGAAATATGAATTCCAAATCATAACAATGCATACAAACAAGTATGCAACCAAATATCGGGCTCCCCCTATACATGGAAAAGGGCACACACCTAAGTAACTTGATATATATATATATATATATATATATATATATATATATGTGTGTGTGTGTGTGTGTGTGTGTGCACCTCCCACTATGGAGCAGGCTACACCGACGATGCACCTCCCATGCATGGAAGCATACACCGCCCATCTCACTCATACTTTTAGTCGTCCGGGTTACTCGAATCTCTAGCCACATACCAAATCATTTTTATATCCCGAAGTGGGGAAAATCATTTCACAACATAATATTCACAAGTACTTTCAAAATATAGTACTTCACATCAGCAATTCACACATATGATTAGTCACTATTAATCACATAACCTTTGAGCTCGTACGTCTCAAAGAAGGACGTTAAGCAAGAGAATAAATTCTCCGCCACCAAACAGATACATCATTAATAGCAACTAATCGAATATGTGTTGAACTACAATGTAAAACCATAATACATTTCCAAATCATTTCGAAATCATCTGGTTTTAGCCCGCGAAATCCTTTCTGTTTTATAAAACATTTTTACAAAACATTCCCTGTCCAAAATCGGGAATACATTTTTTTCACTTAAGAAAAATATCATTTCACAATCATTCATTAAATTTGAAATGAACATAACAACATCGCTACACATCTCATAGTCAAATCTTGAAGTGTTTCACAAGATGTTAGCCTACCAGTATTTCTACCCAACCCAATGCTAAATGTAAAAGCATATCTTGCTCATAAACTAGTCGAGCACAATCCAAATAATCAATCAATCCAATTTGATATTAAATATAAGGTTTTGAATAGTGAGAGTATTGACTTATATTCAACATCAAATCCTGAAACCAACAGATATCATATCGGGAATAATGATATCGATATCTTCCAAATTCCCATCACAATATCTGTATAATCACGAAATCCAATATTGAAATATTCCGAAGATTATTTCCATTCCAAACCATTCCAATTTATTCTTTGGAAAATTCTGGTTATTTAAAACTATTTCTCAATCCAATTTATTTATTTAAAAATAATCGGATTATAATTCGAGTTAATAACTAGTTCATTTCGATAAAAATATATTTTTATCTTTTCAAATATGGAATTTTTCAGCCTAATTCTTTCGAAATCATTTCTTATGATTTTTCACAAATTATTGATGTTTTTAATAATTTTATCATGGCCCGTACAGTCGATTTCCATAAACGGCCATCGAACTACACTTATAGCGACCTTTTCCAATTTTGATTTGTACATAATTCCAAATCCAACCATTAGATTTCTAATTTCTTATATTCGTTAGAAATCTCTTCTTGATACGAACCCAACGGTTCCGGTTTTAGGAGAATCCGACGGTCGGATCTCCCGTAATGTCCGTTCAAAGTCGATGGTCGAACTTCGCAAGCTACCGCAGCGCGACGCGTTCTATTCAGGCCGTTATATTATATATATAATATATATTATATATATTTCGTCGATTTCCATTTAAAACGTATTTTATAAATCGTTTGAAAACGATTTCAATTTCTATTCTGGCTGAAGTTATTCAACTTTTCAGTTTCTAAGAACTTTCTAATTTTTCAAAAATTTGGCTAACACATTAAATTTTCGAAAAATTTCGCCATAGCCTCCCCTGCACGGGAACACCGGGAAAATCCCAAAATTTCCATACAGGCCTCTACAATCCAAAAAGAAAAAGAAACAGCCAAGCGACTAGCAATCGACTTATAAAACCATCATACCCATACAAAACAGTAAATATGTACCTATTTGTTAGGCATACAATTTTATTCCTCTGCTTTAGCCTCCATGCTATGACCTGTTCAATATATCGTATATGTATATTTTCATACAACGCCCATATATATATTTTTTCATACGATGCTTTTATATATATATTCATTCAACGCATATATAATTTCACACAACACATATATAAGCCAAAAATAATATTATTAGCGAACTAGTAATATTTCCTTCGCATGACAATTTTATATATTCCATATATACGCTAAAAATGATAATTTTAGCAAACTAGTATTTATTTCAAGGTACGACTATTTTATATACTCATATATGTGTTAAAAATTTTATTTTTAACAAACTTGAATCCATTTCAACGTATGACTATTTTTATTACTTCACATACATGATAAAAATGTTATTTTTATCGTTCACAGAATTTATTTCTAACATGAATATTTCATATACTTCATATGTACAATGAAAATGTTATTTTTATTGTTTAAACAATTTATTCAACATATGAATATTTTATTCACTTCATATATACGATAAAATGTGAATTTTATCGTTCAGACAATTTATTCAACATATGAATATTTTATTTACTTCATATATACGATAAAATGTGAATTTTATCGTTCAAACAATTTATTCAACATATGAATATTTTATTTACTTCATATATACGATAAAATGTGAATTTTATCGTTCAAACAATTTATTTCATTTCACATCACGATCAATTTTCACACAGAATACAATCAAACAAGTCATACATGGTCTGTGGACGAAGCGGAGCAGTTCATATATGCAGTTACAAAATAAATAACTATACAGAAAATTTATAGTGAGAGAATTCTCACCTTGACCGGTTTTAATTTCTGAATTTTGTTCTGCTTTGATTCGAATTTTTCTAAAATTCTGATTAGTTTTGTTTCACTTCTGGTCTATTACATTGCGTAGTGCTCTTTGATACGGTTTCAACGGGCCCATTTCATTGAATTTCGACTTCATATGAACTAGTTACAATAATTTACATATTATACACTTTAATAAGTAATTAAATAATTAATTCATTTCTTTAATTACATGGTTAAGGGTAATTACCCTTCCTCCTTCTGTCGATATCACGGCCAAACCATTGAACCCAACATCGCAGCTTAGGGTTTGAAATCACCGCCATTTGGGGCCCGCTTGAGACCAATCGTCCACCGTCGCACGGAGCGCCTACGCAAGCTCTGTCGCTACCTAGGGTTTGAGAAAACTCGGTGTATCCCCTTGCGTACAAACTGGACCTGAACGTTGCTGGTTAGAGCTCGAAATTCGAGCTATCCTCCGTGCCATCATCCATCTCAACCGTTGAAGTTAGAGAGCTCAAAGAGCTCTTCGATTTGCTCCTGAGATCGCTGGGAACGGTGTTGTGGATTTGGAGAGAGAGAGAAGGGAAATCTGGACGATTTCGTTTGTCAATCGTTGATGGGGGCGGCGGGAGTTAGGGTTTTAGTGAAAAGGATATTTATATTAATATTTTATTATTTTAAATTCAAAATTACCTTTATACCGATACAAACTCCAAATCAAACCCAACGACTGTCGCCCCTAGCTAAATACCCCATTCCGAACCCAATGGGATATGTATCGTAAGCCAGTTCGGCTATTTTTGATCAGTTTTCGCTAAAATCAAAATATAAATCTATATACTGTATTTTTTTAACGCACCTTTCAATTTATCGAGGCCACATACAAACTCTAAAAATTCCCGAAAAATATTTTCTAGCTTCGTATTGACAATACGGTTCTAACAAGACTAATTTCGTCAAATTTGAAGATCGTTTGAAAAATGGTCATTTTCTGGTCGATCAAAATTGATGAAACTATTAAAACACGTTTTCTTTTTTCACGCTCACATATTGATTCAGAAAATTATGAAAATTGGAATCTAGCAATAATTTGACATTCCGGGTCCAAAAAAAGTGGTTTTGTCAAAAACATAGGTTTTTTGCAAAATGGCTATTTTTAAGGGCCAAAATTCCATTGCGACTATTCTGAATTTTCAACTAGGCATAACTTTTTATTCCCGCTGTGAAATTTCAATTTTTCGGATTCGTTGGAAAGATATTTTCGAATAGATTCTAATATTTTTGGTTTCGCTAAAATCCGGTTTATTTTGAATCCTGTACATTCATTTGAAATTTGAAATCGAATTTTCAAACTATCGCGCCATTTTCAATTCCTTTTATAATTAAAATAAATATTTATATTAACGTCGATTCAAATAAGTATATACATTCTAATTCTATTCAAAATAAATTTCTTGTCGTTATTATTTAAAATAATTCATTTTAAATATTCAAAATTCATTAAAATTGCCAAAATAAAAATTTTAAATTGGCTCGGATTTTCCGGGTTATTACAAACTTAGTGGTTATGTATTGATAGAAATTGGTGACATGTCGTGAATTGTCAATGTGGCATACTCGAGTTATAAAATGAGCTAGTGATGATCAAAGCACGGCTTATTGAAGAATAGCTTTGTGTATATCATGACCACGACGAACCTCACACCTCGGATTTGATGGTAAACTGGCGGTTAGGTTGTATACATAATCTCTAATGAAATCGAAAGCTTTGGCGGTAGATCTACTTCAAAACATGAGGGAATAAAGTATATACGATGTCCGATGTCTGGATGTTCTCCGGGATATATACTTTTACGTTATGTATTCGATGTCCGTTATCTAGATGTAAACCGGGAGATACTTAGCTTCGTGTCATCGATTGATCTTTCGTGCCAGGAACCATCATATTGGAAAATCCAACAACCAACATGAGCCTTTTGTTCGTTTGTAACATAATATATGTGGGCATAGTTACTATGCTCGCTAAGATTAATATATTTATTTGTGAGATGGTTTTCAACACTATGCACTAATGATAATATAAAAGAGAATTTTACATATTAAAGCAATTTTGGTTATCATAAGACAAAACTCACTCATCTGGTGTGCGTTTGCATTGTGTGATATGGGACGAGCTTATGATAACTTCATTTTCCAAAGTCATTGCGGATTTCTGTGCATGGGAATTCATATGGAGTAAACCCGTTCCGCATTAGCGGTGTGGTCCGGCGAATGTTCCCAACTCTAAAATAAACCCAAAATATTAACTTTTTTGAATTCTCACACCAGTCGCACGACTGACCTGGAGTTTACTGTTCCCTTATCAAAACTCTAGGTGCCTATATTTTTCACGGGCAGCTAGTAATTTAGTTTGCAGGTTTTGTCTTTAGAGTTGGATTCACATCTAGAGATAGCGCTTTATTTTCGTTTTACTTCTTTCGCTCAGAGTAAATTCTGTTTCCGCTAAGCTTATGGTATACTCTGATTCATTGTAACTCCGATGTAGAATTTTGTAATAAAATAAAAAGTTCTGTTATTTGTGTTCAAATATGTTAGTACCCATAACCATTCGTCTTTATGAACGATTTAAGTTGGTTTAATTGCCGGTGAGAATTGGGAAAAATGGTTGGTCGTCACATGTGGTATCAGAGCTTTGGTTTATACAAAGCTATAAGGTATGACATATTTGAACAAAAGATGTGACTCATCAGAGTTATAATATCTCATTACAGATAGGGTTAGAAATACCCTAGAATGAGATTCGGGAGTACTGTGTTTGAGAAGGCGTATTCTGAAATCTATTTAAATTATATTGAAACTAAGTAAATCATTTGAAAATTTTGAACTATTTTGAAGTATAATTTATGATAAGGGTTTTGAGTATTTTATTGGACGTCTTATTGGACTGTCAAGTATGTACAGATTTTGAATATACACCTAGCTAACATATATACGAAGTCTAATATATACTAGATAGATATAGAATCACACTCTAGTCGCCCAAGGATGATTCTGATGATTGATCGATCATCATTAGAAATTTATTTTCGAGTTTCGAAAGTGGGATGACTGTATGGTTCCAATTTAAGCGTCGAGAAATACTTGAAACCGTATAGATAAGTGTTTGAAAATGTTTTGATAAATTATTACGAACTAGAAGGATAAGCGAATAAATGAATAATTATAAATTGAGCTTGAAATTGACTAAAGATAAATTTGAAATTAAATTGGAATATAGTTGAACATGAATGAGTTCTTGAAATTATAATTTTGTCGCTTTGCTTGTTGTGTTTGTTTAGCCTCGACCAACTGTTACCTTTCGCTTACAGATTCGAACCGTTCGTGCTTGAATCCGTTTGAACTGTCTGATCCTTATCTCTAAACCTTCCTTTTGCCTTGATTTGACAAAATTTATGGGCAAGGTGGATTTTAAGGTGAAATGGTCATTTAAGAATTCGGTTCCCAAATTTTTGAAATCAATTTTTAATATTTAGAATTTGTATTTGGAAAATTTGTTTGAAATATGAATATATAGATCAGAGTAGCGCTGTGAAAGTGTGAAATTATTTCGAATAAATTGTTTCAAGATATTTTCGACTATTTGAATAACGTATCTTTACATATAAGATATAAATATTTGAAATCGAAATGAATGAAAACTTATATTTGTGCAAATGACTTCAAAGGTAAATTCGAAAGGGAAATTTTCTTTGAATCTTTTGAAAATATTCTTTTCTGTGTAGTTGTTCGAAATCTCATTTCTTGAATGTTCGAAAATGATTTGAATTTAGTGGTGCGATACTCGATATGGCTTATATATTGAAATGATTTGTAAAGTGTTAGTAAACATAGAAGTTCGATGACTTGAAATCCTGATATTTTGAAATGTTTGGAAACAAAAATAATATGATAGAAAGTATTTTTAAATTATGATTTCGAAATGTTTTTAACTTCGGGATATGAAATGAAATGAAATGATTCGTACTAAGATTCGAGTAACCCGTGACTGAAGAAAGGTATGACGTGGGTGTAAACCCTTATTGATGGCCCGCTCTAGGGTCCGGAAAGACATCATTTATAAAGCGATACGTGCGTAGGCCATGCCTAGTGGCCTTGTCATGGAGAGAAACCTCTCGACTTGGAACATAAAGGTTTTATGTCGTCTATCGTAAATTATTTGAAATTTTCGATATGATTTTGGTTTTGAAATCCCAAAGCAAGTATGATTCGATATAAAAAGGAAATATAGTATTTCAGATGTTTTGAAAATAAAACTGGGATTTCGAGTCGAAGAAATCACTTTGATTTCAGGTTTAATTGAAATTAGATTTTTTGATAAAAATAGTTTTGACGAGGTTTAAATCATATTGTTTATTTTATTTATTTAAATTTAGTACTAGTATAAGTGTTGTTAAATATATATAGGTATAATTTTACCGATCTCTCCTTTTTTAGGACGAAAGATTTTAAAGGGGGGTTAAGATTGTAACGATCCAAGATTTCAATGTTTTGATATATGAAATTTGGTTGGATTTTTTGAATATAAATTGAATATAATATAGTATAAATACAAATATTGATTGATAATCTTTTAGATAGTAGTTTAAATAAATATTTTGTTCTATTTTATAAAAATGATTGCGTAAAAGAAAACTTATTTTAAGAATATGTTTGAGGTATATAAGATTTAATAAGTAATTATTTTATATGATTCATTCAAATGTTATTTAATGTACTACATAAGATTTTACAAATCTACTTTGAATATAAATATTTAAAATATGATGTATGCAAGGATTTTATAAAGATTTAAGATTTAAAATGGTTTGGTCAAATATAAATTTTACTTAGTTAAATGGGGTATATGTCGCTATTATATACGTGTCGGATCTGACATTTTAGATATGTATACTGGTAATTAAAACTCATTTTATTGTTGGTATCTCAGTTAATCTAAGAAACGATATTCTATATATTGGATGTTAAGTTTTCAATCAATCCAAATAATCTAGGAATTACGGTCTTTGGAAAATTCCAAATTGGATAAAATATTTACACTCATAGGTCGAGGATTAAAACACAATTGAAAATTCAAAACTCAGTTAAAAAGACAATGAACTAAATAACCCGTATTTCTCTTAAATGTAATTGTTTGGGGCATTAAACTCAAGGAACGTATAGGAATATATGGTTTTATATGTAAATGATTGCTTTGTAGGCATACTTGCATTGTGGCCAAAAGACGCCTGCTGCTTGGGCTACAGAAATGTTAAATCTAAACTCAATTGTTACAGTGTTTGGGTCACCATTTCATGCCGACATAAATTTACTTTAAAATTTCTGAACGTGCAAACTCGGTAGCCACTTGTCACTCTTTTGCTGAAGACTTCACAACGTGCCATCCTCTTTTTCTTTATTTTTATTTATTCACTGCAACAGTTCGGCTCCCTCCTCATTCAAACCGTTAGGCCTTTGGCACCACCGCCATGTCCACCTCCTGTCAGCATACTGTGACGGCCCGCCCCGCACCAACCGACGTTTACTCCACTTGTGCGCTGTACACATGTCCAATTGGCATGGGACGGTCGCCAAAGAAGAGAAAGAAAGAAGAGGAACCAAATAAAGAACCTGTAGTATGTCTCACAGCGCATGGAATAAAATATAATAGCCAACATATACTTGACATAAAACAGATGAGACAGTGCATAAGCTGAAAACTTGAACTAACATCATCAGAGTAGCGGAAATATCAAATACAGCTTATTACAACTTCAAAATACTGTCTCTAAGATAAGCAAAATAGGTATGCTACTAATGCCCAAAGTAGATACCGATCACGACACAGGGAGAATAACTATATATCATACGTGGAGCCTCCTGCTCGTCTTCAGTCCATCTACCAAGCGCACTACCAGCTATCCCTGTCTCTAGTCTGCTCGTGTGAGCACCCAGAGTAATAAGAAGAAACATAAAACTCTGGGTCAGACATCAGTCTGGTATGAGTGGTAGCAAGCATAAACAGAATAATAACAGGTATACTAAGTCATACCTGAACCTGGACCTGCAACCAAAGAGTTAGCACTACACGGTACAATACTCTAAGATATCACTAACATATGGTGTGTAAATATACGGGGGTGGGGATGTGTATGTCAAACAATCAAGCATAGCAAACATCCTCCCATCTCTCACTCAGTGCGTAAAGCATACGACATCCACTTCTTCGATCACTAGAGCACTTTACTAAAACGACAGAACTCGACTTTGTACGACTATGTACATTCCTACTACCACCAACGCCATACCTATGGGATCACGCCCAACGTTTCCATGACCCCACTCCATTGGTGGGTAGCTCCCTAGTCGCACCATATCCAAAGCCCGAGTTTGTCTCTCTACCTCCAACACCTAGTGATCCAAAGTCATAGATATCGACAACTCCTTAGCACACGTCCCGCAGCAAAGTCCAATCACGAAGTGAACTCATTGGTTCCCGTCTGGATCCTGAGCTCGAACTTCCACTTGAACTACCTTTGCATTTCGGGTTATGGACCTCCATTGGATCGGTTCGGATCCCTTTCATCATCATTGGGATCGTGGCCTTCATCGTCTCGGTTCGTGACTACCACCTCGGATCGGATCGGAGTACACCATAGGTTCGTGACCTCCAGTCCCATCCGGATCGGATCGGGTTCTCCATGGTCCACTGGATCGGTTCGTGGCTTCCAGTCTCGCCTGGATCGGATCGGGTTCTCCACCACGCAACGGCTCGGGTCACGCCTCCTGGTCATAGTTCCAAGCGCCTCGCCCTCCTCCAAGTCTTTGATTCGTTGTCCTCAAGGTGATCAGATCGGATCGTGTCGTTATCACTCCAGGCGGGTCGGGTCGGAGTCTTCAATCACCAAGTCTTGAATCGCGACTTCTCGGATCGGTTCGGATCCTTCAGCTCGTGGCGCAGCTTGCCTCGCTATAACAATCGGTTCGGTTCGTGGTGAGGGGAAATGGGCGGTTCGGATCGGGTAGGGGGCGATCCGATCCGATTTCCTGCACCGATTCCTGCAAGTGTTTATACGCCTCTCGACGGCGTTTTCGACCATTCTAACTATTGAAACCAATCACAAAGCATACCAAAGAGTCATATCAACACATACAAGTGACCTCAAACACCAAAACAACCATATGATATGATAAAATGGATCAAACTGAGCCAAAACACCATGTTTTTCCCTTAAGCATATGTGAGCATAACTAATGGTACGATTAGCAAAGCTTAACCAAATTAACCCAAACTCACATCAGAGGTCTAAAACATTATTTATGATTTTATAAACATTTTTTCCAGAATTTATTTTCGTTTAAAAACGCTAATTAGCACTAATCACCCCGAATAACCATAATTAGTGCAAAAAGCAAGCTAATCACTCACCTTAGCCACAAAACAAACTAAGATCTGAAATAATTCTCTGATTTGATGCGAATCCAAATGCTAACAGCAGCTCCAAGGTTGATTAGGTGAAGATCTTCTTTGATTTGGTCTTGCTAATCTCTTTTTCTTCAAGTTGGAGTGGTTTGGAGTGATTTAGAGGTTGGAGGCCATTAATAGGGTTCTATGAAATGAAGTGGTGGCTGGAAAAATGACTAAAAGGATATTTTCTAACCCTAATCAACCCTTATACAGCCTCAATCCCGAAATCCCCTTATGGGCCCAATTGCTAACTACCCGGTTTAGCCCAATATGCAGTTTTTCACCCTCCAAACCTTGTTTCAGCCATATCTCCCAAACGGTAAGTCCGTTTGGCTATTATGACCACTCTACGAAAAGAGAAACCATCAAACGAATCTAATGGAAGTGGTTTCAGGTCAAAATTCCTTCCCTATCAAAAGTTATGGCCAAAACAGTACTAGCTAGGGGCAAAATGGTCATTTAAAAATCGACAAAAATCATGAACATTGGGAATGACCCTAATAGCCATCCCTTAAGGCTACATGACCTTATGACCACAAACAAAGAAGAAATACATATTCTACGATCCCCAGATACGTAGAATACGGGTTGTTACACTCTCCCCCCCTTAAGAAATTTCGCCCCCGAAATTTCCTAATCAAAACACCCACAAGGGTCCCGCATGCCTATAAATCATAAAACAACCATCAAACATGCAAAACAAGCAAAACAAGCCTATCCTAGCATGCGGAATAACTAAATCGCAAAGTAAATCTTACCAGGCAAAGAGTTCTGGATAAGCCTTCCTAATGCTCTCCTCTGTCTCCCAAGCGCAATCATTTTCGTCCTCGCTCCACTGAACTTTGACTAGCTTCACCGACTTTCTTCGAAGTTGCTTCGTATCATGCCCCACAATACGAATCGGCTTGCGGTTCTCAACCGCCTCAGGTTCTACTTCGAAGTCCTCTAACTGATCAGGTGAAATAGTCACATTTGAGTCGTGAACGAACTTCCTTAGTTGGGAAACATGAAACACATTGTGAACTCCTGCCATTTTCTCTGGTAAGCCAACTCTATACGCCAAATTCCCAACTCCCTCGAGAACTTGGAAAGGACCCACAAATCTTGGTGCCAACTTGCCTCTCTTGCCAAATCGTATCACGCTTTTCAACGGAGAGATCTTGACAAACACCAAGTCACCAACGGAGAATTTCAAGTCTCTTCTTCTCTTACCAGCATAGCTTTTCTGCCTATCCTGAGCAGCTTTCATTCGTTGCCGAATGATCTTGATCTTATCGGAAGTTTCTCTCACCACATCTGGTCCAAGCACAAACTTCTCGCCAGTCTCTATCCAACATGATGGTGAGTTGCACGGTCTTCCGTACAAAGCTTCATATGGAGCCATACCGATACTGGATTGGTAGCTATTATTATATGCAAACTCCACTAGATGCAAATGGTCATCCCATGCTCCACCGAAATCCAATATACAAGCCCTCAAGAGATCTTCCAATATACGATTCACCCTCTCCGTCTGACCGTCGGTCTGAGGATGATATGCGGTACTGAGATGTAATTCTGATCCTAAAGCCTCTTGTAAGCTCTTCCAAAATCCACTAGTAAACAACGGATCTCGGTCACTCACAATGCCTTTGGGTACTCCATGAAATCTCACTACCCACTTCATATATAGTTCTGCTAACTTAGCTGCAGTTCTGTTCGACTTAACTGGTATAAATCTTGCACTCTTGGTCAGTCGATCCACAATTACCCAAATGCTATCATATCCCGATCTAGTCCTTGGTAAACCATCGATGAAATCCATCGAAACTTGTTCCCATTTCCATTCGGGAATTTCTAATGGTTGCATCAACCCACTAGGCTTCTTTTGCTCGGCTTTAACTAGCTGGCAATTCATGCACTTGGATATAAACTTCCCAACGTCTCTTTTCATCCCTTCCCAGTAGTAAGTCTGCTTCATATCTCGATACATCTTATTACCACCGGGGTGTATAGTTAACTTTGAGTGATGACATTCTCTAAGCACTTCATCCCTCAATCCATTGACATTGGGTACAACAAGCTTTCCATTCTTCCGAAGCCATCCATCTCGATCAAGCCCATACTTGTCCATCTCCCCATCGACATTCATTTCCAACTTGGAGATGACTTCCAATAAATTAGGGTCGTTCCTTTGACTGGAACCAATCCTCTCAATCAAAGTGGGTCTGATCGTCAAGCTAGATAGCATAACTGGATCCAATTCGCACCTTGGTCTGAAATCAAACCCCGCGATATACTCCAGCTGCTTCCATTCAAGAAACATTGCCCCTAAGCTGGCATGTCTCCTACTCAAGGCATCGGCTACCGCATTACCCTTCCCAGGTGTATATGCGATATCAAAATCATACGAAGCCAAGAACTCTAACCATCTCTGCTGACGGAGATTCAGATCTTTCTGAGAGAAGAGATACTTTAACGATTTATGGTCGGTAAACAGTTCAAATCTTTCTCCCAAGAGGTAATGTCTCCACATCTTCATCGCAAATACAATCGCTGCTAATTCCAAATCATGGGTAGGATACTTCTTTTCATGTGGCTTTAGCTGTCGACTAGCATAAGCTACGACCCTACCTCCTTGCATCAATACCGCACCCAGTCCGGTACCACAAGCATCCGTGTATACCGTCATCTCTTCATTTCCTTTAGGAATGACCAACACTGGCGCACGCGTCAACTTTTCCTTTAGACTCTTGAATGCTTTTTCACACCCTCCATCCCAAACGAAGGCTTGATTCTTCTTAGTCAACTGAGTCAATGGTGCCGCTGTCTTGGAGAAGTCTTTGATAAACTTACGATAATATCCAGCTAACCCCAAGAAACTTCTTACATCCTTTGCATTCTTGGGCGCAGACCAATCTTGTACCGTAGCTACCTTTGCAGGGTCCACGGCAATACCATTCTCTGAAACAACATGGCCCAAGAATCTCACTTCTCTCCTCCAGAAGTGACACTTAGAGAACTTCGCTTTCAATTGGTGTCTTCTCAACACCTCCAACACAATTCTCAAATGCTCCTTGTGTTCCTCTTCTGTCCTCGAGTAAACAAGGATATCGTCTACGAACACAAGAACAAACTTATTCAGTTGGTCTCTGAATACTCTATTCATAAGATCCACGAAGTATGCTGGTGCATTGGTCAACCCGAATGGCATGACCAACCACTCATAGAACCCAGACGGCGTTCTAAATGCCGTTTTAGCTATACTATCAGCTGCTACACGGAGCTGATGAAATCCTGTCGCGAGGTCCAACTGGGAGAACACTCTCGCTCCTTCCAGTTGATCAAACAAATCATCTATCCGTGGTAGAGGATACTTATTCTTCCTCGTCACCTTATTTAACTCGCGATAGTCCACACACAATCGAAGGGAACCATCTGCCTTAGTAGCAAACACAACTGGTGCTCCCCACTCGGAAACACTTCTTCTAATAAATCCCTTCTTCAAAAGATCGCTAACTTGCACCTCGAGCTCTCGCTGTTCTCGTGGTGCCATACGACGAAGTGGCATCACTATAGGTCTGGCATCTTTCACTAAATCAATACGAAACTCAATCTCTCGGTGTGGTGGAAGTCCGGTCACTTCCTCGAAGATGTCCGGGTACTGGCCAACCACGGGCAAACCTGATAACTCATCATGCGGAATGTCGAGGGAATTTACAAAACTAGCCATTACCCCATCACAGGGTAGATTACCAAACACTACCCTCCGCCCATCATCCGCCCTAACAGTCACCAAAAAGCCCTCACAGTCTACCACCACCCCGTATCTTTGGAGCCAATCGACTCCCAAAATAATGCCATACCCAGTAAAGCCCAAAACAAAGCAATCACAAACAAACATACATCCATGACTCGATAAGACCACATTACGACAGATCATACTGAGGTTTGTTGAACCACCAATCGGGTTCGTCACAGCTAATGGTCTATCGACTAACTCGGGCTCCAATCCCAACCTATCTACCAGGTCACTAGATATGAAGGAATGGGAAGCCCCGGTATCGAACAAAACTCTAACAGGAAGATCATAAATGGAAAGCATACCTTGAATGACGACTCCCTTTCCTTTCTCCGCCGCAGTTGGGGCATTCGACGAAGAAGGAATAGCATTGATGGCATATGCTTTCACAATCTGATTCTCCTTCAGAGGTTGCGGGCACTTATCCTTAAAATGTCCCTCCTGACCACAGTTAAAGCACTTCTTTCCCACTGTCTTGGCCCTACATTCCCTTGCATAATGGCCCTTCTTTCCACATTTGAAGCACTCGACTTCTTTCCTGCTTTTCTTCTGGCCATCCTTAGCTTGGTTCTGCTTCCTCTTATTCTGAGAGTTATTCTTGCCTCCACCGCTTGCTTGCGGTTTTGGCTCTTCAGCAGATGCAGCAACAACCCCAGTCTTCGGCTTAGGGTAAAGACTTTCTGACCTCAAAGCTTTTCCCACGATCGACTCAAACGTCTCATCGATGTGATTAATCAGCCTCTCCCCTAAGTATTCATCCAAGCCAGTGATGAACCTCTCATTTTTCTTTTCGGGAGTATCAATTAGAGATAACCCATACTTTGACAAAGTGTCGAACTCAGCAACATAATCCGATACTGCCCTCCCATTCTGCTTAAGCTCCAAGAACTTCCTAAACAATTCCGACTTCTGGGCAGCTGGGATATACTTGTCGCTAAAGCGAGCTTTAAACTGATCCCAAGTAACTTGATCTTCTGGTGTGGCTGCCCTAATAGCATTCCACCAATTCATCGCTCGTCCTTGCAGCTGACGAGACGCTAGCCTTCTCTTCATCGCATCCTCGATACCCAAGTCATCGAAGATCCGATCACAGCTATCCAACCAATCCTGAACATCCGTGGCCGACTCTGTTCCGTGAAACGGCTTTCCACCAAGATTAGTATAATCCTTGCTCAGCTTGGCGAAATCGGCCCTAGGCGCTTGCACCGCTGCACCTCCAGCATTGGCAACATTAGGAGCCTCCCTCTGAATATCCACAAGCATCTCTCTCATGAGGTTGGTAAACATAGCCCTCATGTCAGGGGGATTCCCATTATTGGCCCCTCTACCAGCACCTCTTCCTCGGCTCATCGTCAAATCTGTTAAAGAGAAAACGATTAACCATCTCCATAGTGGTGCCAGTGCAGTGCAATGCGACTTCATCCTTAAACATACTAATACTATATATAGATATAGCTTTTGAAAACCAAAATAATCACAAATACGCGCTCTCATATACGTACTATCTCTCCCTAGTGTCTTTCCCTAGGTGGATTACGCAACCTAGAGCTCTGATACCAAGTGTGACGGCCCGCCCCGCACCAACCGACGTTTTCTCCACTTGTGCGCTGTACACATGTCCAATTGGCATGGGACGGTCGCCAAAGAAGAGAAAGAAAGAAGAGGAACCAAATAAAGAACCTGTAGTATGTCTCACAGCGCATGGAATAAAATATAATAGCCAACATATACTTGACATAAAACAGATGAGACAGTGCATAAGCTGAAAACTTGAACTAACATCATCAGAGTAGCGGAAATATCAAATACAGCTTATTACAACTTCAAAATACTGTCTCTAAGATAAGCAAAATAGGTATGCTACTAATGCCCAAAGTAGATACCGATCACGACACAGGGAGAATAACTATATATCATACGTGGAGCCTCCTGCTCGTCTTCAGTCCATCTACCAAGCGCACTACCAGCTATCCCTGTCTCTAGTCTGCTCGTGTGAGCACCCAGAGTAATAAGAAGAAACATAAAACTCTGGGTCAGACATCAGTCTGGTATGAGTGGTAGCAAGCATAAACAGAATAATAACAGGTATACTAAGTCATACCTGAACCTGGACCTGCAACCAAAGAGTTAGCACTACACGGTACAATACTCTAAGATATCACTAACATATGGTGTGTAAATATACGGGGGTGGGGATGTGTATGTCAAACAATCAAGCATAGCAAACATCCTCCCATCTCTCACTCAGTGCGTAAAGCATACGACATCCACTTCTTCGATCACTAGAGCACTTTACTAAAACGACAGAACTCGACTTTGTACGACTATGTACATTCCTACTACCACCAACGCCATACCTATGGGATCACGCCCAACGTTTCCATGACCCCACTCCATTGGTGGGTAGCTCCCTAGTCGCACCATATCCAAAGCCCGAGTTTGTCTCTCTACCTCCAACACCTAGTGATCCAAAGTCATAGATATCGACAACTCCTTAGCACACGTCCCGCAGCAAAGTCCAATCACGAAGTGAACTCATTGGTTCCCGTCTGGATCCTGAGCTCGAACTTCCACTTGAACTACCTTTGCATTTCGGGTTATGGACCTCCATTGGATCGGTTCGGATCCCTTTCATCATCATTGGGATCGTGGCCTTCATCGTCTCGGTTCGTGACTACCACCTCGGATCGGATCGGAGTACACCATAGGTTCGTGACCTCCAGTCCCATCCGGATCGGATCGGGTTCTCCATGGTCCACTGGATCGGTTCGTGGCTTCCAGTCTCGCCTGGATCGGATCGGGTTCTCCACCACGCAACGGCTCGGGTCACGCCTCCTGGTCATAGTTCCAAGCGCCTCGCCCTCCTCCAAGTCTTTGATTCGTTGTCCTCAAGGTGATCAGATCGGATCGTGTCGTTATCACTCCAGGCGGGTCGGGTCGGAGTCTTCAATCACCAAGTCTTGAATCGCGACTTCTCGGATCGGTTCGGATCCTTCAGCTCGTGGCGCAGCTTGCCTCGCTATAACAATCGGTTCGGTTCGTGGTGAGGGGAAATGGGCGGTTCGGATCGGGTAGGGGGCGATCCGATCCGATTTCCTGCACCGATTCCTGCAAGTGTTTATACGCCTCTCGACGGCGTTTTCGACCATTCTAACTATTGAAACCAATCACAAAGCATACCAAAGAGTCATATCAACACATACAAGTGACCTCAAACACCAAAACAACCATATGATATGATAAAATGGATCAAACTGAGCCAAAACACCATGTTTTTCCCTTAAGCATATGTGAGCATAACTAATGGTACGATTAGCAAAGCTTAACCAAATTAACCCAAACTCACATCAGAGGTCTAAAACATTATTTATGATTTTATAAACATTTTTTCCAGAATTTATTTTCGTTTAAAAACGCTAATTAGCACTAATCACCCCGAATAACCATAATTAGTGCAAAAAGCAAGCTAATCACTCACCTTAGCCACAAAACAAACTAAGATCTGAAATAATTCTCTGATTTGATGCGAATCCAAATGCTAACAGCAGCTCCAAGGTTGATTAGGTGAAGATCTTCTTTGATTTGGTCTTGCTAATCTCTTTTTCTTCAAGTTGGAGTGGTTTGGAGTGATTTAGAGGTTGGAGGCCATTAATAGGGTTCTATGAAATGAAGTGGTGGCTGGAAAAATGACTAAAAGGATATTTTCTAACCCTAATCAACCCTTATACAGCCTCAATCCCGAAATCCCCTTATGGGCCCAATTGCTAACTACCCGGTTTAGCCCAATATGCAGTTTTTCACCCTCCAAACCTTGTTTCAGCCATATCTCCCAAACGGTAAGTCCGTTTGGCTATTATGACCACTCTACGAAAAGAGAAACCATCAAACGAATCTAATGGAAGTGGTTTCAGGTCAAAATTCCTTCCCTATCAAAAGTTATGGCCAAAACAGTACTAGCTAGGGGCAAAATGGTCATTTAAAAATCGACAAAAATCATGAACATTGGGAATGACCCTAATAGCCATCCCTTAAGGCTACATGACCTTATGACCACAAACAAAGAAGAAATACATATTCTACGATCCCCAGATACGTAGAATACGGGTTGTTACACATACCCTAACCGGCGGCCCCGCCCGCATGGCCAAACCCAGCTGCACCGTCTCCCCTCTCTTCTCTCCTTAAACCCATTGTTGCGGCTATTAGAAACAGCATGACCCCTCCCTCGACGAATCTCCAGCCATCACCAGACCCATCTTTCTCCTCCCGGTCCGCTGACCCTACATAACGCACTGGCCCTCCTCTTTTCCCTTCCAAAACCGCCAGCTTCCCTCACCCTAGCTTCAAACTCCATCCCACCAAACCTCAGCCTCCCACAAAACTCGCCAGCTCCCCCTTTAGAGAGAAAACGGTCACCTTCCCATTGTCAGCTTCGGCCACTCCATTTGACCTCACAGCGCTCTCTTTCCTCTACCCTTTCCTCTTATTTAGTAATAATAGTCAGCCTCATGTAAATCCGTGCACAACTCCATATTTTTCAATTTCTACCCTGCCATGCATGCTACGCTCCACCACTTCACTAACCGCGCGCCGCCAGCAGCATCCATAGTTGTCAGTCCACCCTGTCCGCCACCTCGTCTGACACCTAGGCCGCCGTATCCGACAATCATCGCGAACCAAGCCCGCTAGTTTTCTCTTTTCTGAAATCAGCTTGCTGTTCTTGGCATGAAATGTTCGTTGGAATATATATATATATATATATATATATATATATATATATATATAATATGTGCATATATAAAGAGTGCGGCAAACAGACACATAAAATGGAAATACTTTATATCTGTTTAAGAAGTAGTGCACGCATGCAGTAGCGATGTCCATGGAGTTGTGTGTGATAGCTAGTGGTTGACTCGAAATTGATACAGTTCTTGACGGTGAAATTTAGAGGCAAAGAGGTGAGAAATTATAATTTAAATCTATTTTTAAATTAGTTAGAAATGCTAAATTTAACTAGTGGTTGATTTAAATTAGTTAATAATCATGAATTGTTATTAATGATTGTTATTGGGTGTTCGATGGATATGCATGTAGTTATAATACACTACACACCTAGCGTTATCCACCGTAACGCTTTACGCACCGTTAATTGGTTATTTGAACTATAGTGATGAATTCATTTTAATTATTGGTTATTTGATTGCATGAAAACACATACACGGTAGTGGTGGAATCATACGTGTAATTAATTTAAATTCCCTTTTCCTGTAAATAACAATTTTTATTGAAATAAAAATGGGAAATGCAGCTTAAACTTAAAATTTGAACTGTTTAGAAATCGAATCAAGTAAACAATGTTCGTATGAGCAGAAATGGTTTTAAAACCATATTCTGAACGCTAAATGGTTATTTAAATGTTGAACTGGGTTTGAAATTTAGATCGGAAAATAATTTATTCAACCTTAGTTTTAGGCCGACAATTTTATCGATTTAACCGAGTTTTGGTGTTTAATATTTCCATTTAATTTGAAATGAAAGTTGAAATTTAAATGATGATCTTTGGAATAGTTCTTTTGGGACATAATTGAACAAGTTTTGAGAGCTATTGTCATCAAATATTCAATTTAGTGTGATTGGAAATTTGAACAATGGGCTGTATGCGAATAATTAATTGAATGAGTTTTATATTAAATATTTTTTTCAATTCAATTTGAAATGGAAATTTGAAATTTAAAATGTTTTTGGATTAAAGTTGGAATATAAAAGTATTGTTTCAAGAAAAGTGATTTGGAATACAGTTTTATTCTAAATTATGAATATGCTTTATTTTTGAAAAGTGAAATTTGGTGATTTATAGTTAAAACTTAATATAGCGTGAATCGAACGCGTCACATAAAGACAGTTCGTTATTATCAATTTTAAATTTCAAATGATTATAACTTGAATGTTTTGAATCGGATTGACTTGAAACAAAAAACGACGAATTTCTACTAATGATGGGTTTTGAATAGAAAAGGAATTTTCAAATTCCAACACATGATTTTCAAATTATGTTTAAATTAAAATTTGAAAAGGTCGCTATAAGTGAGTTCTTCGACCGTAAATGAAAATAAAATGAAATGGGCTTATAAAAATTATTTAAAAAAATCCAGAAAATGTGATAATTTATATTTTATTATTTAAATGTGATTTGAGTTAAAATATGTGAATTTTGAATGATTTAGGATCTATTTGGTTAAATAACCATTTCTCAGCACTTTTCGTAATGCTTTTAATGTTATTATACCATTTCTTTGAAAATCATTGAAAGTTTGAAGATTATAAGACATGAACTATATTAGAAAAGGATGTGTTATATATGTTGAAAGATTTTAAAAGAATTTGAAATGTATGGCATGAAATTCATTTAAATTAAATATGATATGGGAAGGGAATTAGAAAGGAAATGGGTTTGGATTGAATTAGTCTTCGGATATTCGATATGGAATTTCAGGAGCGGACGAATACTATTAGAAATATTAAAACATATTCATATCCAGATTCTGATAGTGTTTGTCAAGTTTGTGAATTAATATCAAATATAAGTCGACTAAATTATATTAAACTTATATTTGAAATATTAATTATTTGAATTGTCATAAATGGAAATTCAAATCCAAACAAAGCTTTGGTAGTTTCAGGATAACGACGAATAAATGGATTATGGGTTTTGAAATCTGAAGTTAGAAACGAACGTTGAATTTCGAGAAATGGGGTAAGATGATAACGGGAGTAAAGAAATTGAATGAATCCAACCTTAAATCTGAAAGAAATTGATATCGATTCGGAAAGGGAATTCAAATTGAGAAATTCATAAAGTCCATAGCTTTTGTTTTAAAGCACGCTTATTATTTGGGAAGTCTGATATCAAATATATGTTCGAAATCATTCAAAGTAATAATACGATGTTTAAAATTGGAAACTTGAAAGTCGATAAGTGAAGACTGAGTATATTCGAATTATTTGGGTTAATTGCTGATGCCTCGGATCGGGTTGTACAACTGATACGAGGTTATAAGTGGCATGAGATCCGAATATATTCGAATATTTTTGGGTTATTGTTCCGTTGAGACCCAGAACGGAATTGTATGGATTGTGTGTCTGACATTGAAATTGACTGCATAACACTGATTTCCGTTAATATATATCGGATTTGTGGCAATATATTATCCTCGTCTCTAAGTCATATGAACTTAGAGGTTATGTATTGATAGAAATCAGTGACATGTCGTAAATTGTCAATGTGGCATACTCGAGTTATAAAATGGGCTAGTGATGATCAAGGCACGACTTTTTGAAGCGTAGCTTTGTGTATATCATAACTTCAACGAACCTCACACCTCGGATTTGATTGTAAACCGGCGGTTAGGTTGTATACATAATCTGTAGTGAAATCGAAAGCTTCGGCGATAGATCTACTACGGAATCTGAGGGTATTAAGTATATACGGTGTCCGATGTCTGGATCTTATTCGGGATATATATTTTTGCGCTATGTATTCGGTGTCCATTGTTTGGATATTAGCCGGGAGATACTTAGCTTCGTGTCCTCGATTGATCTTTCATGCCACGAACTATCATATTGGAAAATCCAACAACCAATTAGAGCCTTTTGTTTGTTTGTAAAATAATATATGTGGGCATAGTTACCATGCTCGCTAAGATTTATATATTTATTTGTGAAATAGTTTTCAACACTATGCACTAATGATAATATAAAAGAGGGTTTTACGTATTAAAGCAATTTTGGTTATCATCAGACAAAACTCACTCATCCGGTGTGCGTTTGCATTGTGTTATACGGGACGAGCTTTTGATAGCTTCATTTTCCAAAGTCATTGTGGATTTCTGTGCTCGGGAATTCACATGGAGTAAACCCGTTCCGTGTTAGCGGCATGGTTCGATGAATGTTCCCAACTCTAAAATAAACCCGAAATATTAATTGTTTTGAATTCTCACACCAGTCCCACGATTGACATGGAGTTTATTGTTCCCTTACCCAAACTCTGGGTGCCTATACTTTTGTTTGATGGTTTAGTCTTCAGAGTTGGATTCACATCTGGAGCTAGCGCTTTATTTTGGTTTTACTTCTTCTACTAAGAGCAAATTCTGTTTCCGCTGAGCTTATGGTATACACTGATTCATTGTAACTCTGATGTAAAATTTTGTAATAAAATAAAAAGTTCTATTACTTATGTTCAAATATGTTAGTAACCATAACCATCCGTCTTTATGAACAATTAAAGTTTGTTTAATTACCGACGAGAATTAGGCAAAAAGGCTGGTCGTTACACCTAGTCATGTTGGAAATTCAATCTCCAATACGAGCCGTACGTTTTTTGATGTATACCAACTATGTTGGAAAGTGAAGTGAGATGCAAACTTTTCGGCTATATTCCCATTTTATTTGTGGATTGATAGACATTAGTATAATATCACTAAATTTTTGATATAAAAAGTGATTTGATTATCGTAAGGTATAAATACATGTCATGTTTATGTGTGGTCGTGTCTTACGAGAGTTCATTCTTTCAAAACGGATTTTCTAAAAATTAAGTAAGTTGTTTGTTATGAGTTTTATCACTTATAGTACTCCAGACTGATCCGAGTTGATTTTGCTTTGCTTCAAAATGTGCTCGGGTCAGACCGGATATATTTCCAAGTAACACTGAATATCTTGGAGCTTCAGGAGAGGAGGTGAAGTCGAGATGTATTCACGTATTTTCTTGTATTAACATATTTCCGTTGTGTGTGTTTTATAGATCTAGTGTGTACTTTGATGTTGTAATTATATATATATATATATATACAGTTTTCTCTTTGTGTAAAGAGTTTTGATATATTATATTTTATTCTTTTCACTTTGAGATTCTATTTTACTCTAATTCTATAGTGTTGATATTTTCTTCTTCTATTCTAACCTTTCTTTCTTTTCTTTTTCTCACCCTCTTTATTCTTTCTTATTAAGTTGTGTATTCCCATGCAATTTGGGTTGGACGTGAGTTGTAATCAATCGACTCAAGGAGAACGTATTTGTGGTCCTTCACGTTTGGTATTAGAGCTGATGGTTGAGTGCTAACCTTGGCTCTGTGGCATAACTCAAAACAGATTGAGTTAGTAATACCGTAGATTGAGTTTTAATGTATATATACGATAGAGCGTACTTGTTAGTGTTATAAAAATTATTTTATATTGTTTTGGTTGATTCGTTGAGTGGTATATGAATTATGGTCGATACAGGAAGTACAACTGTATTGATGGGTGTTTCTAAATACTTGAACAAGGCAAATTAACATAATGTTGTTTTTAAGTGGGTGAATGAAATAATTTTTCCCAAAACTATTTTTGACATAAAGGTATAATTTTCTGAAATTATGGATGTGGCTGGTTGTTATTATTATAATCAAATGAGATTATACTATTGATGTAATGACCCGGGGTTTTGACGACTTTGGTTATCGACATAAACATGATGACGACTAACCAAAACATCGAAAAATACCGATCATTAATGAAAGAAATTAGAGGATGAGGAAGATAAGATAGAAACTTAGAATAGAAGAAGAAGAAGAACACAACATCAGAGTAACATGAACCTCACAACGGAACGAATAACATAATATATATATATATAACATAACTTGAAATATACATCTGTACTTGAATATACATCATTATCAAAGTACAACACTTACAACACAGCGGAAATAAACTATAGCTATGATCCTGAAGCCTCCTGCTCCAGCTCTTCCAGTATATCTGTAAATCCCGACTACTTGACTGCCCGTACAAATTTAGGCACCCAAGAGTTTAGGGAAACAAACAAATAAACTCCGGGTTAGTCGTGGGACTGATATGAGTAAACAGTTTAAAACAGTTTGAGCCATTAAACGATATCTCATAAGACCACGCCGTATAACGGAACGGGTTTTTCCCTTATGAGAATCCAAAATATCTTTATATCAAAAAACTTTGATATTATAGTAATGTCTATCAACACAATATAATAATAAACTAGCAAAAACGCTTTCATCTCACGTTCTACATATATAGTATACAATCAAAACCGCAAGCACGTATTGGGTAATGGATTTCCAACTATGACAAGGTATGGAACCACCTTTCGCTAGTGTATCTCTAGAGAGGAATACATTGGGTTCAACAAGAACATCTTGCAACCCGGCCACACATGACCGACCACTCATTTCGCTTGAGTGTATCGAATGTATATCACCAGCGGTTGGGATCAGAAACCGTTTCCTAAATGGAACAGTATCGACAATAGATTTTTAGAAGTAAATGAAACTCTAGATCAGGTGATTATACACCCTACTTCGGTGCGACCGACTTAGCCATGCTGCCTGCCTGATTTCTGTCTTTTACTGGATGTGAGGCTAGAAGCTACGCTTTATCATCACACCAGATTCACTTTGAATACCACATCGTCAAATCAATCAAATCACCGATTGACATCCTCAACCATACATTATGTGTTAGCTAAAAGAAGTTTCCTTCTCTGCTTCCACTCTTGGTACGGTTGGAGAAATCAATATACGTGATCGTCTGGAAATACTCTATCAGACATCCGTCCATAAAAGTCATCCAGGAACAGGATGAACCGAAGGCACTATTCTGTAAACAAAATAGCCCTTGCATAACTCCGTCTTCAATTTCCTTTGGCATATATGATTCGCAACGCTTATGCCAATACAGAGTGGTTCTTTGGATAATAATCCAACCGGTCTCTCCATATTAACAACGTCAAAATGGTCAAAACTTTGATAGTCTGTGATTTAACTATCAAAGAAAAACAGGTGTGCAAACAACGATATTATTTCCAAATGGAAAGTTATATCGATCAAACATCATTCAACATTTATCTCTTTATTTCATTAATTTACTTATCTCCTGTTTCCCTATATTCAATATTTCTTATTTTCTAAATTTGGAAAATATACGTTATTAACAATGGAAAACATTTCCATTTCTTGTTTTCTTTATTAGAAAACATTTCTGGTTTCTTATTTGGAAAACATTCCCAAAGCTTCTTCATTGGACTAAGACAGATGTTTAAACAAACCATCGCGATGCCAACTCAAACCAATTCCTTTAATTACTAAATTCACTTAACCATCCTTTACTATCGAACCTTAACCATTCCTTAGTTAAAAATGAAGTCAATCAAGTTGGGGGTAATACTACCTCTCATACCTTAACTGAACAACGTTTCTAACCTTGAAATAGACAAAGTTCACCCTTCTAATTCTTTAACAAACTTCCTTATGTAACTCTCTTTCAAATCTTTTCTATTCAATAATTCTTTCCTTCGATAAGGTATATTCGATAACTCTATTCAATTTATTCTATTCACTTAACTCTTTTGATTTAACTTTAACTCTATTCACTTAACTCCTATCGAATAAACTATATTCGATAACTCTTTTAATTCTATTTGAATAAACTATATATTCGATTAACTCCTTTTACTCTATTCGAATAAACTATATTTGATTAACTCCTTTATTCTATTCGAATAAACTATATTTGATTAACTCCTTTTACTCTATTCGAATAAACTATACTCGATTAACTCCTTTATTCTATTCGAATAAACTATATTCAATTAACTCCTTTATCCTATTCAAATAAACTATATTCGATTAACTCCTTTCGATTAAACTAACATCGATTAACTCCTTTCGATTAAACTAACATCGATTAACTCCTTTCGATTAAACTAACATCGATTAACTCCTTTCGATTAAACTAACATCGATTAACTCCTTTCGATTAAACTAATATCGATTAACTCCTTTTTACTCGATTAAACTAACATCGATTAACTCCTTTTAACTCGATTAAACTAACATCGATTAACTCCTTTTAACTCGATTAAACTATTCATTTATAAAGATTTACTTTTAGTAACGGTTCTTCACTTTACAAATGATTTCCCCTTTTAAATTCTATTCGTAAATGGTTTTACAAATATCCCCTATTCAAAATCTCATTTGTAAATGGTTTACAAACATTTCTCTTTCTGATTGATTTGTAAATGGTTTACAAACCTTCCTCGTTCTAATCTATTTGCTAATTGTTTTACACTATTTCCTTTTCAATCCTATTTGTAAATGGTTTACAAATATTTCCTTGTATATCTTTATTTATTCTACTCTAGTTATTTCCTTTTTTCTATTTTATTCGTTTTATCAACATTTTTCCCTTTTATAAAACTTTATTCGTTTTATAAACATTTCCCCTTTTATTTACTTTCGAAATATTTCCTTTTATAAAATCTATTGATTTTATAAAATCCCTTTATTTCAATATACATTGAAATAATTCTTTTTACATCCCAGGGTCTTTTATGATATTTAAAATATCGAACAACAATGATCAACATCATTCTAACACACATAATCCATAACAGATATACATCACATCATATATTACAATATATGAATCACAGTAAAATAAATGTTGAGGAATCCAGTTGGATTCCTCCAACTTGTTTCCCTGCATCACAGATGTTAAACAATATAGATAACATCACTTTCAGTTCCATATGATATATTCTGTTAAACAGAATCAATATAGAAATTCAACTAATTGACTAGCAGTTTAATCAAACAATCAACACACAGTCAATCAACCAATATTTAACAGTTCTAAAAATACAACATGAAATTATAAACTGTTCAAAGTTAGTGAGATTTACTCACTTTTGCAGTTCATTGTTAAAAAACGATAAACTGTTATTTGATTTTGAATCAAACAATTAAATTCGCCATAAATTCAGACAAGCTCCAATCCACTCTCAGTCAGTTCCATTGTGTTGCTCCCGTCCATACGATCCCAACGCAACTTACGGTTCATAAATCTGTTGTTGAATGATCAAGATATTACGATTTCAAGTTTGAACTAATTTAGTTAAAATAAAACTAGTTAAAAGGTTTCATGGGCTTTAACCTTTCATCCCGGGCCCAATACCACATCCCATAAACTAGACCCGTCTTCCCCACTACCATCGCTCCCTCCAGTAAACCATACGCACCAAAAAAATGGCCATTGCCGATTCTAAGAAACCCCATAACCCCTCCAATACATCATTGTTCGCCACAATAACACCACCATTCATCATCAATTCAAAATCTCCTTCACACCAACCCTACAATCATCAACTTGCTCCCCTATTTTGATTTCCGTCGACATCCTTTTCCGCCACCAACACAGTAAAAGTTGCGACCACTTTTGTCACCAACCATCCCAAAAATCTGTGTACAAATGCAGTTTCACTCGCTCGATCTAAACATGAACTCAAGGACTTGAATCACTGCTTAAATCAGCAATTTCGTGGAACCCTAGTTCTCACTGTTCACACCATAACCGACGGAAAAATGAGTCGAGCTCAACAAAAGAGATACCAACGTGAAGAGCAGCTTGAAACAAACTTAGAAATACATGTTTGGTGATTTAAGGATTTTTGTTTGGATTGATCTCGATTTTCAAAGATTGAACATTTACTGGAGATGGAAAAATATTGTGGCGGCTCACATTTGGTTAACTGTGAAATGAAAGATTAGGTTTAGGGAGTATAGTGGTGTATTTATAGCCCTAACAAATATCTATATATTTTGTAGAAGGAATATTCTTGGTATATTCTTTTTTTAATTCGTGTTTAAAAATCCCTGCGATCACACACGATACCCATAAATCACCAAACTGTACATGTAGCTACAGTTCGACATTACGGTCCCAACGAAACTGGTTTCGTCGAATTCCGACTCTGTATGTTCACACAGCGTATTTTTAACCGTCGAAATATTGACTATTTTACAGTCTAAAAATCCATACGACCACATAGTGACTCTAAAAATCACGAAACTGGAAATCTAACAACTATTTGATATTGCGGATCCAACAAAACTGGTTTCGTCGAACTCTGACTTCGTTTGCAAAAGTGGCTATTTTTAAAGCCCTAAATAGCCTATTTAAATATATAAATATATTTAAATATAATTAAATTTAATATTTAAAATTAAATATTATCGTCTATATTCACATGGAATACCGTACAGCTTCAAAATATTCCTATATGGATTTACAACTCGATATTACATCGTCAGAGTTATATCGATGTTCGATTTCTATTTAAATCCTTATATAAAATATAATTAAATCGTTATGGTCAGGGTGCTGCATTTCTGAGAATTTGATTTGGACATAGATCAAAATCTACACGACGAAATCCCAATTTTTCTCTTCCAATAAACGATATACTACACCCGCTCCACACGTTTCTTGTTTCACAGAAATCCGATTTAAAACGAACCCTGTATATTCAATTGAAGTTCGAATCGCCAAATAGCGAACTGCCGCGTCGTTACGCACTCTATTTTAATTATATTATAAACTATACGTTCAACTGTCGACGAATTGAATATATTCGTTATTCTAATTCAATTCTGAGCTGAATGAAATATCACAGATGATCCAGTTCACACCATATCGCCAGTTCAGCCAATTCTGATTATTTCAGAATTAAATATATTATTTAATTTACTATTTTAATTAAATATTCATCATAATTTAATTCCACTACCATTTAATTCACTATATCACTATTTATATAATTAAATAAATTAATTATAATACCTCTGCCAATGCGGGTCATTACAATTGAGATGGTTATAAATAACTAAATAGAATTTGTATAAGAATGAAGTATACCAATGAGATAACTGAAATTGGATTCTGACTGGAATTGAGAATTTAAAACCCAAATAATTAGGAAATACTTTCTAAGGTATTATAAAGTAATATAGCACTACTTTGAAGGAATTTTTGAATAAGAAATCATTTTTGAATGGATTTTTAAAGTAACAAGGCTTTGAACTCACTTCAATTACTCAAAAATAATTCTGATAATGGACTGCAGCATTTTCGGTGTTCATTCTCGAGTTTCTAAGTGATGGGTTGCTACTATAGTAGATTTGCTAATGGAAAATTGTTTGAGGATTTTTTTTTAAATTTTAAATGTTTGGAATTTTCAAATGGTTATAAAAATAGCATATATTTATGTTATATTATTTTAAAAAAATTGAAGTAAAAGCCAGGAATTTGATTTCTGAATTAAAATTTAATTTGAGCAAGTTAAATGGATTGAAATTGTATAAGTGAATCAAATGGATTAAAATTTAACTTAAGTTAAGCTAAACAAAATTGGATTGGATTATAAATGATATCATATGGAATTAAATATAGGAAATTGAGTTGTAAATGGTTTTACAACTTAGTTGTGAATTTCGGATGAAATATGAATTGAATACAAGTTGTTGATTGGAAATCATTCAAAACCAAATGAAATTATATGGTTTTATTGAATGAATGTTGATTAAAACTTTATATATTGAAAATCACTTTTTAAATTAAGTAAGAACAGATACCTGGAGCCATTGGCTTAGGTTTGGTTACGTTTGATTGCGTAAATATTAAGTGAGTTCGCTTAGTAACGCTTATATAAGGCACGCCTACACAAAAATTACAAAATTTGGTATATGAATTTTGTTTTCCGGCCGTATGGGTTGATGTATCCATATTTATCTCATTTGTTATATTGCGAAAGTCCCTCGTAAAAGGGAGACTCTGCCAAAAAAAATTAGAAATTTAAGGTGTTAGAAAATTTTCAATTTTTTTGAAAATTTTTGTTAATAAAAATGAATTGGTGTTTTGATTGAAACTAATTAGTTTAGTTGGAACTAAAAGTTTACAAAATGGAAAGGAAGATTTTAACTAAGTTAATTTGTGAAAAGCTAATGGGTTTGGAGCATTTTTCCTACCTTAATAATTATGAAGACGAAATTCTTTTAAGGGGAGAGGAACGTAACAGCATGGATTTTTAGCCGTTAAGCTTGAATATTTAAAATTGATTTTAAATGTTTATTTGGAAATTTAAACAGTTAGAATTCAACGATTTTGAACGTATTAATATAAATTAATCAAAAACGAGCTTGTAGCATCGCGGTAGCTCGTAGTTTTACGTTTTGAACTTCAAATGGATGTATAAGTTCCAATAAAAGTTGGAATTCTCTGAAACAAGAATCTTCTGAATCGATTGGATTATAGTTTTCTAATGAAAGAGAAAATTCGAGATTTCATCTTGTAGATTTTGAGTTATGTCCAAATCAAATTTTCATATAGTCGCTATAGAATCGTTTATGAACCATGACAATTCATTTAAATAAAATATAAGGATTTGAAATAAATTGAATATTGATTTAACTTGAAAATGAAAATATCGAGTTTAAAACCCAAATTAGTTTATTTGGAAGTTATGAATAAATTCTATTTGAACATACATGATAATAATAATTTACTATTGATGAATTTGACTGCTTTGAAATCGACTTATGTTTATCGATTTAATATAACGTATAGAATCACTAATTTTCAAATGACCTCTTATTTCAAAGAAAACACTTTTATAAAATCCGTAATGGTTAATAATTGTGATATTTCCAATTTCAAGTCAGTTGGAGTTATTATATGATCCTGCGCGATATAAACACGTATCGATTTACAATGTGAAATCAAAATAAGAGTTTTTCAAATGATCTTGGAATTTGACGAAACCAGATCCATCATGTCTAAAATATTAAACTATTGTAGGATTTCAATTTTTAAGTCAATCGGAATTATTATGTGAGCATGAGCAAAATAAAAGCAAATTAGTTAACAACTTAATATTCAAAATTGCGCGACAAAACAAGTTTCATTGGATCCGGAATGTCAAACTACAGTAGTATGTCCATTTTCATCAGTATTGGATTTCTTCGTGATCGTACAAATAAAGAAACGTCAAACGAAAATAGCGATAGAATATTATATTGAATAAAATCTAATAAAATAATAATAAACCTCCCTATATAATATCGTCAACATCCCTAACCCTTATTCATTTTCATGCCATGGTCAATGAAATAAACAATCGCCACTTACATATACTTCAAAAAATTATAACAAATCCAATTCGCAACGAAACCATTCGGTTTCGGATTCATTGAAAAGCTTCGATCTGGTATAATTTTCATCAAGATCGATCAAACTATGGGGATAAACTGTTTTACGCGGTCACGATAGGTTTACCTTATTCTCCATGACCAAGCATCGTTCGAAGAAACAAATATTGTTTTTGATTTCGTGAGTAGATTTAGAATATTGAAGTGATTTTTGGGAGGGTTTCTTCAATTTTTTGACGTTACCTGTGGAGTTGGCTACGGATGAGGATGGAAATCACGAGTGGAGAGGGTTGCTGCGAGTTGAGTGTCCCAATGAGACGGGTAAAGAGAAGATGAAGAGGGAGAGGATGGTGCTAGTTTCATGTAGAACAAGGTTGTAGGGAAAGAGAACAAATGAATCAAAGTCGACTGAAATGGTGAGGAATCTTCAGACTAGTTTCATATGATATAGTCGGCAGAAGACGAATTAGCGGGGTGTTTAGGCTAAACGAGGATTAAGGTTAAATTATTTATTTAACTCGTTAATGACATTTTAACAAGAATAAAACTTGTAATAACTATATCATTTTCATGCATGAATAGAATCCGATGAAACGAGAAGCATTGGACTCTTAGCAGATAATACTACACATTGGAATTAGTTTGAAATGATTTGGAGGCGACTGAAATTTTATGTCATTTCAAACGTATGTTTGAAAAATTATATGAAACGACCTGAATCGTCAAATCAAAAAAAAGTGAGTTAACTCTCACGCTTTCTGGAATTTTACGATGTAATTAAATTCATGTTAATTATAATTTATCATTGTTAGCATAAATTGAATATTTGGATGATCTGGATGATCATTGTTTGATTAATAGTGACTGTTTGTTTGATATTGACATTAATTATATTTCTGTCATTTAAATGATTTAGATTTTATTATATATCTCATATAAAGTTATTAAATGTTGTTATAAGCTGCGATGCATGGGAGAATAGGTTGGAGGGATCCAACTGGGTTCCTCAAATATTTTGTACGTTGCTTATTTTTATATTATTCATATATGAACTGTTAACCCCAAATAATGTTAAATCCTGTTTGGATGATTGATGGTTGAATTGGAATCCTCGTTGATGTGTTATGAATCAGTAGACGATATTAATTAAGCGATTAGAAGCATATGCCTAAATCTACCTTTTTGAGATGTTGATTTTCCTTCAGGCGGATCGACGAAGTTTAAGTTATTAACATTAAATCTTTATAACTACAGCAAGATATTCAGTTATATTTTTACAAGTCATATAAAAATAATTTTTTTACAAATAAATTGATATTTATGATTATTTTTCATAAAAGTAATTATAAATATTTTATATTGCAAATTCTTATGTTTTAAATAAATTTATAAACAGTTAGACAGAAATTAACCTAAGGGTTAATAATTTGAGATAATTGTTTTAAGAAAACAATTGAGTGATATTCTTGAATTCTTAAGTTATTAATTTGAGGAGAAAGTTTAGTGGAAACCAGTTAACAAGTTAATTGTTCAAGTTCATTAAGTCAACTGTTTTAAATTGGAATTGAATATTAGATTGATTTGTTTTCAATTAATGTAATAGAAATAGCTTTAATGAACAATCGTTAAATCTAACGAATGCTCATAAAAGTTAATGTATCCTTTAATTAACTGTTTTTGTAGATAATCACTAATTTATTTATTGTTAATTAAGTTAATAATTATTTTAATAAGGTTTTTAAAGGAATTGGATATTTTATTTTTAGTTAATAAAGAGGTTAACCAGTTGTACTATAGTTAATGTTGAAATTAATTATTATTTTAATTAATAATAATTAAAATGATTACCTTTTTAAATGAAATCATTTAAGAAGGCAATCAAGTTGAAACGAGATTTTAATTGAAATCTATAAAGGGTTCAAAGAGGGATTTTTAAATTAAATCCAAGTGCTACAACAAGGTTTAGAAAAGAAATTTGAAGCTAATGCAATGATTTAAAATAGCATTTTCTTAATAATCGATTAAGTAAAAATGGTTTGAGTTTTAAAGGAAATGTCAAAAGATAAAGGGATTTAATCGAATTGCGTAAAGAATTCTGGTAAATGAATTTTGTAATGAATCCAAGTTATGAATAAATGGTATTAATGATGTTATAAGCTAAGTGTTTGTGTTTTAGTGAGATTTTGTGACGACTCGAACTTCCCCGTAAAGGAAAGCCCGGATTGAATTGAGAACACGACAAATCAGAACATAAACAGAAGAACATTTCATTGCTTATTACAATAATTTACATTAGAGTACAAGAATATACAGAGTATGAAGAAATAATATACATTCGAACCATATAAGAGATTTAAATTACATTTAAATACATAGCAGCGGAAAAATAATACAAAACACAACTGAAAGGAATATACGGTTACAGAGCTATCTGAATATCATTCCAGTTGTAAACCAGGATCCTGTAAATATAAATCTGCAAAACCAAAACTACTAGCTGCCTATGTGGAAAATAGGGGCACAAAGAGTTCAGGTTAAAACAATAAACTTCAGGTCAGTCATGTGACTGGAGTGAGAACTAAAACAGTTATTATTTTGATTTTAAAGTTAGGTAAATCAAGGGACCACGCCGTATAGAGCGGAACGGGTTTACCCCCAAGAATACCAGTGCGTAAAACAAACAGCGCAATGCTAAATAAAGAACAATGAAGCTACTATAAGACTCAGGTCCCATCACGCAATGCAACGCTAGCCGGAGGATAGATTTTTACCTTATAATAGCCAAATATGCTTGGTACGTGAAATTTCATCTTTTATTATTACTATAAGTGAAGAAATCAACTTCAAATATAAATGTATTAATCATAGACGGCATAGTGCCCCATCCCACTATGTTGCCATACTAGGCTCTACAATTAAAACCGCAAAATCATGTATTGGAAGTTGGATTTCCATCCGTGAACCAAGGAAAGGGATCGTCCTTACTGCTTCGAGACAATCTAGCCCATGTCTCAGGAACAGCCGCAACTGCACCTTGGATCGTCAGGGCTGGTCCACACGGAGTGGATTAAAATGCCTGAACACTGCGTTTTCTCACCCTATGTGGCGTAAAATTGGTCTGTATAAAGACCATACCATCCATCAGCTCCGCAGAGACCGATATAACCGAGGCGCCTCATTATCCATCATCCACATAAGTAAAACGCCTGAGCGTGCAAAAACCCAGACACCACTCCTAGCTAGAAGGAAACGCATGCCCTCCTTGATATCCTCTCCCGTTTCTGGTTCACACTGGGGTGTGAGGCTTGCGAATTAATGCTACACAAAGCTATGTTATATTAAAGTCGTGCTTTGATCATCAACCACAAGACTGCTTTTCAACAGAAGCCTTAATCATTTGCATCTAAGCACACCACACAGGCAATTCACGCTATGCAACCGATGTCTATCAATCACACAGAATGAAATCCGATGTCAGACACACATCCATTTTCAAGTTTGTTCTGGGTCTAAACGAAACCGGAGGCACCTTATTCCTTGTCCCGTATGTCCAATACAGGAGAGAGGTCCCCGCATATCCGGTCGATCTCCAAGTATGTGACGAGAAGGAATTTCGCTCGGTCCGAACCAGTCGCTAAACCGACCCAGACCGCTCGAAACGCCCTATCGTTTGAGAACAGGACAAAACAGAACGCATATAAAAGAACATTTCATTGTATATTACAACAATGCATCAGATTACAAGAATATACAGAGTATAAACAAATAAATATTACACAGAAATATCAGAGATTTAAGTTACATTTAAATACATAGCAGCGGAAAATAATACAATACACAACTAGAAGAGATATACGGATACAAAGCTTTCCGGATATCATTCCAGCTATAAACCAGGATCGTGTGAATATAAATCTGCAAAACCAAAACTACTAGCTGCCCGTGGCAAAAATAAGGGCACCCAAAGTTTAGGTTAAAACAATAAACTCCAGGTCAGTCATATGACTGGTGTGAGAACTTAAACAGTTAATCTTTATTTTAAAGTTAGGTAAATCAAGGGACCACGCCGAATAACACGGAACGGGTTTCCTCCCGAGAATACCAGTGCATAAAACAAACAGCGCAATGCTAAATAAAGAAAAATGAAGCTGTTATAAGACCCAGGTCCCATCACACAATGCAACGCAGCCGAGGATAGGGTTTTCCCTTATAACGGCCAAAGAATGCTTGATACGTTTAAAACAAATCATTTGATACTATTATAAGTGCATAGTGTATAAAACAACTTCAAATCATAAGTATCAATCATAGGCGGCATGGGTACCATATATCATGTCGCCATACTAGTTCTACAATTAAAACCGCAAATGTCATATTGGAAGTTGGGTTATCATTTATGGTATGAACCGAGGCTAGGGGCAAGATCCTCAACCGATTCGAGACGCTCTAGTCCGCCCCTCAGGAACAGCCGCAACTGCCCCTTGAATCGTCAGGGTCGGTCCACCGATGTGGATTATTATGCCTAAACACTACGTTTCCCCGCCCTTTGGGGCGTAAGCCTGGACCGTCAGCCGACCAGAAGCATCGGCCGAAACCGATATCACGAGGCGCCTCGCTTTTCAGCAAGTAATAATAAGTAACATCCACATGAGTCAAACTCGTCAGCCAGTTCAAGCACTGACGCCACTCCTAACTAGAAAGAAACGCATGTCCTCCCTGAGGTCCGTCTCCCGTTTTTAGTTTATACCGGATGTGATACTCGCGAATCAACGTTACACAAAGCTACGCCACAAAGGCCGTGCTTCGATCATCAACCACAAGACTTTGCTTTTCAACAGAAGCCTTGATCATTTGCATCTTAGCATGCCACACAGGCAATTCACTCCATGCGATTGATATCCTTCAATATATAACCCCTGAGCTCGTACGTCTCAGAGAAGGGCGTTAAGCAAGAGAATAAATTCTCCGCCGCCAAACAGATATATATTTAATAGAGATCAATCACACGGACTAAAATCCAATGTCAGACACACCGTCCATTTACAAGTCCGTTCTGGGTCTGAACGAAACCGGAGGCACCTAGTACCCCGCATATCCATCGATCTCCAAGTACGTCTGGACGATCACTAACTGTTTCCATCTTCTTGGGTGTACAACCCAATCAAGATCATCAGTAATCACCCAAACGACGTGAAGACTTCCGGTCTTCGACCACCGTCTTCATCTTCGACTTATCGTCGTATCAGTTATTCAGAATGGGATAAACCCGGTCTTTCCGAATAACTCGCGTATATTTTAAATAAGTGTTACACAAACACAACATACGCCTCATTCCAATTCATCAGTCACTAACCGTAAATTAATCAAGAGAATAATTTCCCAAATATTAACCCCGAAGGCCGAAACCAACATCGGATCAATATCCAGAAAACCATTCTGCTGGGCTAACCGACAGTTAGTTTCTAAATTTCACATTCATAGGGAAAGGTTCCCATTAATTTTATCCAAGATAAATTCCTTGAATTTATTATTTATTCTATTCTTTTGAATTTCGATTCAACTAGCCAGGATTAACGAAACTTACCGAAGTAATCATTTGTTTTAATTTCCCAATCCCAACCTATTTATCCCATGAAGTAAAACTGGTAATACTTCATATCTAACACCACAGTGTTATCGGTAAATTCAATTACCATTTCACGTTCAAATCTAATTAAAGATTTAACTATCGCCTGGAGCAAAACTGGTGATACTCCATTCTCGATTATTTCAATCTAATTAAAGATTCATTAAAACTCCACTTAGTTTTAATCGTTAACTGGGTTAAAGAATCAGTGTCATTTAAAACACGGTTCACGATAAACCCAAAATCACATTCCATTAATTATCGGGTTAAAGAACAAGTGTTATTTAAAACACTGTTCACGATAAACCCAAAAATCATTCCATTAATTATCAGGTTAAAGAACAAGTGTTATTTAAAACACTGTTCACGATAAACCCAAAAATCAATACCAATTTAATTCCAATTAAATATCATTTAATTGGTACACTTCATTAAATCTAAATAAAAAGATTTAATCTTTTCTCAACTGGGTTCAAGAACAGTGTTAGTGAAGACACCATCCACGACAAACCCAAATCACATTTGATATTCAATATAAGGCTCCGAATAGAAAATATATCGGCTTATATTCAATATCAAATTCTACGATTAACAAATGTCGTATTGGAAATAACGATATAAATATGTATCTTTCAAATTTCCATAACAACATCCGTATAATCACGAATTCCAACATCAAAATATTCCGAAGACAATTTCGATTCAAATCCACTCCAATGCAATCATTGGAAATTCTGGTTATTTTTAGAACCCTTTTTAAATTCAATTTATTTATTTAAAAATAAATAGAATTATATTTCTAGTTCAAAACTAGTTCATTTCGATAAAAATCTATTTTTATCTTTTCAAATATGGAGTTTTTCATCCCAAATCTTCACAAATCATTTCTTATGATTTTACACAAATTATTACTATTTTTAATAATTTTATCAAGGCCTGTACGGTCGATTTCCATCAATGGCCATCGACCTGCACTTACAGCGACCTTTTTCAAATTTGATTTGGACATAATTCCAAATCCAACCGTTAGATTTCAAATTTCTAATATTCATTAGAAAGCTCTTTTCGATACGAACCCAACGGTTCCGGTTTTAGGAGAATTCGACGGTCGGATCTCCCGTAATGTCCGTTTGAAATAAATGGCCGAAATTCACGAACTACCGCGGCGCGGCGCGTTCTATTCAGGCCATTATATTATATATATAATATATATAATATATACTTCGTCGATTTCTATTTAAAACGAATTATATAATTAGTTTTGAATTCGTTTCAAAAGCAATTTCAACTTCCTTTTCAATTCAAATCAAAATTGAGTTCTTCTTTATAAATTCGTTTTAAAATTCATTTCTATTCAATTCAAATTTCAATTCAATTTGAATTCATTTCAATTCGCTTTCAATTCAATTTGAATTCGTTTTCAATTTAATTCAATTCCAAAGTCGTTTTCTATTCGATTTAATTCAAATTGGTTTTCTATTCGATTCAATTCAAATTGGTTTTCTATTCGAATCAAATTCGTTATATATTCAATTGAAATCACATTCGTTTTCTATTCAATTCATTTCGAAATCGTTTTCAATTCAATTTATTTTGAAATCGTTATATATTCAATTCATTTCGAAATCGTTATATATTCAATTCATTTCGAAATCGTTATATATTCAATTCATTTCGAAATCGTTATATATTCAATTCATTTCGAAATCGTTATATATTCAATTCATTTCGAAATCGTTATATATTCAATTCATTTCGAAATGAATAAAATCGGTATAAGTATCGTTCACGTCAAAATGGCGTCAAACTAATCAACACGGCTTCATAAGTTTCTATTTTCAAATATTCTATTTCAAATATTTCTTTTTCAAAATAGTTGTTATTATCAAAATATTTCGTTCAACACATGACCAATCTCAATGGATGAGTACTGTCAACACATGAACTTTTATTTTATATCGATAAAGATGTAAATTTTATTACTAAAATATTTCGTTCAACACATGACCAATCTCAATGGATGAGTACTGTCAACACATGAACTTTTATTTTATAATATTCTTTATTTTTCAAATTGGAATGAGGCCCAATCAATTACCATATAAAGTTAATTATATGGATTTTCATACATTACACACATATAATAGCATTGAAAAATAATCAACCATCAACCAAAGTGCACTACACTGTATAAGCATCAAATATAGATATCTAACGCTTATAACAGCCTGTCAATCAATCGATCGACATATTTAATCAATCAGGATGAGTGAACTTCAAATTTCATCCCAACACCCGTGTGGGGTTTCAAACAATCAAATGCATATTTTATCTGTGCAGTTGGGCGATGTGTAAAATTTATCGACCCAATCAATGTCCTTTAAATAGGTGTACATAAACAAACCGTCTGGTTTGTAAATGAATATTTATTTATTCACATTCACGTTAAAAATTATATTTTTAACGACAAAACATTTTATTCCAACATATGAATTTCTATTCAGTTCATTCTTTAAATAAAATGATATTTTTATTTTTCTAACTTATTTTAGAAAATTTCGACGGCATAACGGCACGATACTAGAAACGGGACGAGGCCTAGCCTTATCCCCGGTCTAGTGAAGGCCCACGCCATTCACACATCAATCAAAATCACCAAACAACCAATTCAAATCACATCATATAACTAATCTATGCAACCAAACAAACAAGTCCATGGTCTGTGGACGATTGTGTCGGGTGCTACTAAGCACCGTCTGCATCCTAGTATATATATATAAATAGAAATGAAACTGAAAGGTGAGAAATTCTCACCGATAGCTATCCAAACATCTTGACTCTACTTTGATATAGATCTTCTTCGTTCTCGCCTTTTTGTTACCTTCGTCGCCCGCTTTCACTACCTATGTAAAAATCGAGTTTTTACTTTGCTATTCAATATATAAAAGTCATATTTTTATTTCGAAGTTCAATATATAAAAACCATATTTTTCTTTCGAAGTTCAATATATAAAAACCATATTTTTATTTCGAAGTTCAATATATAAAAACCATATTTTTCTTTCGAAGTTCAATATATAAAAACCATATTTTTATTTCGAAGTTGAATATATAAAAACCATATTTTTCTTTCGAAGTTCAATATATAAAAACCATATTTTTCTTTCGAAGTTCAATATATAAAAATATGATTTTTACACCTCCTATATAGTAAAGATTATATTTTTAATATTTTAAAAATATAAAAATCATATTTTTCCTATGCTAAAAATTATATTTTTACTTCGTTCTTTCCATGACAAAGATTTTATTTTTACTTACTAAACAATGACATTTTCTTATTACAAAAGAAATCATATTTTTATATTTACAAAGATAATGCTATATATATATTTATAAAAACAAGGTCTTATGTACCTATAAAAACAATATCTTTTATAGTTTTTTTTTTTTAAAAACAATGCTTATTTTTATTTTCAAAAACAAATGCTAATTTAATTTACATACCAATTGCTAAGGACATTTTTTTAAGTGTAACAATTAAATTAATTAATAAAATTTATTACCTTTCTTCATCGTTCTGCATTAGGCCGTCGAACAGAACCCATCGTCGACTTCATCATCACCCAGTCACACGCAAACCAACGTCTTTGACCCCGATCGAAACCCACCATTGTGAGCGCCTCCATCTATGCTTCCCTTAGCCGCCACCAGGACTGATTCGAACTACCCCACTGCCGTGAATCCACCTTCGAACGCAGCCCCTCCAAGCACGGAGATCTCGAAATGTACACCACCAGAAATGATCAATACCGTTGGATTGAAGGATCTCATAGTCCTCTACAATTTCCGTTTGGAACCCCCTTCGATTTTGAGTTGGATTGCGTTAATTTGGGAGGAGCAAGGATCAAACAATTTTGGCCTTTCAATTCTTGTTGGCGGCGGCAGATAATGAGCGTCCTAGGGTTTTGAAAGGGATGGGGGCATTTATAATTAATATTTAATTTAATTCTTTTAATTTTCAAATTACATGTTTACCGATATGAACTTCAAATCAAACCCAACTACTGTCGTCCATAGCTAATTACCTCCATTTCGAACATAATGGGATATGTATCGTAAGCTGATTCGATCGTTTTGATCAGTTTACGTTGAATTTACATTTAAATCACTATATCGAATTTTAAACGTACATTTCAAATTACCGGGGTCACATACTAACTAGAAAAATTCCAGAAAAATATTTTCAAGCTTCGTATTGATGATACGGTCCTAACAAAACTAGTTTCGTCGAATTCTGAGACCGTTGGAAAAATGGCCATTTTCCAGTCGATTAAAATCAACTGAAACTGGTCAAACGCGTTTTCATTTGCCACGCTCACATATTGATTCGAAAAATTATGAAATTTGGAATCTAGCAATAACTTGACACTGCGGATCCAACAAAACTGGTTTCGTCGAAATTCGAGGTCATTTGCAAAATTCCCATTTTTAAGGGCCTGAATTCCATAGCGACTATTCAGAATTTTCAACTGGACATATCTTTTGATTCCCGCTATGAAATCTTGATTTTTCGGATTCGATAGAAAGATATTATCAATTAGATCCTATCATTTTTGGTTTCACTAAAATCCGGATTGTTTTGCACCCGGTATATTCAATTGAAGTTCGAAATCGAATTATCGAACTACTGCGCCACTTTCAATTCCTTTTATAATTATAAATAATTATTTATATTCTAACGACGACGTATATAATATAAACGTTCGAATTATATTCAAAACAAATTTCTCGTCGATATTATTTAAAATAATTCATTTTAAATAATCAATATTCGCTAAAATTGCCGAAATAAAATTTTCAAACTGGCTCGCATTTTATGGTTTGTTACAAAGTACGTATGGAACGATCACCACTTATTACCTCGTCTTAGGTGTACAACCCAACCAAGACATCGGTAATCATCCAAACAATGTGAAGACCCCCGATCTTCAACCACCGTCTTCATCGTCAACTCATCGCCGATTCAGTTATTCAGAATGGGATAAACACGGTCTTTCTGAATAACCCGCCTATATAACAAATAAGTGCTATAAAAACACAACATACGCCTCATTCCAATCTAGAATATTCCTTTACTCAAATATTCTTATACTTTGGGAAAGGTTCCCATTAATTCTATCAAAAATAAATTCCTTAAATTTATTCTTTAATCTTCCTTTGGATATCAATTCTAACCAAATTATGGTTTATCCAAACTTGTCGGGATTAACGCACCTTACCGAAGTAGTCATTTGTTTAATTTCCCAATCCCAACCTATTCATCCCATGAAGAAAAACTGGTAATACTTTGTATCTAACACCACTGTGTTATCGGTAAAATTAATTACCATTTCACGTTCAAATCTAATTAAAGATTTAACTAACGCTTAGAGCAAAACTGGTGATACTCCATTCTCGATCATTTCTTGGATTTGATAATTTTAGTTATCAAATTCACCTTTCAATCTATTTAAAGATTCATTAAAACTCTAATTCAGTTTTAATTTCCAACTATCATTACTTAATGATTTTTCCAATTCAGGAAATAAATCCTGTCTTTAACTGGGTTAAAGAACTATTGTCATTTAAAATACAATTCACGATAAACCCAAAATCATATTCCATTAATTATGGAATTTTCACGGAAAAAAAACCAATATATAATCGATATCAATTTCCGTATCCGACTAAAATTATAAATGGAATAACGACAAAGCCTTTTAAGTTCCATATATATATTATCAGTCTTCCTCCACAGAAGTTCATTAAGATTATTATCAAATTGAATCCCTTTCCATTCCAATTTATTTTATTAAACTGGAATACTTTACTTTGGAAATTCCATTAAATCTTAGAATAAAGATTTATAAATTCCAAATCACATTTCACTGCAAATCAGGTTAAGGAACGAACGTCGTTAAAACACACTGATTTACATTCCATTTCAATTCCAATTAAATGTTCATTAATTGCTAATTCTTCTTTAAATATTAGTTAAAAGACTTATTCCTTTCACATGGGGTTTCAGAAAAGTGTTAATGAAGACACCATTCCATCAGTCTATAACCGTAAATTAGTAAGAGAACAATTCCCTAAGTATTAATCCCGAAGGCCAAAACCAACATCAGATCAATACCCAGCAAACCATTCAACTTAGCTAACCTCCAATTAGTTTCTAATTTCCTTAACTCCATTGGGTTTAAGACAGTATTAGTGAAGAAATCGTTCACGAAAAACCCAAAATCCCATTTGATATTAAATTCTGAACTCAACAAACATCGTATTGGAATAACGATATATATATATATCTTCCAAATTCCTTCACAATGCCCGTATAATCACGGAATCCAATATTGAAATATTCCAAAGATAATTTCGATTCAAATACATTCCAATTCATTTATTGGAAATTCTGGTTATTTTTAAAACCATTTCATATCCAATTTATTTTATTTAAAAATAATTGGATTATAATTCTAGTTCATAACTTGTTCATTTCGATAAAAATCTATTTTTATCTTTTAAAATATGGTATTTTTCATCCAAATTCTTTCCAAATCATTTCTTATGATTTTACACCAATTATTGATATTTTTAATAATTTTATCAACGTCCGTACATTCGATTTCCATAAACGGCCATCGAACTGCACTTACGGCGACCTTTTCCAAATGTGATTTGAACATAATTCCAAATCCAACCATTATATTTCAAACCTTTAATATTCATTAGAAATCTCTTTTCGATACGAACCCAATGGTTCCACTTTTAGGAGAATCCGACGGTCGGATCTCTCGTAATTTCCATTCGAAGTCAATGGTCGAAATTCGCGAACTGCCGCAACGCGGCGCGTGCTATTCAGGCCATTATATTATATATATATATAATATATTCCGTCGATTTCCATTCAAAACATATTTTATAAATTGTTTTAAATTCGTTTTCAAAACAGTTTCAACTTCATATTCAATTTCAAATCAAAACTGAATATTCCATATCATTAATATATAAATGATAATATTTTCAAAACATTAGATTTTGAAATCATTTCCTTGCCGACATTCATTATAAAAATGAATAAAATCGATTAAATATCGTTCACGTCAAAATGGCATTAATCTAATCAACATGACTTCATATATTTAAATATATTCGTATCCACCCCAAATCGGACATCAAAATCAGATTTTGATCTTTTACTAATATTATTTTAAAATATTCATTATTTAAAAATATTCGTTATTTTAAAATATTCATTCTTTCTGGACTAGAATCAGACATAGTCAATTACCATATAATGTTGATTATATGGATTTCATACAACACATGTATATAACAACCATAATAAACAATCATCCATCATCCAAAGTGCATTCTACACTGTGTAAGCATTAAATATAAATATTTAACGCTTACAACAGCCTGTCAACCAATCGATCAACATACAACTAAACAATTGGGATTAGTGTACATCAAATATCATCCCAACACCCGTGTGGGGTTTCAACCAACAAACACTGAATATTATTTGTGCAGTTGGGCGATGTATAAAATATATCGTCCCAATTAATATCAGTTAAATGGGTGTACATAAACAAATCGTTCGATTTGTAAATGAATATTTATTTTATTCCTATACACGTTAAAAATTATATTTTTTAATGGTAAAATATTTCAGCACATGAATGTTTAATTCAGTTCATTTCACATCCCAATCAATTCAAACGAATCAATCAACCAAACCAAATAATCAAACAAGTCGTCCATGGTCTGTGGACGAGGGGGAGCAGTTCATATATGCACTTATAAAATAAATAACCATACAAAGAAAATATGGTCAGGAGTTCTCACCTTTGGGTTCCACTCCTCCATTCCTTATTTCTGAACGGTTCAGATTTGGATTTGTTTTCCACCGGTTCCATCGTAATTCTTTTCACACTGTTCATAGTAAAGATCATATTTTTATCACTTCATTCCAATAAATAAAAATCATATATTTTATTTCTACTTCACATATATATAAATTGAATTTTTTTATCGATACTTTCAAAATGAAAATCTAATTTTCTTACAATGAAAAATCTAATCTTTTTATTCGCTACTGTTTATATAATAACAATTATATTTTTATTATGCTTCTTTCTATATAAAAATTATATTTTTATAAATCACTTTGTATAAAAATCATATTTTTACTTCGCTATATATATAAAAATCAAATCTTTTCTGTATTAAAAATTTCACCTTTTTACTTCATAAAAATCACATCTTTTCATTCATTAAAAATCTAAACTTTCAAAATATAAATGTTCAAACTTTTATCATATAAAATTCATAGCTTTTTATACTTCAAAAATCAAAGCTTATCATATTTCAAAAATCTAAGCTTTTTATACTTCCAAAAATCAAAGCTTTACTTCGAAGAAAATAAATAAGATATTGAAAATAAAGACTCACAATTTCAATTGAAGGAGGGAAGGGGGTTTCTTCTTACGGATCGAGGAGGCAGAGGGTCGTCAGTGGGCGGATGGAGGCGACAGGAGGTTGCGGTGGCCAATAGGGTGGTTTTGGGGTTTGGGGAGAGGAGGAGGAGCGCTCGAGAGAAGGTGGAGGCTGGAGGAGGAGGAGGCGCAACTTCGGGTGCCCAACAACAGAGTGCGGCGGTCGCGGTGGAAGCGCGATATGGGGGAGAGGGCGACGGCTGAAAAGGGGATCGGGGGTTCTCTCTTTTTTTTCCTTGTTTTTTTGAATGTTGACTTTAAAGAAGGAAAGGAGGGAGATATATAAATAATATATTTAATTTAATTTTCTATAAAAAGCAACTTTTTATTTCGAACCCCAAATTGAACCCACCGACTGTCGCCCCTAGCTAATTACCCTCATTCTGAACATAATGGGATATGTTTCGTAAGCCAGTTCGGCTGTTTCAATCAGTTTTCATTTAAATTACCATATAAATCAATATATATTTAATTTAAACGTACATTTCAATTTACTGGGCCCGCATACTGAATCTAAAAATTACAGAAAATTCATTTCTAGTTTCGTGTTGACGATACAGTCCTAACAAAACTAATTTCGTCGAATTTGGAGACCGTTTGAAAAATGGCCATTTTCTGGTCGATCCTAATTGACTGAAACCGTTCAACCAAGTTTCCCTTTGCCACCATCACAGATTAATCCCAAAAATTTTGAATTTCGGAATCTAGCAATAATTTAACATCCTGAATCCAACAAAAGTGGTTTCGTCGAAAACGGAGGTCACTTGCAAAATTTCCATAGTGACTGTTCTGTATTTTCAACTAGGCGTAACTTTTTATTCCCGCTATGAAATTTCAATTTTTCAAATTCGTTGGGAAGATATTTTCAAATAAATTCAAATATTTTTGATTTCACTAAAATCTGGTTTATTTTGAATCATGTACATTCATTTGAAATTCAAAATCGAATTTTCAGACTACCGCACCAATTCCAATTCGTTTTATAATTTAAAATAAATATTTATATTCTAATTTCAATTCAAATAATATATACATTCTACTTCTGTTCGAATTAAATTTCTTGTCGTTATCATTTAAAATAAATCATTTTAAATATCCAAAATTCATTAAAATTGCCAAAATAAAAATTTTAATTGGTTCTGATTTTCCGGGTTGTTACAGATTTTACCTAATAAATGATTTAATTAGAAAGATTGAGTTTGAAGAAGGATTTCGAGAAAATTCTTAAATAGATTTATGTAAAGGATTTGCTAAAAAAATGAGTTTTTGTGATAAATGTAAGTTAATGAACTTTAAGGCTAAGGGATTGTGTACATTAATTGTTTACTTAATAATTTAATTAAGTGAAGATGACTGGAAATTGGAAAGGAGTTTCAAATTCAAGAAACGGTTTATAGAACCATATTTAAAATGAAATAGAAAATGAATTTGATATGATATGATATTATTCATATCAGATTTTGGATTACAAATTTTTATCTATCTTAAGATAAGAACGTTGTCGATCAAGGTCTCAAAGGTAAACAAAATACCCCAACTTGAACCACTTCATGATAACTTGAGGATTAGTACTAGTTTGTAATGGTAAAGAAGTTGGAAATAATTTATTATTTTCGTAAGATGAATATTGCAACTTTAATTTGCAAAGTGTAGAAAGTTGAATAAATTGTTGGGTTTTATAGTAAACAATGCATCATTTGACATTGTTTGGTCCAGATATAACGTGTGACTATACTTATATCATTCGACTAAGTATATAGCACTATTTTCTAAGCAATGAAAATAGCATAATTTTTGTGAATGTACTTATTTAAAGAAATGAGTAAATGGCTGTGATTTTTTTGAGGAAATGGAAATAAGGGGTTAACTTGGTTTAGGAAAGGAAGTAAATAAGGAAATTTATTATTTTTTCCATAAACATTATCGTAAGCCATATTCAGCATAGTTTTGAAGTTAAATAAAAATATTTAGGTATATATTATAAACAATATGTCATATGACATCGTTTTGAGCTATATAAGAATAGGAATGAGCGATAAAATCTATATCAATTGGTTATGAATATATAGATATATTTCCAATGTAAAGGAAACGAAAAGAGGCTTTGCGAATATATAGCAATATTTCCTAATAAAGAAAATGAAAGAATTTTTTATAAAACATAGAGATATTTTCAAATAAAGGAAATAAAGAGAGGAGATGGGTGAATATGTTTATTCTAAAGATAGGAGTATTGGTCAACGTTTTCAAAGAGATGAAAATGGGAGATATCTGTTGAGACGATATAGAATTTATTTAAAATTGGTGAATGGTTTTAATGAATGATTTTAATAAAAAGGGCCTGAACCGCTGAAGTACTGATTTGTACTGTTTTTGATTTGAAAGTTAAAACCCGACTATCAAGAAATAGTGTTTTGGACCTTTAATGAGTTGTTTCGAAGAGACTGGGATGGGAACTGGACCCAAAACCACGTCGAACCAACTTTGCATTCGAAAAATAACTTACAGGGATACTTTGAGATGATTTAAAGACATAGATCTTTAAAGGGAGAGGGTTATTCGCTGATGTCTCTAGTTAATTACCAGGATTAAATTGTAATCGTAAACCTCGATGTTTGGAGGTATCTTCTGTTTCGTTCAGTCCCAAAACGAACTTGTATGGACGAATGTCTGACAGAGTATTTCTTCGAAATTATGCACGTTGATTTTTACAAATATACCAAGTATGATGGCGGAGAAGATAACTTCTTTTAGCTTAACACCTAGAGTATATTTGTGCAAATATATTAGTGATTTGGCAGATCTGATAATGTGGCATTCAAAGTTTGAATGTGATGTCTGAAAAGATAATCGTGACCTCATGCCTCATCAACCGGGAAATAACTGAAATCGAGCAGGTATCATGGCTATGTGGGTCATGCTGTTATGGTATATCATCACCTGATCTAGAGAAAACCGGCTGTCCCTATTTTTGTATGCTTCATAATTTTTGGTTGTTGTTCCCAACCGTTGGTGATGATATAATCAGTACACTCAAGTTGAATGAGTGGCCGGTCATCTGTGGCTGGGTTGCAAGATGTTCTTGTTGAACCCTAGTGTTCCATCCCTAGAGTACATTGATCGGAAGGTGATTCCATAATTAGTCATGTTGGAAATCCAATCTCCAGTATGAGCTGTACGTTTTTAGATGTATATCATCTATGTTGGAAAGTGAGATGCAAGCTCTCCGGCAATATTCCTATTTTATTTGTGGATTGATAGACCTTATTATAATATCACTGGATTTTTTATATAAAGTGTGATTCAGTTACGTAAGGTAAAAACACGTGCCATGTTTACGTAAGTTCGTGTCCTACGAGAGTTCCATTCTTTCAAAAAGGATTTTCTAAAAGTAAAGTAAGTTGTTTGTTATGAGTTTTATCACTTATAGTATTCCTAACTGATCTGGGTTGATTTTGTTTTGCTTCAAAATGTGCTAAGGTCAGACCGAGTATATTTCCGGTAGCATTGAGTTTCTTGGAGCCTGAAGAGAGGAGCTAAAGTCGACACGTATTTTCTGGTACTAACTTATTTCCGCTATGTGTGTTGTATTGATCTAGTGTGTACTCTGATGTTGTAATCATATATATACAATTTTCTCTTTGTGTAAAGAGTATTGATATATTATATTTTATTTGTTCCACTGTGAGATTCTATTCTACTCTGATTCTGTAGTGTTGGTATTTTCTTCTTCTTCTATTCTAACATTTCTTTCTTTTTCTCAACCTTTTTTTTCTTTCTTACTAAGATTTGTATTTTCATGCAATTTGGGTTGGACATGAGTTGTAATTAGTTGACTCAATGGGTACGGATTTGTGGGCCTTCACACATACACACGCACAACAACAACAACTCACATTAAGCCATCCACTTATAGGTGATGGATTTTCGGGGTGGTTCCGAGCAGGCTTCTACAAGAAGTTGGGCTTAACCTCACATCTAAATGTACTAATTATAATGGCCCATGACGCCTAGACCTCTCGCATTAACCAGTCTTACTTGTTGATACTGGATATATCGATCGGTTCCTGGAATACTCTACTACAAGTAATGGTTAACTTCGTGTCTCTTTGTCATTAATTATAATTAAAGCCATTAACTCACACGCATGCATACAACATCCAACGGGAACATTCAAATTCAAATTCTTGTTTAAACGTATTTGGTACACACTTAATACACATTAATATTATGGGAGGACCCGTAACTTCCCCGGTAAGGAAATCCCGGATACTTTGAGGACAAGACACATCATAATGCAAACGGAAGAATATTTCATTTGTTTATTACAACAGTGCCATCAGAATACAAGAATATATAGAGTATGAATAAATATTACACAGTAAATATGAGCGATTTAAATTACATTTAAATACATCGCAGTGAAAAAACAATACAAAGCACAACTGAAAACAGATACACGAATACAGAGCTTTCCGAATACCGCTTCAGCTGTAAATCAGGATCCTGTGAATATAAATATGCAAAACAAAAACTACTAGCTGCCCATGTCCATTACATATATATAAATCGTATTTTTATATTGTTGCTAGGTATACAAAAATCTCACATTTTTTTATTTCAACAGATATACAATAAAAATCAAAATTTTATTTCGCTACATATATAAAGATCAAATTTTTACTATCGATATAATATAAAAATCATAATTTTTATTCTAATAAAAATCTTAACTTTATGCATATAAAATTCTAAACTTTCTTTATATAAAAATATTAACTTTCCTCATATAAAAAATCATGCCTTTAACATCATAAAAATTGAAGCTTTTAACATCATAAAAATCACGTCTTTCATTTAGATAAAAATATATGCTTTCATACTTCAAAAATATGATCTTTTCCCTTTAAAAATCTAAATTCTTTCCTAATGAAAATCTACTTTTCATGATCATAATAATCTCATTTTTGTCAACATGAAAAATCTAATTTTTCTCTAAATCAAAATATTTTAACTAATAAAAATTAAATCTTTAATTTATATTCTCTATTAATAAAACTAATCTTTACATTTCTATTATAAAAAAATTGATTTTGTTTTTTAAAACTACTTATATAGAAACTAAATAAATTAATTAAATAAAACAAAAAAAAACTTACTGCACATCGTCTAAGGGGGGGAGGGGGGCTGGAGCGTCGCTGGCGGCGCCGGAGGATCTCGCGAGGCAGAGGGGGCTCGGATTTGGGCGGTGCGGCGTCGGAGTTTGGCTGTGGATGGGGGGGGGCTTGTGGTCGATTTCTGAAACGACAAGGGGGGGGGGCTCGAACTGTGGAGGAGGAGAGGAGGAAGAGCATCGCGAGGGGGAGGAGGCTTCGGTGGTGGGTGACGCTGCGCCTGGCGAAGGCGGTATAGGGGGAGGCACGATCCCCCCTTCGTTTTTTTTTTATTTTCTCTTTCGATCTGAACTGAAGGAAGAAAGGGGAAAGGAAGGGGGCTATAAGGAAAGTATATATATTATTTAATTATTTAATTATTTCAAAAAAAATATCTTTTTATTTTGACCTCGAAACAAGACCCACTTCCTATCGTCCACAGCTAATTACCCTCATTCCGAACACAATGGGATACGTCACGTAGGCCAATTCGATCGTTACGATCAGTTTTCGTCAAAATCAAGATATAAATCTATATATTCAATTTTAAATGCACATTTCAATTTATCGGGGCCACATACTGATTCTAAAGATTCCAGAAAATTATTTCTAGCTTCGTATCGACGATACGGTCCTAACAAAACTAATTTCGTCAAATTCTGAGACCGTTTGAAAAATGGCCATTTTCCAGTCGATTAAAATCAACTCAAACTGTCAAAACACGTTTTCTTTCGCCACGCTCACATATTGCTTTCAAAAATTACGAATTTTGAAACCTAGCAATAATTCAACATCACGGATCCAACAAAAGTGGTTTCGTCGAAAACAGAGGTCGTTTGCAAAATTTCCATTTTTAAGGGCCAAAATTCCATAGCGACTATTCTAAATTTTCAACTGGGCATAACTTTTGATTCCCACTATGAAATTTCAATTTTTCGGATTCGTTGGAAAGATATTCTCAATTAGATCCAAATATTTTTGGTTTCGTCAAAATCCGGTTTATTTTGCATCCTGCACATTCATTTGAATTTTAAAATCGAATTTTCAAACTACCGCGCCATTTCAGGCTCGTTATATAATTAAAATAAAATATTTATATTCTAACGAAGATATATATAAATATATCCGTTCTAATTCTATTCAAAATAATTTTCTCGTCGTTTTTATTTAAAATAATCCATTTTAAATATTCAAAATTAATTAAAATTGCCAAAATAAAAAAAAATTAAATTGGCTCAGATTTTCCGGGTTGTTACAATCTCCCCCACTTAAAACTTTTTTTCCCCGAAAAGGAACGAAGCTGAAAGTTGTTTAACTAATCAACTCAACTTCCATTATTTTCTTTACGGCTTAAGTTCTTCGACTTTTCAGTTTTTAAGAACTTTTCAAATTTTTCAAAAAACTTGGCTAACACCCTAAATTTTCGAAAAATTTCGCCATAACCTCCCCTCCACCGGGGACTTTGGGATATTTCAAATAGCCTCCCATGGCCCTCACCAATCCAAAAAGAAAAAGAAACAGCCAAGCGGCTAGCCAATCGACTCATAAAATCATCAAAAACCCACTAAATTAGTAAACATGTACCTATTTGTCGGGCAAACAATTTTATTCCTCTTCTCTGGCCTCCTTGTTATGACCTGTTCAATGTAAGTACATGTATATGCATGAAATGCGACTAATTTTCAATACAATTCACTATTTGGTTCAATTTGGCTAAATGTTCAACATTTAATTAATCAACCAATAATCAAACAACACAATCAGCAATCAATCAGTTGATTAACGTTTCAAATTCATAATTTTGATACATAGTAAAAAAAATCACATTTTTGATGCCAAATCACAACGATAAGCCCTATCTAATTTTGGTTCTCACACCAGTCTATGGAAATATATAAACATCACACTTTCGAAACTCGAATATCAATTCTGATGATGTTCGAACTATCATCAGAATCATCTCCGGGCGACTTGAGTATGATTCTATATCTATATAGTATATTAAAACTTCAAATACACGCGGATCAGACGTATACGCAAAATCTTTATATAGTTGATTGTCCACGTTAATATAAATAATCAAATATTTTCAAAGCAAAATTTGTTTTCACTTTAAAAAAATACTCTTCACACTCGTTCTAGGACACTACTGATCCCATCTCTAACGAGTCATTCCCATTGGATATTACAAATCCAATCTCTGATGAATTCTTTCAATTGGTTCTAATGTGTCTTATTCTCGAGCTTTGTAAACCAAAGCTCTGATACCAACTGGGAGGACCCGTAACTTCCCCGGTAAGGAAAGCTCAGATACTTTGAGGCAAGACACATCATAACGCAAACGGAAGAACAGTTCATTATTTATTAGAACAATGCCATCAGAATACAAGGATATACAGAGTATGAATAAATATTACACAGTAAATATCAGAGATTTAAATTACATTTAAATACATCGCAGCGGAAAAACAATACAAAGCACAACTGAAAACAGATACACGGATACAGAGCTTTCCGAATACCGCTTCAGTTGTAAATCAGGATCCTGTGAATATAAATCTGCAAAACCAAAACTACTAGTTGCTATGTATACAAAAATCACAATTTTTTTATTTCAACAGATATACAATAAAAATCAAATTTTTATTTCGCTACATATATAAAGATCAAATTTTTACTATCTATATAATATAAAAATATTATTTTTATTCTAATAAAAATCTTAACTTTATGCATATGAAAATCTAAACTTTCTTTACATAAAAATATTAACTTTCCTCATATAAAAATCATGCCTTTAACATCATAAAAATCACGTCTTTCATGTAGATAAAAATATATGCTTTCTTACTTCAAAAATATGATCTTTTCCCTTTAAAAACCTAAACTCTTTCCTAATGAAAATCTACTTTTCATGATCATAATAATCTCATTTTTGTCAACATGAAAATCTAATTTTTCTCTAAATCAAAATCTTTTAACTAATAAAAATTAAATCTTTAATTTATATTCTCTATTAATAAAACTAATCTTTACATTTCTATTATAAAAAAAAAACTGATTTTGTTTTTTTAAACTAATTATGTAGAAACTAAATAAATTAATTAAATAAAACAAAAAACTTACTGTACATCGTCTGGGGAGGGGGCTGGAGCGTCGCTGGCGGCGCCGGAGGATCTCGCGAGACAGAGGGGGCTCGGATTTGGGTGGTGCGGCGTCGGAGTTTGGCTGTGGAGGGGGGGTTCGTGGTCGATTTTTGAAACGATGGGAAGGGCTCGAGCTGTGGAGGGGAGGAGGAGGAAGAGCATCGCGAGGGGGAGGAGGCTTCGATGGTGGGCGGCGCTGCGCCTGGTGACGGCGGCGGCGGTATAGGGGGGCACGATCCCCGTTTTGTTTTCTTTTTTCTTTTTTTTCTATTTTCTCTTTCGATCTGAACTGAAGGAAGAAAGGGGAAAGGGAGGGGGCTATAAGGAAAAAATATATATTATTTAATTATTTAATTATTTCAAAAAAAGTATCTTTTTATTTTGACCTCGAAACGAGACCCACCGCCTGTCGTCCATAGCTGATTACCCCCATTCCGAACACAATGGGTTATGTCACGTAGGCCAATTCGGTCGTTACGATAAGTTTTCGTCAAAATCAAGATATAAATCTATGTATTCAATTTTAAACACACATTTCAATTTACCGGGGCCACATACTGATTCTAAAAATTCCAGAAAATTATTTCTAACTTCGTATCGACGATACGGTCCTAACAATACTAATTTCGTCAAATTCTGAGACTGTTTGAAAAATGGCCATTTTCCAGTCGATTAAATCAACTGAAACTGTCAAAACACGTTTTCTTTCGCCACGCTCACATATTGCTTTCAAAAATTACAAATTTTGAAATCTAGAAATAATTCGACATCACGGATCCAACAAAAGTGGTTTTGTCGAAAACAGAGGTCATTTGCAAAATTTCCATTTTTAAGGGCCAGAATTCCATAGCGACTATTCTGAATTTTCAACTGGGCATAACTTTTGATTCCCGCTATGAAATTTCAATTTTTCGGATTCGTTGGAAAGATATTCTCAATTAGATCCAAATATTTTTGGTTTCGCCAAAATCCGGTTTATTTTGCATCATGCACATTCATTTGAATTTTGAAATCGAACTTTCGAACTACCGCGCCATTTCTGGCTCGTTATATAATTAAAATAAAATATTTATATTCTAACGACGATCTATATAAATATATCCATTCTAATTCTATTCAAAATAAATTTCTTGTCGTTGTTATTTAAAATAATCCATTTTAAATATTCAAAATTCATTAAAATTGCCAAAATAAAAAAAATTAAATTGGCTCAGATTTTTCGGGTTGTTACATATTACGTTTATTACACTATAAATATATACAAATATAGGTATGAATTATGTGAACGATATTAACGTCCTTACCACGTTTGAATTGTCAATCCTAGCAATCACTATTATGGCATACAAGTTAATTTTCCTATTGATTTAACATAGTCCAACATGCATATTCACAATTGACTAATAAAAAGGGAGAAAACAACATCAACATAAAACTTGTAACCAAGGATTTAATGATTATTTTAATAACAGAATAGAGACTAGGCATAATATTCGTAAATACATAAGTAAAATCTTTAGTTTGGTACTAATCCACTTTCATGTATTTTTTTTGTACAAAACCTTAATAATTTGCAAATAATACGTTCAGACAATACATTTTAGACATAGATGTTTAAACCTATTCAAATTGCATTATTCGAGTCCTTAAGCTTTTGCAACCAGAATATACATATATATATATATGAATTTACATATACAACAACAGAATTAGACCGTATTTAAGAATCGTACCAACACCCAAAAGCCTTTTCTTTCATTACATCAATAATCCAAACCCAACTATAATTGAATGACCATTTCTACATAAAAACATAAATAATGGAAGATTTGAGGGATTTGATATTGTTTTCTTTTCGTATAAACCCAAATCTTTTTAGGCACAATAATCCAAATTTAGACTATCAAAATCAAAGAAAATAGCAAACTTAATGATTTGCACTCACAGTGCTTTAAGGACGAACAACAACAGATTTTGAGAAAAAATAGATTTGGATCTAGCCTTCGTAAACGCGCTCCAATCCTTCTATTTATATATATATATATATATATATATATATAAGAATCAAATAAATTAGAATCTTATATATATACCAACTAAATTCTAGAATTCTCAAAACTATATAAATCTTAGAATAGATCGGATAAAATTGAGGTTAGAGAAAGAGAAGAGAAATCTAATCTTATATTCTAGATTTAGTAATGGCAAAAGGATAATGGAGGCGCAAGAATGAGATGAAGAATAGGGCTTGGGAGTGGCTAGGATTATGGTATATATATTTGCAAGTGTTGATAAAGGCTATAGGATCTATTAGATTAAAACATGGAAGTATGTGTATGCAATTTATATAAAAACCCCTATAAAAACAAGCCTTCTCCACCACTTTTCACTAAGGGCGTTCGACCTCTTGTTTAGAAGTGCGGTTGACCCTAGGTACACACTTAGAGGTCGACCTATTAGTGTCGAAATTGTCCAGAAGATTTGTTTTCCTGCCTGTTTGCCTATTTTATTAGTTATTCATTAATTTTGTTGATTACTTTCTATTTCTTCTTCATCCTTATCCCCTTCTATATGTTAATATATACACACAAATTAATATCTTCTATTTAAATTTCAAACTTTGTGTGTTAATATTTATGCATAACTTTTTTTATTAATATCTTTTGTACAAATTCCGTTTTCAACAAAAAAATGTAAACAACCACAAACTCAACAACAATACTTTCATGGCCTAATTCCAATTTATTAAAAATTCTTATTTTAGCCCATTAATACTTTATTAATTTATTATTGTTTATATTTAATTTAATTATCTATGCCTATTTTGGGTATATTTTACGAGGTGTTACATAAAGGTTATAATTTACAATAAATATAAATGTTATATTTAGATAATATAAAAATGTTAGTCCTTATAACTAATTATGTATGATTTAATTAAGGTAATATTATTCATAAGACTACTGTCTAAGTAATTTGAAATATAAATATAATAATAAAGCTTATATAATATGAATGTATATAATAAAGATGGAACATTAAAGAAACCCAAACAGATTTACTAATAAGTATGTATGCAAATATATATATATACCAAGATTTTTGTTATGTCTAACCCTCGAAGCACGAGGGAATTTATAGTAAGTACATTATTTCATAAGTCAACATTGCTAGATATAATATATTTTAGGTTATGGATCTTCAATATAAATTTTCCCAATATAATGTATGTATGTGTGTATGCAACAATAATTTTGGCTTTGTTATTTAATTATTAGTTAGTTAATTTGGTTCGAAAAATGGAATTTGTACAAACTATAGAATTTGACCATGAAACTTATACTATGTGTTTATGGAGGAACTCTAAGAAACTTTCAAGTTTAAAATTTCACGATTGGAAAATGAATTTGGAAAAAATAAATATATAAATTAGATAAAACATAATATAACTATTATTAATATTATTTAATCTAACAAGTGAGATCGATTCTTGCACCTATCAATTAAGGCATAGCCATTCCTTCTCATATGATATTTTTCAAAACTAAATAATGATGTTATCATTTGGATCTTGTTTGGAATAATGCTATCACCTGGATCGAAATCAATCCTAATGATTACGTAACTTAAATGAGATGTTATTTTATATCAAATTAATGATTTAAGACACAAGGTAAGACCCTGATTTGGGTTATCACCCTAATTTTTTTTCATATTTTGAAATTTCTATAATTTAATTTATGGGAAGAGTGTCCATAGATTTTCATAATTAGTTTGTTTTCCAACTTCCTTTGTAAAGATGATGCTTTATTTAACAATGAATAAATGCAAAATAAAAAGAAAAAGATGCATAAAGTACGCATTTATTCTTTACATTTTGCATTGATTACTCCAAATAAAAGGAAATAATCATTCCCTATAATTTTTTTGGCAACGTTGACCTATTTTAAAAGTGATTTGTAACACTCTTTATCATAGAAAATAGAGTTGGATTGATTATCTAACCACTACTATCGATTTTTAAGGTGGACCTCCCACCGAATATGTTGAGTCAAAGATTTCAATGATTATTTTGATTAATGACAAGAAGAAGCTTCATGATTGACAAAAAGGAGAATCGATGACAAAAAGAAGAATTGATGTTTTTTCATAGGTTAGAAGTTGGTTATTTAGAGTTATAAATGTTAAAATCTATCATCAAATAATCATACTTCTCATTGCTTTTAAAAATATTCATGAAAACTCTTTTCTGTAGCAAGTTGACAAAAACATGTCAACAGGTTACTTTTAACTTGTCAACAGGATTTCAAATGAAACCTATCTACCTGTAAAAATTAACCTGTCAACAGCTTTTTAAAGGTAACGGTCAAAAACCTGTCTACCCGTACATTTTACCTGTCAACAGCTTTTTGAATAACAAAGCATCTCTTTGAAGAGTTATCTTCTTTCATGAAAGGTTGCATCCATTTCTCTTCATCAGGAATCATCTCTTTTGATTGCAACTTTTCACTAATAATTATAACTTCTCATTCATTATAAATATATCATATTTCATTCATCCAAACCACCGAATTTCACTCTCTATTCTCTGATCTATCTTGCATTATTACTTGGCATTCAAAAAGCACTCAAAATCATTATATTATCACTTGAATCTCCAAGCATATTTAATACACTTGTGATTCAACGATAATCCACTTCCGAATCTTCGCAAACATCAAATTACATTTGAGGATAAGATTATAGGAAGGGAGTAATCAATTATTGACTAATCAGTGTTGAAACAAGAACACATTCAGAAGTCAAACTCTTGTAATTGTTGAAGTCCTGTGTGGGTAAGCTTGTAGCCCGTGAAATCAAGTGGGTAAGCATGTAGCCCGTGAAATCAAGTAGGTAAGCTTGTAGCCCATGAAATCAAGTAGGTAAGCTTGTGGCCCGTAAATCAAGTAGTGTTGTGAACCTGTTCCTCCGGGTGAAGCCAGGTTGTTGATTAGTGAAAATCCGGAGAAAGGTCTGGGACTGGACGCAGGATGGTGCTCCGAACCAGTATAAAAATCCCTGGTGTGATTTTTCTTTTTACTGCATTTACTATATTTACTTATCTGCGAATAGTTATTACTTTATACTTGAATATTGTTTGTCATATTACATGATCCTTGTGTGTATTATACTCGGCAAGTACACGTACACACTTTCAGAGTATATATTTTATTGTGGTTCGTCCATAGCAACTATACACGCTCATAGTACATTAGCTAGCCTAAATAACTAGACTACTAAGCGTTGCCTGTAATTTCAGTGAAGTAAATCAATTTTTTTTGTGTTTGAAACTAAATTATGAAAATCATGGTGGAGTATCTTCCTAAGAACTTGTTTTCAAAAAATTAAATATGAAAAAAAATATCCTAATAGTTAGTTATAAGTAGAATATGTATTTTTGGTAGGACCAAATTATTTGTAATTAAAATTAAAGTTTATAAGTATTTATTATGCTAACTAAATATGAATAAAAATTAATTAGTAGCATTATTTATGTGTAACATCCGTTTAGGATAGGATAGGAAGTGTATAAGAGAATTTGGAAGAGATCGTTCTTATTAATGGATAACAATTAATAGTTGTTATATAATAATAGGAACTAGAGGATTGCAACCATAATTAAAGGGTAATTAATATGATTTTGGATAAAGTGTTGTAATTGATTAATATTATATATAAGGTAGTAAATCGAATCAAGGGACAATAAATAAGGAATTGAATTGGGAGATACAATTATTAAGGATGATGGATCTATGAATTGATAAATATGAAATGGATATAAGGAAATATTATTAATCGAAAATTATTAATTGCACGTAATGTTTTTCGGAAAGTCCACCAGGATTACTATAGATAAGTTGACATTTATGGTATGGAATTAAAACAGGATTAATGGGTAATTGGGCACTTAACGTAATCTTGATTAAAGGATAGGATGATGGATATTTAAGGATCTTCTTTTTTCCTAATTAAAAAGTATTTAATGGTCCAAATCGATAATTAAACTGGTGAGCAATATTCAGTTCAAACCGAATTAACCGACCAAAGCAGTTCATTTCGGTCGGTTCGGTTTTAAAACTAAATCAGTATGAATTCGATTTGTAAAATAATTTTATTTGGTTATCAGTTTAACCGAATTAACCAAACTTTTAATTTATTATCTAATTTTATGGTCTTGTAATACCTTAAATAATTAGTTTAATGATAAAATACAAAGGCATGTATTGCAAATATGTCAAAATTTTATTATAAACATAAAATTTGCTATATATAATTTATCCAAAGATGAATTTTTGTTTTACTTTAAGTGAATTCATTATTTATATAGTAGCACATCTTTCTAGTTTAGTTCAATCGGTCACCAACCAAATTAACCGAAATTAATTTGGTTTGGTTTGGAAAATTTTCGGTTCTAATTCGGTTTGAGTTTTTTTAGCCCCAAACCAACCGAACCGACCAAACGCTCACCCCTAAATTAAAGGCACTAGGGAATATTTTCAAAAGCGTTCACTTCATGTATTGTGGTGTTAATTGATTTTGTAGGGGCTACCTCCCTAAAGAAAGAAGCAACCTAGTGACAATTCATCTGTAATAGTTGAGAGTGGTAATATAACGGAGTCCTTATATGGTTCGTTTTGGGATAAGGTATTGGCTTGTTAGGAGTACACATCCCTAATAGGTAGTAATAAGTAGCCGAAAGGATTGTTATGCAATGTCATCTAAATATTCATCTAGAGTGGTTTGCCTAAAGATAGGATATGCATGGCCAACCTTTATTAAGTTCGTAAATAGACAAAGACTACCTATTTCTCTTTAAGTATTAAGTGGCTTGGATATTATCTCATGCGTTGCTGCGATTTTTGTAGGAGACAGATGTGGTAGTAGTTTAGCTATTGAGTAATTGTTAGACCTAAAAGTGGTACTAACACCCTGTGCGGGGTGAAATCCTCACAAACACAGATCACATAATGCAAAACAGTAAATAAAAAGGGACAAATGATATCTTTATAGTGATTCGGCTCGAACCAAGCCTACGTCCACTTTATAGCTTCTTAAATCCTAAGAAGTTACAAGTATGAGTCTTACAATTCGTAAAAATTCATCATACACTACATCCTTGTGTTATAATAGAAAAAGGAGAAAGAGAATGTTCATGCACGAAATCCTCGTGTTTTACAAGTGAAATCGGCCAAAGTATGTGAAAAGTCCTTGCACTTTAGCAATAGTAGATGTCGGGAAGAGAGAATGCCAAAAGATTCATTTAAATGCCACGAAAACATGTATTTACAGGTGTTGAGGTGGTTCAGGTCGAATGCCATATGGCGACTGAGGAGGGTTCGGAAATGTAGTGGGTAGAATGGAGAAAATTCCTGCATGATTAGGTGGAGTTTGACCCGGTTTTGTAGGAAGTAAATTTTCCTAAAGAATAGGACTACGTTATATGCTGGAGTTGTTTCAGTAAGGTCGGGTCGAATATGTTAGACATGGGGGAGGGTCGAATATTGTAGTGTCCCGAAATTCCGGTACAATTTGAGCTGACCAAATAACACAAGTCCAACTCCAATTGCACTGGAAACCAGAAAACTAACAGAAAGAAAACAGAGGGTGAGGATAGATAAGATAGAAACTTAGAATAGAAGAAGAAGAAAAAGAAGAACATACAACATCAGAGTAACACGAATCTCACAGCGGAACGAACAACATATAATAGATAACATATCTTTGAGATAAAATCGGTATATGTATACAGTAACATTATCAGAGTACAACACTTACAACACAGCGTAAATAACAATAGCTATAAAATCCTGAAGCCTCCTGCTCCAAGCTCTCCAAGAATATCTATAGAATCTTGACTACTTGACTGCTCGTACAAAATTGGGAACCCAAGAGTTTAGGGAAAACAAAACAAAATAAACTCCGGGTCAGTCGTGGGACTGGTGTGAGTAAAACAATTTAAAACAGTTTGAACAATTAAACGATATCTCATAAGACCACGCCGTATAACAAAATGGGTTTTTCCCTTATGAGAATCCAAATCAATTTAATTTAACTTTCAAATCATTTTGAAAGAAACGATAAACTTTATATCAAAACTCTTTGATATTATAATAATGTCTATCAACCACAATATAATAATCATCTTGCAGAACGCTTTTATCTCACGTTCCACATATATAGTATACAATCAGTATACAATCAAAACCGCGAGCACTTATTGGATAATGGATCACCAACTATGACAAGGTATGGAACCGCCTTCCGATAGTGTACTACTAGAGAGGAATACACTGGGTTCAACAAGAACATCTTGCAACCCGGCCACACATGACTGACCACTCATTTCGCCTGATTGTATCGAATGTATATCACCAACGGTTGGGATCAGCAACCGTTTCCCGAATGGGACAGCATCGAATAGATTAAAGAATGAAATGAATATCTCTATATAGGTGATAATACACCCTACTTGGCAGCCAACCACTTAGCCATGTTGCCTGCCCGATTTTTGTCATTTCTCGGTTGTGAGGCTAGAGGCCATGCTTATCTCTGACAGATCACACATTTATTCACTTTGAATGTCACATCGTCATACCCGCCAAATCACAAATTGATTTCCCAAAAAATATAATAGGTATACAGCTAAGAGAAACGAATTCCTCTGCCACCAAACGTACATACGTTTGAATAAATCAACTTACGTGATCCATTAAATATACTCTGTCAGACATTCTTCCATACAGGTTGGCCTGGGACTGGACAAACCGAAGGCACTATTCTATAAATAGGACAACCCTTGCATAACTCCGTCTTCAATTATCTTCATCATATTTGATCGCAACGCTAATGCCATACGGAGTGGTTTTCAAATAATATATCTGATCCCGGTCTCTCCGTATCGACAACGGAAAAATGGTCAAAAACTTCGACAGTCGGTGAGTTTACTATCAAAGAAAACATGTGTGCAATAACGATATTATTTCCAGATGGAAATTCTATCGATCAATCATCATTTAACGATTATCTCTTTAGTTCATTAATTTGTTTATTTCCTGTTTCCATATATTCAACATTCCTTATTTACTAAATTTAGAAAATATACGTTATTAATCATAGGAAAACATTTCTATCTCTTTTCCCATATCAGTGTCATTCCAGTATTCTTTATCATTAAACATTTCATTTTCTATCATTAGAAAATATCTTTGATTATAATTGGAAAATGTTTCCAAAACTCATTCATTGGATTTGAAAAGATGTTTAAATAAAACATCGCTATGTCAACTCGAACCATTAACACTTATTAACAAAATTCAATTAACTCCTTCACAATCGAACCTTAACCATTCCTTAGTTAAAAATGAAGTCAATCAAGTTGGGGTATAACTACCTCTCAGACCTTAACTGAGCAACATTACTTACTTCGAAATAGACAAAGTTCACCCTCTAAATCTTTAACAACTTCCTTCCATAACTCTCGGATTCTATTTACGAATCCACTTCTTTATTTGAAAAACATTGATTTTAACTATAGCGTTATAATCCCTACTTCAGAAATATCTAACTCCAAAATATAACTCGATTAACTCAAATCAATTAAACCTAACTCCATCAACTTTAACTCGATTAACTTTAATCCATTAACTCTTATCACTTAACTCCTTTCGAATAAACTATATTCGATTAACTGCTTTCGAATAAACTATATTCGATAACTCCTTTAACTCTATTAGATTAGCTCTATTCGACTAACTCTAATTCAATTAACTCTATTCGAATAACTAATATTCGACTAACTCTTGTTCGATTAACTCTATTTAATTAACTCTATTCGATTAACTCTCTTCGAATAACTAATATTCGATTAACTCTCTTTCGAATAACCAATATTTGATTAACTCTCTTTCGAATAACCAATATTCGATTAACTCCTTTCGAATAAACTATATTCGATTAACTCCTTTCGAATAAACTATATTCGATAATTCCTTTAACTCTATTCGAATACACTGTATTCGATTAACTCCTTTAACTCTATTCGAATAAACTCTATTCGATTAACTCTTATTCAATTAACTAATATTCGATTAACTCTTATTCAAATAACTAATATTCGATTAACTCTCATTCGAATAACTAATATTCGATTAACTCTCTTCGAATAACTAATATTCGATAATACTTTCGAATAACTAATATTCGATAATCCTTTCGAATAACTAATATTCGATAACTCCTTTTGAATAACTAATATTCGATAACTCCTTTCAAATAACTAATATTCGATATCCTCTTTTCGAATAAACTATATTCGATTAATTCTCTTAGAATAACTCTAATTCGATTTAACTCTAATCGATTAACTCTATTCGTTTAACTCTAATTCTAATCGATTAAATATAATTCGATTAACTCCTCTAACTCATTTTGATTAACACATTTTGATTAACTCCTTTTGATTAACTCTACTTCCATATTCAATTTCAAATATCGATGTTGAAATGGTTCTTACTTCTCTATATAAGTCCTGACTTATATATTCTGTTTATCCAATGATAAATATTTTATTTAATTTATAAAATATTATTTATAAATTAATCTTCTTAATCTATCGGTTAGAACAGATTCTATTTAAAATCTTTGCTTTAAATCCATATCATGTTATACCCGTGTGCGAAGCACGAGTCTAAACCTTTCAAATGTAAAATTCTCTTTTTATATAATTCTATTCATTTTTCAAGTATTTCCTTTTATAATCTATTTATTTACCAAATAAATCCCTTTTGATAATTCTATTTATTTTATAAAATATTTCCTTTTTATATAAAATCCATTGACTTTATAAGTAATTCCTTTTATAATCTAACTATTTTTTTTCTATTTGTTTTCACAAATATTCCCTTTTCTATTCTTGTAGTGAGTTGGGATTTTCGACTCAAATCAACACAAAACTACCATGTTGACTATTCAGACATCGGAAATTCCTGATCATTAATAGAAAGAAGTTAGAGGGTGAGAATAGATAAGATAGAAAATTAGAATAGAAGAAGAAGACGATCACCACAGAACAGAATTAGTGTAATACGAATCTCACAGCGGAATGAATAAAATATATTATAACATAACTTTGAAATAAAACAATATATATACACAATAACATTATCAGAGTACGACACTTACGCACAGCGGAAATAACAATATCTATATAATCCTGAAGCCTCCTGCTTCAAGCTCCTCCAAGTATATCTATAAAGACCAGAACTACTTGAGTGCCCGTACAAATTTGGGCACCCAAGAGTTTAGGGAAAACAAAACAAAATAAACTCTGGGTCAGTCATGGGACTGGTGTGAGTAAACTCAAATCATTTGGTTTAACTTTCCAAAATCCTTCTCTAAAGAAAAGGTAATCGTAAGACCGAACCACACATAAATACGGATGGTTTTTACCTTATGATAACCCAAAACAGTTTTTGAAAATCAATACTTCTCTGCTATTATAATAATGTCTAATTACAAGTAATTAACAATCTAGCAGAACGCTTGCATCTCACGTCCGACGTATATAGTATACAAACAAAACCGTGGGCGCTTATTGGAGATTGGATTCCGACTATGACAACGTATGGGACCACCTGCCGATAGTGTATCTCTAGAGGCGAATACACTGGGTTCAGCAAGAACGTCTTGCAACCCGGCCCACACATGACCGACCACTCATTTCACTTAAGTGTATCGAATGTATATCACCAACGGTTGGGAGCTACCCACCGTTTCCCGAAAAGGGACAGCATCGATAATAGATAAAGAATGAAATGGATTTTCTCTAGATAGGTGATATACACTCTAATAGGAGCGACCCAACCTAGCCATGTTGCCTGCCCGATTTCTGTCATTTCGCGTTTGATGAGGCTTGAGGTTATAACGTATCTTTTGACAGATCATACATTCATTTACTTTGAATACCACATTGTCATACCCGCCAAATCACAAATTGATTTCCTCAAAAATACCACGGGTATAAAGCTAAGAGAAACGAATTCCTCCGCCACCAAACGTAAGTACGTTTAAAGAGATAAACTTACGCAATATGTTAGATATACGCTGTCAGACATTCGTCCCTGGGACTGGACAGATCGAAGGCACTATTCTGTAAACAGGATAGCCCTTGCATAACTCCGTCTTCAATTTATCATATTTGATCGCAACGCTTACGTCCATACAGAGTGGTTTTCAGATAATATATCTGATCCCGGTCTCTCCGTATTAACGACGATAAAATGGTCAAAAACTTCGATAGTCGGTGATATAACTATCAAAGAAAAACAGTTGTGCCAACAATGATATTATTTCTAGGTAGAAATTCAATCAATCAAACATCATTCAACATTTATCTCTTTTTTAGATTAAATTATCCTTAATTTCTCCACTTATCCATTTATATACATATACATATATACATCCGTAGCTTCCTATTTTTTTCTAATTTAATAAATATACTTTAGTAATCATTAGAAAACGTTTACATATTTACTTCCATTTCTTATCTTCTCTATCAGAAAACATTTCTGATTCTTACTTGGAAAAATTTCCCAAATCTCCTTTATTGGATTTAAACCGATGTTTAAATATAACATCGCTATGCGAACTCTAACCATTTTTCTCATTAACCAAATTCACTTAACTAACCATCACAATCGAACCTTACCCATCCCTTAGTTAAAAACGAAGTCAATCAAGTTGGGGTAAAATTACCTCTCACACCTTAACTGAACAACATTTCTAACCTCAAAATAGACAAAATTCACCCTTTACAACTGTAGCAACTTCCTTACGTAACTCTCAGATTCTATTTACGAATCCCTTTCTTTTACCGAAATGTAGCGACCCAAACTTCCCCGGTAAGGAAAGCCCGGATTGCCTTGAGAACATGAAAAAATAGAACGCAAAAAGAAGAACATTTCATTGTTTATTACAACAATTCCATCAGATACAAGAATATACAGAGTATGAATAAATATTATACAACAAAGAATATCAGAGATTTAAATATAGTACTGCAGCGGAAAAATAATACAAAACACAATTGAATGTAATACACGGATACCGAGCTTTTCGAGCATCGTTCCAGCTGTAAATCAGGATCCTGTGAATATAAATCTACAAAACCAAAACTACTAGCTGCCCGTGTAGAAAATAGGGGCACCCTTAGTTTAGGTTAAAACAATAAACTCCAGGTCAGTCATGTGACTGATGTGAGAACTAAAACAATTATTAATCTTTATTTTAAAGTTAGGTAAATCAAGGGACCACACCGTATAACACGGAACGGGTTTTTACCCCAAGAACACCAGTGCATATAACAACAGCGCAATGCTTTTTGGAAAAATGAAGCTATTATAAGACCCAGGTCCCATCACATAATGCAACGCAAGCCGGAGGATAGGGTTTTCCCTTATAATAGCCAAACATGCTTAGTATGTTTAAAACAAATCATTTGATACTATTATAGTTGTATAGTGTAAAAACAATTTCAATCATAAATATCAATCCTAGGCGGCATGGGTACCATCTATCATGTCGCCATACTAGGCTCTACAAATAAAACCGCAATATAACGTATTCGAAATTGGATTTCCATCATGAGTCGAGGCAAGGGTGTGAAAACCCGTAACTTCCCCGGTGAGAAAAGCGCGGATAGTTCGAGAACAATCCACAACAGAACGCAGTCGAAAGGACATTTCATTGTATATTACAACAATGCACCAGAATACAAGAATATACAGAGTATAAATGAATATTACACAGAAATATCAGAGATTTAAATTACATTTAAATACATAGCAGCGGAAAATAATACAATACACAACTAGAAGAGATATACGGATACAAAGCTTTCCGGATATCATTCCAGCTGTAAACCAGGATCTTGTGAATATAAATCTGCAAAACCAAAACTACTAGCTGCCCGTCGAAAATAAGGGCACCCAGAGTTTAGGTTAAAACAATAAACTCCAGGTCAGTCATGGGACTGGTGTGAGAACTAAAAACAGTTATTTATCTTTATTTTCAAAGTAAGGTAAATCAAGGGACCACGCCGTATAACACGGAACGGGTTTCCTCCCAAGAACACCAGTGCATAAAACAACAGCGCAATGCTAAATAAAGAAAAATGAAGCTATTATAAGACCCAGGTCCCATCACACAATGCAACGCAATCGGAGGATAGGGTTTTCCCTTATAATAGCCAAACATGCTTGGTACGTTTAAAACAAATCATTTGATACTATTATAAGTGCATATTGTATAAAATATCTTCAAATCATAAGTATCAATCATAGACGACATAAGCGCCCCATCCCACTATGTCGCCATACTAGGCTCTACAAATAAAACCGGAATACACGTATTGGAAATTGGATTTCCATCATGGTGGCTCCTGATTCGAAAGATCGATCGCGTAGTGCAATTCCCCACGGCTTACGTCCCAGCAAGAGAAAACACCGTCTGCACATCCGCACTTTTGGGACCAGAGTATCACCGCGGCTTACGTCCCAGCGAGAGAAAACACCGCTTACTCTATATATCCCTGAGCACTAAGCTCATCTCGGTCGACCGAATCCACGACACCACTAAGGTGCCCATCCACTAAAAAGCATACCAATCAAACCATCAGTTTACCACCATACCGGGGTGTGAGGCTCACGAATCAACGCTATAGACAAAGCCATGCTATATTAAAGCTGCGCTTTGATCATCATCCACCAAACTTTGCTTTTCAACAAAAGTCTGGATCACTGCATCTCAGCATGCCACACTATCAATCCATATCGTACCACTGATTTCTGCCAATATATAACCTCTGAGCTCGTATGTCTCAGAGAAGGGCGTTAAGTAAGAGAATAAATTCTCCGTCGCCAATCAGATATATATTTAGCATAGATCAACGAATACAATATAGAGGAATACAATGTCAGACACACCATCCATTTACAAGTCCGTTCTAGGTCTGAACGAAACCGGAGGCACTTTCCTCGCATATCCATCCATCTCCAAGTACGTCTGGATGACCACCAACTGATTCCCTTATCTTGGGTGTACAGCCCAATCAAGATCTTCAGTAATCACCCAAACGATGTGAAGACTTCCGGTCTTCGACCACCATCTTCATCTTCGACATATCGTCGAATCGGTTATTCAGAATGGGTATAAACCCGGCCTTTCCGAACAACCCGCATATATTAAAAACGAATGTTACACAAACACAACATACGCCTCATTCCAATTCAGTAGCTACTAACTGTAAATCAACAAGAGAACAATTTCCCAAATATTAACCCTGAAGGCCGAAACCAACATCAGATCAATACCCAGGAAACCATTCTTCTTAGCTAACCTACAGCTAGTTTCTAAATTTCAATTCTTAGGGAAAGGTTCCCATTAATTTTATCCAAGATAAATTCTTTAAAATTTATCCTTTAATCTTCCTTTGGATGTCATTTCAAACCAAATTATGGTTTTCCAAACTAGTCGAGATTAGCGAACCACACCGAAGTAATTATTTATTTTATTTCCCAATCCCAACCTATTCATCCCATGAAGCAAAACTGGTAATACTCCATATCTAACACCACGGTGTTATCGGTAAATTCAATTACCATTTCACGTTCAAATCTAATTAAAGATTTAACTATCGCTTTGGAGCAAAACTGGTGATACTCCATTCTCGATCTTTTCAATCTAATTAAAGATTCATTAAAACTCCACTTAGTTTTAATCTTTAACTGGGTTAAAGAATCAGTGTCATTTCAAAACACGGTTCACTATAAACCCAAAAATCAATATCAATTCAATTCCAATCAAATATCATTTAATTGGTACACTTCATTAAATCCAAATAAAAAGATTTAATCTTTTCTCAACTGGGTTCAAGAACAGTGTTAATGAAGACTCCATTCACGACAAACCCAAATCACATTTGATATTAAATACAAGGCTCTGAATAGAAAATATATCGGCTTATATTCAATATCAAATTCTACGACCAACAAATATCGTATTGGAAATAACGATATATATATCTATATCTTTCAAATTTCCATAACAACATCTGTATAATCACGAAATCCAACATCGAAATATTCCGAAGACAATTTCGATTCAAATCCATTCCAATGAAATCATTGGAAATTCTGGTTATTTTCGAAACCATTTCAAATCAAATTTATTTATTAAAAAATAAATAGAATTTTAATTCTAGTTCAAAACTAGTTCATTTCGATAAAAATCTATTTTTATCTTTTCAAATATGGAGTTTTTCATCCCAATTTTCCCCAAATCATTTCTTATGATTTTACACAAATTATTACTATTTTTAATAATTTTATCAAGGCCCGTACAGTCGATTTTCATCAACGGCCATCGAACTGCACTTACAACGACCCTTTCCAAATTTGATTTGTACATAATTCCAAATCCAACCGTTAGATTTCAAATTTCTAATATTCGTTAGAAATCTCTTTTCGATACGAACCCAACGGTTCCGGTTTTAGGAGAATCCGACGGTCGGATCTCCCACAATGTCCGTTCGAAGTCAATGGTCGAAATTCACGAACTGCCGCGGCGCGGCGCGTTCTATTCAGGCCATTATATATATATATTATATGTATTTCGTCGATTTCCTTTTTAAAACGAATTTTATAAATCATTTCAAATTTGTTTCAAAAACAATTTCAACCTTTATTTCAAATTCAAATCAAAATTGAATTTTTCCTTATAAATTCTTTTTCCATTCACTTCTATTTGATTTCAATTCGAATCGATTTCAATTTTATTTCAATTCGTTTTCAATTGAATTCAATTCAATTTAGATTTGTTTTCAATTCAATTCAATTCAAATTCGTTTTCTATTCGATTCAATTCGAATTCGTTTTCTATTCAATTCAATTCGTTTTCTATTAAATTCAATTCGAATTCGTTTTCTATTCAATTCAATTCGAATTCGTTTTCTATTCAATTCAATTCGAATTCGTTTTCTATTCAATTCAATTCAAATTCGTTTTGAATTTCAATTCTTTTCAAAATATCAGATTTTGAAATCACTTTCGATATTCATTATAAAATGAATAAAATCGATATAAATATCGTTCACGTCAAAATGGCGTCAATCTAATCAACACGGCTTCATATATTTGTATTTTCAAATATTCTATTTCAAATATTTCTTTTTCAAATATTTCTATTCAAATATTTCTATTCAGATGTTTCTTTTCAAATATTTCTATTTCAAATATTTCTATTTCAAATATTGAATGAAGCCCAATTAATTACCATATAATATTAATTATATGGATTTTCTACAACACATGTATACAATAACAACGATGAAAAATCAACCATCATCCAAAGTGCATTCTACACTGTATAAGCATCGAATATAAATATTTAACGCTCATAACAGTCTGTCAATCAATCGATCGACATACAACTAACTATCGGGATTAGTATATGTCATATATCATCCCAATACCCGTGTGGGGTTTCAAACAATCAAACACAGATTTTATTTGTGCAGTTGGGTGATGTGTAAAATTTATTGTCCCAATCAATATCAGTCAAATGTGTGTATATAAACAAATCGCCCGATTTGTTTATTTTTATTTCATTTCATATACACGTTAAAAATTCTATTTTTAACTATAAAATATTTTCCACTATAAAATATTTTATTTCAACTATATAAATGTTTTATTTCATTTCACATCACATCACACAATCAACTACACATCAAAATCAAACAAACAAGCATACAAGCCGTCCATGGTCTGTGGACGACGGGTGTCGGGTGCTACTAAACACCGTCTGCATCCTAGTATATATTATTAACTAGAAAACAAAATTAAAAGGTGAGAAGTTCTCACAGAGGGTTCCACTCCGCCGTGCTTTGCTGTCGAACTGCTGAACCGTCTGGATTTGCTTGCATTTCCAATTCAGTTCTTTTCACGTTGTTCATAATAAAAATCACATTTTTATTTCGTTATCCTCATAATAAAAATCATCTTTCTTCACTATTTCCATTCATATAATTCTATTTTATAAAAAATCATGTTCTTATTTACAACGCTATTTATTTATAAAAATTACATCTTTATCCTACAATGCTATATAAAAATAAATACCATATTTTTATTTAAGCTATAAACCTATACATAAAAGTTCCTATTTTTATTTCAAAGTTATTTCTATAAAATTCATATTTTTAAAACAAGGAAATTTAATTTCAAAACAATACTATTTTATATTTTTAAAACATTATGTTTTATATACAAAAATATGATATTTAAAACAATGTTATTTTTCTTTCCCATACCATATATATTTTATAAAAACTGTTTTGTAAAATAATGATTTTTTTTATTATAAAAACTGAATTTTTAAACTGAATTTAAATTGAATTTAAACTGATTTCAGACTATGAATTTATATAAAAGAAAAACAAAGGGAGGGCTTACTGTTGATTCGCTGGCACTGTCGAACTGGAGTAAACTGTGACATCATAAAACCCTCGTTTCCAGAAAACCCATCTTCACGTTGAAATGCTCCACAGGAGGATCCGCCTGTAGCCGCTACCAGGAACCGCCGGACAGCGATCAGCTCCTCCCCCGCCACGCGCCTACGTGGCGCGCACCCCCGCCTTGAGCCCTGCGCCATGCGGTGGCCCTCATCTCCTCAAAAATCGACCCAACGTCGGGCCCTTTCAGGCGAAATCCTGGCTTCGTGGGCAAGGGTTAGTCCATCTCCACCATTGATTGGGTGGAGCTCGCTGAGGGCTACGAATCCCCTTTGAAAAATTTGAATTTCATAGATTAGATTTAGAGATCGGGGAGGAAGAAGTTTTGAAGGATAATCGCCGTTCGTTTCCCCTTTGGCGGCTGCGTTTCTCGTTTGGGAAAAAGCCAAGGGTTTTGACCCTTTAAACATGAATAAATATATAATTAAATATTATTTTAATTCTATTTTTTCTTGTTTATCAATCCGTATTCCAATTTAAACCCAACGACTGTCGTCCCTAGCTAATTACCCGCATTCCGAACACAATGGGATATGTCACGTAGGCCAATTCGGCCGTTACGATCAGTTTTCGTCAAAATCAAAATATAACTCTATATATTGAATTTGAACGCGCATTTCAATTTACTGGGGTCACATAATAACCTGAAAAATTCCAGAAAAATATTTTATAGCTTCGTATTGACGATACGGTCCTAACAAAACTAATTTCGTCGAATTCTGAGACCGTTCGAAAAATGACCAATTTCCAGTCGATTAAAATCAACTGAAAATGGTCAAACGCGTTTTCCTTTGCTACACTCAAATATTGATTCGGAAAATTATGAAATTTTAAACCTAGCAATAATTTGACATCACGGATCCAACAAAAGTGGTTTCGTCGAAATCCGAGGTCGTTTGCAAAATTTCCATTTTTAAGGGCCTGAATTCCATAGCGACTATTCAGAATTTTCAACTGGACATATCTTTTGATTCCCGCTATGAAATTTCGATTTGTCGAATTCGTTGGAAAGATATCATCAAATAGATTCTAATATTTTTGGTTTCACTATTATCCGGTTTGTTTTGCACCCGGTACATTCATTTGAAGTTTGAAATCGAATTATCGAACTACCGCGTCATTTTCAATTCTATTTATAATTTAAAATAAATATTTATATTATAATGACGACGTATATAAATATATACGTTCGATTCTATTCAAAATAAATATCTCATCGAATTTATTTAAAATAATTCATAATAAATGTTCAAATTTCGCTAAAATTGCCAAAATAAAAATTTTAAACTGGCCCAGATTTTCTGGTTGTTACAATCTCCCCCACTTAAAACTTTTCGTCCCCGAAAAGGAACAAATTCGAAAGTGGTTTGATTAATCAACTCTACGTTCGATCTGGCTTCCATTCTCCAACTTTTCAGTTTCTGAGAATTTTCAAATTCTTCAAAAATTTGGCTAACACCCGGAATTTTCGAAAAATTTCGCCATAACCTCCCCTGCACCGGGAGCCACGGGAAAATCCCGAAATTGCCATATAGGCCTTCTGATCTCAAAAAGAAAAAGAAAGAGCCAAGCGGCTAGCCAATAGGCTCATAAAATCATCATCACCCAAACAAAACAGTAAATTATGATAAACATGTACCTATTTGTCGGGCAAACAAATTTTATTCTCTGCTCTAGCCTCCTTGCTATGACCTGTTCAATGTAAGTACATGTATATGCAAGCAAATGCGACACATTTTCAATACAATTCAATATTTGATACAATTAGGCGTAATGGTTCAAATTTAATCAATCCAACAATAATCAAGCAACACAACCATCAATCAATTAGTTGATTATCATTTCAAATTCATAACTTTGATATATAGTCAAAAATCACATTTTTGATGCCAAATCACAACAATAAGGCCTATCTAATTTTGGTTCTCACACCAGTCAATAGGAAATATATAGACGTCCCACCTTCGTCACTCGAACATAAATACTGGTGATGCGATCGCTATCATCAGAATTATCCCCGAACGACTACAGTGCAATTCTATATCTATCCAGTATATTAAAACTTCAAATACACGCGGATCAGACGTATACGCAAAGTCTATATATACTGGACTGTCCAAATCAATACAAATAAATATTCAAATACGTATAATTGATTTAAATTTTCAAAACAAAAATTGTTTTCACTTTTATTTATCAAAAACTCTACTCTTCACACTCGTTCTAGGATACTACTGATCCTATCTCTAACGAGTCACTCTCGTTGGATATTACTATTCCAATTTCTGATGAATTCTATCGTATGGTTCTAACGTGTCTTGTTCTCTGAGCTTTGTAAACCAAAGCTCTGATACCAACTGTGAAAACCCATAACTTCCCCGGTGAGGAAAGCGCGGATAGTTCGAGAACAAGCCACAACAGAACGCAGACGAAAGGACATTTCATTGTATATTACAACAATGCACCAGAATACAAGAATATACAGAGTATAAATGAATATTACACAGAAATATCAGAGATTTAAATTACATTTAAATACATCGCAGCGGAAAATAATACAATACACAACTAGAAGAGATATACGGATACAAAGCTTTCCGGATATCATTCCAGCTGTAAACCAGGATCCTGTGAATATAAATCTGCAAAACCAAAACTACTAGCTGCCCGTCGAAAATAAGGGCACCCAGAGTTTAGGTTAAAACAATAAACTCCAGGTCAGTCATGGGACTGGTGTGAGAACTAAAAACAGTTATTTATCTTTATTTTCAAAGTAAGGTAAATCAAGGGACCACGCCGTATAACACGGAACGGGTTTCCTCCCAAGAACACCAGTGCATAAAACAACAGCGCAATGCTAAATAAAGAAAAATGAAGCTATTATAAGACCCAGGTCCCATCACACAATGCAACGCAATCGGAGGATAGGGTTTTCCCTTATAATAGCCAAACATGCTTGGTACGTTTAAAACAAATCATTTGATACTATTATAAGTGCATATTGTATAAAATATCTTCAAATCATAAGTATCAATCATAGACGACATAAGCGCCCCATCCCACTATGTCGCCATACTAGGCTCTACAAATAAAACCGGAATACACGTATTGGAAATTGGATTTCCATCATGGTGGCTCCTGATTCGAAAGATCGATCGCGTAGTGCAATTCCCCACGGCTTACGTCCCAGCAAGAGAAAACACCGTCTGCACATCCGCACTTTTGGGACCAGAGTATCACCGCGGCTTACGTCCCAGCGAGAGAAAACACCGCTTACTCTATATATCCCTGAGCACTAAGCTCATCTCGGTCGACCGAATCCACGACACCACTAAGGTGCCCATCCACTAAAAAGCATACCGATCAAACCATCAGTTTACCACCATACCGGGGTGTGAGGCTCACGAATCAACGCTATAGACAAAGCCATGCTATATTAAAGCTGCGCTTTGATCATCATCCACCAAACTTTGCTTTTCAACAAAAGTCTGGATCACTGCATCTCAGCATGCCACACTATCAATCCATATCGTACCACTGATTTCTGCCAATATATAACCTCTGAGCTCGTATGTCTCAGAGAAGGGCGTTAAGTAAGAGAATAAATTCTCCGTCGCCAATCAGATATATATTTAGCATAGATCAACGAATACAATATAGAGGAATACAATGTCAGACACACCATCCATTTACAAGTCCGTTCTAGGTCTGAACGAAACCGGAGGCACTTTCCTCGCATATCCATCCATCTCCAAGTACGTCTGGATGACCACCAACTGATTCCCTCATCTTGGGTGTACAGCCCAATCAAGATCTTCAGTAATCACCCAAACGATGTGAAGACTTCCGGTCTTCGACCACCATCTTCATCTTCGACATATCGTCGAATCGGTTATTCAGAATGGGTATAAACCCGGCCTTTCCGAACAACCCGCATATATTAAAAACGAATGTTACACAAACACAACATACGCCTCATTCCAATTCAGTAGCTACTAACTGTAAATCAACAAGAGAACAATTTCCCAAATATTAACCCTGAAGGCCGAAACCAACATCAGATCAATACCCAGGAAACCATTCTTCTTAGCTAACCTACAGCTAGTTTCTAAATTTCAATTCTTAGGGAAAGGTTCCCATTAATTTTATCCAAGATAAATTCTTTAAAATTTATCCTTTAATCTTCCTTTGGATGTCATTTCAAACCAAATTATGGTTTTCCAAACTAGTCGAGATTAGCGAACCACACCGAAGTAATTATTTATTTTATTTCCCAATCCCAACCTATTCATCCCATGAAGCAAAACTGGTAATACTCCATATCTAACACCACGGTGTTATCGGTAAATTCAATTACCATTTCACGTTCAAATCTAATTAAAGATTTAACTATCGCTTTGGAGCAAAACTGGTGATACTCCATTCTCGATCTTTTCAATCTAATTAAAGATTCATTAAAACTCCACTTAGTTTTAATCTTTAACTGGGTTAAAGAATCAGTGTCATTTCAAAACACGGTTCACTATAAACCCAAAAATCAATATCAATTCAATTCCAATCAAATATCATTTAATTGGTACACTTCATTAAATCCAAATAAAAAGATTTAATCTTTTCTCAACTGGGTTCAAGAACAGTGTTAATGAAGACTCCATTCACGACAAACCCAAATCACATTTGATATTAAATACAAGGCTCTGAATAGAAAATATATCGGCTTATATTCAATATCAAATTCTACGACCAACAAATATCGTATTGGAAATAACGATATATATATCTATATCTTTCAAATTTCCATAACAACATCTGTATAATCACGAAATCCAACATCGAAATATTCCGAAGACAATTTCGATTCAAATCCATTCCAATGAAATCATTGGAAATTCTGGTTATTTTCGAAACCATTTCAAATCAAATTTATTTATTAAAAAATAAATAGAATTTTAATTCTAGTTCAAAACTAGTTCATTTCGATAAAAATCTATTTTTATCTTTTCAAATATGGAGTTTTTCATCCCAATTTTCCCCAAATCATTTCTTATGATTTTACACAAATTATTACTATTTTTAATAATTTTATCAAGGCCCGTACAGTCGATTTCCATCAACGGCCATCGAACTGCACTTACAACGACCCTTTCCAAATTTGATTTGGACATAATTCCAAATCCAACCGTTAGATTTCAAATTTCTAATATTCGTTAGAAATCTCTTTTTGATACGAACCCAACGGTTCCGGTTTTAGGAGAATCCGACGGTCGGATCTCCCACAATGTCCGTTCGAAGTCAATGGTCGAAATTCACGAACTGCCGCGGCGCGGCGCGTTCTATTCAGGCCATTATATATATATATATATATATTATATATATATTTCGTCGATTTCCTTTTTAAAACGAATTTTATAAATCATTTCAAATTTGTTTCAAAAACAATTTCAACCTTTATTTCAAATTCAAATCAAAATTGAATTTTTCCTTATAAATTCTTTTTCCATTCACTTCTATTTGATTTCAATTCGAATCGATTTCAATTTTATTTCAATTCGTTTTCAATTGAATTCAATTCAATTTAGATTTGTTTTCAATTCAATTCAATTCAAATTCGTTTTCTATTCGATTCAATTCGAATTCGTTTTCTATTCAATTCAATTCGTTTTCTATTAAATTCAATTCGAATTCGTTTTCTATTCAATTCAATTCGAATTCGTTTTCTATTCAATTCAATTCGAATTCGTTTTCTATTCAATTCAATTCAAATTCGTTTTGAATTTCAATTCTTTTCAAAATATCAGATTTTGAAATCACTTTCGATATTCATTATAAAATGAATAAAATCGATATAAATATCGTTCACGTCAAAATGGCGTCAATCTAATCAACACGGCTTCATATATTTGTATTTTCAAATATTCTATTTCAAATATTTCTTTTTCAAATATTTCTATTCAAATATTTCTATTCAGATGTTTCTTTTCAAATATTTCTATTTCAAATATTTCTATTTCAAATATTGAATGAAGCCCAATAAATTACCATATAATATTAATTATATGGATTTTCTACAACACATGTATACAATAACAACGATGAAAAATCAACCATCATCCAAAGTGCATTCTACACTGTATAAGCATCGAATATAAATATTTAACGCTCATAACAGTCTGTCAATCAATCGATCGGCATACAACTAACTATCGGGATTAGTGTATGTCATATATCATCCCAATACCCGTGTGGGGTTTCAAACAATCAAACACAGATTTTATTTGTGCAGTTGGGCGATGTGTAAAATTTATCGTCCCAATCAATATCAGTCAAATGTGTGTATATAAACAAATCGCCCGATTTGTTTATTTTTATTTCATTTCATATACACGTTAAAAATTCTATTTTTAACTATAAAATATTTTCCACTATAAAATATTTTATTTCAACTATATAAATGTTTTATTTCATTTCACATCACATCACACAATCAACTACACATCAAAATCAAACAAACAAGCATACAAGCCGTCCATGGTCTGTGGACGACGGGTGTCGGGTGCTACTAAACACCGTCTGGATTTGCTTGCAATTCCAATTCAGTTCTTTTCACACTGTTCATAATAAAAATCACATTTTTATTTCGTTATCCTCATAATAAAAATCATCTTTCTTCACTATTTCCATTCATATAATTCTATTTTATAAAAAATCATGTTCTTATTTACAACGCTATTTATTTATAAAAATTACATCTTTATCCTACAATGCTATATAAAAATAAAAACCATATTTTTTTTAAGCTATAAACCTATACATAAAAGTTCCTATTTTTATTTCAAAGTTATTTCTATAAAATTCATATTTTTAAAACAAGGAAATTTAATTTCAAAACAATACTATTTTATATTTTTAAAACATTATGTTTTATATACAAAAATATGATATTTAAAACAATGTTATTTTTCTTTCCCATACCATATATATTTTATAAAAACTGTTTTGTAAAACAATGATTTTTTTTATTATAAAAACTGAATTTTTAAACTGAATTTAAATTGAATTTAAACTGATTTCAAACTATGAATTTATATAAAAGAAAAACAAAGGGAGGGCTTACTGTTAATTCGCTGGCACTGTCGAACTGGAGTAAACTGTGACCTCATAAAACCCTCGTTTCCAGAAAACCCATCTACACGTTGAAATGCTCCACAGGAGGATCCGCCTGTAGCCGCCACCAGGAACCGCCGGACAGCGATCAGCTCCTCTCCCGCTACGCGCCTACGTGGCGCGCAACCCCACCTCGAGCCCTGCGCCATGCGGTGGCCCTCATCTCCTCAAAAATCGACCAAACGTTGGGCCCTTTCAGGCGAAATCCTGGCTTCGCAGGCAAGGGTTAGTCCATCTCCACCATTGATTGGGTGGAGCGCGCTGAGGGCTACGAATCCCCTTTGAAAAATTTGAAATTCATAGATTAGATTTAGAGATCGGGGAGGAAGAAGTTTTGAAGGATAATCGTCGTTCGTTTCCCCTTTGGCGGCTGCGTTTCTCGTTTGGGAAAAAGCCAAGGGTTTTGACCCTTTAAACATGAATAAATATATAATTAAATATTATTTTAATTCTAATTTTTCTTGTTTATCAATCCGTATTCCAATTTAAATCCAACGACTGTCGTCCCTAGCTAATTACCCACATTCCGAACACAATGGGATATGTCACGTAGGCCAATTCGGCCGTTACGATCAGTTTTCGTCAAAATCAAAATATAACTCTATATATTGAATTTGAACGCGCATTTCAATTTACTGGGGTCACATATTAACCAGAAAAATTCCAGAAAAATATTTTCTAGCTTCGTATTGACGATACGGTCCTAACAAAACTAATTTCGTCGAATTCTGAGACCGTTTGAAAAATGACCAATTTCCAGTCGATTAAAATCAACTGAAAATGGTCAAACGCGTTTTCCTTTGCCACGCCCACATATTGATTCGGAAAATTATGAAATTTGAAACCTAGCAATAATTTGACATCACGGATCCAACAAAAGTGGTTTCGTCGAAATCCGAGGTCGTTTGCAAAATTTCCATTTTTAAGGGCCTGAATTCCATAGCGACTATTCATAATTTTCAACTGGACATATCTTTTGATTCCCGCTATGAAATTTCGATTTGTCGAATTCGTTGGAAAGATATCATCAAATAGATTCTAATATTTTTGGTTTCACTATTATCCGGTTTGTTTTGCACCCGGTACATTCATTTGAAGTTTGAAATCGAATTATCGAACTACCGCGCCATTTTCAATTCTATTTATAATTTAAAATAAATATTTATATTCTAACGACGACGTATATAAATATATACGTTCGATTCTATTCAAAATAAATTTCTCATCGAATTTATTTAAAATAATTCATAATAAATGTTCAAAATTCGCTAAAATTGCCAAAATAAAATTTTTAAACTGGCCCAGATTTTCGGGTTGTTACAAAGGGGCAAGCTCCTCTCCGCTCGAGACACTCTAGCAAATGTCCCAGGACCCCACTATGATCCTTGGAATCGGTTGGGCCGGTCCTCTCTTACTTTTAAGGATTGACAATTCCTGAACACACGTTTCCCGGTCCTAACAGACCTATATCCGAGGCGCCTCGCATTCCAACAACCACACAGGTGAAAAGTATATATAAATGTCAGCCAGTTTAAGCACTGACACCTCCATTAGCTAGAAAGAAACGTCGTGTTCTCCTAATGGTCTGTATCCCGTTTTTTTACTCATATCGAGGTGTGAGGCTCGCGAATTCACGCTATACACAAAGCTATGCCACACAGGATGTGCTTTGATCATCAACCACAAGACTTTGCTTCTCAACAGAAGCCTTGATCATTTGCCACTTAGGCGTGCCACACAGGCAATTCACTCCATGCGACTGATGTCCATCGATATACAACCTCTGAGCTCGTACGTCTCAGAGAAGGGCATTAAGCAAGATAATAAATTCTCCGCCGCCAAACAGATGTATATTTAATAGAGATCAATCAACACAGAATAAAATCCAATGTCAGACACACAGTCCATTTACAAGTTCATTCTGGGTCTGAACGAAACCGAAGGCACTTTCCTCGCATATCCATCGATCACCAAGTACGTCTGGACGATCACCAACTGATTCCCTCATCTCGGGTGTACAGCCCAATCAAGATCATCAGTAATCACCCAAACGATGTGAAGACTTCCGGTCTTCAACCACCGTCTTCCTTTTCGACATATCGTCGAATCGGTTATTCAGAATGGGTATAAACCCGGCCTTTCTGAATAACCCGCGTATATAATAAACACGTGTTACACAAACACAACATACGCCTCATTCCAATTTAGAATATTCTTTTATTCAAATTTTCACATTCCTAGGGAAAGGTTCCCATTAATTTTATTAAAGATAAATTCTTCTAAATTTATTTTTTAATCTTCCTTTGGATATCATTTCAAACCATATTATGGTTTTCCAAACTAGTCGGGATTAGTGAACCACACCGAAGTAATTATTTATTTTGTTTCCCAATCCCAACCTATTTATCCCATGGAGAAAATTGGTAGTACTCCATATCTAACACCACGGTGTTATCGGTAAAATTAATTACCATTTCACGTTCAAATCTAATTAAAGATTTAACTATCGCTTTGGAGCAGAACTGGTGATACTCCATTCTCGATCACTTTCCAAATTTGATAATTTAAATTATCAATTCACATTTCAATTTAACTACAGATTCATTAAAACTTCACTTAGTTTTAATCTTTCCCCCAAATAAATATCCTGTCTTTAACTGGGTTAAAGAACCAATGTCACCTAAAACACGATTCACGATAAATCCAAATCACATTTGATATTAAATACAAGGCTCTGAATAGAAAATATATCGGCTTATATTCAATATCAACTTCTGAAACCAACAAATATCGTATTGGAAATAACGATATAAATATATCTTTCATATTCCCAAAACAATATCTGTATAATCACGGAATCCAACATCAAAATATTCCAAAGACACTTTCGATTCAAATCCACTTCCACTTTATATATATTGGAAATTCTGGTTATTTTCAAAACCAATTCAAATTCAATTTATTTATTTCAAAAATAAATTGATTTTAATTCTAGTTCAAAACTAGTTCATTTCGATAAAAATCTATTTTTATCTTTTCAAATGTGGAATTTTTCATCCAAGTTCTTTCCAATTCACATATTATGATTTTACACAAATTATTAATATTTTTAATAACTTTATCAAGGCCCGTATAGTCGATTTCCATCAACGGCCATCGAACTGCACTTACAGCGACCTTTTCCAAATTTGATTTGGACATAATTCCAAATCCAACCGTTAATTTCTAATATTCATTGGAAAGCTCTTTTCGATACGAACCCAACGGTTCCTGTTTTAGAAGAATCCGACGGTCGGATCTCCTGCAATGACAATTCGAAGTCAATGGTCGGAATTCACGAACTGCCGCGGCGTGGCGCGTTCTATTCAGGCCATTATATATATAATATATATATATATATATTATATTTCATCGATTTCTTTTTAAAACGTATTTTATAAATCGTTTTAAATTCGTTTTCAAAACCATTTCAACTCTATATTCAATTTCAAATCAGAATTGAATATTTCATATCATTACTATATAAATGATAATATTTTCAAAACGTTATATTTTAATATGACTTTCTTTTCTATATTCATTTTAAAAACGAATATAATTGATATAAATATCGTTCGCGTCAAAATGGCTAATGTCAACAAATGAATATATATTTCAATAAATTTGTTATTCTATTCAACAAATGAATATATATTTCTTTCAACACATGACTAATCTCAACACATGAGTATTGTCACCACATGACTATTTTTGTTATGTAATATATTTTATAAAATTATGGTATCTATCGTTTGATTTTTTAATCAGACTCTAACCGTAAAGTAGTTTCTAATCTTAAATATGATAAAGATGTAAATTTTATTGTTAAAATATTTTACTCAACACATGAATAGTTTCAACACATGAATATTCTCAACACATGAGCATCGTCAACACATGACTATTTTTATATTCTAATATTCTTTATTTTCCCAATTGGAATGAGGCCCAATCAATTACCATACAATGTTAATTATATGGATTCCATACGACACATGCATATAATAGCAACAATAAATAATCAACCATCATCCAAAGTGCACTACACTGTATAAGCATCGAATATAGATATCTAACGCTTATAACAGCATGTTAATCAATCGATCGACATACAACTAATTACTGGGATTAGTGTATGCCGTATTTTATCCCAATACCCGTGTGGGGTTTCAAATCAACAAACACAGATTTTTATTTATTCACATACCCGTTAAAAATTATATTTTTAATGACAAAATATTTTTAACTATATAAATATTTTATTTCATTTCACATCACACAATCAATTTCCACCACAACAAATAATCAAACATACAAGCCATCCATGGTCTGTGGACGACGGGTGTCGGGTGCTACTAAGCACCGTCTGCATCCTAGTATATATATTTTTAACTAGAAAAGGAAATTTAGAGTGAGAAATTCTCACCGAGGGTTCCACTCCGCCGTGCTTTATTTCTGAACGGTCTGGATTCTGTTTCGCTTTCGGTTAGTTCCATCCCAATCTGTTTCACACGATTTTTTTATTAAAAATCATATTTTTATTTCAAAGCTATAAAAATCGAATTTTTACCTTCACTTCATACATATAAAGATCGAATCTTTTTGTTCTATAAAAATCAATTCTTTTCTTCGCTACCTATATAAAGATAATATTTTTATATTCTCTATTATATAAAAATCATATTTTTAATACTTCTACTTTATAAAAATTATATTTTTAAATTATCACTTCATGTTGTTATTCACATGAGAAAAACCCTATTTTATATAAATAAAAATATCGTCTTTTTCAATTTAAAAATCTCATTTTTCTACTTCGTATATAAAGATCGAATTTTTATATCATCGCTATAAAATCATCCTTTTTTTATTTCAACAAATATATAATAAAAAACATATTTTTATTTCGCTACGCAAGTAAAGATCAAATTTTTACCATCTATATAATATAAAAATTATATTTTTAATACTCTACCTAAGTAAAAATTATATTTTTGTACTTCCTATAATATAAAAATCATATCTTTATCATGTTAAAAATCTAAACTTTCATGTTATTAAAAATCCCTCCTTTCATGAAATTAAAGATCGAACCTTTTCTCTAATTAAAAATTAAACCTTTATCTAAAAAAAAATTAAAACTTTATTATCAATAAAAATTGGTTTCATATTCATAATAAACAAAACTGAATTTTTTTTCTTTTAAAACCTATTTACATTCAACAAATAAAGAAAAATAATAAATGAAATAAAAGACTTACAGCTGAGGTGAGGGGGATGGCGTTGGTGGTCGGAGGGGGTGCGATGGGCGTCGTGGAGGTGGTAGGGGCGGTCCATGCTGTGGCGACGTGGGTCTTTGGGGTTGGAAGAGGGGGTTTGGGCGCGGATTTCAGAGGAGAGGGGGGAGAATGAGGCTGGAGCAGTTGGGGAGGGGGCGGCGGTCCCCCGTGGTGGCGGCGCCGGAGGCGCGCCAGCCTCCGTTGGCCGCGTCGGCGAAATCCCCCCAAGTCGCGGTTTCTGTTTTTTTTCTTCGGGGGTTGACTGATTTTGAAGAGAAAGGGGGGCTAGGGTTTTTTATATTTTTTTATTTAATTAATTAATTTCAAAAAGCAACTTTATATTTCGACTTCGAAATCAAACCCATCGTCTGTCATCCCTAGCTAATTACCCCCATTCCGAACACAATGGGATATGTATCGTAGGCTCATTCGATCGTCTCGATCAGTTTTCGTCAAAATCAAAATATAGCTCTATATATTGAATTTGAACGCGCATTTCAATTTACTGGGGCCACATACTAACTCGAAAAATTCCCAGAAAATATTTTCTAGCTTCGTATTGACGATACGGTCCTAACAAAACTCGTTTCGTCGAATTCTGAGACCGTTTGAAAAATGGCCATTTTCCAATCGATTAAAATCAACTTAAATTGACCAAACGCGTTTTCCTTTGCCACGCCCACATATTGATTCGAAAAATTATGAAATTTGAAACCTAGTAATAATTTGACATCCCGGATCCAATAAAAGTTGTTTTGTCGAAAACCGAGGTCGTTTGCAAAATTTCCATTTTTAAGGGCCTGAATTCCAAAGCGACTATTCTGAAATTTCAACTGGGCATATCTTTTGATTCCCGCTATGAAATTTCGATTTTTTGGAATCGTTGGAAAATATTCTCAATTAGATTCTATTATTTTTGGTTTTGCTAAAATACGGTTTATTTTGCACCCGGTATGTTCAATTGAAATTTGAAATGGAATTATCGAACTACCACGCCATTTTCAATTCCTTTTATAATTATAAATAAATATTTATATTCTAACGACAATCAATATAAATATATACGTTCGAATTATATTCAAAATAAATTTTCGTCGATATTATTTAAAATAATTCATTTTAAATATTCAAAATTCATCAAAATTGCTAAAATAAAAATTTTAATTTGGCTCAGAATTTACGGGTTGTTACAATCTCCCCCACTTAAAACTTTCCGTCCCCGAAAAGGAACGAAGCCGAAAGTTGTTTAACTAATCAACTCAACTTCCGTTATTTTCATTACGGCTTAAGTTCTTCAACTTTTCAGTTTTTAAGAACTTTTCAAATTTTTAAAAATTTGGCTAACACCCTAAATTTTCGAAAAATTTCGCCATAACCTCCCCTGCACCGAGGACTTCGGGATATTTCATAAGCCTCCCATGGCCTTCTTCAATCAAAAGGAAAAAGAAAAAGCCAAGCGGCTCACAAAATCATCATCACGCAAACAAAACAGTAAATTATGGTAAACATGTACCTATTTGTCGGGCAAACAATTTTATTCTTCTGCTCTAGCCTCCTTGCTATGACCTGTTCAATGTAAGTACATGTACATGCATGCAAATGCGATAAATTTTTAACACAATTTACTATTTGGTTCGATTTGGCTAAATGGTTCAAAATTATCAAATCAATAAATAACAACACAACCAGCAATCAATTAGTTGATTAGAATTTCAAACCATAACTTTAATACATAGTCAAAAATCATATATTTGATGCCAAATCACAACAAATAATCCTATGTAAGTTTTGGTTCTCACACCAGCCTGATGGAAATATATAGATATCATACCTTCGAAACCCGAACATAAATATTGATGATGCCATGGTCATTATAAACATCATCTCCGGGCGACTAGGGTGTGATTCTATATCTATCCAGTATATTAAAACTTCGAATATACGTTCATGACGCGTATATACAAAACCTTTATATACTAGATTGTCCAAATTCAATACAAATAAAATATTCAAATACGAATAAAATGGTTTAAATTTTCAAAACAATATTGTTTTCATTTGAAAAATATACTCTTCACACTCGTTCTAGGACACTACTGATCCTATCTCTAACGAGTCATTCAAATTGGATATTACTAATCCAATATCTGATGAATTCTTTGGTTCGGTTCTAATGTGTCTTGTTCTCGAGCTCCGTAAACCAAAGCTCTGATACCACTCTGTAGCGACCCGAACTTCCCCGGTAAGGAAAGCCCGGATTACCTTGAGAACACGAAAAAATAGAACACAAACAGAAGAACATTTCATTGTTCATTACAACAATTCCATCAGATACAAGAATATACAGATTATGAATAAATATTATACAACAAAGAATATCGGAGATTTAAATACAGTACTGCAGCGGAAAAATAATACAAAACACAACTGAAAGAAATACACGGATACATAGTTTCCGAGCATCGTTCCAGCTGTAAATCAGGATCCTGTGAATATAAATCTGCAAAACCAAAACTACTGGCTGCCCGTGTAGAAAATAGGGGCACCCAGAGTTTAGGTTAAAAAAATAAACTCCAGGTCAGTCATGTGACTGGTGTGAGAACTAAAACAGTTATTAATCTTAATTTTAAAGTTAGGTAAATCAGGGGACCACGCCGTATAACACGGAACAGGTTTTTACCCCAAGAACACCAGTGCATATAACAACAGCGCAATGCTTTTTGGAAAAATGAAGCTATTATAAGACCCAGGTCCCATCACACAATGCAACGCAAGCCGGAGGATAGGGTTTTCCCTTATAATAGCCAAACATGCTTAGTACGTTTAAAACAAATCATTTGATACTATTATAGGTGTATAGTGTCAATACAATTTCAATCATAAATATCAATCCTAGGCGGCATGGGTACCATCTATCATGTCGCCATACTAGGCTCTACAAATAAAACCGTAATATCATGTATTGGAAATTGGATTTCCGTCATGAGCCGAGGCAAGGGGCAAGTTCCTCTCCATTCGAGACACTCTAGCAAATGTCCCAGGACCCCACTATGATCCTTGGAATCGGTTGGGCCCGTCCTCTCTTACTTTTGAGGACTGGCAATTCCTGAACACACGTTTCCCGGTCCTAACAGACCTATATCCGAGGCGCCTCGCATTCCAACAACCACACAGGTGAAAAGTATATATAAATGTCAGCCAGTTTAAGCACTGACACCACCACTAGCTAGAAAGAAACGTTGTGTTCTCCCAACGGTCCATATCCCTTTTTTGACTCATACCGAGGTGTGAGGCTCGCGAATTCACGCTATACACAAAGCTATGCCACACAGGCTGTGCTTTGATCATCAACCACAAGACTTTGCTTCTCAACAGAAACCTTGATCATTTGCCACTTAGGCGTGCCACACAGGCAATTCACTCCATGCGACTGATGTCCATCGATATACAACCTCTGAGCTCGTACGTCTCAAAGAAGGGCATTAAGCAAGAGAATAAATTCTCCGTCGCCAAACAGATGTATATTTAATAGAGATCAATCAACACAGAATAAAATCCAATGTCAGACACACAGTCCATTTACAAGTTCGTTCTGGGTCTGAACGAAACCAGAGGTACTTTCCTCGCATATCCATCGATCTCCAAGTACGTCTGGACGATCACCAACTGATTCCCTCATCTCGGGTGTACAGCCCAATCAAGATCATCAGTAATCACCCAAATGATGTGAAGACTTCCGGTCTTCAACCACCGTCTTCCTCTTCGACATATCGTCGAATCGGTTATTCAGAATGGGTATAAACCCGGCCTTTCTGAATAACCCGCGTATACAATAAATACGTGTAACACAAACACAACATACGCCTCATTCCAATTCAGAATATTCTTTTATTCAAATTTTCACATTCCTAGGGAAAGGTTCCCATTAATTTTATCAAAGATAAATTCTTCTAAATTTATTCTTTAATCTTCCTTTGGATATCATTTCAAACCATATTATGGTTTTCCAAACTAGTCGGGATTAGCGAACCACACCGAAGTAATTATTTATTTTATTTCCCAATCCCAACCTATTTATCCCATGGAGAAAACTGGTAGTACTCCATATCTAACACCACGGTGTTATCGGTAAAATTAATTACCATTTCACGTTCAAATCTAATTAAAGATTTAACTATTGCTTTGGAGCAAAACTGGTGATACTCCATTCTCGATCACTTTCCAAATTTGATAATTTAAATTATCAATTCACATTTCAATTTAACTACAGATTCATTAAAACTCCACTTAGTTTTAATCTTTCCCCCAAATAAATATCTTGTCTTTAACTGGGTTAAAGAACCAATGTCACCTAAAACACGATTCACGACGAACCCAAATCACATTTGATATTAAATACAAGGCTCTGAATAGAAAATATATCGGCTTAAATTCAATATCAAATTCTGAAACAACAAATATCGTATTGGAAATAACGATATAAATATATCTTTCAAATTCCCATAACAATATCTGTATAATCACGGAATCCAACATCGAAATATTCCAAAGACACTTTCGATTCAAATCCACTTCCACTATATATATATATTGGAAATTCTGGTTATTTTCAAAACCAATTCAAATTCAATTTATTTATTTCAAAAATAAATTGATTTTAATTCTAGTTCAAAACTAGTTCATTTCGATAAAAATCTATTTTTATCTTTTCAAATGTGGAATTTTTCATCCTAGTTCTTTCCAATTCACATATTATGATTTTACACAAATTATTAATATTTTTAATAATTTTATCAAGGCCCATACAGTCGATTTCCATCAACGGCCATTGAACTGCACTCACAGCGACCTTTTCCAAATTTGATTCGGACATAATTCCAAATCCAACCGTTAGATTTCAAATTTCTAATATTCATTGGAAAGCTCTTTTCGATACAAACCCAATGTTCCGGTTTTAGGAGAATCCGATGGTCGGATCTCCCGCAATATCAATTCGAAGTCAATGGTCGAAATTCACGAACTGCCGCGGCGTGGCGCGTTCTATTCAGGCCATTATATATATAATATATATATATATATATATATATATATATATATATTTCGTCGATTTCTTTTTAAAACGTATTTTATAAATCGTTTTAAATTCATTTTCAAAACCATTTCAACTCTATATTCAATTTCAAATCAAAATTCAATATTTCATATCATTACTATATAAATTATAATATTTTCAAAACGTTCTATTTTAATATCACTTTCTTTTCTATATTCATTATAAAAATAAATATAATCGATATAAATATCGTTCGCTTCAAAATGGCGCATCTCTAATCATCACGGCTTTATATATTTCAATAAATTCGTTATTCTATTCAACAAATGAATATATATTTCTTTCAACACATGACTAATCTCAACACGTGAGTACTGTCACCACATGACTATTTTTGTTATGTAATATATTTTATAAAATTATGGTATTTATCATTTGATTTTTTAATCAGACTCCAACCGTAAAGTAGTTTCTAATCTTAAATATGATAAAGATGTAAAATTTATTGTTAAAATATTTTACTCAACACATGAATAGTTTCAACACATGAATATTCTCAGCACATGAGCATCGTCAACACATGACTATTTTTTTATTCTAATATTATTTATTTTCCCAATTGGAATGAGGCCCAATCAATTACCATACAATGTTAATTATATGGATTCCATACGACACATGCATATAATAGCAACGATAAATAATCAACCATCATCCAAAGTGCACTACACTGTATAAGCATCGAATATAGATATCTAACGCTTATAACAGCCTGTTAATCAATCGATCGACATACAACTAATTATTGGGATTAGTGTATGCTGTATTTTATCCCAATACCCGTATGGGGTTTCAAATCAACAAACACAGATTTTTATTTATTCACATACCCGTTAAAAATTATATTTTTAACGATAAAATATTTTTAACTATATAAATATTTTATTTCATTTCACATCACACAATCAATTTCCACCACAACAAATAATCAAACATACAAGCCATCCATGGTCTGTGGACGACGGGTGTCGGGTGCTACTAAGCACCATCTGCATCCTAGTATATATATTTTTAACTAGAAAAGGAAATTTAGAGTGAGAAATTCTCACCGAGGGTTCCACTCTGCCGTGCTTTATTTCTGAACGGTCTGGATTCTGTTTCGCTTTCAGTCAGTTCCATCCCAATCTGTTTCACATGATTTTTTTTATTAAAAATCATATTTTTATTTGAACGCTATAAAAATCGAATTTTTACCTTCACTTCATACATATAAAGATCGATTTTTTTTGTTCTATAAAAATCAATTCTTTTCTTCGCTACCTATATAAAGATAATATTTTTATATTCTCTATTATATAAAAATCATATTTTTAATACTTCTACTTTGTAAAAAATATATTTTTAAATTATCAATTCATGTTGTTATTCACATGAGAAAAACCCTACTTTATATAAATAAAAATATCGTCTTTTTCAATTTAAAAATCTCAATTTTCTACTTCGTATATAAAGATCGAATTTTTATATCATCACTATAAAATCACCCTTTTTTTATTTCAACATATATATAATAAAAATCAGATTTTTATTTCGCTACGCAAGTAAAGATCAAAATTTTACCATCTATATAATATAAAAATTATATTTTTAATACTCTACCTAAGTAAAAATCATATTTTTATACTTCCTATAATATAAAAATCATATCTTTATCATGTTAAAAATCTAAACTTTCATGTTATTAAAAATCCCTCCTTTCATGAAATTAAAGATCGAAGCTTTTCTCTAATTAAAAACTAAACCTTTATCTATAAAAAAATTAAAACTTTATTATCAATAAAAATTTGGTTTCATATTCATAATAATCAAAACTAATTTTTTTTCTTTTAAAACCTATTTACATTCAACAAATAAACAAAAATAATAAATGAAATAAAAGACTTACATCGGAGGTGAGGGGGTGGGGGATGGCGTTGGTGGTCGGAGGGGGTGCGATGGGCGTCGTGGAGGTGGTGGGGGCAGTCCAAGCTGCGGCGGCGGGGGTCTTTGGGGTTGGAAGAGGGGGTTTGGGCGCGGATTTCAGAGGAGGGGGGAGAACGAGGCTGGAGCAGTTGGGGAGGAGGCGGGGTCCCCCGTGGTGGCGGCGTCGGAGGCGCGCCAGCCTCCGTTGGCCGCGTCGGCGAAATCCCCCCTATTGTGGTTTTTGTTTTTTTTTCTTCGGAGGTTGACTGATTTTGAAGAGAAAAGGGGCTAGGGTTTTTATATTTTTTTATTTAATTAATAAATTTCAAAAAGCAACTTTATATTTCGACTTCAAAATCGAACCCATCTCCTGTCGTCCCTAGCTAATTACCCCCATTCTGAACACAATGGGATATGTATCGTAGGCTGATTGATCGTCTCGATAAGTTTTCGTCAAAATCAAAATATAACTCTATATATTGAATTTGAACGCGCATTTCAATTTACTGGGGCCACATACTAACTCGAAAAATTCCGGAAAAATATTTTCTAGCTTCGTATTGACGATATGGTCCTAATAAAACTAGTTTCGTCGAATTCTGAGACCGTTTGAAAAATGGCCATTTTCCAGTCGATTAAAATCAACTAAAATTGGCCAAAAGCGTTTTCCTTTGCGACGCCCACATGTTGATTCGAAAAATTATGAAATTTGAAACCTAGCAGTAATTTGACATTCCGAATCCAACAAAAGTGGTTTCGTCGAAAACCGAGGTTGTTTGCAAAATTTCCATTTTTAAGGGCCTGAATTCCATAGCGATTATTCTGAAATTTCAACTGGGCATATCTTTTGATTCCCGCTATGAAATTTCGATTTTTCGGATTCGTTGGAAAGGTATTCTCAATTAGATTCTATTATTTTTGGTTTTGCTAAAATCCGGTTTATTTTGCACCCGGTATGTTCAATTGAAATTTGAAATCGAATTATCGAACTACCACGCCATTTTCAATTCCTTTTATAATTATAAATAAATATTTATATACTAACGACGATCTGTATAAATATATACGTTCGAATTCTATTCAAAATAAATTTTCGTCGATATTATTTAAAATAATTCATTTTAAATATTGAAAATTCATCAAAATTGCTAAAATAACAATTTTAAATTGGCTCAGAATTTCCGGGTTGTTACACGAAATCATTTGATTATAACGATATTGTTATAATCTCATGCCTTTGAAATATAATAACTTAAATATACCCTTCTAATTAATAATTTGAATAATTAAACCAACAACTAATTTATTAATAAAAAAAATCTCGATTTGAAAACGGAATGTATATTGTACTTTCCCAAATTTGATATAATCGAATTTCAACTTACAATTCTCTCTCGAATAATCTCTATTCGATAACTCCTCTCGAATAACTATATTCGATTTAACTCCCATCAAATAACTTATATCCGATTTAACTCACTTTGAATAACTTAATATTCGATTACTCCTCTCGAATAAACTATATTTGATTACTCTACTTCGAATAAGTGATATTCGATTAATTCTTCTTTGAATAAGTGATATTCGATTAATTGTACTCCGAATAAGTGATATTCGATTAATTCTTTTTTACAAACTTTATTCGATTAACTATAACTCGACTAACTTGATTTGATTACTCCTATCGATTAACTAATATTCGATTTAACTCCATTCCAATAACTTATATCCGATTTAACTCACTTTAAATAACTTATATTCGATTACTCCTCTCGAATAAACTATATTTGATGACTCTACTTCGAATAAGTGATATTCGATTAATTCTTTTTTACTTTAAGCAATTGCTTTTTGTATTCGTCCTCTAAAATTCCTGTGAACACATACGATACCCAAAAATCACGAAACTGGACATGCAGCTACAGTTCGACATTGCGGACCCAACGAAACTGGTTTCGTCGAATTCCGACTCCGTTTGCTCACACAGCGTATTTTTAACCATCGAAATACTAACTGTTTTTCACATCAAAAATCCGTACGGCTACATACTGACTCTAAAAATCACGAAATTTGACTTCTAATAATAGTTTGATGTTGCGGATCCAACAAAATTAGTTTCGTCGAATTCCGACCTCGTTTGCAAAAGTGGCTATTTCTAAAGCTCTAAATAACCCTTTTAAATATATAAATATATTTAAAAACAATTAAATTTAATATTTAAAAATAAATATTATCGTATATATTCACACTAGAATACCGTACTGCTCCACTGGAATTTTACAACTCGATATTCAAATCCTGGTTGAATAGATATTCAAATTTATATTGAAATTCCTTATACATATATCATTATAAATTATAAAGGAATTCCATAGCGACTTTTCTAAAATTTGATTTGAACATAAATCAAAATCTACACAATAAAATCCCGATTTTTCTCTTCCACTAGAAAAATATACTTCACCAGCTCCGAACGTTTCTGGTTTCACAGAAATCCGATTTAAAATGGACCCTGTATATTCGTTGAAGTTCAAATCGCCAAATAGCAAACTACCGCGCCATTTCGAGCTCGATTATAATTATATTATAATTATACGTTCAAACTGCCATTCAAATAATATATTATTTATTCTAATTCAATTCTAAACTGAATTAAATATCACAGATGATCCAACTCACACCATTTTGTGAATTCCACTATTTCTGATTATTTCAGAATTAGATATATTATTATATTATTTATTTTAATTAAATATTCAATATTATTAAATTTTGGTCAATTTAAATAACCAAACCATTATTTAAATAATTAAATAAATTATTTATATATCATAAAAATACGGGTCGTTATATTCTTCCCCCCTTAAAATAATTTCGTCCTCGAAATTACTAAGGTAGAGAACAAACCTTATTGACTAGTATACATTTATTTGTATACTTACCAACCTTATTTTCAATTGAACCAATTTAATTTCAATTAAAATATTAATTAATTCTTATTAACGATAATTTTCTAAAATCCTGAAAATTTTCTAACACTCTAAATTTCTGGAAAATTTCGCCAGCACCTCCTTTGTACCGGTCAATAGTTCAAACCCCAACTCGTCTCTCTAGGCCTTCTCCAATCCAAAGGAAAATTAAACGGCCAAGCGGCTTGCCAAGTCGGCCCATAAATCACCAAATCCATAAAAACAAACGTGTACCTTTTTGTCGGGTATATCATTAAATCCTTTTATTCTGCTACCAATTCAGCATATACCAAAGTCATCCCAATCAATCTCTGTAACACCCCACCTCCGCCAGGGTGACTCTTGCAAGCACTCTGACTTTGGAGGGGCGTTTGAATCAGGTAAACATGCATAATGATATATCAAGGCAGAACAAGAACATATGTATATATGCAAACAGAGTAAATAAGATAAGTAAAACAACGGAAGATTTCAAACTATTTCAAAACAAGTTTGGTACAACATAATGTCAACTTTCCAAATACACAAGTCTAGATAAAAACAACATCACTGAAAAACTGAAAATACATAAGTACTATCCCCAAAATAAGTGATAACCATAGCTAGCTTCATGTCAAGACCGTACATGAGCTAAAATCCCACAAGCAAGCGATCAGAAATCCAAGCTAAGCTCCAATATTCCCTCCCTGAGAACCTGGGGGGGGGGGGACGGAAGAAAAGAGGCGAAAGAAAACAGGTCAGTCAAAAAGACTGAGTAAGCCCTACTACAATCAATGTAAACTGGTAAAGTTAACTGGCATGAGCAGCAGGGATGAACATAAGGATAACAACATACTAGCATGATGATTAACTAACAAGGTAGATAAAGGTGTCATCGCATAATCAGGTTTAAGGTTTTGCACCACAGGTGTACTAGCAAACTAACATGACTTGAATATACAAGTATTGATCCCTTGGCCCAAGCTTTGGCCTAATAACATGAAATGACCCTAATACGCGGTCCAACCAAACGGTCTAGTCGATCGGCTCCCTATAAGCCTAACTCGTCACGTGTTGGTGTCAATACGGCCCACATATATTTGTAGTCAGACTGTGCAGGGTCTCCCGTCGGGTGTATCAAGCCCTAGGGTGTCAACCCCTGGACACCATAAACATGCGTGCACAGTCTCGATCTACTGGTACCCGTGCATGTTTTCCCCGGCTTCGGACTGTGTGCACGACCATAGTCCGCCCGGAACTACACCGGCGTACCCTTCTGTCGTCGCTTTTGGTCACTTACCTCAAGTCCAGTAATCGTGCTCACTCCCTAGCCTAGACCCTAGGGTCTTAATGATACAAACTTGGGATTACTGCTGGAGTGGACCCCCATTGCTAGGATTTTTCTAGTGGGTTAAGTACGGTTTAACCCTCTTGCTAATCATGGATTAACTTGGTTAAGTGTAACGATGAGTTCACGACTTAACCCTGATTAATCTACCAAGCCCAAATTGGTTAAGTATTAAGTGGACCATGACTTAACCCTAATCACGAGGCATTAATTAATTTAATGCGCCTTAACCTCTCACATTTGACCTTGTTGTGGTTACTAGTTAAGCCGGGCGGGTCCGGGTAGCTTTACACCACAACTTGGTCTAACCTCGGGTTCAAGGTAAACATGACCAACTTCTCACATTGGGTCCTATTGTTTGTAGCAACTAGTAAGGCCGGTCGGTTTCGGGTAGGTTTACGCTACAAACTCAACCCAACCTCGAGTTGGTCACACTTATCTTTTCTAAGTGTCATGTCCATCATGTTTCCAAAACATATCACAAATTTTCAAGAAATTGGGTAGACCTAACTTAATAGGTAAATTCCCAATGGGTAGACCTAACTTAATAGGTAAATTCCCAATCTTATGTTTTTATGTCTTTTAAGTTTACCCAACCCCAAACGCAATCCCATCGCTTACATATCGCAATAGCGCATAAAGGATAGAAAGAGGGAACTTGGCATAATCATGACATAAAGGTGTTGAAGCCACAAGTTTAACATGGTGGCATATGAAATGTACATATGTTCATATACTTGCATATTACATTTTTAGGCCTCAAAAGCATGCATAAAACCAAACTTAGCATATTGGTGATACATGGTGATAAATGACATGTAGAAATGGCCATAAGTTCGCATTTAGCCTCACATGCAAGTTATCATAAGGGAGATGATAACTCACATGTTGCCAAAATGCAACCTTTAGCATAAAGCTTGAAGCTTTATGTTCACATACTCAAGATAAGCTTGCATAACATGATAACATGAACAAAATGATCATCCCAAACTTGCATAACATAACTTGCATATCATATGGCAAACTTGCATATCATAACATAGCAAACTTGTATAACATAACATGGCAAACTTGCATATAAACTTGCATATCATAACATGATAAACTTGCATATCATAACATGGCAAACTTGCATAACATAACATGATTAACTTGCATATCATGGCAAACTTGCATATCATACATTTAACTTTAGAGTTTAAGTATGAAAGTAGAATAGGGCTTACTATGCTTATGAAGTCACAAAAATATGACAAAGCCCTTATGCAACCAATTAAACCCAAAATGCAAGCTTCAATAGAAAAACCCTTAAGCCAAAATGATCAAAACCCTTGCTTTATGATGCAAATATAGAAACTTGACTTGAATGCAAGCTAATGATGCTCATACAAGTTTGAAAACACTTGTATGCATGGAAAATCTCTCATAGAAATGACTTAGGAATTTTATGAAGAGAGTGAAGGCCATGAGAGTAATGATTTTGCCATAGTTTAGTTGTATGAATGAATAATGATGATTTAGGGTTAGGTTAGGGTCTTATTTATAGAGATTAGGACTAGTTTTAGCCTTAGGATTAAACCCTAGTTCCAATCTCAGCCCTCAAAACCGAATCTGGCCCCCAAGCTCAACACAAACCCAAAATGGTGCACCAGGCAAAACTGCCCGGCTGGACCAAGTCGACAGCCAAGTCGACAGGGCTGTCGACTTGGGTCCAACCAAGTCGGCTCCCAAGTCGACAGGGCTGTCGACTTGGGTGCTCTGGCGGGAATTTTCCCGCCTAGCCCAATCTGTCCTAATTTCCAAATTCAAACTTGAATTTGAAATCTGTTTTGAACTTGAAATTTTCTGAAAACTTCATTGGGCCTTAATCGGGTCATACGGACTCCGATTTTCGAAAACTCGGACTCTATTTCGCGTATTTTTCCGAGATGAACGCAATGGCATAGCCCGTTTCCCTTGATTCAGATTTATAAATTAAATTCTGCCTCGATTAACGTTATAACAGGTTATTGAAAATACGGGTTGTTACATTCTCCCCTCCTTAAAGGATTTCGTCCCCGAAATCTTCAAGTTAGGAAGAACGTATCCTACCATCCAATCATCCATCTACTCAAAACATCATCCACGAGCAATCATTGTCCTTACAAGATTCTAAATGTTGTATGAACATATGCAAAGGTGTGTGTATATGTACTTATCTAATGCAAATATCATCAATGCAAATTATGTTAGTGAAATGAATCCATATGTATGCAATTCCTAACATAATGTATAACATCTATATGTGTGCACATAACATACATCCATATGCAACATCCATGTGATAACACAAAAATTTTCATCCATGAATAAGCATAAACACTCATGCATATGCAATATGAGGAGTGTGTGAGCCGATCTAGTGCCTAACGTGTATAATGCATCCACGAGTAACCACTTGCAAACACTTGCAACCACTTGCAACCATCAAGCATAACATGTTTCAAACACATGTTTCATCCAAAGGATTTCTACCTAAGGTTCTCATGACAATATTAACACGATAAACTAGATAAACATGGATAGCAAAGAGAAAGATATGCTAACAAAGAAAAGAGATTGAGAGCGTACCCTCAAAAAGGAATGGATAAAGCCCACGCATCTTCTCCTCGGTTTCCCAAGTTGCGTCTTCTTCGGCTTCACCCCATTGAACCTTCACCAACTTGACCTCTCGATTCCTTAGCTTCTTGGTCTCCGTCCCCAAGATACGAATCGGGGCTCTCCTCAAGGTAGCCTCTTTCTCCACTTCCACATCTTTCAGAACACTTGGCTCAACAACCTCTGCTGATTCATGTAAACACTTCCGGAGATGCGAGACATGAAAAACATCGTGTACTCCGGCAAGCTTCTCGGGCAACTCCACTCTATAAGCCATCTGCCCGATCCTCTCTATAATAGGGAATGGTCCAACAAACCTCGGTGCTAACTTCCCAATGGCTCCAAATCGGACCACATTCCGCAAAGGAGAAACCTTCACGAAAACCATATCCCCAACATCAAACTCCAAATCAGTTCTTCGCTTATCAGCATAGGATTTCTGTCGGTCTTGGGCCGCTTTCATCCGTCTCCGAATCAACTCGACCTTCTCGGATGTATCTCTGATCATATCAGGCCCAAGTATAAGCTCATCTGTAGTCTCCCACCAACATGTAGGCGACTTGCACGGCCTCCCATATAAAGCTTCAAATGGTGCCATCCCTATGCTTGCCTGATAACTGTTATTATATGCAAACTCAACAAGAGGAAGATGGTCTTCCCAAGTACCACCAAATCCAGAATACAAAGCCTTAACAGATCCTCGAGTACCCTATTCACCCTTTCGGTTTGACCGTCCGTCTGTGGGTGATAAGTCGTACTTAGATTCAACTTCGTGCCCATAGCTTCTTGCAAGCTATTCCAGAATTGACTTGTAAAGATTGGGTCACGGTCACTGACTATACTAGAAGGGACTCCATGTAGTCTCACAATCTCACGAAGATATACAGACGCTAGCCAAGATGCGGTCCTCTTGCTCTTCACCGGAATGAAATGAGCACTCTTCGTAAGTCTATCCACAATAACCCAAATGCTCGTATTCCCTTTCCTTGACCTTGGTAGCCCATCGATAAAATCCATGGAAATACTCTCCCATTTCCATAGTGGAACGTCTAGAGGATGCAACAGCCCACCGGGCTTCTTCCACTCGGCCTTAACTTGCTGGCAAATGATACATCTAGAGACAAACTCTACCACATCCTTCTTCATCCCAGGCCAAAAGAAAATGCGCTTCATATCTTTATACATCTTGTCTCCGCCCGGATGTATAGTCAACTTAGAGCGATGCGCTTCCTCAAGAACTTTTCTTACTAAATCTTCTACCATTGGAACACATAACCTTCCGTCTCTCCTCAGCCAACCCTTGTCATCAATAGAATATCGAGCGAGATGACTAGACGCCTCTCCTCGAATCAGCTTATCCATAATCTCAACTATCTGAGGGTCTTCTCTCTGCGAAGCCCCAACTTGATCAAGAAGGGTAGGTCTGAGTTCCAGAGATGCTAAAGAACCGGTCATCGACTCAATCGCCAAAGAGAAATCAAAGGTTGCCACATACTCTAAATTCTTCATCTCAACGAATAGAGGACTCAAAGTCAACCTTCTTCTACTCAATGCATCTGCTACCACATTCCCCTTGCCAGGGGTATAAGCTATCTCAAAATCGTAGGACGCCAAGAATTCCATCCACCTTTGTTGCCTCAGATTCAGATCCTTCTGAGAAAAGAGATACTTCAATGACTTGTGATCGGTATAAAGCTCAAATCTTTCTCCCAGAAGATAATGGCGCCAAGCCTTGAGTGCATATACTATTGCTGCCAACTCTAAGTCATGAGTGGGATAATTCTTCTCATGCACTTTGAGTTGTCTACCGCCAAAGCATATCACTCTTCCTTCTTGCATCAGAACAGCTCCTAACCCCGTGCCACATGCATCGGTGTATACTGTAAATAACTTCCCTCCATCGGGCAAAGCTAGAACAGGTGTTGATGTGAGAGCTCTCTTGAGCTTCTGAAAAGCAAGCTCGCATTCTATGCTCCAAGCAAAAACTAAATTCTTCTTCGTCAATTTAGTGAGAAGAGCGGAAATCTTCGCAAAGTCCTTGATGAACTTCCGGTAAAAGCCTGCAAGACCTAGAAAACTTCTCACTTCGGTTGCATTCCTTGGAGTCTTCCAATCCTGAACTGCAACTACCTTAGCGGGATCCACCGCTAAGCCTTGCTTAGATATTATATGCCAAAGGAATCTAACTTCCCTTCTCCAAAAGTGACACTTGGAGAACTTGGCCTTCAACTGATGCGCTCTAAGCGTATCCATCACCTCCACGAGATGCCTTGCGTGCTCTTCCTCATCCTTAGAGAAGATCAGAATATCATCTACGAAGACCACGACAAACTTGTTCAAGAACTCCCTGAACACCCTACTCATCAAGTCCACGAAATATGCGGGTGCATTAGTCAAGCCGAACGGCATGAAAAGCCATTCGAAGAATCCATCTGGAGTTCTGAACGCAGTCTTGTCTATACTATCTTCAGCTACCCTGAGCTGATGGAATCCAGTAGCAAGATCAAGCTGAGAGAAAACAGAAGCACCGACAAGCTGGTCAAAGAGATCATCAATCCTCAGTAACGGGTGTCTGCTCTTCTTAGTCAGCTTATTCAACTCTCGATAGTCAACACAAAGTCGGAGAGAACCATCTGCCTTGGTAGCAAATACCACAGGCGCTCCCCATTCAGATATACTTCGTCTAATGAAGTTCTTCTCAAGCAACTCCTTCACTTGCTTACTTAGCTCCTGCCTTTCACGCGGAGCCATGTGCCAAACGGGCAAAGAAACCGGCTTTGCATTATCCACCAGATAAATGCGGAAATCAATCTCTCGCTTAGGGGGGCAACCCCCTAACTTCATCGAAAACATCCGGATACTCTCGAACCACTCTCACAGACTGAAGAGTTTCCATTGAAGAGTCGAGTGATTCAAGATAGCACAACATGACGGGACCTCTCGGATTACAAGAAATTTCTAGGGTGTTTCCGAGGCGAGTCACGAGCCTCACAACCCTATGCTCACAATCAAGGATGGCTCCATATCTGGACAACCAATCCATGCCCAATATCAATCCGTATCCCCTAAAGCCAAGAACATAAGCACTACACAAGAACTCTACACTCAGTATAGAGATCCTCAAAACCCCACATATCATAGACAAATGGGCGGAACCCCCAATAGGATTTGAGACACAGACGGGATCCTCTACCAAGCTAGTACTAAGGTGCAAACTATCAACAAGATCGGATGAGATAAAGCTATGCGATGCACCAGAATCAAACAAGGTACGAACTGGAAAATCAGAAATATATACAAGGCTCTCAACAGAAATACTACCTCGGTCGGGAACTGGAGCGGTATTGAGAGCATGAACTTGCCCTCCTGAAGGTCCAGCACGCTGAGTCTGACCCTGGCCTTGCCATTGCTTCTTCGGGAAATCCTTACTGAAATGCCCAGTCTCACCGCAGAAAAAGCATTCACCATTCTTCCTTTTCCTCTTCTTACAATCCTTGTTTAGATGAGTCGAGCTTCCACAAGTAAAGCACTTCTTTTCCTTCTTATCTTTAGACTTCTCCTCCTTCTTGTCACTCCTATCCTCTTCATTGAGTAGGGCCATATTCACCAAACTCTCGAAAGTTGCCCCCAAGGGTATATGAGATATGGCCAAACCATGTAATGGCTCGTTTAATCCTAGAGCAAAGTATAGGGCCTTCTTCTGAGCTGTGTTAACCAAGTCTAAACCGACCCGAGCCAGTTGATTAAACTTATCTATGTATTCCCTAACAGTCATGTCCCCTTGCTTCAGTGATAGGAACCTTAGTACAAACTTTCCCCGAAAGTCATCCCAAGTCTCAATTGGCCTAGTAGCGGTGGTGACCACCCACCAACGTGCAGCTTCTTCCTTTAGCAACCACACTGCTAATAAAACCTTCCTACGGTCATCTATATCAAAGAAGGCAAAAAGATCTTCGGTTTCTTTCAACCAATTCCTTGCCTCTACATAAGTCTCGGTTCCAATGAAATTCTTGCAACCCATCGCCTTAAAGTCTTTGCAAATCTCTGCGAAGTCAGCTTGAGGATGCTGAGGGGGAGGAGGAAGAGGAACCTCAGCGACAGGAGGAGGAGGAACATTAACTACCGGAGGAGGAGGAGGAACATCTGCGGGGCCGGCTTCGGTCGCCCTAGCCTCCAAAAGTCTCCTATACCAAACAGGTACGTGTACTCCCTCCGGAATGGCAAAGTTATTGGCCATACTGAAAACGAAGAAAAAGATAGATTCAGAATGGAGAAAAACGAAGGAATTTTGCTTATGGTTTTTTTTTTTTTTTTGGGAATAGCCTTTAAAATAAACTAGACTTTTCTTTGGAAAATACTTTATACTTGGTTTTGAAAATAGTTTTCCAAAAGTTTTCTAAAAACCTTTTTGTTCCTTCTCGTAAACCATATGCTCTGATACCAAATGTAACACCCCACCTCCGCCAGGGTGACTCTTGCAAGCACTCTGACTTTAGAGGGGCGTTTGAATCAGGTAAACATGCATAATGATATATCAAGGCAGAACAAGAACATATGTATATATGTAAACAGAGTAAATAAGATAAGTAAAACAGCGGGAGATTTCAAACTATTTCAAAACAAGTTTGGTACAACATAATGTCAACTTTCCAAATACACAAGTCTAGATAAAAACAACATCACTGAAAAACTGAAAATACATAAGTACTATCCCCAAAATAAGTGATAACCATAGCTAGCTTCATGTCAAGACCGTACATGAGCTAAAATCCCACAAGCAAGCGATCAGAAATCCAAGCTAAGCTCCAATATTCCCTCCCTGAGAACCTGGGGGGGGAACGGAAGAAAAGAGGCGAAAGAAAACAGGTCAGTCAAAAAGACTGAGTAAGCCCTACTACAATCAATGTAAACTGGTAAAGTTAACTGGCATGAGCAGCAGGGATGAACATAAGGATAACAACATACTAGCATGATGATTAACTAACAAGGTAGATAAAGGTGTCATCGCATAATCAGGTTTAAGGTTTTGCACCACAGGTGTACTAGCAAACTAACATGACTTGAATATACAAGTATTGATCCCTTGGCCCAAGCTTTGGCCCAATAACATGAAATGACCCTAATACGCGGTCCAACTAAACGGTCTAGTCGATCGGCTCCCTATAAGCCTAACTCGTCACGTGTTGGTGTCCATACGGCCCACATATATTTATAGTCAGACTGTGCAGGGTCTCCCGTCGGGTGTATCAAGCCCTAGGGTGTCAACCCCTGGACACCATAAACATGCGTGCACAGTCTCGATCTACTGGTACCCGTGCATGTTTTCCCCGGCTTCGGACTGTGTGCACGACCATAGTCTGCCCGGAATTACACCGGCGTACCCTTCTGCCGTCGCTTTTGGTCGCTTACCTCAAGTCCAGTAATCGTGCTCCCTCCCTAGCCTAGACCCTAGGGTCTTAATGATACAAACTTGGGATTACTGCTGGAGTGGACCCCCATTGCTAGGATTTTTCTAGTGGGTTAAGTACGGTTTAACCCTCTTGCTAATCATGGATTAACTTGGTTAAGTGTAACGATGAGTTCACGACTTAACCCTGATTAATCTACCAAGCCCAAATTGATTAAGTATTAAGTGGACCATGACTTAACCCTAATCACGAGGCATTAATTGATTTAATGCGCCTTAACCTCTCACATTAGACCTTGTTGTGGTTACTAGTTAAGCCGGGCGGGTCCGGGTAGCATTACACCACAACTTGGTCTAACCTCGGGTTCAAGGTACAACATGACCAACTTCTCACATTGGGTCCTATTGTTTGTAGCAACTAGTTAGGCCGGTCGGTTCTGGGTAGGTTTACGCTACAAACTCAACCCAACCTCGAGTTGGTCACACTTATCTTTTCTAAGTGTCATGTCCATCATGTTTCCAAAACATATCACAAATTTTCAAGAAATTGGGTAGACCTAACTTAATAGGTAAATTCCCAATGGGTAGACCTAACTTAATAGGTAAATTCCCAATCTTATGTTTTTATGTCTTTTAAGTTTACCCAACCCCAAACGCAATCCCATCGCTTACATATCGCAATAGTGCATAAAGGATAGAAAGAGGGAACTTGGCATAATCATGACATAAAGGTGTTGAAGCCACAAGTTTAACATGGTGGCATATGAAATGTACATATGTTCATATACTTGCATATTACATTTTTAGGCCTCAAAAGCATGCATAAAACAAAACTTAGCATATTGGTGATACATGGTGATAAATGACATGTAGAAATGGCCATAAGTTCGCATTTAGCCTCACATGCAAGTTATCATAAGGGAGATGATAACTCACATGTTGCCAAAATGCAACCTTTAGCATAAAGCTTGAAGCTTTATGTTCACATACTCAAGATAAGCTTGCATAACATGATAACATGAACAAAATGATCATCCCAAACTTGCATAACATAACTTGCATATCATATGGCAAACTTGCATATCATAACATAGCAAACTTGCATAACATAACATGGCAAACTTGCATATCATAACATGATAAACTTGCATATCATAACATGGCAAACTTGCATAACATAACATGATTAACTTGCATATCATGGCAAACTTGCATATCATACATTTAACTTTAGAGTTTAAGTATGAAAGTAGAATAGGGCTTACTATGCTTATGAAGTCACAAAAATATGACAAAGCCCTTATGCAACTAATTAAACCCAAAATGCAAGCTTCAATAGAAAAACCCTTAAGCCAAAATGATCAAAACCCTTGCTTTATGATGCAAATATAGAAACTTGACTTGAATGCAAGCTAATGATGCTTATACAAGTTTGAAAACACTTGTATGCATGGAAAATCTCTCATAGAAATGACTTAGGAATTTTATGAAGAGAGTGGAGGCCATGAGAGTAGTGATTTTGCCATAGTTTAGTTGTATGAATGAATAATGATGATTTAGGGTTAGGTTAGGGTCTTATTTATAGAGAATAGGACTAGTTTTAGCCTTAGGATTAAACCCTAGTTCCAATCTCAGCCCTCAAAACCGAATCTGGCCCCCAAGCTCAACACAAACCCAAAATGGTGCACCAGGCAAAACTGCCCGGCTGGACCAAGTCGACAGCCAAGTCGACAGGGCTGTCGACTTGGGTCCAACCAAGTCGACTCCCAAGTCGACAGGGCTGTCGACTTGGGTGCTCTGGCGGGAATTTTCCTGCCTAGCCCAATCTGACCTAATTTCCAAATTCAAACTTGAATTTGAAATCTGTTTTGAACTTGAAATTTTCTGAAAACTTCATTGGGCCTTAATCGGGTCATACGGACTCCGATTTTCGAAAACTCGGACTCTATTTCGCGTATTTTTCCGAGACGAACGCAATGGCGTAGCCCGTTTCCCTTGATTCAGATTTATAAATTAAATTCTGCCTCGATTAACGTTATAACAGGTTATTGAAAATACGGGTTGTTACAATCTCTGATCAATTTATCCTCAATACAGCTATTCTCTTAAACAAGCCAATTACCATTTCAAACTCAAGTTTCATTCTCGATTACAAATTCCTAACTCACCAATCCAATACCATTTCAGATTCTATCTCACATTTCAAAATCTGAATTTACTTCATATATTATATTCCAATTAAATTTCCAGTTAATTGGTTTCAATTCAATGCATATTTGCTTTCACAAATCCCTTTAAATTAGTTTTAAATTCATACAATTTTCCTGGGAATTTTTAAACAGCTTAGTTCTTTCAAAAATCAAATATCCCTTTTCAGGATTCAAAACAACTTCCTTTTCCCAAAATAATTTGAAAACAAAATCTTTGGTAGTAATTCGTCACTTACAACTCGAAAATGAGCACTGATGATGTGGCCAACATCATCAGAGTTATCTCCCGGCTATCGAAGTGAGTTCAATACTATATAACTTTCAAAACCATATCTAAATACCTCCATTTTTGAAATATATTTCAAATAACCTTCCAAAGTTTTAAAACAAAATTTAAAATTTCCCAAGATCTTAAAATTTTCTTATACTTAACACAAATCCACTTACAAAACACTTCTCCCAGTTTTCATAATTTTGATTCCAATTCTAATTTAATTTAGATTTAATTAGTCTGCTTTTAAATTATACGAACTCAAATTGGTTATTTATATAACCATTTCAATTATAATCAACCAACACGGCCAATATTTTATAATAATCCCAAGATATACCCTTCTTTTATATCAAAATATATTTTGGGTAAAATTATTTCATTTACCCTTTTTCAGAACATACTGTGTCGGTTTATCATACTTGAATGTCTGGAAACCCTTATCGATACAGTGGATCAAACTGATCGACCAGAATTCATAAACAACTCAACCAATAAATCTCCACAATATAAAACATATTTTTATAAAATCTAAAAATACGTTCACTCGTATATATACACTCAAACTCAATCTAGGGTATTACTAACCCCATCGCAACTGAGTCACGCCACAGAGCCAAGATAATCACTTAATCTTCAGCTCTGATACCACTGTAACGAACTGGGGTTTTCGACTCCGAAAATCAACACAAAACTACCATGTTGACTATTCAGACATCGGAAATTCCTGATCATTTATAGAAACAAGTTAGAGGGTGAGAATAGATAAGACAGAAAATTAGAATAGAAGAAGAAGAAGATCACCACAGAACAGAATCAGAGTAACACGAATCTCACAGCGGAACGAATAAAATATATTATAACATAACTTTGAAATAAAACAATATATATATACAATAACATTATCAGAGTATGACACTTACACACAGTGGAAATAACAATAGCTATATAATCCAGAAGCCTCCTACTTCAAGCTCCTCCAAGTATATCTGTAACGACCTGAACTACTTGACTACCCGTACAAATTTGGGCACCCAAGAGTTTAGGGAAAACAAAACAAAATAAACTCTGGGTCAGTCATGGGACTGGTGTGAGTAAACTTAAATCATTTGGTTTAACTTTCCAAAATCCTTCTCAAAAGAAAAGGTAATCGTAAGACCGATCCACACATAAATACGGATGGTTTTTACCTTATGATAACCCAAAACAGTTTTTGAAAATCAATACTTCTCTGCTAATAATGTCAAATCACTAGTAATTAACAATCTAGCAGAACGCTTGCATCTCACGTCCCACATATATAGTATACAAACAATATTGCGGGTGCTTATTGGAGATTGGATTCCGACTATGACAAGGTATGGGACCACCTACCGATAGTGTATCTCTAGAGGCGAATACACTGGGTTCAACAAGAATGTCTTGCAACCCGGCCCACACATGACTGACCACTCATTTCGCTTGAGTGTATCGAATGTATATCACCAACGGTTGGGAGCTACCCACCATTTCCCGAAAAGGGACAACATCGATAATAGATAAAGAATGAAATGGATTTTCTCTAGATAGGTGATAGCGACCCAACCTAGCCATGCTGCTTGCCCGATTTCTGCCATTTCCCGGTTGATGAGGCTTGAGGTCATAACGTATCTTTTGACAGATAATACATTCATTTACTTTGAATACCACATCGCCATACCCGCCAAATCACAAATTGATTTCCTCAAAAATACCACGAGTATAAAGCTAAGAGAAACAAATTCCTCCACCACCAAACATAAGTACATTTGAAGAGATCAACTTATGCGATCTGTTAGATATACTCTGTCAGACATTCGTCCATTCATGTTTGTCCTGGGACTGGACAAACCGAAGGCACTATTCAGTAAACAGGATAGCCCTTGCATAACTCCGTCTTCAATTTATCATATTTGATCGCAACGCTAACGTCCATACAAAGTGGTTTTCAGATAATATATCTGATCTCGGTCTCTCTGTATTGACGACGATAAAATGGTCAAAAACTTCGATAGTCGGTGATTTAACTATCAAAGAAAAACAGGTGTGCAAACAACAATATTATTTCCAGGTGGAAATTCTATCAATCAGACATCATTCAACATTTATCTCTTTTTAGATTAAATTATCCTTAATTTCTCCATTTATATACATATATATATATATATATACATCCGTAACTTCCTATTTTTTTCTAAATTTAGAAAATATACTTTAGTAATCATTGGAAAACGTTTACATATTTACTTCCATTTCTTATCTTCTCTATCAGAAAACATTTCTGATTCTTATTTGGAAAAATTTCCCAAATCTCCTTTATTGGATTTAAACTGATGTTTAAATATAACATCGCTATGCGAACTCTAACCATTTTTCTCATTAACCAAATTCACTTAACTAACCTTCACAATCGAACCTTACCCATCCCTTGGTTAAAAAAGAAGTCAATCAAGTTGGGGTGAAATTACCTCTCAGACCTTAACTGAACAACATTTCTGACCTCAAAATAGACAAAATTCACCCTTTACAACTTTAGCAACTTCCTTACGTAACTCTCAGATTCTATTTACGAATCCCTTTCTTTTACCAAAATCATTTGATTATAGCGATATTGTTATAATCTCATGCCTTTGAAATATAATAACTTAAATATACCCTTTTAATTATTAATTTCAATAATTAAACCAACAACTAATTTATTAATAAAAAAAATCTCGATTTGAAAATGGAAAGTATATAGTACTTTCCCAAATTCGATATATTCGAATTTCAACTTACAATTCTCTCTCGAATAATCTCTATTCGATAACTCCTCTCGAATAACTATATTCGATTTAACTCCCTTCGAATAACTTATATCCGATTTAACTCACTTTGATTTACTTATATTCGATTACTCCTCTCGAATAAACTATATTTGATGACTCTACTTCGAATAAGTGATATACGATTAATTTTACTTTGAATAAGTGATATTCGATTAATTCTACTTTGAATAAGTGATATTCGATTAATTCTACTTCGAATAAGTGATATTCGATTAATTCTTTTTTTACTAACTCTATTCGATTAACTATAAGTCGACTAACTCGATTTGATTACTCCTATCAATTAACTAATATTCGATTTAACTCCATTCGAATAACTTATATCCGATTTAACTCACTTTGAATAAATTATATTCGATTACTCCTCTCGAATAAACTATATTTGATGACTCTACTTCGAATAAGTGATATTCGATTAATTCTTTTTTACTTTAAGCAATCGCTGTTTGTATTCGTCCTCTAAAATTCCTGTGATCACATACGATACCCAAAAATCACGAAACTAGACATGCAGCTACAGTTCGACATTGCGGACCCAACGAAACTGGTTTCGTCGAATTCCAACTCCGTTTGCTCACACAGCGTATTTTTAATCATCTAAATACTAACTGTTTTTCACATCAAAAATCCGTATAGCCACATACTGACTCTAAAAATCACGAAATTTGACATCGAACAATAGTTTGATGTTGCGGATCCAACAAAATTAGTTTCGTCGAATTCTGGCCTCATTTGCAAAAGTGGCTATTTCTAAAGCTCTAAATAACCCTTTTAAATATATAAATATATTTAAAAACAATTAAATTTAATATTTAAAAATAAATATTATCGTACATGTTCACACTAGAATACCGCACGGCTCCACTGGAATTTTACAACTCGATATTAAAATCCCGGTTGAATCGATATTCAAATTTATATTGAAATTCTGTAACACCCCACACCCGCTATAGTCACTCACTAAGGGAATGCCATAGCATCGGTGGAGTATTTTTAGTGAGTATATAATAGTAAAATTACAACAAGACAGATATAATGTAATACTTGAAAATTTTAAAACATCATCTCATAGCAGCGGAAAGTAAAACATGTTTGGTTACATCATAAAACCATAACAAGAGTCAAGTACAAAATATCCATCCTGAATAAAATAAGTACATAATCCCAATACTCATAACAAATAGCCATAACAGAAAAGATAAGATAAGCTGAGCTCTACATCTACGGTCCAAGCTCCAAGAGATAGATAAAGCAAACTGATCAAAACCCACTAGCACTAGGCCCAACCTGAGGACCTGAAGGAAAAAGATAAAAACAACGGGGGTCAGACATAAGCCTGAGTGAACCCTATCTCCTTAATAATACAATTATTAAAGTAATTAGGGTATGATATGAACTCGGTATGGTATCTTTGGGGATAATGACTACACTAAGTTGCCCACGAACACAGGACGAACTAAGATAACCGTAAAGACGCATCTACCTACCCAAGGATAATTACTAACTGCACCACACCAGTTCTACCCAACAAGAGTAATTCCTACTTAAAGGTTGATCCCACTAAGTGTACTTAGTAATTTTTCACCCGGTAGTTTCTTGTACCCCTACACAGGTGCCGTCTGCCCCTATTTTTACTAGGTGTACCCACTACCCCCAAGCGATCGGCTCCCTACCGTAGATACCCGTGCTGGTCCCACAAAAGGGGGTGTATCATTTCCCAAAGTGGCTACCATATAATATCACTGTGCACGGCTTTATATCTACCCGATGCAACAACGACTTACCAACCAGCCCGGGTCCACACACGCATATGAAACCCGTTGATCCCGCGTTGCCACCGCTAACCCGTTTTGGCCTCTTACAGTCAAGCCCAATATGCGTGTCCCGTCACCCGACAAGGGTCGAGCCTACAAAGATACGTTGGGATATTGGTTGAAATGGGCCCCCACAAGCTACTACTTAAGCTTGTCGTTTAATCTAGTGCATCCCACTTAACCCTTTAACCATGTCCCCTTACATGTTATAAATCTTGGCTAAGTCCTTTAATCATATTTCAATTGCCACTTAGGGCACTCACTAGATTCCCACATGTCACCCATGGCACTTACTTAACCCCTTAATCATGTTTAATTACATGTTCCACCTTGGTTAAGTATTCTAATCGTATTCTCACATGCCACCCATGGCACTTACTTAACCCTTTTATCATGTTTAATTACATGTTCCACCTTGGTTAAGTATTCTAATCGTATTTTTCTATTGCCACCCAAGGCAACCCACTAGTCTCATCATGCCACCCCAAGGCACCCACTTAACCCCTCATGTCCCACTACATGCTAATATGGTTAAGTGTTTCTTAATTCATTAATTAAGATCATGACCTCATAAAGACCTCCCACATTAGACCGTCTTTTATGACTGCTGGATATGCCGGTTGGTTCCGGGCAGACTTCTGTCATAAAAAGGGCCTAACCTCGTGTCTTTACTTTAATCATGTATTTAATTTATGACTAAGACCTCTCACATTGGGCCAATCATTTGTAGCCGCTGGATGGCCGGTCGGTTCCGGGCAGACTTCCGCTACAAAAGGGTCCAACCTCGTGTCTTAGTTGATTAATTAATCCTAATTAATCACCCCCATATTAATTATCCCTAATTAATATCAAATTTTCCATAACATGGGTAGACCTAACTCAATAGGTAAATTCCCATGGGGTAGACCTAACTTAATAGGTAAATTCCCACTTATGGTAATTTATTTTTATTGTATGCTTAATCATACCCAATCATATTTTTATTAACATATTTACCAACCCCATCGTTCCCCACGTAAATCGTTCTCATTTCATGACATAAATAAGGGGAAGATCATTACAAATATCATGGGTTTAGCATACAACTTTGTCATGGGTTAAGAGGATGTCAACTTGCATATATGAGCATATATTAACCCAACTACATTTAACCCAAACTTGCATATTATCAAACATGTGTCTTACATAACATGTTGCATATGAACTTACATATCATCAAACATGTGATTTGCATAACATGTAGAACTTGCATTTTAGCATATACTTAACTTGCATAAGCACTCACATACTTGCATAAGCATTCATATACTTGCATAAGCTTGCATATCATGTTAAACTTGCATTTCAACATATACATAACTTGCATAAACATTCACATACTTGCATAGGCTTGCATATTATGTTAAACTTGCATTTCAACATATACATAACTTGCATAAACATTCACATACTTGCATAGGCTTGCATATTATGTTAAACTTGCATTTCAACATATACATAACTTGCATAAACATTCACATACTTGCATAGGCTTGCATATTATGTTAAACTTGCATTTCAACATATACATAACTTGCATAAACATTCACATACTTGCATAGGCTTGCATATTATGTTAAACTTGCATTTCAACATATACATAACTTGCATAAACATTCACATACTTGCATAGGCTTGCATATTATGTTAAACTTGCATTTCAACATATACATAACTTGCATAAACATTCACATACTTGCATAGGCTTGCATATTATGTTAAACTTGCATTTCAACATATACATAACTTGCATAAACATTCACATACTTGCATAAGATGTTAAACATGCATATAAGCATATACATGACTTGCATAAGTACTCACATACTTGCATAACATGTTTGCATAATGGATCCATATTCACTTAGTGTTTTGCATCATAAACATCATGAAACAACTTGCATAAAAATATCATGATTACATATTATGAAACTTGCATGACATAAGGCATATAACTTGCAAAACACATAATATTCACTACATCAAGCTTGCATAAATATATGGATCCACAAACATAGCCATACTTTATCACATCTTATCATAATCAATTCAATAATTGATTATTAAGGGGATAGAAGCTCACCAAAACAAGATTAGCAAGTTAAATGAAGCAAATCCCAATGATTAAGTAGAAGAAGATGTAGATTAGCTTGCAAACCCTCTTAGGATTTTTAGTGGAGGCTCTCCAATTTTCTAAGTGGTGGCATAATGGCCTTAGATCTATTTTTGGTAAGGATAAAGGGGGGTATTAGGGTGTATATATAGATTAGTTAGATGTTTTAGGACCATAGGATATACCCTAGAACCAATCCTAGCCTTTAAAGCATGTCTTGGGGAAGAAGTCAAGTGTAGGAACCATTTAGGGCCCAAAAAAAACAGCCCAAAACTCATCCCGGGCCTCAAAACATGAGCAGTTTTTGATTTTTCGTGAAACTTTGACGGGCCATAACTTGGTCATACGGACTCCGATTTACGAAAACTCGGACTCTATTTCGCGTATTTTTCCGAGACGAACGCAATGGCACAGCCCGTTTCCCCTGATTCAGAATATTAAATTTAATTTTGCTCTGATTTATGTTATAACAAGTTATTTAACATACGGGGTGTTACATTCTCCCCTACTTAAAGGATTTCGTCCTCGAAATCTCTAAGTCAAGAAGAACGTATCCTACCAACCAAACAACCATCTACTCAACCATCAAACACTGGCATCCATTGTCCTTAAACAGTTTCTAATGATGTATGAGCATATGCAAAAAGTGTGTGTATATGTTCCCTATCTAATGTATGAACATATGCAAACCATGATAGTGCCATGCATCCATTATGTATGCGAGCGAACCCTATCGACACATACAATATCTACATGAGTGCACAATCATTCACCAAAATGCATCATCCATGTGATAACACAACCATTATACATCCATAAATATATCTTCCTACACACAATTTTATGCAATATGCAATATGAAGTGACTGAGCCGATCTAGTGCCTAGAGTGTGTGTATATGCATCCACGAGCAACCATTAGCAAACACTTGCATCCACTTGCATCCATCAACCATAACATGTCTCAAACACATGTTTCAACCATAGGTTTACCCTATCTAAAGGTCAAAAGTACTAACGAGAGGACATACTAAGAATAAGATAAGCACAAGATATGTGATGAAGGAGAAGCAAAAGGATATACCCTCCGAAAGAAAAAGGGTACCTCGAACGCATCTTCGCTTCCGTCTCCCAGGTAGCGTCACTCTCTTCATCTCCCCTTTGTACTTTGACTAGTTGAACCTCTCTGTTTCTCAGCTTCCAAATCTCTGACCCAAGGATGCAAGTAGGAGCTCGTCGAATCGTCGCATCACGCTCTGCTTCCACTTCTCTAAGCAAACTCGGCTCTACCACCTCTGCGGTCTCATGTAGGCACTTCGTCCCATAGAATACATCACTAAGTCTGTCGGGCAACTCCGCCAATGGAAGATGCTCCTCCCATGTACCTCCAAAATCCAAGATACATAGCCTCATAAAGGTCTTCTAAAACATGATTCACCCTCTCAGTCTGGCTATCCGTCTGAGGATGATATGCGGTACTCATACCCAACTGAGTCCCTACCGCCTCTTGCGAATTCTTCAAAAACTCTCTAGTGAAGATAGGATCTCGATCACTCATTATGCTAGAGGGTACCCCATGTAATCGAACTATCTCTCGAAGATATACTGAAGCTAGCCATGGAGCAGTCCTCTTGCTCTTCATAGGTATGAAATGGGTGCTCTCAGTAAGTCTATCTACCCCCACCCAAATTCCTGTATTACCCTTCCTCGACCTGGGTAACCCGTCAATAAAATCCATCGAGATGCTATCCCACTTCCATTGCGGAACCTCCAATGGGTGAAGCAACCCACCTGGTTTCCTTTGCTCCGCCTTCACTTGCTGGCACACCTAACATAGAGCGACATACTCGGCCACATCTTTCTTCATACCAGCCCAGAAGAAAACCCTCTTCATGTCTTGGTACATCTTATCCCCACCGGGATGAATGGTCATCCTAGAACGGTGTGCGTCATCAAGAATAGCTTTCCTCAAACCCTCGTCTTGCGGTACACCAAGTCTACCGTCTCTACGCAAACACCCCTATCGTCTAGGGTGTTCCTACTCAAATGGCTGGACGACTCCCCCCTTATGAGCTTCTCTATCAACTCAACCAACTGTGGGTCGTCCCTCTGTGCTCTTCCAATCCACCCCAAAAGAGTAGGTCTAACCAAGGAGGCTAGCAAACCGGGTACAAAGTCAATGGAAGGTCTAAAGTCAAACTTAGAAATAAACTCTAAGCTCCGTCGTTCAACGAACAATGAACTCAAGGACAACCTTTTTCTTCTTAAGGCGTCTGCTACCATGTTACCCTTACTCATAGGATGCTAAGGATCCCATCCACTTTTGTTGTCCTAAGACTATGCACTCGAAGAGTCTCCAACACTTCCCTAAGATGTAGGGCATGCTCTTCTCCACCAGGATATCATCCAAAATCATCATAACCGTCTCCCACGCAGACCACCCTAGTCGAATTCGGCATCCCCCAAATGCAAGCCCCAAAGGCCTAAACCAATATCAGACAAACACCCAAGGGATACCTCCTTCGGATTCAGACGACCTACGTGAGATGATACAAATAAAAATGGCTAATTAATTACGCCCTTGACCAATTCTGGATGTTCTCGCCAGTCTCGTTCCAAAACCGTCATTTATTCTATACTGGCTCTGCTCAGCCTATTGAGCACATACGAAACTTATTTCGTTCCTAGAAAAGACCAAAATGTCATCCATAAAGACCATCACAACTTATTTAGGTACTCCTTGTACACCCTTCTCATCAAATTAACCAAACATGCGGGGCGTATGTCAAACCAAATGGCATCACCAGCCACTCATAAAAGAAATCATCCGGAGTCCTAAAGGCAGTCTTTTCTATGCTATCCTCAGCCACTCTCGACTGATGAAATCCCGTGGCTAAGTCTTACTACAAAAATACTGAGGCGCCGGCCAACCGATCAAAGAGATCATCAATCCTTGGCAATGGGTGTCTATTCTTCTTTGTGAGTTTCTTTAGTTCTCTTTAGCCTACACAAAGTCTGAGGGACCCATCCGCCTTCATAACAAAACTACTGGAGCGCCCCACTCCGATATACTTCGTCTTATGGACCCCTTTTTAAGCAAATCGCCTACTTACTTATGGAGTTCCCTCCTCCCACTAGGAGCCATGTGGCACACTGGCCAAGATACTGGTTTAGCATTATCCACCAGATATATTCGGAAGTCAATCTCCCGCTTCGGAGGTAAGCCCTTCACCTCCTCAAACACATCCGGGTATTCCTGGACCACTCTAACAGATCGCAGACTCTAGACCAACGTGTCAAGCGATTCTAGATACCTTAGCATAACAGATTCTATGGGATTACAAGAGATCTCAAGAGTGTCACCCAAGCGGCCCATAAGCCTAACAACTCTCCCCCCCCTCCCCCCAAAATCAAGAACGGCACCCCTACTGGATAACCAGTCCATGCCCACTAACCCATAGCCCGTGAAGCCCAACAAGCATCACATCTAAACCCAACGCTAAGTATAGGAACTTTCAAACCCAAACACATCATGGAGCCCAATTGGGTTTGAAACAACTAAGGGATCATCTACCAACTGGTGTCTCAGTGCAGTGACTCTACTAGTAATGATGAGATAAACGAACTCAATGTGTCAAAATCATACAAAGTACGGACAGGATGATTGATCAGAAAAACTAGACTTTCAATAGAAGTAGTTCTACCTCTTTCCCGAATCGCGAGAGCCTGTACTTGCCCCCTAGCCTGACCTGGTGCCACATGAGCTTGCACCAGTCCTCCTGAGGTAGACCCCGTCCCTTGCTCCTTCTTTGGACAGTTTTTCATCAGATGCCCTGCTTCGCCACTGTGGAAGCAGCCAGTCTTAGTCTTCTTGCGACAATCTTTGTTTAGGTGGCCTAGTGTCCCACAATTGAAGCACCTCTTCTTTCCCTTGCCACCGTTGCCCTTCCCACCTTTGTTTTGCTGCTGCTGTTGAGGTCTCTTCTGATCTCCTTTCTTCTCGGGTGCTTTACTAGCATTGGGACCCTTCTCTTCCTTATGCATATTTTCTTCTGCTTTTGAGAGAAACCTTGCCTCAAACCTATGCCTGAAATCCACCCAAGAGTCAATCGGGCGTTCTCCATTAGTGACCTCCCACCAGAACGAGGCCTCTCCTTCCATTAACCAAGCGGCCAACCCGACTTTCTTTCCCTCTTCTACTTCCAAGATTTCCATCAATTCTTCCGTCTCATTAAGCCAATCCCTAGCTCCCACAAAAGGTTTTCCTCCCATAGCCTTAAACTTCCTACAAGTCATAGCAAAAGTATCCGCGCGAGGAGAAACGAGTGCAACGGGTGGAGGAGGAACATTTGCTGGACCTGCAGCGGCGGCCCTAGCCTCTAACAACCTCCTATACCATACTGGTACCGCTACACTATCCGGAAGATAAAGATCTTCAGCCATGCTGAGACGAAAAAGGGAAAGATTCAAAACGGAGAATTTGAGAGATAAAGGTATGGCTATCGGGGATTATGCTTTTCTTCCAAAAACTTTTCTTTTAAAAGACATGTTTTTGAAAATATTTCTTCCAAAAATGTTTTTAGAAAAATAGTTTTCTAAAACTTTTATCTGTTCTGGTAACCTTTGCTCTGATACCACGTGTAATACCCCACACCCGCTATAGTCACTCACTAAGGGAATGCCATAGCATCGGTGGAGTATTTTTTAGTGAGTATAGAATAGTAAAATTACAACAAGACAGATATAATGTAATACTTGAAAATTTTAAAACATCATCTCATAGCAGCGGAAAGTAAAACATGTTTGGTTACATCATAAAACCATAACAAGAGTCAAGTACAAAATATCCATCCTGAATAAAATAAGTACATAATCCCACTACTCATAACAAATAGCCATAACAGAAAAGATAAGATAAGCTGAGCTCTACATCTACGGTCCAAGCTCCAAGAGATAGATAAAGCAAACTGATCAAAACCCACTAGCACTAGGCCCAACCTGAGGACCTGAAGGAAAAAGATAAAAACAACGGGGGTCAGACATAAGCCTGAGTGAACCCTATCTCCTTAATAATACAATTATTAAAGTAATTAGGGTATGATATGAACTCGGTATGGTATCTTTGGGGATAATGACTACACTAAGTTGCCCACGAACACAGGACGAACTAAGATAACCGTAAAGACGCATCTACCCACCCAAGGATAATTACTAACTGCACCACACCAGTTCTACCCACCAAGAGTAATTCCTACTTAAAGGTTGATCCCACTAAGTGTACTTAGTAATTTTTCACCCGGTAGTTTCTTGTACCCCTACACAGGTGCCGTCTGCCCCTATTTTTACTAGGTGTACCCACTACCCCCAAGCGATCGGCTCCCTACCGTAGATACCCGTGCTGGTCCCACAAAAGGGGTTGTATCATTTCCCAAAGTGGCTACCATATAATATCACTGTGCACGGCTTTATATCTACCCGATGCAACAACGACTTACCAACCAGCCCGGGTCCACACACGCATATGAAACCCGTTGATCCCGCGTTGCCACCGCTAACCCGTTTTGGCCTCTTACAGTCAAGCCCAATATGCGTGTCCCGTCACCCGACAAGGGTCGAGCCTACAAAGATACGTTGGGATATTGGTTGAAATGGGCCCCCACAAGCTACTACTTAAGCTTGTCGTTTAATCTAGTGCATCCCACTTAACCCTTTAACCATGTCCCCTTACATGTTATAAATCTTGGCTAAGTCCTTTAATCATATTTCAATTGCCACTTAGGGCACTCACTAGATTCCCACATGCCACCCATGGCACTTACTTAACCCCTTAATCATGTTTAATTACATGTTCCACCTTGGTTAAGTATTCTAATCGTATTCTCACATGCCACCCATGGCACTTACTTAACCCTTTTATCATGTTTAATTACATGTTCCACCTTGGTTAAGTATTCTAATCGTATTTTTCTATTGCCACCCAAGGCAACCCACTAGTCTCATCATGCCACCCCAAGGCACCCACTTAACCCCTCATGTCCCACTACATGCTAATATGGTTAAGTGTTTCTTAATTCATTAATTAAGATCATGACCTCATAAAGACCTCCCACATTAGACCGTCTTTTATGACTGCTGGATATGCCGGTTGGTTCCGGGCAGACTTCTGTCATAAAAAGGGCCTAACCTCGTGTCTTTACTTTAATCATGTATTTAATTTATGACTAAGACCTCTCACATTGGGCCAATCATTTGTAGCCGCTGGATGGCCGGTCGGTTCCGGGCAGACTTCCGCTACAAAAGGGTCCAACCTCGTGTCTTAGTTGATTAATTAATCCTAATTAATCACCCCCATATTAATTATCCCTAATTAATATCAAATTTTCCATAACATGGGTAGACCTAACTCAATAGGTAAATTCCCATGGGGTAGACCTTACTTAATAGGTAAATTCCCACTTATGGTAATTTATTTTTATTGTATGCTTAATCATACCCAATCATATTTTTATTAACATATTTACCAACCCCATCGTTCCCCACGTAAATCGTTCTCATTTCATGACATAAATAAGGGGAAGATCATTACAAATATCATGGGTTTAGCATACAACTTTGTCATGGGTTAAGAGGATGTCAACTTGCATATATGAGCATATATTAACCCAACTACATTTAACCCAAACTTGCATATTATCAAACATGTGTCTTACATAACATGTTGCATATGAACTTACATATCATCAAACATGTGATTTGCATAACATGTAGAACTTGCATTTTAGCATATACTTAACTTGCATAAGCACTCACATACTTGCATAAGCATTCATATACTTGCATAAGCTTGCATATCATGTTAAACTTGCATTTCAACATATACATAACTTGCATAAACATTCACATACTTGCATAGGCTTGCATATTATGTTAAACTTGCATTTCAACATATACATAACTTGCATAAACATTCACATACTTGCATAGGCTTGCATATTATGTTAAACTTGCATTTCAACATATACATAACTTGCATAAACATTCACATACTTGCATAGGCTTGCATATTATGTTAAACTTGCATTTCAACATATACATAACTTGCATAAACATTCACATACTTGCATAGGCTTGCATATTATGTTAAACTTGCATTTCAACATATACATAACTTGCATAAACATTCACATACTTGCATAGGCTTGCATATTATGTTAAACTTGCATTTCAACATATACATAACTTGCATAAACATTCACATACTTGCATAGGCTTGCATATTATGTTAAACTTGCATTTCAACATATACATAACTTGCATAAACATTCATATACTTGCATAAGATGTTAAACATGCATATAAGCATATACATGACTTGCATAAGTACTCACATACTTGCATAACATGTTTGCATAATGGATCCATATTCACTTAGTGTTTTGCATCATAAACATCATGAAACAACTTGCATAAAAATATCATGATTACATATTATGAAACTTGCATGACATAAGGCATATAACTTGCAAAACACATAATATTCACTACATCAAGCTTGCATAAATATATGGATCCACAAACATAGCCATACTTTATCACATCTTATCATAATCAATTCAATAATTGATTATTAAGGGGATAGAAGCTCACCAAAACAAGATTAGCAAGTTAAATGAAGCAAATCCCAATGATTAAGTAGAAGAAGATGTAGATTAGCTTGCAAACCCTCTTAGGATTTTTAGTGGAGGCTCTCCAATTTTCTAAGTGGTGGCATAATGGCCTTAGATCTATTTTTGGTAAGGATAAAGGGGGGTATTAGGGTGTATATATAGATTAGTTAGATGTTTTAGGACCATAGGATATACCCTAGAACCAATCCTAGCCTTTAAAGCATGTCTTGGGGAAGAAGTCAAGTGTAGGAACCATTTAGGGCCCAAAAAAAACAGCCCAAAACTCATCCCGGGCCTCAAAACATGAGCAGTTTTCGTTTTTGATTTTTCGTGAAACTTTGACGGGCCATAACTTGGTCATACGGACTCCGATTTACGAAAACTCGGACTCTATTTCGCGTATTTTTCCGAGACGAACGCAATGGCACAGCCCGTTTCCCCTGATTCAGAATATTAAATTTAATTCTGCTCTGATTTATGTTATAACAAGTTATTTAACATACGGGGTGTTACAAATTCCTTATACATATATCGTTATAAATTATAAAGGAATTCCATAGTGACTTTTCTAAAATTTGATTTGGACATAAATCAAAATCTACACAATGAAATCTCGATTTTTCTCTTCCACTAGAAAAAATATACATCACCAGCTCCGAGCGTTTCTTGTTTCACAGAAATCCGATTTAAAATGGACCCTGTATATTCGTTGAAGTTCAAATCGCCAAATAGCGAACTGCCGCGCCATTTCGAGCTCGATTATAATTATATTATAATTATACGTTCAAACTGCCATTCAAATAATATATTCGTTATTCTAATTCAATTCTAAACTGAATTAAATATTACAGATGATCCAATTCACACCATTTTGAGAATTCCACTATTTCTGATTATTTCAGAAATTAAATATATTATTATATTATTTATTTTAATTAAATATTCAATATTATTTAATTCTGGTCAACTTAAATAACCAAACCATTATTTAAATAATTAAATAAATTATTTATATACCGTAAAAATATGGGTTGTTACAATTCTATTTATTTTCTAATAAATATTCCTTTTCAATTCTATTTGTAGATGGTTTACAAATACTCCCTTTCAATTCTATTTGTAAATGTTTACAAATATTCCCTTTTCAATTATATTTGTAAATGGTTTACAAATATTTCCTTTTCTATTTGTTTTTCACAAATATTTCCTTTTCTATTTATATATAAAATCCATTGATTTTATATAAATAATTTATTTTCAAAATATACTTTAAAAATCCCCTTTTCTACATCCCAGTATTTAATACGGTATTTAAAATACCAAATACAATGATCAATATCATTCAAACACACATAATCAACAACAGATTACATATCACATCATATATTACAATATATGAAAAGAACAGTATTATAAATATTGAGGAATCCAGTTGGATTCCTCCAACCTGTTTCCCTGCATCACAGATGTTAAACAATATAATTAACATCAACTTCATTTCAATATGAAATATTCTGATAAGCAGAATCAATAGTTGATTAATGACATATATATATATATATATATATATATATTGTTATCTATAATTTCAACCAATCACTTAGCAGTTCAACCAAATAATCAACACACAGAAATCAACCAACATTTATCAGTTCTAAAAATACGTTATAAAAATATAAATGTTCAGAGTTGGTGAGTTTTACTCACATTGGACGATCATCGTTAATAACGATAACCATCGACTTATTCAGAAGGACAATTTATTTTGCTATAAATTGTAATGAGCTCCGATTCGCTCCCAGTCAGTTCCATTGTGGAGCCACCGTCCATACGATCCTAACGGATCTTGTTTTGCTGAATTCCGTTAATATATGAGAAAGATATAGCTTTTACAATTTAATACACTATTTTAAATTGAATATAACTTAACTTATTTTCAATTGGGCTTAACCCGTTCTTGGCCCGTCTTCATTCATGAATGCCCAGGCCCGCATACTATTTCCCCTTCTCCATCGAAGAAAACAAATCTCATCCTCCAGAAAAAACGCAGCCACATTCGAATCTTTGATCTCCAACTGCTCCTCCATTCCTCTGCTAAAATTTGAATGAAATGTAAGTTTTATTTGATGTATTCGTTAACTAAATTTAACAAATTTCAACATCTGTAAAATAGGATCTAGGCAAAAACTATAAATCGAAATCAATATAGGTTAGGATTTCATACCTACGAAGTGGAACCTTTAAGATTCGAGTTAATCTCGAATCCAAATCCATGAATGAAGCAATGAATCGATAGCACGACAAAGCGCCCTGCCTCCAGAGAAGTCCACACGAATGTTTGCCTCTTCGATCGAATTGAAGAAAAGCAAAGATGATGCGGTGCTAGCCGCCGCCATTGTTTTGGATTTTGTATTGAAAAGGGAATCAAGGGTTATAACCCTTTTTGGCCGATCTCATCTAATTTTTCAAGGGTTAATATTATATATATATCACTCGGTTTTAAAGAAGTGTGTAACCCCTTTTAAACCCTAACCCTTACCATCAAACATGGAACCAACTGTGATACCTTTTTAACGCTTACTAAAATATTAACAAATTGATATTTATTTATCCAAAGAATGATTTTATCTTTACAACGTTCAAAGTGTGTGACCCTATAGGTTATTATAACGTTGGCAACGATTTTAAATCGTATTTAAAATCATAAACAGTGATTGGCATCTAGCAATGCGTCGCTGCTACCCAAGTTATAACAAGATCAACGATTCGATGCAACCTTTCCGTGACCAGTGTATCAATGCAATATAATCCTTTTAACCAATATATCCAGGATTAAACTCGAGTCATGGATCGTATCACCCTCTTTACAATTTAATCCATTTTTCTTAATCGATGAGTAGACTACATAAAACAAATCAATATTTGAGCACAGCCATGCATTTCTAGTCTGACTCAATCAAGAGGCCCATGGATATCACTACGAATATATCATAGGGTTAAATTCCATCTAGATCATTCATAATATTCATTCGATTTTAGATGTATCCAATAATCACCGTTATCATTACTCTGTTACGAAATAACTTTAGATGATATCAAAATACAAATATCCTCGAATAAAATTATAATGATTTCAGGTCTGAGGACCATTACATCACTGTCATTATGAGAATAACTTATGACACTATTAATTATATTCCATGCAGTTATCTCACGGTGGGTCAGTCCAATACGCTATTCTCCAATACGTATTTATATCTTGACTTTAATATCACCTATATTAACGATTAATGAGATGTGATCATCAATCAATCAATATACTAGTCTCAACGCTTTATTGTTGTCCTGTATAAACAATAAAACTCGACTAGGGACTTTTAAGAATTATAATACTTATCACATTATATAATCTCAAGTTCAGTCTTACTCGAACTATATAATTCCGCATTATTATTCTAAGGACTTATAATATATTAATATTTATATTACGCAGTAAATATAATATAATAGAATATTATTTTATTCCAAATAAAATAATAACAACAACATTGTTATCATTCTCATCAAATGGATTGCCTCTAGGGCATTAATTCTAACAATCTCCCTTGCACTAGAGTCAATCATTTACGTATCGCATACTCATGAAACTAGTGTGACTATTAAACTTCTGCTGCGACAGAGTTTAATTCAGTAGGTCTGCAACATTACAACTTTTGTAACTTTGCAAATATGTTTATTTCTTCTGTGAACAACTTCACATGGGAATTATATTTCTTAATTATATGTTTGGATCGATAATGAGTTTAACGTTTTAGGCCTGAGCAATAGCCATATTGTTATCCCAATGCAAATCATTGGATCAACAATTAATTAAGTTCAATTTTGAACATCCTAATCCAAACATTTTCTTTCTTAGAATCAGTATTTATTTCTTATTTTAAAACTAACATTATTCACAATAACTAGTGTGTTATCATTATATAACATTGTAATTATTGTGTCACTCCCACTCAATTTCTTGTCTATACAAGATTCAATGGTATTTTGTGGTCTCCGAGACATTTCAGATTCTATTTTATTGTCGTCGGTACGTTAGAGACTGACTCTCCTTTATAAGGATACCAATTCGAGCAACAAACATTTTATTCTTTGAGGATTTATAGAATTAATATCCATTTTATTCTTTTGGATATTCCACAAAATATTTATTTGATTTGGGTCTGATCTTATTAGAAGAATGACGTTTAACAAGTGCCATACGTCCCAAATCAACACATTTAGACATACTAGGACATTTCCTAATCCATATTTTATATGGTGTCTTTAAATCGTTTTAGTGGGATTTAATACAATTGTTCTAAATTTAATTTGTTGGAAGATCTATATGACTTATCATTAATCGTACTATATCTTATAAGTTGTGATTTCTCCTTCCATACACACCATTCAGTATAGTGTCCTTGATGGAGTAAGCTATGAAACAATTTCAAACTTGTCTGGATGGTCATCAAATAGTTGGCTTAAATATTCTCTTTCGATCTGTTCGAAAAGTATTTATTTTCTATTAAAATTGGTTTCTAACTTCATTTTGAATTCTTTGAACTTTTCAAAGGATTCTGATATATATTTCATACGATACACATATCTGTATCTATTGATATCATCAGTAAATATAATAAAGTAATAAAACCTACTTCTGTCTTATATATTCATTGCTCCAAATACATCATTATGTATGAGACCCAATACTTATCACTCATTCACTGTGTCAAGTGAAGGATGATTCTGTTATTTTGCCTAACAAACAAGATTTGCATATGATTCAAAATCAAATGGTCTCAAAATTCCATCAATATGGAGTTTTGATATACTCTCTTGTTTATACGGGCTAACTGTTAATGCTAAAGGTATGCTGGATTTAAATAATTAAATTTAATCCATTTGTTATTAATGTCAAGTATATTATAGTTAAGGATTTACAAATATCATCTACTATTTGTGAAATTCCATACGATATTTCATTTAAATAAAATGAATAACAATTACTCTTTTATTACAAATGAAATTCAAACTTGTCTGAACAAGATATATTATAACATTTATTTTAAGTGGAATTTCATAATAACAATTATTTTATTTGTTTAATTAAGCCAGTATATTCAACAAGAATCAACTTCCTATGGATAATCCAGCAATATTTGCTTCATTTCCAATCGTAAGTCCACTTGTCCCTTTTATTATTTAATATCTACATTAGATAATAAAATAATAACTGATTCTGTAATGTTTATTTAATACAAAATTTTGACAATCAAAATTTATATAAATATGTAATTGAAACTAAAATACGCTCCCACTCAAATTAACTTCCCTCTGTTTATATATGTAAATCATTATATACATATAATGGTGTTCCAAGATCCATATCTAGTCATGCCTTGACCCAGCTTTGGCTAAACTCAAAACACAACCTTTTAGGTAGACATCTTATGTCAATTATATTTTCTATATAACTCTTGGATTGCATGTTGAACATTTTGTTCAGTATTATTCATTCGCTCAAAATGTAGAATAATTCATGCTTTTGTCTCTAAGGCCATAATCGTATTATGCAGCCTAGTTAAGTCAGACCCAATAATATGTTAGAGCACCACATTTTACTCCATCACATATAACCAAAATAAAAGGTGCACAAAGCTTTGGCGTTAGTTACATCCAGTGATTTTGGACAGTGATGAGTATATTATTGGAAGACGTCACCACGACTTAATATAACAAAGAAATTGCTTTAGAGGAAATTTTTAATTCGTAGTGGCGAACAATATTAGAGTTATTTACATATATCAAAATATACATATTTTATATTCATAATATCAGTCGGATTTAAATAATATATGAAACACATATGTCCTTTTAAATCCAACTATATATGGAAATTATGCCTATATATCATTTTGAACATTTCAAAATATTGGTTATTATAACTTTAAAACAGAGATTATATCTAAATAATATATGAATTTTAACTAACCAAATTTCTTTCATTTATAATTCAGCACAGGCTAACATTATTCATAGCTTATTGACCATTAACACCAATATCCATACATCTAATACAGTATTTATATGTGCATTAAAACATTTTGAACATTTCAACTATATTCATATATATACTAATATAGGCAAGTCACTTATCCACAATTACATTAACACCATACAACAAATTTAAGGGCATATGAAACCAACGCCGGGTAAAACCCGTACAGTAATACAGAATACCATCAACACTATAATCCCCATATTTCCAGTACAGTAACATACATATAAATATGTAACATAAAACCAGTTAAATTAGTCCAGTTCAAAACAATGCGATTAGATCACATCTATACAAACAGTTTTATATGATATGGACGTTAGTTTACAAGTATCTTATCAATGGAATGGTCAACTATAATCACATTACAACAATTTATATATATATATATATGCTAAGATAATAATACAAAAGGCAGTCAAATAGCAAAGTATTTAAATCGCACTTGCTCCTCGTTTCAGTGATAGTCCATGGTGCTGCATCATCTTTGCCATCCCATTGAGCACACTGGTTCAGTCACACTGATCCATCCGACTCTACAAAGATTTATCCACTTATGTTCAATTTTAGATCTACATTCATTTGAAATTAACAGTGCATCATTTATGCTTTATATACATATATACATCAAATATGCATATGTATATAATTACTGTCTAAATTCAACCACATATATATCATAATATATAAGTGGACAAAATTAACAAATATCTTGAACTAGCGGACATATGTATTCATCACAGTTTCAGGAGTCAATATCCTTTAATTAATAAACTGTGCAAACCCATTTTGCATCTTTATGCATAAAAGAAAACAGTCATCATATACACATAAAGTGATTGATAGTCAATCTATCAATATATGATTAACATATGTAAGATTTGATCCATCCCCATGCATATGTATATTACATACCACATATGTATATATATCATAAAAAAATATTTGTGCATGTTGTGTTAAACAAACATAAACGTATGTTTAATCTATGAAAACAAAGGATAACAACAAAAGTAATTTGCCATGAAGTAAGATCAAACAACAAACTGTTTTGAGTTTAGACAAAAGGAACCAAGTAATATTAACGCTGAGTTAACTTATTAACTAGTTTCTTTCCCTGTCTAACAGGAATATTTATATTGTTCAGTTACAATTGTAAATATATTTAAGAAGCACAGTAATGACCAATAATAAGACACCCAATATATGACATCTAAAACAAGTCAAAAGTATTCCAGTTAAATCAAGTTTGCAACTAAGAATACATAGATTTTAAGTGTCAATCACAACAGGGTTTTTTATTCTAAAATCAAAACTGTTACATAATATTAATTGTTCTAATTACAATTCTAACATTGACTTTCATATGTATATATACACATGCAGTTGGCAAATCATATTTGCCACTGCATATATATATATATACACCTATCATTTTAAAATCCAAAATCAAAATGAAACAGCCAAAGAAATTGAAACAGAGTAAAAGTTAATAACTTGCTTATGGTTTTTTTAATCATTGGGACAATCCCAATGTATAAAATTATGGTCTGTTCTAATATCTAATACCCATTTGAAATCATAATAATGAGTGTACATGTAAACCAGTTCACTATAGTGTATAAAACTGCAAATCAAATTCACATTTACCATATATCAATATATATGATGTATCTGCCATGATTCGATCTATGTATATATATATAATTAAACCAGTTCACTATAGTGTATAAAACTGTAAATCAAATTCACATTTATCATATATCAATATATATTATGTATCTACCATGATTTGATATATGTATATTTACATTAAATAATTAAGATATACATAGCTAAACAATATACATATATATCATATATACATGTATAATTAAATATGTCTATAAACATGTTTATAAACATAGGATTATGCAATAACTTGTGAAATAGAGTTGAGTAGGTTTAATGGACTATCTCTAGTAGTATTATAAAAGCTGAACTAAAATCAAATCTGAAGCAAAATCCAAAATACATATATTAAACATGCATGACATAAGCAGTTCTACATAAGTATTGTGTAATGAGTTATGATACAAACTGTTTTATATCAACATCATCAAAATAGAAATACAAACTGATCAACATCAATTTGATACAAGTGTTATACTTGTGGATATTCAACAAGATTTCTAAAATCTGCTACAATTAATATATTAATCTGTATAGTTGCAGATTAGCATTGAAACTTGTATAGAATGTAACTGCTTTAAGATGTTATAGTTTATCAACATAAACTTATTTATTCATATATTGACTCTGTTCCCAAAACAAGAACCAAATGTAATTTGGATATTTATAAAATTAACAAATTTAACCATCATGTAAATATAATTCCAAATATCTATTTGAAAGAAAAAAAAATATTTTATCCAAAATTCAAATAGAACTAGGGATAAGGTTTTGATTGCATATTTCAATAACAACTGTTTTAAAACAAATTCATAATATCTGCTATTCAAGCAATACTATGTTTTTTTTAAAACAATTTCCATAAAAAAATCAATTTTAATCAATCCAAAGTGGTTTTGACTTATTTACAGAATTCCAAATTTAACAAACATGGTAATCACGGTTTGGAATTCAGTCAAAATTAGATTTAACCATTAAAAAAAATCCACTTCAAAATTTTACATCATATATAAAATTTTGTTTATAGTTAAAACATTTTATAACTAGTATCAAATACAGTTTTAACTAGAGTGAAACAATTTCACCTTTGAAACTAATTTACCATAATATGCTAGATCCTTGTTTTAATGATTATCCATTGACTTAATAATCATCAATCAAACAAAATTTGATTATAAATTAAGCCCTGACTATTCTTATAAACATATCATAATCAAGTAAAAGTATAATCAGAATTAATATCTAATATTAATTTCTGTTTAAAGAAAAACAATATTTATTTCAGAATATTATATGTCAAAGCTGGACGGATTAGTCATAAAATTGCCAAATTCATAACATACTGTTAAGAACAAATCTCATAATCATTTTAGCCATTCACTTATCAAAATAAGTATGAGAAATTATAACACATGGATTCACACTGTAATGTTAAATCCAAACATCATTTGAATTTATACAGTGTTCGAATAAGTAATCATTATTAAAAGTTCTAACATGTGAGAATTGGCAATTCTAAATACGTATAATAGATTCAATATCATTCATATGTTCTGGATATACAACATATAACAAAAACAATTTTTGTTAACCATGAAACAATTTCAAACCTGAATCGGATGTATGTTATATTTATTCATGAAATCAATTAAACATACAATTCAAAACGTGACTCAAATTACAGTAATTTTGCACAACCTCGCTCTGATACCATTGTAAGTTTTATTTGATGTATTCGTTAACCAAATTTAACTATTTTCAACATCTATAAAATAGGATCCAGGCAAAAACTGTAAATCGAAATCAAAATAGGTTAGGATTTCATACCTACGAAATGGAACCTTTAAGATTCGGGTTAATCTCGAATCCAAATCCATGAATGAAGCAATGAATCGATAGCACGACAAAGTGCCCTGCCTCCAGAGAAGTCCACACGAACGTTTGCCTCTTTGATCGAATTGAAGAAAAGCAAAGATGATGCGGTGCTAGCCGCCGCCATTGTTTTGGATTTTGTATTGAAAAGGGAATCTAGGGTTATAACCCTTTTTGGCCGATATCATCTTATTTTTCAAGGGTTAATATTATATATATATATATATATATATATATCGGTTTTAAAGAAGTGTGTAACCCCTTTTAAACCCTAACCCATACCATCAAACATGGAACCAACTGTGATACCTTTTCAATGCTTACTAAAATATTAACAAATTGATATTTATTTATCCAAAGAATGATTTTATCTTTACAACGTTCTAAGTGTGTGACCCTATAGGTTATTATAACATTGGCAATGATTTTAAATCGTATTTAAAATCATAAACAGTGATTGGCATCTGGCAATGCGTTGCTGCTACCCAAGTTATAATAAGATCAACGATTCGATGCAACCTTTCTGTGACCAGTGTATCAATGCAATATAATCCTTTTAACCAATATATCCAGGATTAAACTCGAGTCATGGATAGATATAATGTCCCATGTGCAATCATCAAATTGGATTTTGCTAAGGCTTTTGATACAGTAGATTGGAGATTTTTAATTGATGTTCTAAATGCAAGGGGCTTCCCGAGTAGGTGGACCAACTGGATTCTTATGATTTTGGCTTCAAGCAGATCCAATATTTGTGCGAATGGGATTGTGGGTAATACCATTTATTCTAAGAGAGGTTTAAGACAGGGAGACCCTCTGTTCCCTCTCCTATTTGACCTGGTGGCTGATGTTTTCTCTCGTATTCTGAAAGTTAGTGGTGCTAATAGGCTGATTCAGAGCTTTGGGGATGAGCATGTGGTGGGCGGTATCAATTTTTTACACTATGCTGATGACACTATCATTTTTAGTAAACCTGATTATAAAGACATTGCTACCCTTAAATTTTTGTTGTATGCTTTTGAGAGTTTATCAGGTTTGAAAATCAATTTGCACAAGAGTAGTGTCTACACTTTGGGTTGCAATGAGGAGTTGTCGAAGAACTGTGCTGTAATGCTCAACTGTAAGGCGGACAACTTCCCTCTGAATTATCTGGGGATGTGCATTAGACCAAAAAAGATGTTCAAGAATGATTGGATACATCTTATTGAAAAAGTTGATTTAAGGCTGGCTAGATGGAAGGGCCGCTCTCTGTCTAGAGCGGGAAGATTGGTGTTGGTTAATTCGGTTCTCTCATCCTTGCCACTTTACTGGCTCTCATTTTTCAGATATCCAGGATGGGTCATTGACAAAATTGATGCCATGCGAAGGAATTTCTTCTAGACAGGTGAGGAGACTAAAAGATTGAGTTGTCTTGTTTCATGGCACCGGGTTTGCAAATCCAAAGATCAAGGAGGTTTAGGCGTACTTAGTTTGAAAGACATGAACGCTGCACTTCTTTGCAAATGGTTATGGATGATGTTAGGTGGAAAAAAGGCTCTATGGAAAGAATGGATTATAAATGCTTACTATGGGGGTAATTTTGATTGGAATAGAGACTATTCAAACTGCTCTATTTTTTGGCAAGGGGTTATGTGTTTTTCGCATTAGGTTAAGATAGGAACTAAGGTGGTGGTGAGGAATGGGTTGAATATCTCATTTTGGTACGACTGTTGGCTGCTGCCTATACCTTTGAAAGACGAATTGAGAGAGCTCTTTGATATTGCATGTAACAAAAACTACTCAGTGGGAGACATGTATAACTCAGCGGCCACAAACTTTAAGTGGAGACTTTCTTTTTGTAGATTCGTTTTTGGAGCTGTTTGCAACAACTATGCCAGTTATACTTGTGGCTAGAAAATGTCCAGTTAACGGATGATAAAGATGAATTTGTATGGATGGAAGATGGGGGCAAGGATGTTTTTCGGGTTAGAAGTGTTTACAAACTGATGAACTTTGCGGGATTAAGACGATTGGAGTTTGAGAGAATGTGGGGGATTAAGGAGGTGCCGCTAAAAGTTAAGATACGTATGTGGATTGTGATACACGATAGATTGAATACTGCTTGCAGCTTGAGGCGTAAGGGTTTTGTTGTCAATGGTGGCTGTGCTTTTTGTGATGAGGTGGATGAAGACTACAAGCATGTGTTCTGGAAATGTGACTATGCTTTCTATGTGTGGACGAAGTGCCTTGTTTTCCTTAACTTAGATCTAAATTGGAGGGATTTAATCAAGGACCAACATGATTTTTGGTTAAACATTTTACCAATTCTAGATAACACACACAAAAGGAGTCTTTTTATTTTATTAAACTTCGCCTACACTTGGCTATTATGGCACGAGAGAAACTCTAGGAAGTTCAAATACAAGATGACATCGGTTGATAATACTATTTATTTCATTATTAAGTATGTTCATCTATGGGCAGGTATGGAGAAGGAGAAGTTTGTGGATACTATCGCAGCACGTGTTCATGACCGCAAATGCAGACGCATTAGTGGTTAGTTTGCTATGTATGCCGTACTTTATTATCATCTATATGATGTATCTTAAGTATGATGTGTATTGTTTTGGCTTGTATTACCTACTGTGTCAGGGTATGGTTGTTTTGGTTGGCTTGTAAATGATGTAATTATCCTACACTTTCTGTACTGAACTCTATGCTATAATATATTTCTAGGCATGAATCATTAGATTCACTACCTTTTGCTGTCAAAAAAATAAGCTCGATTCATGGATCGTATCACCCTCTTTACAATTTAATCCGTTTTTCTTGATCGATGAGTAGACTACATAAAACAAATCAATATTTGAGCACAACCATGCATTTCTAGTCTGACTCAATCAAGAGGCCCATGGATATCACTACGAATATATCATAGGGTTAAATTCCATCTAGATCATTCATAATTTTCATTCGATTTGAGATGTATCCAATAATCACCGTTATCATTACTTTGTTACGAAATAACTTTAGATGATATCAAAACACAAATATCCCCGAATAAAATTATAATGATTTCAGGTCTGAGGACCATTACATCACTATCACTATGAGAATAACTTATGACACTGTTAATTATATTCCATGTAGTTATCTCACAGTGGGTCAGCCCAATACGCTATTCTCCAATACGTATTTATATCTTGACTTTAATATCACCTATATTAATGATCAATGAGATGTGATAATCAATCAATCAATATACTAGTCTCAACGCTTTATTGTTGTCCTGTATAAACAATAAAACTCGACTAGGGACTTTTAAGAATTATAATACTTATCACATTATATAATCTCAAGTTCAGTCTTACTCGAACTATATAATTCCGCATTATTATTCTAAGGACTTATAATATATTAATATTTATATTACGCAGTAAATATAATATAATAGAATATTATTTTATTCCAAATAAAATAATAACAACAACATTGTTATCATTCTCATCAAATGGATTTCCTCTAGGGCATTAACTCTAACAATCTCCCACTTGCACTAGAGTCAATCATTTACGCATCGCATACTCATAAAACTAGTGTGACTATTAAACTTCTGCTGCGACAGAGTTTAATTCAGTAGGTCTGCAACATTACAACTTTTGTAACTTTGCAGATATGTTTATTTCTTCTGTGAACAACTTCACATGGGAATTATATTTCTTAAATATATGTTTGGATCGATAATGAGTTTAAAGTTTTAGGCCTAAGCAATAGCCATATTGTTATCCCAATGCAAATCATTGGATCAACAATTAATTAAGTTCAATTTTGAACTTCTTAATCCAAACATTTTCTTTCTTAGAATCAGCATTTATTTATTATTTTAAAACAAACATTATTCACAATAATTAGTGTGTTATCATTATATAACATTGTAATTATTGTGTCACCCCCACTTAATTTCTTGTCTATACAAGATTCAATGGTATTTTGTGGTCTCTGAGACATTTCGGATTCTATTTTATTGTCGTCGGTACGTTAGAGACTGACTCTCCTTTATAAGGATACCAATTCGAGCAATAAACATTTTATTCTCTGAGGATTTATAGAATTAATATCCATTTTCTTCTTTTGGATATTCCACAAAATATTTATTTGATTTGGGTCCGATCTTATTAGAGGAATGACGTTTAACAAGTGCCATACGTCCCCAATCAGCACATTTAGACATACTAGGACATTTCCTAATCCATATCTTATATGGTGTCTTTAAATCGTTTTAGTGGGATTTAATACAATTGTTCTAAATTTTATTTGTTGGAAGATCTATATGACTTATCATTAATCGTACTATATCTTATAAGGTGCGATTTCTCCTTCCATACACACCATTCAGTATAGTGTCCTTGATGGAGTAAGCTGTGAAACAATTTCAAACTTGTCTGGATGGTCATTAAATAGTTGGCTTAAATATTCTCTTTCGATCTGTTCGAAAAGTATTTATTTTCTATTGAAATTGGTTTCTAACTTCATTTTGAATTCTTTGAACTTTTCAAAGGATTCTGATATATGTTTCGTATGATACACATATCTGTATCTATTGATATCATCAGTAAATATAATAAAGTAATAAAACCTACTTCTGTCTTATATATTCATTGCTCCAAATACATCATTATGTATGAGACCCAATACTTATCACTCATTCACTGTGTCAAGTGAAGGATGATTCTGTTATTTTGCCTAACAAACAAGATTTGCATATGATTCAAAATCAAATGGTCTCAAAATTCCATCAATATGGAGTTTTGATATACTCTCTTGTTTATACGGGCTAACTGTTAATGCTAAAGGTATGCTGGATTTAAATAATTAAATTTAATCCATTTGTTATTAATGTCAAGTATATTATAGTTAAGGATTTACAAATATCATCTACTATTTGTGAAATTCCATACGATATTTCATTTAAATAAAATGAATAACAATTACTCTTTTATTACAAATGAAATTCAAACTTGTCTGAACAAGATATATTATAACATTTATTTTAAGTGGAATTTCATAATAACAATTATTTTATTTGTTTAATTAAGCCAGTATATTCAACAAGAATCAACTTCCTATGGATAATCCAGCAATATTTGCTTCATTTCCAATCGTAAGTCCACTTGTCCCTTTTATCAGATTTCTACTTATTCTTCAATTTCTGTAAATCAACATACATTTATGTTATTTATATCTAGTATCTAATACTAGAGATGTATAAGTAGATTTTATAGTATTTATATCTTGATCGGTTGAAGTCATACTTTAACTCATTTTAGATCCTCCCTTTAGTTCTAAAACAATTTCGTTTAATTTGTTTGAGGACAATCCTCAAATTTCAATGTTAGTCAAAAAATTTGATTTAATTCAATTTATATCCTTCTTAAGGATTAATTTAAATTATCGAGTTATTTATTATTTAATATCTACATTAGATAATAAAATAATAATTGATTCTGTAATATTTATTTAATACAAAATTTTGACAATCAAAATTTATATAAATATGTAATTGAAACTAAAATACGCTCCCACTCAAATTAACATCCCTCTGTTTATATATGTAAATCATTATATACATATAATGGTGTTCCAAGATCCATATCAAGTCATGCCTTGACCCAGCTTTGGCTAAACTCAAAACACAACCTTTTAGGTAGACATCTTATGTCAATTATATTTTCTATATAACTCTTGGATCGCATGTTGAACATTTTGTTTAGTATTATTCATTTGCTCAAAATGTAGAATAATTCATGCTTTTGTCTCTAAGGCCATAATCGTATTATGCAGCCTAGTTAAGTCAGACCTAATAATAGGGTGGAGCAACACATTTTACTCCATCGCATATAACCAAAATAAAAGGTGCACAACGCTTTGGCGTTAGATACATCCAGTGATTTTGGACAGTGATGAGTATATTATTGGAAGACGTCACCACGACTTAATATAACAAAAAAATTGCTTTAGAGGAAATTTATAATTCATAGTGGCAAACAAAATTAGAGTTATTTACATATATCAAAATTTACGTATTTTATATTCATAATATCAGTCGAATTTAAATAATATATGAAACACATATGTCCTTTTAGATCCAACTATATATGGAAATTATGCCTATATATCATTTTGAACATTTCAAAATATTGGTTATTATAACTTTAAAACAGAGATTATATCCAAATCATATATGAATTTTAACTAACCAATTTTCTTTCATTTATAATTCAGCACAGGCTAACATTATTCATAGCTTATTGACCATTAACACCAATATGCATACATCTAATACAGTATTTATATGTGCATCAAAACATTTTGAACATTTCAACTATATTCATATATATACTAATATAGGCAAGTCACTTATCCACAATTACATTAACACCATACAACAAATTTAAGGGCATATGAAACCAACGCCAGGTAAAACCCATACAGTAATACAAAATACCATCAACACTATAATCCCCATATTTCTAGTACAGTAACATGCATATAAATATGTAACATAAAACCAGTTAAATTAGTCCAGTTCAAAACAATGCGATCAGATCACATCTATACAAACAATTTTATATGATATGGACGTTAGTTTACAAGTATCTTATCAATGGAATGGTCAGCTATAATCACATTACAACAATTTATATATATATATATATGTGTGTGTGTGTGCTGAGAAAATAATACAAAAGGCAGTCAAACAGCAAAGTATTTAAATCGCACTTGCTCCTCGTTTCAGCGATAGTCCAGGGTGCTGCATCATCTTTGCCATCCCATTGAGCACACTGGTTCAGTCACACTGATCCATCCGACTCTGCAAAGACTTATCCACTTATGTTCAATTTTAGATCTACATTCATTTGAAATTAACAGTCCATCATTTATGCTTTATATACATATATACATCAAATATGCGTATGTATATAATTACTGTCTAAATTCAACCACATATATATCATAATATATAAGTGGACAAAATTAACAAATATCTTGAACTAGCAGACATATGTATTCATCACAGTTTCAGGAGTCAATATTCTTTAATTAATAAACTGTGCAAACCCATTTTGCATCTTTATGCATAAAAGAAAACAGTCATCATATACACATAAACAGATTGATAGTCAATCTATCAATATATGATTAACATATGTAAGATTTGGTCCATCACCATGCGTATGTATATTACATACCACATATGTATATATATCATAAAAAAAATAGCTGTGCATATTGTGTTAAACAAACATAAACGTATGTTTAATCTATGAAAACAAAGGATAACAGCAAAAGTAATTTTCCATGAAGTAAGTTCAAACTACAAACTGTTTTGAGTTTAGACAAAAGGAACCTAATAATATTAACACTGAGTTAACTTATTAACTAGTTTCTTTCCCTATCTAACAGGAATATTTATATTGTTCAGTTACAATTGTAAATATATTTAAGAAGCACAGTAATGACCAATAATAAGACACCCAATATATGACATCTAAAACAAGTCACAAGTATTCCAGTTAAATCAGGTTTGCAACTAAGAATACATAGATTTTAAGTGTCAACCACAACATGGGGTTTTATTCTAAAATCAAAACTGTTACATAATATTAACTATTCTGATTACAATTCTAACATTGACTTTCATATGTATATATACACATGCAGTTGGCAAATCATATTTGCTACTGCATATATATATATATATATATATATAATATACCTATCATTTTAAAATCCAAAATCAGAATGAAACTGCCAAAGAAATTGAAACAGTGTAAAAGTTAATAACTTGCGTATGGTTTTTTTATCATTGGGACAATCCCAATGTATAAAACTATGGTTTGTTCTAATATCTAATACCCATTTGAAATCATAATAATGAGTGTACATGTAAATCGGTTCACTATAGTGTATAAAACTGCAAATCAAATTCACATTTACCATATATCAATATATATGATGTATCTGCCATGATTCGATCTATGTATATATATATATAATTAAACCAGTTCACTATAGTGTATAAAACTGTAAATCAAATTCACATTTATCATATATCAATATACATGATGTATCTACCATGATTTGATATATGTATATTTACATTAAATAATTAAGATATACATAGCTAAACAATATACATATATATCATATATACATGTATAATTAAATATGTCTATAAACATGTTTATAAACATAGGATTATACAGTAACTTGTGAAACAGATTTGAGTAGGTTTATTGGACTATCTCTAGTAGTATTATAAAAGCTGAACTGAAATCAAATATGAAGCAAAATATACAAAATACATATATTAAACAAGCATGACATAAGCATTTCTAAATAAGTATTGTGTAATGAGTTATGATACAAACTATTTTATATCAACATCATCAAAATAGAAATACAAAATGATCAACACCAATTTGATACAAGTGTTATACTTGTGGATATTTAACAAGATTTCTAAAATCTGTTACAATTAATATATTAATCTGTATAGTTGCAGATTAGCATTGAAACTTGTATAGAATGTAATTGCTTTAAGATGTTATAGTTTATCAACATAAACTTATTTATTCATATATTGACTCTGTTTCCAAAACAAGAACCAAATATAATTTGGATATTTATAAAATTAACAAATTAAACCTTCATGTAAATATAATTCCAAATATCTATTTGAAAGGGAAAAAAAAATTATCCAAAATTCAAATAGAACTAGGGATAAGTTTTTGATTGCATATTTCAAAAACAATTGTTTCAAAACAAATTCATAATATCTTCTATTGAAGCAATACTATGTTTTTATGAAAACAATTTCCATAAAAAAATCAATTTTAATCAATCCAAAGTGGTTTTGACTTATTTACAGAATTCCAAAATTAACCAACATGGTAATCACAGTGTGGAATTCAGTCAAAATCAGATTTAACCATTAAAAAAAATCCATTTCAAAATTTTACATCATATATAAAATTTTGTTTATAGTAAAAACATTTTATAACTAGTATCAAATACAGTTTTAACCTAGAGTGAAACAATTTCACCTTTGAAACTAATTTACCATAATATGATGGATCCTTGTTTTAATTATTATCCATTGACTTAATAATCATCAATCAAACAAAATTTGATTATAAATTAAGCCCTGACTATTCTTATAAACATACCATAATCAAGTAAAAGTATAATCAGAATTAATATCTAATAATAATTTCTGTTTAAAGAAAACAATATTTATTTCAGAATATTCTATGTCAAAGCTGGACGGATTAGTCATAAAATTGCCAAATTCATAACATACTGTTAAGAACAAATCTCATAATCATTTTAGCCATTCACTTATCAAAATAAGTATGAGAAATTATAACATATGGAGATACACTGTAATGTTAAATCCAAACATCACTTGAATTTATACAGTGTTCGAATAAGTAATCATTATTAAAAGTTCTAATATGTGAGAATTGGCAATTTTAAATACGTATAATAGATTCAGTATCATTCATATATTCTGGATATATAACATATAACAAAAACAATTTTTGTAACCATGAAACAATTTCAAACCTGAATCGGATGTATGTCATATTTATTCATGAAATCAATTAAACATACAATTCAAAACGTGACTCAAATTACAGTAATTTTGCACAACCTCGCTCTGATACCATTGTAAGTTTTATTTGATGTATTCGTTAACCAAATTTAACAAATTTCAACATCTGTAAATAGGATCTAGGCAAAAACTGTAAATCGAAATCAAAATAGGTTAGGATTTCATACCTATGAAATGGAACCTTTAAGGTTCGGGTTAATCTCGAATCCAAATCCATGAATGAAGCAATGAATTGATAACATGACAAAGTGCCCTGCCTCCAGAGAATTCCACATGAACGTTTGCCTCTTCGATCGAATTGAAGAGAAGCAAAGATGATGCGGTGCTAGCCGCCGCCATTGTTTGGATTTTGTATTGAAAAGGGAATCTAGGGTTATAACCCATTTTGGCCGTTATCATCTAATTTTTCAAGGGTTAATATTATATATATATATATATATATATATATATCTCGGTTTTAAAGAAGTGTGTAACCCCTTTTAAACCCTCACTCTTACCATAAACATGGAACCAACTGTGATACCTTTTCAACGCTTACTAAAATATTAACAAATTGATATTTATTTATCCAAAGAATGATTTTATCTTTACAACGTTCTAAGTGTGTGACCCTATAGATTATTATAACGTTGGCAACGATTTTAAATCGTATTTAAAATCATAAACAGTGATTGGCATCTAGCAATGCGTCGCTGCTATCCAAGTTATAATAAGATCAATGATTCGATGCAACCTTTCCGTGACCAGTGTATCAATGCAATATAATCCTTTTAACCAATATATCCAGGACTAAACTCGAGTCATGGATCGTATCACCCTCTTTACAATTTAATTTGTTTTTCTTGATCGATGAGTAGACTACATAAAACAAATCAATATTTGAGAACAACCATGCATTTCTAGTCTGACTCAATCAAGAGGCCCATGGATATCACTACGAATATATCATAGGGTTAAATTCCATCTAGATCATTCATAATTTTCATTCGATTTGAGATGTATCCAATAATCACCGTTATCATTACTCTGTTACGAAATAACTTTAGATGGTATCAAAACACAAATATGCTCGAAAAAAATTATAATGATTTCAGGTCTGAGGACCATTACATCATTGTCACTATGAGAATAACTTATGACACTTTTAATTATATTCCATGTAGTTATCTCACGGTGGGTCAGCCCAATACGCTATTCTCCGATACGTATTTATATCTTGACTTTAATATCACCTATATTAATGATCAATGAGATGTGATCATCAATCAATCAATATACTAGTCTCAACGCTTTATTGTTGTCCTGTATAAACAATAAAACTCGACTAGGGACTTTTAAGAATTATAATACTTATCACATTATATAATCTCAAGTTCAGTCTTACTCGAACTATATTATTCCGCATTATTATTCTAAGGACTTCTAATATATTAATATTTATGTTATGCAGTAAATATAATATAATAGAATATTATTTTATTCCAAATAAAATAATAACAACAACATTGTTATCATTCTCATCAAATGGATTGCCTTAAGGGCATTAACTCTAACATGAAAGTCGCCAGCAAGCTTCTCTTGAGCTCCTCTTCCTTCCCGTATACACAGTGTCAAACTCGAAGCCTCTATCTCCATTTCGTTCGAACTGAGCTCATGCACTGTCAACGGCAGGCTCCAACATTTTTACATCCAGAAATCCCTGTAACTCCAAGCATAAGCTCGATTTCATCAACTCACACCAAAAAAACTCAGTTTCATGAATCCATGCTTAAATTTGTCGATTCCTTGAACCCTAGGCTCACTGCATTGACAGGGATAAACATCAAACTCAACCAAACTGGTACCAGATCGAAGCATAGGTTGATACGAGTTCAAATACATATACATTTCGATTTTAAGAATTTTGTTTGGATTGTTTTTTATTTTCAAAGGTTGCGATTAGGTTTGAGGAAGAAATTCCTGTCAGCGGATTTAGTTTGACTACTGAATGAAAATTTTAGGGTTAGGATGGTAGTGGGGTTATTTATATGAGGATTTAAATATATTTTTATTCGAATATTTTATTAAATTTTAGTGAATCGTTGCTCCTTTCGTCTTCTAAAAATTCGTATGATCACATACGATACCCAAATCCGATGAAAATGGACATACACCTTTAGTTCGACGTTACGGACCCAACGAAACTAGTTTCATCGAATTTCGACTCCGTTTGCTCATACAACATATTTTTAACCATCAAAATACTGGCTGTTTTTCACATTAAAAATTCGTATGGCCACACACTGACTCCAAAAATCATGAAACTTGAAATCTAACAATAATTAATTGTTACGGATCCAACAAAACTAGTTTCGTCGAAAAAGGAGTTCGTTTGCAAAACCGGCTATTTTTAAAGCTCTAAATAACTCATTTAAATATATAAATATATTTAAAAACAATTAAATTAAATATAAATAATTTTATATTATTGTATATATTCACAATAGAATATTATAAAGCTCCAATTGGATTTATAAATTGATATTCAAATCCCGGTTGAATCGTTATTCAATTTTATATTGAAAAATCCATTTATAATATAAATAAATCGCTATAAATTATAAAGGAATTCCATAGCGACTTTTATAAAATTTGATTTGGACATAAATCAAAATCTACACAATGAAATCCCGATTTTTCTCTCCCATTAGAAAAATATACTTCACCAGCTCCGAACGTTTCTTGTTTCACAGAAATCCGATTTAAAACTGATTCTGTATATTCAATTGAAGTTCGAATCTCCAAATAGCGAACTGCTGCGCCATTTCGAGCTCGATTATAATTATAATATAAATTCAACTGTCGTTCAAATAATATATTCGTTATTATAATTCAAATTCTAAGCTGAATTAAATATTTTAAATTGTCCAGTCCACATTATATTGTTAATTCACTATTTCCGACTATTTCGGAATTAAATATATTATTATATTATTTAAATTAATTAAATATTCAAAGTTATTTAATTAAACAAACCTTATATTCTCTAAATCACTATTTAAATAATTAAATAAATTAATTATTATATCGCTGAAAACACGGGTTGTTACATTCTTTCCCCCTCGAAATTGCTAAGGTAGAAAACAAACCCTATTAACTGGTTTAAAATTATTTTTACTTCTTTAACTTTGGTTTCACTATACCAATTAATTTCAACAAAATTATTAATTTATTCCTACTAACGAAAATTTCCAAAAATCCTAAAAATTTTCTAACACCTTAACTTTTCGAAAAATTTCACCAGCACCTCCTTTGTACTGGTCAATAGCTCAAACTCCAACTCGCCTCTCTAGGCCTTCTTCACCCCAAAAGAAAATCAAACAGCCAAGCGGCTTGCCAATTCGGCTCATCAAAATCTTAAACCCATATATAAGATAAACTGGTACCTTTTTGTCGGGCATATCAATGCATCCTTTTCCATGTGTTACAAATTCTGCATATACCAACGTCATCTCAATCAACTCCAATCAATTCATTCGCTTATATTCAAACCAAATCTCATTTCAACTCGAGTTTCATTCTTGATTTCCAAATTCTTAACTCATCAATCCAATACACTTACTCAATATCATTATTTTCTAATTCCATTTTCCACTTAACGGACTTTATTTCATATCTCAATTTGTTACACAAACTTCTGTTTAATTTGTATTTATTTTAAACTGTCTCTTCCTGGGAGTTTCCAAACAACTTAGCTTTTCAAAAGTCAACCAATCTTGTTCGAATATCAAACAACCTGTTTTCGCAAAATATTTCCAAAACAAAATCTTTGGTAGTAATCCATCACTTACAACTCAAAAATAAACACCGATGATGCTACACAACCATCTTCGGTATCTATTTTGCAGCGATCAAAGTGATTTCAATACTATAACGCTTTCAAAACCATTTCTAAACACTTCCATTTTGAAATCTGTTTCAAAATACTCTTCCCAAAGCTTGGAAAACATTTCTAAAATCTCCTAGGATTTTAAAATTCCCATATATTAATTCTAAATCCATTTACAAACACATTTCCAAATCTCCAGGGTTTTAATTCCAGTTCTGATTTAAATTCAGATTTAATTCATCTGATTTCACATATTATACTTATGTGAATCCTGATTGGTTATTTACATAATCGTTTCAACTATAATCTTGTCTGATTATAATCACAACCAACACATCCAATATACTAAAATATTTCAAATATATATTTTCTTTACATCAAAATATATTTTGGGTAAAATTATTTTATTTATCCTCTTTTCAAAGCATATCATGTCGGTTCATCATATTCGAGTGTTTATAACCTCCTACCGATACAGTGGATCAAACTGATCGACCAGAACCCATAAACAACTCAATTAATCAATCTTCACAATATAAATCATTTTTATATCAAATAACAAATACGTTCACTTGTATATATGCACTCAAACTCAATCTAGGGTATTTCTAACCCTATCTCTACTAAGTCACGCCACAGAGCCAAGGTAATAACTTAACCTTCAGCTCTAATACCAACTGTAGTGTCCCGAAATTCTGGTACAATTTGAGCTGACCAAATAACACAAGTCCAACTCCAATTGCACTGGAAACCAGAAAACTAATAGAAAGAAAACAAAGGGTGAGGATAGATAAGATAGAAACTTAGAATAAAAGAAGAACATACAACATCAGAGTAACACGAATCTCGCAGCGGAACGAACAACATATAATAGATAATGTATCTTTGTGATAAAATCAGTATATGGATACAGTAACATTATCAGAGTACAACACTTACAACACAGCGTAAATAAAAATAGCTATAAAATCCTGAAGCCTCCTGCTCCAAGCTCTCCAAGTATATCTGTAAAATCCTGACTACTTAACTACCCGTACAAAATTGGGCACCCAAGAGTTTAGGGAAAACAAAACAAAATAAACTCCGAGTCAGTCGTGGGACTGGTGTGAGTAAAACAATTTAAAATAGTTTAAACAATTAAACGATATCTCATAAGACCACGCCGTATAACGGAACGGGTTTTTCCCTTATGAGAATCCAAATCAATTTGATTTAACTTTCAAATCATTTTGAAAGAAATGATAAACTTTATATCAAAACTCTTTTATATTATAATAATATCTATCAACCACAATATAATAATCATCTTGCAGAACGCTTTCATCTCACATTCCACATATATAGTATACAATCAAAACTGCGAGCACTTATTAGATAATGGATTATCAACTATGACAAGATATGGAACCGTCTTTCGATAGTGTACCTCTAGAGAGGAATACACCGGGTTCAACAAGAACATCTTGCAACCGGCCACACATGACCGACCACTCATTTCGCTTGAGTGTATCGAATGTATATCACCAACGGTTGGGATAAGCAACCATTTCCCAAATGGGACAACATCAAATAGATTAAAGAATGAAATGAATATCTCTAGATAGGTGATAATACACCCTACTTGGCAGCCAACCACTTAGCCATGCTGCCTACCCGATTTTTGTCATTTCTCGGTTGTGAGGCTAGAGGCCACGCTTATCTCTGACAGATCACACATTTATTCACTTTGAATGTCACATCGTCATACCCGCCAAATCACAAATTGATTTCCCCAAAAATTCAACGGGTATACAGCTAAGAGAAACGAATTCCTCCACCACCAAATGTACATACGTTTGAAGAGATCAACTTACGTGATCCATTAAATATACTCTGTCAGACATTCTTCCATACAGGTTGTCCTGGGACTGGACAAACCGAAGGCACTATTCTGTAAATAGGATAGCCCTTGTATAACTCCATCTTTAATTATCTTTATCATATTTGATTGCAACGCTAATGCCATATGGAGTGGTTTTCAAATAATATATCTGATCCCGGTCTCTTCGTATTGACAACGAAAAAATGGTCAAAAAATTCGATAGTCGGTGAGTTAACTATCAAAGAAAACATGTGTGCAACAACGATATTATTTCCAGACGGAAATTCCATCAATCAATCATCATTTAACGATTATCTCTTTAGTACACTAATTTGTTTATTTCCTGTTTCCATATATTCAATATTCCTTATTTACTAAATTTAGAAAATATTCGTTATTAATCATAGGAAAACATTTCCATCTCTTTTCACGTATCACTGTCATTCCAGTATTCTTTATCATTAAACATTTCATTTTCTATGATTAGAAAATATCTCTGATTATATTTGGAAAATGTTCCCAAAACTCATTCATTGGATTTAAACAGATGTTTAAATAAAACATCGTTATGCCAACTCGAACAATTAACACTTATTAGCTAAATTCAATTAACTCCTTCACTATCGAACCTTAACCATTCTTTAGTTAAAAACGAAGTCAATCAAGTTGGGGTTTAACTACCTCTCATACCTTAACAGAACAACATTTCTAACTTCGAAATAGACAAAGTTCACCCTCTAAATCTTTAACAACTTCCTTCTGTAACTCTCGGATTCTATTTACGAATCCACTTCTTTATTTGAAAAACATTGATTTTAACTATAGCGTTATAATCCCTACTTCTGAAATATCTAACTCCAAAATATAACTCGATTAACTCAAATCAATTAACCCTAACTCCATTAACTTTAACTCGATTAATTTTAATCCATTAACTCTTATCACTTAACTCCTTTCGAATAAACTATATTCGATTAACTCCTTTCGAATAAACTATATTCGATAACTCCTTTAACTCTATTCGATTAGCTCTATTCGACTAACTCTAATTCAATTAACTCTATTCGAATAACTAATATTCGACTAACTCTTGTTCGATTAACTCTATTCAATTAACTCTATTCGATTAACTCTCTTCTAATAACTAATATTCGATTAACTCTCTTTTGAATAACCAATATTCGAGTAACTCTCTTTCGAATAACCAATATTCGATTAACTCTCTTTCGAATAACCAATATTCGATTAACTCCCTTCGAATAAACTATATTCGATTAACTTCTTTCAAATAAACTATATTCGATAACTTCTTTAACTCTATTCGATTAAACTATATTCGATTAACTCCTTTAAGTCTATTCGAATCAACTCTATTTGATGAATTCTTATTCGATAAAATAATATTCGACTAACTCTCATTCGAATAACTAATATTCGATTAACTCTCATTTGATTAACTAATATTCGATTGACTCTCTTCGAATAACTAATATTCGATAATCCCTTCGAGTAACTAATATTCGATAACTCCTTCCGAATAACTAATATTTGATATCCTCTTTTCGAATAAACTATATTTGATTAATTCTCTTAGAATAACACTAATTATTTAACTCTAATCGATTAACTCTATTCAATTAACTCTAATTCTAATCGATTAACTATAATTCAATTAACTCCTCTAACTCATTTTGATTAACACATTTTGATTAACTCCTTTTGATTAACTCTACATCCATATTCAGTTTAAATTATCGATGTTGAAATGGATTCTTACTTCTCTATATAGGTCCTGACTTGTATATTCTGTTTATCCAATGATAAATATTTTATTTAATTTATAAAATATTATTTATAAATTAATCTTCTCAATCTATCGATTAGAACAGATTCTATTTAAAATCTTTGCTTTAAATCCATATCATGTTATACCCGTGTGCGAAGCACGGGTCTAAACCTTTCAAATGTAGAATTCTCTTTTTATACAATTCTATTCATTTTTCAATTATTTCCTTTTATAATCTATTTATTTACCAAATAAATCCCTTTTGATAATTCTATTTATTTTATAAAATATTTCCTTTTTATATAAAATCCATTGATTCTATAAGTGATTCCTTTTATAATCTAACTATTTCCTTTTCTATTTGTTTTCACAAATATTCCCTTTTCTATTCTATTTATTTTTCAATAAATATTCCTTTTCAATTCTATTTGTAAATGGTTTACAAATATTCCCTTTTCAATTCTATTTTTAAATGGTTTACAAATATTCCCTTTTCATTTCTATTTGTAAATGGTTTACAAATATTTCCTTTTCTATTTGTTTTTCACAAGTATTTCCTTTTCTATTTATATATAAAATCCATTGATTTTATATAAATAATTTATTTTCAAAATACACACTAAAAATCCCCTTTTCTACATCTGACACGACCCAAACTTCCCCGGTAAGGAAAGCCCAGATAGCGTTGAGGACAAGACAAATCAGAACGCAAACAGAAGAACATTTCATTGCTATTACAACAATTCCATCAGATACAAGAATATACAGAGTATAAATAAATATTATACAATAGAAAAATATCAGAGATTACATTAAATTACATAGCAGCGGAAAAATATACAAAACACAACTGAAAGTGATACACGGATACAGAGCTTTCCGAGCATCATTCCAGCTGTAAACCAGGATCCTATGAATATAAATATGCAAAACCGAAACTACTAGCTGCCCGTGCGGAAAATAGGGGCACCCAGAGTTTAGGTTAAAACAATAAACTCCAGGTCAGTCATGTGACTGGTGTGAGAACTAAAACGGTTATTAATCTTTATTTTTAAAGTTAGGTAAATCAAGGGACCACGCCGTATAACATGGAACGGGTCTCCTCCCAAGAATACCAGTGCATAAAACAAACAGCGCAATGCTAAATAAAGAAAAATGAAGCTGTTATAAGACCCAGGTCCCATCACACAATGCAACGCATGCCGGAGGATAGGGTTTTTACCTTATAACAGCCAAAGCATGCTTGATACGTTTAAAACACATTATTTGATACTATAATAATTGTATAGTGTCAAAACAATTTCAATCATAAATATCAATCATAGGCGGCATGAATGACCCATACCACTATGTCGCCATACTAGGTTCTACAAATAAAACTGAAATACACGTATTGGAAATTGGATTTCCGTCATGAGTCGAGGCAAGGGGCAAGCTCCTCTCCGCGTTCGAGACACTCTAGCAAATGTCCCAGGACCCCACTCTGATCCTTGGATCTTCAGGGCCGGTCCTCTCTTACTTTTGAGGATTAGTTATTCCTGAACACACGTTTCCCGGTCCTTACAGACCTATATCCGAGGCGCCTCGTATCCAACAACCACACAGGTGAAAAGTATATAAATGTCAGGGCTGGTAGGTTACTGACACCACCCTAGCTAGAAAGAAACGTCGTGCTCTCCCTGCAGTCACTATCCCGTTTTTGACTCATACCGAGGTGTGAGGCTCGCGAATTCACGTTATACACAAAGCAACGCCACACAGGCCGTGCTTTGATCATCAACCACAAGACTTTGCTTTTCAACAGAAGCCCCGATCAATTGCCACTTACGCGTGCCACATTGGCAACCATGCGACTGATGTCCATCGATATACAACCTCTGAGCTCGTACGTCTCAGAGAAGGGCGTTAAGCAAGAGAATAAATTCTCTGCCGCCAAACAGATGTATATTTAATAAAGATCAATCAACACAGAATAAAATCCAATGTCAGACACACAATCCATTTACAAGTTCGTTCTGGGTCTGAACGAAACCGGAGGCACTTTCCTCGCATATCCATCCATCTCCAAGTACGTCTGGACGATCACCAACTGTTTCCCTCATCTTGGGTGTACAGCCCAATCGAGATCATCAGTAATCACCCAAACGATGTGAAGACTTCCGGTCTTCAACCACCGTCTTCATCTTCGACATTTCGTCAAATCGGTTATTCAGAATGGGTATAACCCGGCCTTTCTGAATGACCCACGTATATGATAAACAAAGGTTGCACAAACACAACAAACGCCTCATTCCAATTCAGAATATTCTTTTATTCACAAAATCACATTCTTAGGGAAAGGTTCCCATAAATTTTATCCAAGATAAATTCTTCTAAATTTATTCTATAATCTTCCTTTGGATATCATTTCAAACTAGTCGGGATTAGCGAACCACACCGAAGTAATTATTTATTTTATTTCCCAATCCCAACCTATATATCCCATGGAGCAAAACTGGTGATACTCCATTCCTAACACCACGGTGTTATCGGTAAAATTAATTACCATTTCACGTTCAAATCTAATTAAAGATTTAACTATCGCTTTGGAGCAAAACTGGTGATACTCCACTCTCGATCACTTTTCAGATTTGATAATTTAAATTATCAATTCACATTTCAATCTAATTAAAGATTCATTAAAACACCACTTAGTTTTAATCTTCTCAAAAATCAATATTCTGCCTTTAACTGGGTTAAAGAACCAATGTCATCTAAAACATGATTCACGACAAACCCAAATCATATTTGATATTAAATACAAGGCTCTGAATAGAAAATATATCGGCTTATATTCAATATAAAATTCTGAAACCAACACATACCGTATTGGAAATACCGATATAAAATATATCTTTCAAATTCCCATAACAATATCTGTATAGTCACGAAATCCAACATCGAAATATTCCGAAGATAATTTTGATTCAACTCCAGTCCCATCCACATATTGGGAATATTGATTATTTTTAAAATCACTTTCAAATTCAATTTATTTATTTCAAAAATAAATTGATTTTAATTCTAGTTCAAAACTAGTTCATTTCGACAAAAATATATTTTTCTCCTTTCAAATGTGGAATTTTTCAGCCCAATTCTTTCCAATTCACATATCATGATTTTATACAAATTATAGGTATTTTTAATAATTTTATCAAGGCCCGTACAGTCGATTTCCATCAACGGCCATCGAACTGCACTTACAACGACCTTTTCCCAATTTGATTTGGACATAATTCCAAATCCAACCGTTAGATTTCAAATTTCTAATATTCATTGGAAAGCTCTTTTTGATACGAACCCAACGGTTCCGGTTTTAGGAGAATCCGACGGTCGGATCTCCCGCAATGTCAATTCGAAGTCAATGGTCGAAATTCACGAACTGCCGCGGCGTGGCGCGTTCTATTCAGGCCATTATATATATAATATATATATATATATTATATATATATCGTCAATTTCCTTTTTAAAACATATTTTATAAAACGTTTTAAATTCGTTTTCAAAACCATTTCAACTCTATATTCCATTTCAAATCAAAATTGAATATTTCATATCATTACTATATAAATGATATATTTTCAAATCGTTATATTTTGAAATCACTACCTTTTCTATATTCATTATAAAAACGAATATAATCGATATAAATATCGTTCACGTCAAAATGGCGCAACTCTAATCAACACGGCTTTATATATTTCAATAAATTCGTTATTCTATTCAACAAATGAATATTTATTCTATTCAACACATGAATCTGTATTTCTTTCAACACACGAATAATCTCAACACATGAGTATTGTCAACACATCACTATTTTTGTTATGTAAAACATTTTATAAAACTATGGTATCTATCGTTTGATTTTAATTAGACTCCACCGTGAAGTAGATTCTAATTGTAAATATGATAAAGATGTAATTTTTATTATTTAAAATATTTTAATCAACACATGAATAGTTTCAACACATGATCATCGTCAACACATGACTATTTTTATATTCAACACATGAATTTTCTTTTATAATATTCATTATTTTCCCGATTGGAATGAGGCCCAATCAATCACCATATAATGTTAATTATATGGATTTTCATACATCACACGTATATAATAGCATTGAAAAATAATCAACCATCAACCAAAGTGCACTACACTGTATAAGCATCAAATATAGATATCTGACGCTTATAACAGCCTGTCAATCGACCAATAGACATATTTAATCCATCAGGATGAGTGAACTTCAAATTTCATCACTACACCCGTGTGGGGTTTCAAACAATCAAACACAGATTTAAGTTGTGCAGTTGGGCGACGTGTAAAATTTATCGATCCAATCGATATCAGTCAAATCAGTGTATATAAACAAATCGGCCGATTTGTTTATAAATATTCATTTATTCACTTTCACGTTAAAAATTATATTTTTAACGATAAACATTTTATTTTAACACATAAATTTCTATTCAGTTCATTTATTCAATAAAATGATATTTTTATTTTTCTAACATATTTTAGAAAATTTCGACGGCATAACGGCACGATACTAGAAACGGGACAAGGCCTAGCCTTATCCACGGTCTAGTGAAGGCCCACGCCATTCACACATCAATCAAATCAATTTCAATTCACCAAACAATTCAATTCAGCCCAAATCATCTAACTAATTTATGCAACCAAACAAACAAGTCCATGGTTTGTGGACGATTGTGTCGGGTGCTACTAAGCACCGTCTGCATCCTAGTATGTATATATATATATATATATATAACTAGAAAAAGAAGTTGAAGAGTGAGAAGTTCTCACCGATAGCTATCCAACTTCACGACACTTCATTTATAGAAATCTTCTTCATTCTCGCCTTTTTATCATCTTCGTTTACCCGTAGCCGCTACATATATAAAAATCACACATTTTTATATTTTGATGTCTTTAAAATAAAAGTCACATTTTTATTTGTTCACTCTCAATTTAAAAATCATATTTCTATAATCACTTCATATATTTAAAAATCGAATTTTTACTATGCTATTCAATATATAAAAATCGAATTTTTACTTCTCTATTCAATATATAAAAATCGAATTTTTACTATGTCTATTCAATATATAAAAAAAATCATATTTTCACAACGCTACTATATAGATAAAAATTATATTTTCATCACGCTATTCTTCATACAAAGATTTCGCCCTTTCAAAAATAAAGTTTTCGCCTTTATAAAAATAAAGTTTTCGCCTTTATAAAAATAAAGTTTTCGCCTTTATAAAAATAAATTTTTCGCCTTTATAAAAATAAAGTTTTCTCCTTTAAAAAAATAAAGTTTTCGCCTTTATAAAAATAAAGTTTTCGCCTTTATAAAAATAAAGTTTTTATTTTTAAAGATTTTACCTTTTCTATTTCATCCCTATAGAAATCACATTTTATTTTGCTACCTATATAAAGATGATATTTTTAATATCCCTAACATGTAAAAATTATATTTTTACTTCTCTACATAAACAAAAATCATATTTTTACACCTTCTACATAATAAAGATTATATTTTTACCACTTTTAAAAATATAAAAATCAAATTTTTAATTCTTTAAAATATAAAAATCATATTTTTAATCTTCATAATGTATATATAAAAACAGCATTTTTATTTAGCTAAAGTATAAATAGAAAAAAGAACTGATTTTCATATAACCGTAAATAAATAAATTACTTACAGTAATTTGCGAAGGGGAGTGGGTCGATTTCAGGCGACGGATGGACGGAGGGGGATCTTGGGCGGCGCGTCGATTTGGTTGCAGGGGGGTTCTTCGCGAGGCGCTGGAGGGAGGTGGAGGACTGGGCGAGGGGCGGAGGTGGGTGGCGACGCGGCTGAGGCTGCGGTGGAGGATTGGGGGGCCTCGCGCGTTTCAGGAGGGGGAAGAGGAGGAAGGGAAGAAGGAAGGAGGAAGAAGAGGAGGGGGTGCGCCTGCCTCCGGCGCGGCGGTGGCTCATCGGGGGGGGGGGGGGGGGGGCGATGCGGCGGCTGCTCCCCCCCGTCGCCCTCGTCTCTTTTTTTTCTTTCTGTAAATTCGATTATAAAATAGAGAGGGGGGGGCCAGCGTATAAAAGGGAAGAGGGGTTTTTTTTAATTTAATTAATTTAATTGCAAAAAGTTGACCTTTACATACGACCTCGAAACGAGGCCCACCGCCTACCGTCCATAGCGTTTAACCCCCATTCCGAACACAATGGGATATGCCACGTAGGACAATTCAATCGTTTCGATCAGTTTCCATTAAATTTACATTTAAATCACTATATTGAATTTTAAACGTACATTTCAATTTACCGGGGTCACATACTAACTCTACAAATTGCAGAAAAATATTTTCTAGCTTCGTATTGACGATACGGTCCTAACAAAACTAGTTTCGTCGAATTCTGAGACCGTTGGAAAAATGGCCAATTTCCAGTCGATTAAAATCAACTGAAACTGGTCAAATGCGTTTTCCTTTGCCACGCTCACATATTGATTCGAAAAATTATGAAATTTGGAATCTAGCAATAATTTGACATCACGGATCCAACAAAAGTGGTTTCGTCGAAATCCGAGGTCATTTGCAAAATTTCCATTTTTAAGGGCCTGAATTCCATAGCGACTATTCAGAATTTTCAACTGGACAAATCTTTTGATTCCCGCTATGAAATTTCGATTTTTCGGATTCGTTGGAAAGATATCATCAATTAGATCCTAATGTTTTTGGTTTCACTAAAATCCGGATTGTTTTGCACCCGGTACATTCAATTGAAGTTTGAAATCGAATTATCGAACTACCGCGCCATTTTCAATTCCTATATATAATTATATATAATTATTTATATTCTAACGACGGCGTATATAATATATACGTTCGAATTATATTCAAAATAAAGTTCTTGTCGATTTTATTTAAAATAATCTATTTTAAATCTTCAAAATTCGCTAAAATTGCCAAAATAAAAATTTTAAACTGGCCCAGATTTTCGGGTTATTACAATCTCCCCCACTTAATACTTTTCGTCCCCGAAAAGGAACAAAGTCGAAAATGGTTTGATTAATAAGCTCTACATTCGATCTGGCTTCCATTCTCCAACTTTTCAGTTTCTGAGAATTTTCAAATTTTCAAAAATTTGGCTAACACCCTAAATTTTCGAAAAATTTCGCCATAACCTCCCCTGCACCGGGAGCATCGGGGAATTTCAAATAGCTTCCCCGGTCCTTCTAATCTCAAAAAGAAAAAGAAAAAGCCAAGCGGCTAGCCAATAGGCTCATAAAATCATCATTACCCAAACAAAATAGTAAATTATGTAGTAAACATGTACCTATTTGTCGGGCAAACAAATTTTATTCTCTGCTCTAGCCTCCTTGCTATGACCTGTTCAATGTAAGTATATGTATATGCAAGCAAATGCGACCAATTTTCAATACAATTCAATATTCGGTTCAATTAGACTAAATGGTTCAAAATTATCAAACAAATAAACAAACAACACAAACATCAATCAATTAGTGAATTAGAGTTGCCAATTCATAATTTTGATACATATATACAAAAAATCTGGTTTTTGATGCCAATTCACAACAATGTGTTCTAACTATATTAGTTTTGGTTCTCACACCAGTCTAATGGAAATATATAGAAATCACACCTTCGAAACACGAACATAAATACTGATGATGTGGCCACATCATCAGAATTATCCCCGGGTGTCTAGAATGTGATTCTATATCTATCCAGTATATTAAAACTTCGACTATACGTTCATGACGCGTATACGCGAAATCTATATATACTCGATTGTCCAAATTCAAAATAAATAAATAATCAAATACGTATAAAATGGTTTAAATTTTCAAAACAAAATTGCTTTCATTTGAAAAATATACTCTTCACACTCGTTCTAGGATACTACTGATCCTATCTCTAACGAGTAATTCTAATTGGATATTACTAACCCAATATCTGATGAATTCTTTCGTATGGTTCTTATGTGTCTTGTTCTCGAGCTCTGTAAACCAAAGCTCTGATACCAAACTGACACGACCCAAACTTCCCCGGTAAGGAAAGCCCGGATAGCGTTGAGGACAAGACAAATCAGAACGCAAACAGAAGAACATTTCATTGCTATTACAACAATTCCATCAGATACAAGAATATACAGAGTATAAATAAATATTATACAACAGAAAAATATCAGAGATTACATTAAATTACATAGCAGCGGAAAAATATACAAAACACAACTGAAAGTGATACACGGATACAGAGCTTTCTGAGCATCATTCCAGCTGTAAACCAGGATCCTGTGAATATAAATCTACAAAACCGAAACTACTAGCTGCCCGTGCGGAAAATAGGGGCACCCAGAGTTTAGGTTAAAACAATAAACTCCAGGTCAGTCATGTGACTGGTGTGAGAACTAAAACGGTTATTAATCTTTATTTTTAAAGTTAGATAAATCAAAGGACCACGCCGTATAACACGGAACGGGTCTCCTCCCAAGAATACATAAAACAAACAGCGCAACGCTAAATAAAGAAAAATGAAGCTGTTATAAGACCCAGGTCCCATCACACAATGCAACGTAAGCCGGAGGATAGGGTTTTTACCTTATAACAGCCAAAGCATGCTTGATACGTTTAAAACACATTATTTGATACTATAATAAGTGTATGGTGTCAAAACAATTTCAATCATAAATATCAATCATAGGCGGCATGAATGACCCATACCACTATGTCTCCATACTAGGTTCTACAAATAAAACTGAAATACACGTATTGGGAATTGGATTTCCGTCATGAGTCGAGGCAAGGGGCAAGCTCCTCTCCGCGTTCGAGACACTCTAGCAAATGTCCCAGGACCCCACTCTGATCCTTGGATCTTCAGGGCCGGTCCTCTCTTACTTTTGAGGATTAGTTATTCCTGAACACACGTTTCCCGGTCCTTACAGACCTATATCCGAGGCGCCTCGTATCCAACAACCACATAGGTGAAAAGTAAATAAATGTCAGGGCTGGTAGGTCACTGACACCACCCTAGCTAGAAAGAAACGTCGTGCTCTCCCTGCAGTCACTATCCCGTTTTTGACTCATACCGAGGTGTGAGGCTCGCGAATTCACGTTATACACAAAGCTACGCCACATAGGCCGTGCTTTGATCATCAACCACAAGACTTTGCTTTTCAATAGAAGCCCTGATCAATTGCCACTTACGCGTGCCACATTGGCAATTCACTCCATGCGACTGATGTCCATCGATATACAACCTCTGAGCTCGTACGTCTCAGAGAAGGGCGTTAAGCAAGAGAATAAATTCTCTGCCGCCAAACTGATGTATATTTAATAAAGATCAATCAACACAGAATAAAATCCAATGTCAGACACACAATCCATTTACAAGTTCGTTCTGGGTCTGAACGAAACCGGAGGCACTTTCCTCGCATATCCATCCATCTACAAGTACGTCTGGACGATCACCAACTGTTTCCCTCATCTTGGGTGTACAGCCCAATCGAGATCATCAGTAATCACCCAAACGATGTGAAGACTTCCGGTCTTCAACCACCGTCTTCATCTTCGACATTTCGTCGAATCGGTTATTCAGAATGGGTATAACCCGGCCTTTCTGAATGACCCACGTATATGATAAACAAAGGTTACACAAACACAACAAACGCCTCATTCCAATTCAGAATATTCTTTTATTCACAAAATCACATTCTTAGGGAAAGGTTCCCATAAATTTTATCCAAGATAAATTATTCTAAATTTATTCTATAATCTTCCTTTGGATATCATTTCAAACTAGTCGGGATTAGCGAACCACACCGAAGTAATTATTTATTTTATTTCCCAATCCCAACCTATATATCCCATGGAGCAAAACTGGTGATACTCCATTCCTAACACCACGGTGTTATCGGTAAAATTAATTACCATTTCACGTTCAAATCTAATTAAAGATTTAACTATCGCTTTGGAGCAAAACTGGTGATACTCCACTCTCGATCACTTTTCAGATTTGACAATTTAAATTATCAATTCACATTTTAATCTAATTAAAGATTCATTAAAACTCCACTTAGTTTTAATCTTCTCAAAAATCAATATTCTGCCTTTAACTGGGTTAAAGAACCAATGTCATCTAAAACATGATTCACGACAAACCCAAATCATATTTGATATTAAATACAAGGCTCTGAATAGAAAATATATCGGCTTATATTCAATATCAAATTCTGAAACCAACACATACCGTATTGGAAATACCGATATAAAATATATCTTTCAAATTCCCATAACAATATCTGTATAGTCACGAAATCCAACATCGAAATATTCCGAAGATAATTTTGATTCAACTCCAGTCCCATCCACATATTGGGAATATTGATTATTTTTAAAATCACTTTCAAATTCAATTTATTTATTTCAAAAATAAATTGATTTTAATTCTAGTTCAAAAGTAGTTCATTTCGACAAAAATATATTTTTCTCCTTTCAAATGTGGAATTTTTCAGCCCAATTCTTTCCAATTCACATATCATGATTTTATACAAATTATAGGTATTTTTAATAATTTTATCAAGGCACGTACAGTCGATTTCCATCAACGGCCATCGAACTGCACTTACAACGACCTTTTCCCAATTTGATTTGGACATAATTCCAAATCCAACCGTTAGATTTCAAATTTCAAATTTCAAATTTCTAATATTCATTAGAAAGCTCTTTTCGATACGAACCCAACGGTTCCGGTTTTAGGAGAATCCGACGGTCGGATCTCCCGCAATGTCAATTCGAAGTCAATGGTCGAAATTCACAAACTGCCGCGGCGCGGGGCGTTCTATTCAGGCCATTATATATATATTATATATATTTCGTCAATTTCCTTTTTAAAACGTATTTTATAAAACGTTTTAAATTCGTTTTCAAAACTATTTCAACTCTATATTCCATTTCAAATCAAAATTGAATATTTCATATCATTACTATATAAATGATATATTTTCAAAACGTTATATTTTGAAATCACTACCTTTTCTATATTCATTATAAAAACGAATATAATCGATATAAATATCGTTCACGTCAAAATGGCGCAACTCTAATCAACACGGCTTTATATATTTCAATAAATTCGTTATTCTATTCAACAAATGAATATTTATTCTATTCAACACATGAATCTGTATTTCTTTCAACACACGAATAATCTCAACACATGAGTACTGTCAACACATCACTATTTTTGTTATGTAAAACATTTTATAAAACTATGGTATCTATCGTTTGATTTTAATTAGACTCCACCGTGAAGTAGATTCTAATTGTAAATATGATAAAGATGTAATTTTTATTATTTAAAATATTTTACTCAACACATGAATAGTTTCAACACATGATCATCGTCAACACATGACTATTTTTATATTCAACACATGAATTTTCTTTTATAATATTCATTATTTTCCCGATTGGAATGAGGCCCAATCAATCACCATATAATGTTAATTATATGGATTTTCATACATCACACGTATATAATAGCATTGAAAAATAATCAACCATCAACCAAAGTGCACTACACTGTATAAGCATCAAATATAGATATCTGACGCTTATAACAGCCTGTCAATCGACCGATCGACATATTTAATCCATCAGGATGAGTGAACTTCAAATTTCATCCCTACACCCGTGTGGGGTTTCAAACAATCAAACACAGATTTTAGTTGTGCAGTTGGGCGACGTGTAAAATTTATCGACCCAATCGATATCAGTCAAATCAGTGTATATAAACAAATCGGCCGATTTGTTTATAAATATTCATTTATTCACTTTCACGTTAATAATTATATTTTTAACGATAAACATTTTATTTTAGCACATGAATTTCTATTCAGTTCATTTATTCAATAAAATGATATTTTTATTTTTCTAACATATTTTAGAAAATTTCGGCGGCATAACGGCACGATACTAGAAACGGGACAAGGCCTAGCCTTATCCCCGGTCTAGTGAAGGCCCACGCCATTCACACATCAATCAAATCAATTTCAATTCACCAAACAATTCAATTCAGCCCAAATCATCTAACTAATTTATGCAACCAAACAAACAAGTCCATGGTTTGTGGACGATCGTGTCGGGTGCTACTAAGCACCGTCTGCATCCTAGTATATATATATATATATATATATATAACTAGAAAAAGAAGTTGAAGAGTGAGAAGTTCTCACCGATAGCTATCCAACTTCACGACACTTCATTTATAGAAATCTTCTTCATTCTCGCCTTTTTATCATCTTCGTTTGCCCGTAGCCACTACATATATAAAAATCACACATTTTTATATTTTGATGTCTTTAAAATAAAAGTCACATTTTTATTTGTTCACTCTCAATTTAAAAATCATATTTCTATAATCACTTCATATATTTAAAAATCGAATTTTTACTATGCTATTCAATATATAAAAATCGAATTTTTACTTCTCTATTCAATATATAAAAATCGAATTTTTACTATGTCTATTCAATATATAAAAAAAATCATATTTTCACAACGCTACTATATAGATAAAAATTATATTTTCATCACGCTATTCTTCATACAAAGATTTCGCCCTTTCAAAAATAAAGTTTTCGCCTTTATAAAAATAAAGTTTTCGCCTTTATAAAAATAAAGTTTTCGCCTTTATAAAAATAAATTTTTCGCCTTTATAAAAATAAAGTTTTCTCCTTTAAAAAAATAAAGTTTTCGCCTTTATAAAAATAAAGTTTTCGCCTTTATAAAAATAAAGTTTTTATTTTTAAAGATTTTACCTTTTCTATTTCATCCCTATAGAAATCACATTTTATTTTGCTACCTATATAAAGATGATATTTTTAATATCCCTAACATGTAAAAATTATATTTTTACTTCTCTACATAAACAAAAATCATATTTTTACACCTTCTACATAATAAAGATTATATTTTTACCACTTTTAAAAATATAAAAATCAAATTTTTAATTCTTTAAAATATAAAAATCATATTTTTAATCTTCATAATGTATATATAAAAACAGCATTTTTATTTAGCTAAAGTATAAATAGAAAAAAGAACTGATTTTCATATAACTGTAAATAAATAAATTACTTACAGTAATTTGCGAAGGGGAGTGGGTCGATTTCAGGCGACGGATGGACGGAGGGGGGTCTTGGGCGGCGCGTCGATTTGGTTGCGGGGCGGGGGGGGGGGGGGGGGGGGTTCTTCGCGAGGCGCTGGAGGGAGGTGGAGGACTGGGCCAGGGGCGGAGGTGGGTGGCGACGCGGCTGAGGCTGCGGTGGAGGATTGGGGGGCCTCGCGCGTTTCAGGAGGGGGAAGAGGAGGAAGGGAAGAAGGAAGGAGGAAGAAGAGGAGGGGGTGCGCCTGCCTCCGGCGCGGCGGTGGCTCATCGGGGGGGGGGGGGGATGCGGCGGCGGCTCCCCCCCGTCGCCCTCGTCTCTTTTTTTTTCTTTCTTTCTGTAAATTCGATTTGAAAATAGAGAGGGGGGGCCAGCGTATAAAAGGGAAGAGGGGTTTTTATTTTTTATTTTTTTTAATTTAATTAATTTAATTGCAAAAAGTTGACCTTTACATACGACCTCGAAACGAGGCCCACCGCCTGCCGTCCATAGCGTTTAACCCCCATTCCGAACACAATGGGATATGCCACATAGGACAATTCAATCGTTTCGATCAGTTTCCGTTAAATTTACATTTAAATCACTATATTGAATTTTAAACGTACATTTCAATTTACCGGGGTCACATACTAACTCTATAAATTGCAGAAAAATATTTTCTAGCTTCATATTGACGGTACAGTCCTAACAAAACTAGTTTCGTCGAATTCTGAGACCGTTGGAAAAATGGCCAATTTCCAGTCGATTAAAATCAACTGAAACTGGTCAAACGCGTTTTCCTTTGCCACGCTCACATATTGATTCGAAAAATTATGAAATTTGGAATCTAGCAATAATTTGACATCATGGATCCAACAAAAGTGGTTTCGTCGAAATCCGAGGTCATTTGCAAAATTTCCATTTTTAAGGGCCTGAATTCCATAGCGACTATTCAGAATTTTCAACTGGACAAATCTTTTGATTCCCGCTATGAAATTTCGATTTTTCGGATTCGTTGGAAAGATATCATCAATTAGATCCTAATGTTTTTGGTTTCACTAAAATCCGGATTGTTTTGCACCCGGTACATTCAATTGAAGTTTGAAATCGAATTATCGAACTACCGCGCCATTTTCAATTCCTATATATAATTATATATAATTATTTATATTCTAACGATGGCGTATATAATATATACGTTCGAATTATATTCAAAATAAATTTCTCGTCGATTTTATTTAAAATAATCTATTTTAAATCTTCAAAATTCGCTAAAATTACCAAAATAAAAATTTTAAACTGGCCCATATTTTCGGGTTATTACAACATCCCAATATTTCTTGCGGTATTTAAAATACCAAATACAATGATCGATATCATTCAAACACACATAATCAACAACAGATTACAGATTACATATCACATCATATATTACAATATATGAAAAGAACAGTATTATAAATATTGAGGAATCCAGTTGGATTCCTCCAACCTATTCCCTGCAACACAGACGTTAAACAATATAATTAACATCAACTTCATTTCAATATGAAATATTCTGATAAACGGAATCAATATTTTATTAACGATATATATATAATCCTTATCTATAATTTCAGCCAATCACATAGCAGTTCAACCAAACAGCCAAGACATAGGAATTAACCAACATTTATCAGTTCTAAAAATACGTTATAAAAATAAAACTGTTCAGAGTTGGTGAGTTTTACTCACATTGTACGATCGTCGTTAATAACGATAATCATCACTTGATTCAAACAGATAATTTATTTTGCTATAAATTGTAACGAGCTCCAATTTGCTCCCAGTCAGTTCCATTGTGGAGCCACCGTTCATACGATCCTAACGGATCTTGTTTCACTGAATTCCGTTAATATATGAGAAAGATATAGCTTTTACAATTTAATACACTATTTTAAATTGAATATAACTTAACTTATTTTCAATTGGCCTTAACCCTTTCTTGGCCCATCTTCATTCATGAATGCCCAGGCCCACATACTATTTCTCCTTCTCCATCGAAGAAAACAAATCCCATCCTACAGAAAAAACGCAGCCACAATCGAATCTTTGATCTCCAACTGCTCCTCCATTCCTCTGTTAAAATTCAAATGAAAATCACCAGCAAGATTCTCTTGAGCTCCTCTTCCTTCCCATATACACAGTGTCAAACTCAAAGCCTCCATCTCCATTTCGTTCGAACTGAGCTCACACACTGTCAACAGCAGGCTCCGACATTTTTACATCCAGAAATCCCTGTAACTCCGAGCACAAGCTCGATTTCATCAACTCACACATGAATCCATTGTTAAATTTGCCGATTCCTTGAACCCTAGGCTCACTGCGTTGACAGGGATAAACATCTAACTCAACCAAACAGGTACCAGATCGAAGCATAGGTTGATACGAGTTCAAATACATATACATTTCGATTTTAGGAATTCTGTTCGGGTTGTTTTTGATTTCTGAAGATTGCGATTTAGGTTTGAGGAAGAAATTCCTGTCGGCGGATTTAGTTTGACTACTGAATGAAAATTTTTAGGGTTGGAATGGTAGTGGGGTTATTTATAGGAGGATTTAAATATATTTTTATTCAAATATTTTATTAAATTTTAATGAATCGTTACTTCATTCGTCTTCTAAAAATTCATACGATCACATACGATACCCAAATCCGATGAAAATGGACATACACCTTCAGTTCGACATTACAGACCCAACGAAACTGATTTCATCGAATTTCGACTCTGTTTGCTCATACAGTGTATTTTTAACCGTCAAAATACTGACTGTTTTTCACATTAAAAATCCGTATGGCCACACACTGACTCCAAAAATCACGAAACTTGAAATCTAAAAATAATTAAATGTTACGGATCGAACAAAATTAATTTCTTCGAAAACGGAGTTCATTTGCAAAACTGACTATTTTAAAAGCTCTAAATAACCCATTTAAATATATAAATATATTTAAAAATAATTAAATTAAATATAAATAAATTTATATTACCGTATATATTCACAATAGAATATCATATTGCTCCACTTGGATTTATAACTTGATATTCAAATCCTGGTTGAATCGATATTCAATTTATATTGAAAAATCCATTCATAATATAAATAAATCGCTATAAATTATAAAGGAATTCCATAGTGACTTTTCTAAAATTTGATTTGGACATAAACCAAAATCTACACAATGAAATCCCGATTTTTCTCTTCCATTAGAAAAATATACTTCACCATCTCCGAACGTTTCTTGTTTCATAGAAATCTGATTTAAAACGGATTCTGTATATTCAATTGAAGTTCAAATCGCCAAACAGCGAACTGCCGCGCCATTTCGAGCTCGATTATAATTATAATATAAATTATACATTCAACTGTCGTTCAAATAATATATTCGTTTTTCTAATTCAAATTCTAAGCTGAATTAAGTATTTTAAGTTGCCCAGTCCACATTATATTGTCAATTCACTATTTCCGACTATTTCGGAATTAAATATATTATTATATTATTTAAATTAATTAAATATTCAAAGTTATTTAATTAAACAACCCATATATTCTCTAAATCACTATTTAAATAATTAAATTAATTAATTATTATATCGCTGAAAACACGGGTCGTTACAAATATGTTAGAATTGGTGGCGGTTCGAATGTTTTAGACCTGGGGTCGGGTCGAATGTGTTAGATCCGAGATCCAAGATCCGGGATATGAGACACTAGATCTGAAACCTGGGTGGTTGCTTCATTAATCCAAAGTCCAAGCTTTCCAATACGTCGTCACTTCATCCTAGTGAATGTCAATCCATATAAGTTTATACTCAAGTCCTGAGTAGTTCTCTTGATAGAATTCGGGTTATGACGGCCTTTCCAAAAAGCGGGTCAACATTTTTTCCTTTAGAACATGTCTTTCTGGAGAAAGGAAGATATGTTCTGGATAGTCCAAGAAATCCATAATCCATAGAAATCCAGTGTGGATAGGAGTCTAGACAGTCACGATCGCGCCAGATCGTATTAAATAATAATAGAATAGCCAGTATTCCCATGGTTATACTGGACTATGTTGCAGGAAGGCAAGAAATCCAAAGATCGTTGAGGATCGTATTAAGGCCAGAAGAAAACCAGGGTCTCGTCGAGCCCGTCCAGTAGGGAGTATAATCCATACCTGGAAGAAAAATAAGGCAAACAGAAGTGTCAAATCCTAACCGTACTGCTTAATCCTTTCGAGCATAAACCATACTTGGGCATCAATTTTGAGTATAAACCGTACTCGAGTGACGTTCGAATCATCCCGCCAAATCCTGGCAAGGCGACCCAACCTCTCAGGCATAATACATACTCTAGTTTTATTAAGTTCCTTTGTCAAGTCCCGACAAGACCATCCAACGTTCTTGTGTATAATCCATACAAAGGAATCCAACTGAGTACAAACCATACTCATACCAAGGTAGAGCTATGCTTTCCACATCCTAACAAGATAGTCCGTTCCTAGGTATAATCCATACCTAGGGTTCCAAGATAAGTATAAGCCATACTTTGGTTGAGATTGAGAATCTTGCCACATCATGACAAGATACTTAAGCTTGACAAACATAATCCATGCTTGAAAAGCACATTTTGTTCAATTCAAAAACGATTACAAAGGCAAAACAAATCATGTTCGGTTTATTGTTGAATCTAGAGCACGCCTAGGAACTACATCCTAATTTTGTATGTGTGTACTTCAACTTAGCCAGTTACTTATTGGATGGTTTTATTGTCGAGAACAGAGTATGTCCGAGGATTAAATCATAATCCCCGTGCATATGTTAGTCGACGTAGCCGTGCGGACATGCGAAAACAAATGAAAACATAACTTAAATCCTAAGAAATGCATAAAATCCAAGGTGATCCAATCCGGATCAATTGATGATGATCCCACGAGAACTCGATCTAGGATCATTCCTTCTCCGGGGATGGGAGGTGGCAGCGCAGGTACTGACGCTTTTAGTTGTTTTACGTACTCGGGTAGCTCTCCAAGTCTAACACATTCTTCAATCAAGTCCCACAGATGCCTTCAGTCATTGGTATTACGGTCGTTCATCTTATGAAATATGCAATGTTTTCATAATCGCGTTTTTTAGCGTTGGCTCCCTCTTGGGAGGCTTTGGATATGAGACAACCTCTATTATATCCAAATAGATGTCAATTGGTGAAGCACTGAGTTCAGTGTACTTATCATATCTAGTTCCTCTCTAGGGTTGAGCATTACGATTGTTCTTAGCAGTGGCTTTTCCTTTACCCCTGTCGTTGCCTTTTCCAGAATCATACGGTCCTTTTAAAGAACATTGCTTTTATCTTCTAGCTGCTCATTTTCTTTTAGAAGGAAATCTTTTTGAAAATAAGCTCTTCTAAGGAATTTTCAAAACATTTGGCTTGTTTAACTAAAAAATTGTTTTCCTTTATTAATTTGGAATTTTCTTACTCGCAATCTTTAAACTTGGCTAAAATAACTACATTAAGTTTACCCAATCTTTTAAAATCTTTTAACAGTTTTTCATGGTCTAACAGAAGATCTTTATATAAAGAATCTATACATACCTATTATGATCTGACTTTAGCCATGAGACATTTGCTTGCTCATTGTCACTGTTCTTGTCACTTTTAGAAGATGAATCCAAGTTGTCCCAAGTGACTGAAAATGCTCGTCTCTTTGATTTTTCCTTTTTGCGATTTTTCTTCACTTCTGGAAAATTCTTTTGATAATGTCCAGTCTTGTGATAGTTAAAGCATTCTTCTTTGTTTCTTTTCCATTTTTCTAATCCCTTGACTAGACTTCTTTGTTGCTTTTCCATTTTTCTAATCCCTGGACTAGGCTTCTTTATTGTCGTTTGTTATAGGATGTTGTTACAATCTCTAGAACACCAGGCTCTGATACCAAATGTAAAGAGTCAATGTATACGACTTAAGCAGGATCTTTATATGGATATAATGGAGTTGAATATTAACTAGTAAGCTACAATAATTATGCATGTAAAATATGAACTAATAGATATTGATCAAATAAAAAGTGAACGAAGTAAGTAAAGACACCAGGATTTTTATACTGGTTCAGATTTTTCGCCCTACGTCCAGTACCGAAGCTCCTCTTCGGAATTCACTAACAATGTCCTCTCTTCACCCGGAGGAATAGGTCACAATACACCTGAGCACCAACAAGGATGTCCCTGCTTGAGCACCAACATAGGACTTCATAATTATAAAGAGTTTTGACTTCTGAATGTGTTCTTATATCAACACTGAATAGTCACGATTAAGTATACCCTTCCTATAAACTTATCCTCAAGTATATGATGTGTATGTGAATACTGGAGGAAGTATATTATTATTGAATTAAGAGATATGAAATAATTTCAATGATTCAATAAGTAGTTTGAATACGAGAGATTTTTAAAATGCAAGAGTTTAGAGATGAAGATCATAAATAGAATAGATTTTCAAAGAATCGGTGATTAGAAAAACTGGGTTTGAAGTGTATATATAATAGTAAAAAGGTAGTGATCCTTCATGAAGAGTTTAATCAAAGAGAGCACCCATTTCTTTTCATAAATGAAGAGAAACCTTTTCATGAAGAATGGTAACCTTTCATAAAAATGATTGTTATGTCGAATTAGTCAACTGGTCTGAAAATCACCAGTCAACTGGTTAATAATAAAAAATATTTATATTTGAAAATTGCTTGAAAAAAATAGTCGTTACCTTACATTTTTATGTTTACCAGTCGACTGGTAGAAAACTAACCAGTCGACTGGTTAGTACAAAAATGTGCAGTTCTGGTTACTAGTTGACTAGTAGTTGCTACCAATTGACTAGTAGATTTTTAACTAGTTGACTAGTAGTTGCTACTAGTTGACTAGTAGATTTTTAACTAGTTGACTAGTTCTTTTCATAAGTCCATAGTTTCTTCATGTATTTGTGTAGAATTATTTGAGAATAGATTTTAACAATATTCTAACACACTAAACTAACACATAAACATATATACTAACTCTTCAATCGATCTTCATTTCTTCGTTGTCGTTAATCAAAAATCTTGCGAATCAACAAGTGAGTGGCATGACATTCTTGGGTCGAGAAATGTGGACCTGAAACTGCTCAATAAAATGGGCGACCAACACGTACTAGTTGTTGATCGATTCAGATTCCAGTTCCGGAACAACATAACGACTATATTAGTTAAGTAGAGGGAGAAGCATTTGGCCATGTCGTTTCTCGACACCGATAGAACTTTCATGTGGTGCATATAGTGCTTCAGATGCACGGTAGGATCTGTCCTGCCGTTGTATGGTTCCAAAGCTGGAAGTTTTAAGTTTAGTGGATTGCGGGAAATCCTGATTTCTTGTGAGAATGGACTACGATTGACGTTATCCATGTCATCCAGAGAAGTGCCGCCTCTCGTGAAGCGTCGAATTACATTGGCAATGTGATTTTCATCGATCAACAACTATCACCAGTCGTCCAATCCCACGCTAGTGCCCCCAGCATTGAATTCTGAAGAGGGTGGGGAATGTGCTCGACTCTAGTAATTGGGTCGAAGGGGCCCCCGGATCGCGGGCCAAATGGCTTGACCCGACCCAGTCCTCATGCTTCTACTTGAGTCGCTTCATGTTGAAACTGAGTGAATTTTGGAGCTTTGGAGTCCATGCGGACTGGGGCAGAGGATGTTCAGACTCGATTTGAGTTTGAAGTGATTCTTGTATTGACAACATCCTCATCCAACACGTTGCGAGTCAAAGTTGCATGTTGCATATTTTCTGAGAGAGGGTTGTTTCCCCTTGTTGCTTTGTTGCCATCGATCCGACCCAGGGTCACATGTGATTAAACCCGGGGTCGCATGCAACCCGACCCAGTATCACATGCGATCTGATCCGGGGTGCGGGAACTGACCGAGTCAAGTTTGTTGTGGTTTGCATTCCCATGGTGCTCGTTCCGGCGAGTAAGTCGTTGTTGCTCGACCTTCCTTCTGTGACACCCCACGTCCGTTAATGTCACTCATGAAGGGAATGCATTAAGTTTCGTGAAGCGTTATAGGTAAACGGAAACAGAAATATTACAAGACAAATGTAAAATAATAGCAGAATTAAAAACTTTATTAATCATAAAGCATCATGGTTCAAAAACATCACATGTCTTAAATACACAAAAAAACCATTACATCATAAAAACTACTGTCTTGTACTTAAAAATGTCAGAAAACATAAAAGAAGCAAAATTCCCCAAATAAAATATAGCCATAGTAGCAAGGATAGGAGCTTGAGCCATACATCTAAGCAACTCCAGCAAAATGAAAGCAGAATCTCGGTCAAGCCCGAGTATTCCCACCCTGACAACCTTGGGGGGGGACAGAAGAAAGAAGAGGAAAGAAAAAGGGTCAGACATAAAGTCTGGCGAGTCCTGTTACTTTTAGCAAGTAAATAAGTAAAAGTAGTGTGACATGCATATAAAGTGGATAAGAAAGATAACAACATAAATGGTAGGTATGACAAGGTAAACATGATAGAGTGTATATGCTTCTCTAATGATTACTCTGCAGTAATACTAGCATAACCAGAATGAGATGATCCCAACAACTATCAGATGGTAGACTTTGGCATATGTCCGGATGTACCCTAACTACTACCCTAATCGATCGGCTCCCTACTCCGCAGATACTCTGTGTCGGCCCAACAGTAGAAGGTATTACTTCCTAAAGTAGCAATCCTTTGTTGATGTGCACAGCCATACCTACTGGTGTCACGGTCGTCTTAGCCCCCTCTACCCGGCCCATGCACGCACATGTCCCCAGTCGGTTTGCACCGTCCACACCGTCCTTCTCATTTGGATCTCTTACAATCAGCCCAGTAAGCGTGCCCCAACTCCGACCTAGGGAGAAGTCCTTATTTGACACTGTTATAAAGATTACTGACTGAAACGGGTCCCACACACAATACGATACAAGCTCTCCCCTTTGTCTTGTATCCCCACTAGGGTTTCCACTGGTTATGCTTACCACTAGGTATCTTTAATTATATAACCCTATCATTTCCACAAATTATGCTTACCCTGAGGTGTCTTTAATTAAATAACTTCAACATTTCCACTGGTTATGCTTGCCACTAGGTGTCTTTAATTACATAATGCCCTCAGGTTAAATGTGTAGGCACATATATAAATATTACCCATCCCCTCAGATTTACTTAACCCACCCACTGTTCAGACATATTTACTTAACCCCTATTCAAGTTCACGTTCACACAATCCCTATAGATTATACTGCGTTAAGTATTCAAGGTTTATCACCATATTTCATTTTATGGTTACAGTACGCTAGACCTCCCATATTAAGCCTACAATTGGTGGATGCTGGATATGTCGGGCGGGTCCAGGCAGACTTTTTCCACAAATCGGCCTTAGCTTCGTGTCTTATCATATCTCGTATTTGTGCACCTAAACCTCTAAAATTAGATTCACCACTTGTGGTCGCTGGATATGCCGGGTGTAACAACCCGGAAATTCTGAACCAATTTAAAAATTTTATTTTAGAAATTTTAATGGAATTTTGAATAGTTGAAATAATTTATTATAAATAAAAACGATTAAAAATTTATTTAAATCAAAGTTTAAATGAATATATTTATTTTAATTCTAAAAGGAGTTAGAAATAGCGCGGTAGTTTGAAAATTTGAATTCAAACTTTGACTGACCATGCAGGATGCAAAATAAATCGGATTTTAGTGAAACCAAAAATATGTAAATCTATTTAAAAATATCTTTCCAACGAATTCGAAAAATCGAAATTTCATAGCGGGAATCAAAATTTATGCCCATTTTAATTTTCAGAATAGTCGTTGTTGATTTTTTTTTTTTTTTTTTTGAAACAAAAATGTGTGATCTTCTGAAAAGAAGAGAGCACACATATATAGAAAAATATATATAGCCAAAACTACAAAATCCAACTACATAATAACGGACTCTACTATATAGATGTATAAGAGGTAGATAAATGAGCTCCAGATAGACCACCGCCAATGATACTTCAATATCGAATTCCGGCAAGGCCACCACCCGGTATTAAAGTATATCTACTCCAATACAAACAAAACACATCAAAATAGCCAAAGAGAATCAAAACATCTAAGTACAACACTCCAAGACTACACAATAAAAGCATCCCATCCAACAACTGCTAGCAATCCATCCAACTATCCACTAAGTTCTTCCTCTTAATCAACAACCTGAATCTGCAAGAAACTCAACAAACTATTAGTAAATTATCACACACATATATATGGAAATATATATGTATAGATATATATATATTATTGAACATATATATAAACATACATATGTATATACCATACATATATGTGTTACAGAAAAGATACAAGGAAAGACTAGTGGAAGAGATTAACAACCAATACGAACTCTATTACGAAAAAATCTGCTGAATCTCCTAAATAAGCTCAAATTAAGTCTAACTTTATTCAATAAACTCTCAAAGCACAATTTCCCTAATAGCTTGTAATGCGAATTAGACATCCAATCCAAACAAAAATAAACTATCTTAATAACTAAATTATCCGTAGAAACAGAATTAGAATGAAAAAATATCTGATTTCTCTCTAACCAAATGAACCAACTTATGATAGTGACTAAAGAATCTAAAACGTATCTCTTACTATCATTATAAACAAATCTATAAGAATCCCAATAATCAACACATCTACTGAAAGAAATAGGACAATCAAATACAAATATCCTTAAAACCATATTAAAAATAAAATTGGTGATATTGCAAGAGAAAAACAGATGATCAACATCCTCATTCAAAAGATTACAATAATAACACTTAACGTCAAAAATAATATTCTTCCTCTTTATAATTAAAAATAGCCATTTTTCAAATGACCTCCATTTTCGATGAAACCACTTTTGTTGGAACCGGAATGTCAAATTATTGCTAGGTTTCAATTTTCATAATTTTTAGAATTAATATGTGAGTGTGGCAAAAGAAAACGTGTTTTGTCAGTTTCAGTCAATTTCGATCGACTAGAAAATGGCCATTTTTCAAACGGTCTCGGAGTTCGATGAAATTAGTTTTGTTAGGACCATATTGTCAATACATAACTAGAAATATTTTTTTTGGAATTTTTAGAGGTAGTATGTGGCCTCGGTAAAATTAAATGTACGATCAAATTAAATAATTTATAATTAAAATTAAAGAAAAATATATCATAACAGCCGAATTGGATTTCAAAACATATTCCATTGTGCCCGGAACGGGGGTATTTGGCTAGGGGCGACACTCGTTGGATTTGGTTTGGAGTTCGTATTGTTAAACATGAATTTTTGAAATAAGAAATTAAATAAAACAAGGAAAATACACTATATATACCGTATAAATACGGTCTTATACGCAACCCTAATTCCCAAAAGATACAGCCGCCACAAACCAATTTCAATGGCCAGAAAAGTCGAATTTTCATGCCTCAATAATTTCCAATCCAACTCGAATTTGATTCCAACCCCAACAACAATTAAAGAGAATTCTCCACTCTTCAATTTGATACGGATATGATCGGTTTTTATTAAGCGGTTTGCTCGGATTTTGGGGGTGAAGCCAGCGACTTGGGGACGGTTTTCGAGGCGGAGGTCTAGTTGGCCGTGAGTCTAGGCGAAGGTGGAGGTGTCGGGCGGCTTTGAGATGGCATCGTTTGATCGACGAACGGTGGTCTCTGGCAGTGTGCATGGAGGAGGGATTGAAGCGACTATGGGTTCAGCCTTTTACAGTAGAAGCCAATGAGGTTGAAGAAGGATTAGCAAGGTTAAGAGAAAATAAATTATAATTAATTATTTAATAATGTATTCAAATATTCAGAAACCTATAACTTGTTCAATACTCGACAGAATTCAACGATACTGATTGCGTTAGACTCGTATTGGCCAGATCTACACAATGAAATAAACCAGAGCAGAAATAGAATTACTGTAACAACCAGGAAAATCTGAACCCATTTTAAAAAATTTATTTCGGCTATTTCAGTAAATTTTGAATAGTTAAAATAATTTATTTTAAATAATAACAATTAAAATTTTATTTTAATCGAAGTTGGAGAAAAAGTATTCATTTTGATTTCCAAAGAAATAAGAAATAGTATGGTAGTTTGAAAAGTCAAACCTGTACTTTGACCGAATGTACCAGATTCAAAATCTAACGGATTTTAGCGAAACCAAAAATATCTAAATCTGTTTGAAATTATCTTTTCAACGAATCCGAAAAATCGAAACTTCATAGCGGGAATCAAAAGATATGGCCAATTGAATATCTAGGATGGTCGCTATAGTATAATTTATAGCCCGTATAAAAGGCCATTTTTCAAACGACCTCCGTTTTCGTTGAAACCACTTTTGTTGGATTCGGATGTCAAATTATTGTTGGGCTTCAAATTTCATAATTTTTCGAATTAATATGTGAGCGTGAAAAATGAAAATGTATTTTGTCAATTTCAGTCAAATCTTATCGACTTGAAAATAGCCATTTTTCGAACAGTCTCAGAATTCGACAAAATTAATTTTGTTAGGACTGTATCATCAAAATAAGGCCAGAAATGATTTTTCTGGATTTTTCTGAGTCCGTATGTGGCCCCGGTGAATTTAATTATACAATTGAATTAATTAATTAAAAAGATTTATATATTAAATTAAATAATTCAGGCCATAGACAGTTGTTTGGACTGACGAGACCTAGCCTATTGCGTCCGGAACGGAGGCAATTGGCTAGGGACAACTCTTGTTGGGTTGAAATCAGAACTGTTAAAAAGTTATGGATTTTTTTATAAAAAAAATTCATTTAAATATTATAAATATTGGAGAAAAGCCAAACCCTAAATCAATTTGCATCGGCCGCCGCTTTTCTATTTGAATCCATGGCCGAAAATTGTCCAACCTTCCTCCCCTAAAATCTTTCAATCCTTACATCGAATTCACTCACTCCAGTTCAGACTTTTGTAGAGATTTTCATTCTCTACACATCCATACGGATAACCCTACCTGAAATTGTGTATTTCGCCTGAACCAGACCCGAGAACGGGCCGACTTTGGACCGCTGCCACACCTCCATCGCTCGATCGAGCTCCGTCGCACTTAGGCCGTCGGCGCGCGCCTTCAAGGCCGACAAGACCCCGCCCTCCGATCATCCTCTCGCTGGCTGTGTTAGTTGGAAAATTTAAACCTAATTCTGAACAAAAGTTTGAAGTTGCAGCCGTGAGTTTCAGGTAAAAGATGGATTAATTTTTAATTATTTAATTAATTTAATTAATTTAAATGTTATAAAACTTGTAAAAATCATATCTAACTCATATGACATCGGAAATTAACGTTTTCAGATCCGACAAGATCATACGACAAAGATCTACATTCCTAGACTGAAAAGGGAAAATTCCGAGCTGTTTGAATTTTGGGCCAATTCGTGTTACGAATGTGAGAATTCTTCCTTTTTATAATTATTTAATTATTTAATTTAATTGTTATGTGATGATTGAATGTGAATAATTCAGATCTGTTATGTGATGATATTTTGGGTGTGTTATCTGTTGTTGTTGATGTATAAACCCAGATTTGGTTGTGTTTCAATAAAATAATCACTTGTTTATTAATTGATTTGGATTAGAATTTCCGAATCGATAAAAATAAACACTTTGTTGGTTAAATTGATTTGGAATAGAATTTCCGAATCGATAAAATTTAACACTTTGTTATGTTTAATTGATTTGGATTAGAATTTCCAAATCGAGGAAAAATAAACAAATCATTTTGTTATGTTAAATTTCATTGGATTCCCATTTCAACATCAAACCTTATTTGGACTATTTTTGCTAAACTGATTTAAATTGTCAATTCAATATAAAATTATTATCTCATTCATATTAGTTGAATTGAATAGATTGTCAATTCAATATTTAAAATATCTTTTTAACATTTTGAGCATTAAAATAGGATTATCAATTTGACATAAAACACTATTTTATTATTTTTATTGTATTGAAATAGAATTGTCAATACAATGAAAAATATATCAATTTTTGTCCATATCATTGAGTTGAGAACAGATTCTTTTATTTGCATTCTTTTATGCAAATATATTTTGAAAAAAATAAATTGTTCTTTTATTTGCATCCCTTGATGCAAATATACATTGGAAATAAAATGTTCTTTTATTTGCATTCCTTTATGCAAATATATTCATTGAAAATAAACCATTCTTTTGTTTGCATTCTTTTATGCAAATATATTTAGAAAAATATATTGTTCTTTTATTTGCATCCCTTGATGCAAATATACATTGGAAATAAAATTTTCTTTTGTTTGCATTCCTTTATGCAAATATATTCATTGAAAATAAACCGTTCTTTTATTTGTATTCTTTTATGCAAATATATTTAGAGAAAATAAATAGTTCTTGTATTTCCATTCTTTTATGCAAATATACATAGAAATATAAAATTGTTCTTTATCTGCATCCTTTTATGCAAGTAAACTTTGAATATAAAATATCCTTTTATTTGCATTTTCTAACGTAAATATGCATTAAAATAAGTAAAACCATATTTTTGTTTGCAATTTTAGATGCAAACAAAACATTAGAAGTAAAATCATATTTTTGTTTGCAATTTTAGATGCAAACAAAAACAGAATTAAAATCATATTTTTTTTTTGCAATTTTAGATGCAAACAAAACATTAGAATTAAAAGCATATTTTTGTTTGCAATTTTAGATGCAAACAAAATATTAGAATTAAATTCATCATTTTGTTTACATTTTAGATGTAGACAAAAACATTAAAATGAATATACATTTTTATTTTGTATATTAGATAGAAATAAAAGTGATTTAAAAATTTTAATTTTTATTTGCTTATTTAGATGCAAATAAACAACATAGAAAAGATTTCATTTTTATTTGCATATTTAGATGAAAATAAACAACGTGGAAAAGGTTTCATTTTTTTTATTTGCATATTTTGAGGCAAAATCAACATCGTCGGAGGGAGTTGCATTTTGCTTACAAATTTGGTCGTCAACAAAACATGATAATAAAAGAATTGATTTAAATGTTGAATTATTTGTTGTCACTTTAATTGCCATAAAAATAGTAAAATCGCCCGATGATTTATATTTATATTTATATATAAATATAAATAAAAATTTAACGAATCGCGCGCGGTAGTTCGCGTTTCGGCATTCGTAACTTTGAACGATTATACCGTAAGATCCAACCGTCGGATTTTCCCAAAACTAGAACCGTTAGGACCGCTTTGGGAAGATCTTTCCAATGATATGAACTTTACCAAAATCCAATGGTTAAATTTCAAGACAAGTGTAAATCAAATTTTCGGAAAAATAGCGCTAGGGCAGCCCATTGGCCCGAAGTGTCGTTTAATTATTTTGAGCTATTTTTAAATAAATAAAAATAGCGAAAAATCATTATAAATTAATATTAACGACATCAAATGGTTTAAATGATAATAATTCAACAAATTATTTGAAAAGACCGAGTTCAACTCATTTCAAATAATTTTACGGCGATGTAAAGATATCGAAGACGGTGATTGAAGACCGGCGATCTTCTTGTCGAAAGGATAGCTACTGATGCCTTCCATTGGCTAGCTACCAATAAAGGGTTAAAGTGGTAGTTGTCCGGACGTACTTGATGATCGTCCGGATATGCGAGCACCTAGGTGACTCCGATTTCGTTCAGACCCAGAATGGACTTGTAAATGGATGCATGTCCGACATTGAATTTCATGCCATGTAATTCAATTGATACCTATTAATATATTTCTGAGGTGGTGAAGTACTTATCCTTTTGCTATACACCCTTTTTTGAGACGTACGAGCTCGAAGGTTATATATTGGTAGTTATCGATCGCATGGTATGGACTGTCAATGTGGCATGCCAAGATGCAATTGATCCGGGGCTTTTGTTGAAAAGCAAAGCCCTGTGGATGATGATCAAAGCATAGCCAATTTAGGCATAGCTTTGTGTATTTCGTTACCTCGCGAGCCTCACACCTCGGTGGAGTCTAAAACAGAACAAGGGAACGCAGGGAGTGCATACGTTTCTTTTTAGCTAGAAGTGGTGTTGGGTTTTCACACGGCCTGGCATTTTTACTTATGTGGTTGATGGAATGAGGCGCCATAGATTTTTATTGGTCGCAATGGCTAATTTATAGGTCCAATAAGATCGGGAAGCGTGTATTCAGGAATTGCCAATCCACTAAAGTATTTGTGGACCGGCCCTGCAGGATCCAAGGGTTGCCCGTAGGTGTGATCCTGAGACATTTCTAGAGTATCTCGAATCGGTCAGAGATCGTTCCTAGCCTTGACTCATAATGGAAACTAAAATCCAATACGACATTACGGTCTTGACTGTAAACCTATATATGGCGACATAGTATATGGTAGTTATGTCGTCTAGGATTGATACATTTACTTTGAAGTATTTTTGAAACATATTAGACACTAATAATAATATTAAAAATATTATTTTCCACATATCAATCATTTTTGATCATTATAAGGTAAAACTCTATCCTCCGTTTGTGTTGCATTGTGTGGTGGGACTTGGGTCTTATAATGATTTCATTTTCTAAAAAGAATTGCGTTGTTTTTGACTTAAAAATTTATAAAACTTATGCACTGGCAATCCAATGGAATTAAACCCGTTCAGCGATAGCAGCGTGGTCCAGTGATTAGCCATATCATTAGTTTAGTTAGATTTCTCGTATCAGTCCCATGACTGACTCGTAGTTTGTTTCACTTTGCAAATTCGGGTGCCATCTTTACACACAGGCAGCCAATTGACAGGTTTCAGGTAGGGATGTTTTCTGGACTCAAGCTTGCTGCTAAAGATGTTGGAAGATCTCTTCTTTTTATCTTTATTTTCTTGAGACTTGAGATAGTATCGGATTTTGATGTATTTTGGGATATTGAGAATTTGTTTCTTTCCCTGTTTTAGACATCTGTTTTTGCTAAGTGTATCACGTAATGCGTACTCTGATGTTCTGTGATGATGGTTGTGATGACATTTCATTTCCGCTGCAATGATTTATATGTTCTGCTATGTTACTGTGATCTGTTATTATTTTACTTATGTTATACTCTTATGGTTATCCTTACTTTCGTTCTACGGAAGTTTGGGTCATCACATTTGGTATCAGAGCTAAAGGTTAACCTTAGCTATGGAGTATAACATTTTTAGAACAGTTCCTCTTAATAGAATCAGTAGTATTCTAAGACGTGTAGCTTATTAGAGATAGGATTAGCAATGTCCTAGAATGAGCACAACAGAATAGCACATATTAATCAGTCATTACATCATTATCATTTCATCATATGTCTCTATTTTAAATCTTTCCTTTGAAAATTATCATTTCTCTTGGATTGACTCTTTCCTTGATGATACAGACTAATTGAGAAATGAGTACTAGAGCCCGTACAAGAGCACGACAAGGCAGAGATGGGGCAAGAAGACCCACCCAAGATGAGACTCCTACAGCCCAAGAACAGGAACGGGCCACCCCAGAAATTGAGACACCACCACCACCCCTATGTGCTTTTGATCTTGACAAAGTGACTAAAAAATAAAGAATCTAGGAGGTGTGCATCTTAACAGGGTGACTGCACACATCGAGCGCCCATTTGCTAAGGTAATCGAGATGGCTTGCAGATTTGAAGAGATTAATCAGAAGGGTTCCCAGCAAGAGAAAGAAAAGAATTAAGCCAACAACAAGAAGAAGGATTCGGACAAGAAGACTGAGGCGGGCATCTCTTTCACCGCCAAGCCCTAGGAGAAGAAGAAGAGGAGGGACAGATCTAAAGTCAAGTGTTTTAATTGCCAAAGGATTGGACATTTTGACTACGAGTGCCGAGCTCCAAAGAGGCCCAAAAGGAACGAGTCTGGACTGAGTCAGAGCAGTGGACAGAATCCCAGTGGCCCAAAGGAATGCTTTAACTGCCACCAGACTGGACACTTTATCAGAAATTGCCCTCTGCTCAAGAAATCTGAAGTGGCATATATTTATGACGGAGCGGCTGCACCGGTTTCTTTTGAGGGAGCAGGTACGCCTGATGTTTTAGGAGGTACACTTAACATTATAAACATCCCTATTACTGTTTTGTTTGACACAGGTGCATCTAGAAGTTTCATATCTGTTGACATGATTAAAAAGCTTAAATTGAAACCCAGAAAACTCAAAGAACCTATTAGAGCCCATAGCCCGATAGGAGGCTCACTTATTCTCGAACAATATTGTAGAGTGTATGTTTCTTACTCTTACTTCCAATTCCCTTTTGATTTGATCGTTATGAGATTTTCTGGATATGATATCATACTTGGAATGGACTGGCTAGCGAAATATGAGACTGAGTTACTATGTGCTGAAAGAGTAGTTAAAATCAAAACAAAATTTGGAGACATCATTTCTATTCCATGCCGCGGCTTAGCCACAGATAGGAAAGAATTCTGGTCCTCTCTAGAAGTCACTCCTGCTTCTATTGAGGATATTCCTATCGTCAGAGACTATGCGGATGTGTTCAAAGAAGTAGACAGCTTACCTCCGCGTAGGGAAATCGATTTCAGAATTGACTTAGTCCCTAATGCAAGGCCCATCGTGCATCCCTTTCGAAGAATGTTGCCAAAAGAAAGAGAGGAGCTGAGCAATCAAACCAAGCAGCTTTTGTGGAAGGGTTTGATCAGACCTAGTTTCTCATGTTGGGGTGCAGCAGTGGTTTTCGTCCCAAAGTCATACGGTACCCTTAGGCTATGTGTGGACTACCTGGATCTAAATAAGCAGACTCTGAAAAATAAATACCCACTACCCCGCATTGATGATCTGCTAGACCGCTTGAACAAAGCTCGAGTATTCTCTAGGATGGACCTAGCTACAGGTTTCCACCAATTACGCATTACCGAAGAATGTGTGCCTTTGACAGCTTTCAGAGGACCAGATATATTTTATGAATGGCTAGTAATGCCCTTCGATCTATGCAATGCTCCAACATACTTTGTAGATCTGATGAATAGAGTCTTCAGAGATGTTCTAAATAAATTTGTGCTGGTGTTCATCGATGATATTCTCATCTTCTCTAAGTCCACCGCTGAATACGAAAAACATCTGAAGGAAGTCTTGGAGATTTTGCGTAGAAATGTGCTGAAAGCCAAATTCTCCAAATGCATATTTTGGCAAGAAGAGGTAAAATTCCTCGGCCATGTTGTATCTAAGGAAGGCATCTCTGTAGATCCAGGAAAAATCTCGGCTATCAAAGATTGGAAGCAGCCTACTATGCCCACTGAAGTCAGAAGTTTCTTAGGTCTGGCTGGTTATTATCAGAAATTCGTTAAGGATTTCTCGAGAATATATTGTCCACTGACGAAGCTGACTAAGAAACATACCAAGTTTAAGTGGACACCTGAATGTGAGGCAGCTTTCTAAGAGCTGAAACAGAAATTCATCATTGCTCCTGTGTTGACCATCATAGATGGCAATTAGGATTTGAAAGTCTGGACTGACGCTTCCAGAGAAGGTTATCCTTTTCATCTAAATAAACATGTAGGAAATGACACTTTCCTTATGTCAAATCTTATTTTAACATGTTATCCTTTTCTCTATTTAACGTATTGGTGCAGTGCTAATGCAAAGAGGCAAGCTTGTCGCAAATGCTAGCCGCCAATTAAAACCACATGAGAAGAATTATGCCATTCATGACCTTGAGCTAGTGGCCATAGTATTTGCTTTAAAGATATGGAGGCACTATCTCTTGGGCAAGAAATTCGAGCTATATACGGATCACAAATCCATGAAGCATCTATTTACCCAAAGAGATTTGAACCTGAGGCAGCAGCGTTGGGTTGAATTCCTTGCACCCTATGACCTGGACATCTTATATACTCCAGGGAAAGCCAATGTTGTGGCAGATGCTCTCAATAGGAAGAATACAACCGACTCCAAGCTTATCCTTGCCAATCTCATTATCACCCCTACCTTGATCGATAAGATCTCGGTCCTTTAGAAGAATGATGAATTTATTCAGGAATCATTAAAAGGATCAGGGAAGGTGAATCCATAAGTTTTCGAATTGATGACAAAGGAGTTTTGAGGCTATCGGGCCGAATTTTTGTTCCAAATCTTCTTGAGCTCAGAAAGGAAGTGATGGACGAATGCCACAAGTCTAAGCTCAACATTCATCCGGGCGTGAAAAATATGTACCATGACCTCAAGCATACTTTTTGGTGGAGATCTATGAAGAGAGACATCTCTATATATGTTTCTATATGTCCCACCTGCCAGCAAGTCAAGAGCGATTAGCAAAAGCTAGCAGGTCTATTGCAACCGCTAGGGGTACCAAGTTGGAAATGGGGCGAAATTTCTATGGACTTCATTGATGGCTTACCCCGGACTAGGAAGGGCAATGACAACATATGGGTGATTGTAGATCGCCTCACAAAGACTGCCCATTTCATTCCTGTCAAATCCAATAGAACAGCTCGAAGTTTTGCACTGCTTTATTTCAGAGAGATTGTCAGACTGCATGGAGTTCCCAGCAGCATTATCAGTGACCGCGACCTGATATTTGCTAGTAAGTTCTGGGAAGCTTTGCAAGAAGAGTTAGGGACTCAGCTAAATATGAGCACAGCTTACCACCCTCAGACAGATGGCCAGACCGAGAGGGTGAACCGCCTATTAGAAGACTTATTGAGGGCATGCGACTTAGATTTTGGTGGGTCATGGGATGATCATTTGCACTTGGTCGAATTCTCTTATAATAACAGCTACAAAGCCAGCCTGCAGATGTCTCCATTTGAAGCCTTATATGGCAGGCCATGCCGATCTCCCGCATGTTGGGTGGAACCCGGTAATGGATTGGTATTGGGTCCCGACATGATTCGCGAAGCCTCGGAAAGAGTTGACTTTATTAAGAAGCGATTACTTGCCTCCTAAAGCCGACAAAAGAGCTATGCAGACACTCGAAGGAGGGATTTAGAATTTTCTATCGGTGATCTTGTATACTTGAAGATTTCCCCACTGAGAGGCGTAGTCCAATTTGGGAAGGCAGGGAAATTGGCACCGAGATTTATTGGTCCATTTCCTATTCTCGAAAGGATTGGAACTCTCGCCTATAGATTGCAGCTACCTGACTGGTTGTCAGGGGTCCACGATGTATTTCATGTATCCCAACTGCGGAAGCGTGTTCATGATCCAGATTTAGTTATGCAGGAAGTAGCACAACAAGATTTGGAGATTACCCTGGTTCTAGCAGTGAGAAGGGAGCCAGTGAATATTGTGGGCAAAGAAACCCGAGTGCTGAGGAATAAGAGGATCCACCTGGTCAAAGTGCAGTGGAGCGGGGATCCTAGTGACTGTACATGGGAGATAGAGGACAGCATCAAACAGGCTTATCCCGAGTGCAGATGGGACATCTCCGAGTAGCTTTTGTGTTGAGGTACATTTACAATACCTTGCATTTTCCGTTTTGTTTCCTACTTTATCATTATTTCCTTTTCGAGGACGAAAAGATTTTAAGTGGGGGAGATTGTAACAATCCGGAAAATCAGAACCAATTTAAAAATTTTATTTTGGCTATTTTAGTAAATTTTGAATAGTTAAAATAATTTATTTTAAATAATAACGATTAAAAATTTATTTTAATCGAAGTTGGAGCAAAAGTATTCATTTTGATTTCCAAAGAAATAAGAAATAGTATGGTAGTTTGAAAAGTCAAACTTGTACTTTGACCGAATGTACCGGATTCAAAATCTAATGGATTATAGCGAAACCAAAAATATCTAAATCTGTTTGAAATTATCTTTTCAACGAATCCGAAAAATCGAAATTTCATAGTGGGAATCAAAAGATATGGCCAATTGAATATCTAGGATGGTCGCTATAGTATAATCTATAGCACGTATAAAAGGCCATTTTACAAATGATCTTCGTTTTCGACGAAACACTTTTGTTGGATTCGGGATGTCAAATTATTGTTAGATTTCAATTTTCATAATTTTTTGAATTAATAATGAGCGTGGCAAACGAACATGTGTTTTGTCAAGTTTAGTCAAATCTGATCGACTTGAAAATAGCCATTTTTCAAACAGTCTCAGAATTCGACGAAATTAATTTTGTTAGGACCGCATCGTTAAAAAAAAGCCAAAAATAATTTTTATGGATTTTTCTGAGTCCGTATGTGGCCCCGGTGAATTTAATTATACAATTGAATTAATTTATTAAAAAGATTTAAATATTAAATTAAATAATTTAGGCCACAGACAGTCGTTTGAACTGACGAGACCTAGCCTATGCGTCCGCAACAGGGGCAATTAGCTAGGGACAACTCTTGTTGGGTTGAAATCAGAACTGTTGAAAAGTTACGGATTTTTTTGTTAAAAAATACATTTAAATATTATAAATATTAGAGAAAAGCCAAACCCTAAATCTATTTGCGTCGGCCGCCGCTTTTCTATTCGAATCCATGGCCGAAAATTGTCCAACCTTCCTCCTCTAAAATCTTTCAATCCTTACATCGAATTCACTCACTCCAGTTCAGACTTTTGTAGAGATTTTCATAATCTACACATCCATACGGATAACCCTACCTGAAAGTGTGTATTTCGCCTGAACTAGACCGAGAACGGGCCGACTTTGGACCGCCGTCGCACCTCCATCGCTCGATCGAGCTCCGCCGCACTCAGGCCGTCGGCGTGCGCCTTCAAGGCCAACAAGACCCCGCCCCCCGATCATTCTCTTGCAGATTGTGTTGGTCGGAAAATTTAAATCTAATTCTGAACAAAAGTTTGAAGTTGCAGCCGTAAGTTTCAGAGGTAGAAGATGGATTAATTTTTAATTATTTAATTAATTTAATTAAATTAAATGTTGTAAAACTTGTAAAATCGTATCTAACACAGACGACATCGGAAATTAACGATTTCAGATCCGACAAGATCGTACGATAATGATCTACATTCCTTGACTGAAAAGGGAAAAATCCGAGCTGTTTGAATTTTGGACCAATTCGCGTTACGATTGTGAGATTTCTTCCTTATAATTAATTAATTATTTAATTTAATTGTTATGTGATGATTGAATGTGAATAATTCAGATCTGTTATGTGATGATATTGTCGGTGTGTTATCTACTGTTGTTGATGTATAAACCCAGATTTGGTTGTGTTTCAATAAAATAATCACCTTGTTTATTTATTGATTTGGATTAGAATTTCTGAATCGATAAAAGTAAACACTTTGTTGGTTGAATTGATTTGGATTAGAATTTCCGAATTGATAAAAATAAACACTTTGTTATGTTGAATTGATTTGGATTAGAATTTCGAAATCGAGGAAAAATAAATAAATCATTTTGTTATGTTAAATTTCGTTGGATTCCCATTTCAACATCAAACCTTATTTGGATTATTTTTGTTGAACTGATTTAAATTGTCAATTTAATATTAAATTTATATCTCAATCATATTAGTTGAATTGAATAGATTGTCAACTCAATATTTAAAATATCTTTTTAACTTTTTGAGCATTGAAATAGGATTATCAATTTAACATATTTTATTATTTTTATTGTATTGAAATAGAATTGTCAATACAATGAAAAATATATCAATTTTTGTACATATCATTGAGTTGAGAACAATTTTTTTTATTTGCATTCTTTTATGTAAATATATTTAGAAAAAAATAAGTTATTTTTTATTTGCATCCCTAGATGCAAATATACATTGGAAATAAAATGTTCTTTTATTTGCATTCCTTTATGCAAATATATTCATTGAAAATAAACCGTTCTTTTATTTGCATTCTTTTATGCAAATATATTTAGAAAAATAAATTGTTCTTTTATTTGCATCCCTTGATGCAAATATACATTGGAAATAAACTGTTCTTTTATTTGCATTCCTTTATGCAAATATATTCATTGAAAATAAACCGTTCTTTTACTTGTATTCTTTTATGCAAATATATTTAGAGAAAATAAATCATTCTTGTATTTGCATTCTTTTATGCAAATATACATAGAAATATAAAACTGTTCTTTATCTGCATCCTTTTATGCAAGTAAACTTTGAATATAAAATATCCTTTTATTTGCATTTTCTAACGCAAATATGCATTAAAATAAGTAAAACCATATTTTTGTTTGCAATTTTAGATGCAAACAAAAACATAATTAAAATCATATTTTTGTTTGCAATTTTAGATGCAAACAAAACATCAGAATTAAAATCATATTTTTGTTTGCAATTTTAGATGCAAACAAAACATTAGAATTAAAATCATATTTTTGTTTGCAATTTTAGATGCAAACAAAACATTAGAATTAAATTCATCATTTCGTTTACATTTTAGATGTAGACAAAAATATTAAAATGAATATACATTTTTATTTTGTATATTAGATAGAAATAAAAGTGATTTAAAAGTTTTCATTTTTATTTGCATATTTAGATGCAAATAAACAACGTAGAAAAGATTTCATTTTTTTTATTTGCATATTTTGAGGCAAAATCAACACCGTAGGAGGGAGTTGCATTTTTCTTACAAATTTGGTTGTCAACAAAACATGATAATAAAAGAATTGATTTAAATGTTGAATTGTTTGTTGTCACTTTAATTGCCATAAAAATAGTAAAATCGCCCGATGATTTATATTTATATTTATATATAAATATAAATAAAAATTTAACGAATCGCGCGCGGTAGTTCGCGTTTCGGCAATCGTAACTTTAAACGATTATACCCTAAGATCCAACCGTCGGATTTTCACAAAATTGGAACCGTTAGGACCGCTTTGGGAAGATATTTCCGATGATATGAACTTTACCAAAATCCAACTGTTAGAATTCAAGATAAGTGTAAATAAAATTTTGGGACAACGCCAGGGCAGCCCATTGGCCCGAAGCGTCGTTTAATTATTTTGAGCTATTTTTAAACAAATAAAAATAGCGGAAAATCGTTATAAATTAATATTAATGACATCAAATGGTTTAAATGATAATAATTCGAAAAATTATTTGAAAAGACTGAGTTCAACTCATTTCAAATAATTTTACGGTGATTTAAAGATATCGAAGACGGCGATTGAAGACCGGTGATCTTCACGTAAAAAGGATAGCTACAGATGCCTGGCATTGGCTAGCTACCAATAAAGGATTAAAGTGGTAGTTGTCCGGACGTACTTAATGATCGTCCGGATATGCGAGCACCTAGGTGACTCTGGTTTCGTTCAGACCCAGAACGGACTAGTAAATGGATGCATGTCCGACATTGAATTTCATGCCATGTAATTTAATTGATACCTATTAATATATTTTTGAGGTGGCGGAGGATTTATCCTTTTGCTATACACCCTTCTTTGAGACGTACGAGCTCGAAGGTTATATATTGGTAGTTATCGATCGCATGGTATGGACTGTCAATGTGGCGTGCCAAGATGCAATTGATCGGGGCTTTTGTTTAAAAGCAGAGCCCGGTGGATGATGATCAAAGCATAGCCTATTTAGGCATAGCTTTGTGTATTTTTTTACCTCGCGAGCCTCATACCCCGACGGAGTTTAAAATGAAACAAGGGAACGCAGAGAGTGCACACGTTTCTTTCTAGCTAGAAGTGGTGTTGGGTTTTCACACGACCTGACATTTTTACTTATGTGGTTGATGGAATGAGGCGCCTCGGATTTTTATTGGTCGCAATGGCCAATTTATAGGTCCAATAGGATCGGGAAGCGTGTGTTCAGGAATTGCCAATCCACTAAAGTATTTGTGGACCGGCCCTACAGGATCCATGGGTTGCCCGTAGATGTGATCCTGAGACATTGCTAGAGTGTCTCGAATCGGTCAGGAGATCGTTCCTAGCCTTGACTCATGATGGAAACCAACATCCAATATGACATTACAGTCTTGATTGTAAACCTATATATGGCGACATAGTATATGGTAGTTGTGTCGTCTAGGATTGATACATTTACTTTGAAGTATTTTTGAAACATATTAGACACTAATAATAATAATAGAAATATTATTTTCCATGTATTAAGCATTTTTTATCATTATAAGTTAAAACTCTATCCTCTGTTTGCGTTGCATTGTGTGATGGGACTTGAGTCTTATAATGATTTCATTTTCTAAAAAGCATTGAGTTGTTTTTGACTTAAAAATTTATAAAACTTATGCACTAGCAATCCAATGGAATCAAACTCGTTCCGCGATAGCAGCGTGGTCCAGTGATTAGCCATATCATTAGTTTAGTTAGATTTCTCATACCAGTCCCTTGACTGACTCATAGTTTGTTTCACTTTGCAAACTCGGGTGCCCTCTTTACACATGGGCAGCCAATTGACTGGTTTTAGGTAGGGATGTTTTCTGGACTCAAGCTTGCTACTGAAGATGTTGGAAGATCTCTTCTTTTTATCTTTATTCTCTTGAGACTTGAGACAGTATCGGATTTTGATGTATTTTGGGAGATTGCGACTTTATTTCTTTCCCTGTTTTAGACATCTGTTTTTGCTAAGTGTATCTTGTACTGCGTACTCTGATGTTTTGTGATGATGGTTGTGATGACATTTCATTTCCGCTGTAATGATTTATATGTTCTACTATGTAACTGTGATCTGTTATTGTTTTAATTATGCTATACTCCTATGATTATCCTTACTTTCGTTCTATGGAAGTTTGGGTCATCACAACTATTTTCATTTTTTGTCAGAATGGAAACCATCGGTGAGATCTCTATTTTAAAAATAAAATTATTATTTATTTTGATGTAAAATTTGTATATGTGATTGGATGAAATTTGGATCGATTGTTTGAGACTAAAATGGATGGCTTGATTTAGTTGTGTATGCTTGATTGAAATGTTCATGTATGTCAAGTTTTGATTTTACCATAAAAATCATATTTTATTGTAGATCTGTTTCAATAAAAATATTAGAGATTAAAGATTGTATTTTTATTCGTAGATCCGTTACAATAAAAAGTTTAGATAATAAAGTTCATATTTTTATTGTTGTTTAAGTAAAATAAAAAGATTATATTATTATTGTCACTTTGTTTCAATAAAAGAATAGAAAAATAAATTGTACATTTTGTTATAAAATGCCATATTAGAAATAAAGATCACATTTGATTATAAAGGGTTACATTAGAATAAAAATGTCAATTTTGTTAAACATGTTTTAAATGAACAAAAAGAGTTGAAATAAAAGGACATATTTTATTTCCATCTTGTCACAATTAAAAACCATATCTTTATCGTCACTTTGTTTCATAAAAAAGATTAGAATAGGAAAATATCACTTTTATTGTTCTTTGTTCTTAAAAAAAAGATTTCATTTTTATTTGCATATTTAGATGCAAATAAACACTGTAGAAAACGATTAGATTTGCTCCTCATTAGAATTAAAATATAATTTTGTCATATTTGATTTGTGTCAAAATGAAAATAACATTTTTATTGGTTATGTGATACTTGAATTGTCAACATAAGAAAATAACATTTTATATTGAAATATCACCTTTGGTTAAAAATAATCATTTGTAGTTGTATGTTTTGTTTATTCAAAACATTATCATTTACATATAGTAGAAATAGAACCATTATAAGTTTTGTTTATTCAAAGCATTATTATTATGTTAGTGAATTATAAATGCCATTATATTAGAAATGTCATTTTATTTAAAAATGTCATTTAAATTAAAAATATTAATATATTAGAATTATGTCATTTCATATAGAAAATGTTATGCTAACAAAATTCGTCATTTCATATAGAAAATGTACGTTAACAAAATTTGTCATTTCATATAGAAAAATGTTATGTCATCAAAATTTGTCATTTTATTAGAAATATGTTATGTGAATAAAAATAATATTTTCATTAGAAATATGTTATGTGAATAAAGATAACATTGTTTTTATAAATTGTCGCATTAGAAAAGATAACATTTTTGTTATAAATTGTCTCTTTAGAAAAGGATAACATTTTTGTTATAAAAGGCCGCACTAGGAAAAAAAACATTTTTGTTATAAAATGTAGCATTAGAATAAAAATACCATTTTGTGATGGAATGTTGTAACAACCCGCAAATTCTGAACCAATTTAAAATATTTATTTTAGAAAATTTTAACGAATTTTGAAAATATAAAGTGATTTATTTTAAATAATAATGGCTAGAATTCATTTTAATCGAAGTTAAAACGAATAAATTAAATTTATTTATAAATGGAGTTAGAAATGGCGCGGTAGTTTTAAAATTTGAATTTTAAACTTTAACTGAATGTACAGGATTCAAAATAAATCAGAATTGAGTGAAACCAGAAATATTTAAATCTGTTTAACCATATCTTTCTAACGAATCTGAAAAATTGAAATTTCATAGCGGAAATCAAAAGTTATGGCCAATTCAATTTTTAGAAAGGTCGCTGTAGAATTTATATATATATTATATATGGCCCGAAGGGCTACTTTTCACATATGAAGGAATTTGGACTCGAAACCACTTCCATTGAGTCTGGAATGATGTTTCTGCATTTAAAAAGTATAAACGCTTATATATTTTGAGTTTCGGAATTTATTTGTTTAAAAATGTATTTTTTAATATTAAATATAATGGCCTTAAAAATAGTCATTTTTCAAACGACCTCCGTTTTTGACGAAACCACTTTTGTTGGAACCGCAATATCAAATTATAGCTAAATTCCTATTTTCAAAAAATTTCGAATTAATATGTGAGCGTGGCGAAAGAAAATGTGTTTTGACTATTTTAGTTAAATTTAAACGACTTGAAAATAGCCATTTTTCAAACAGTCTCAGAATTCGACGAAAATAATTTTTTTGGATTCGTATCGTCAAAAGAAAGCTAAAAATATTTTTTCTGGAATTTTCTGAGGTCGTATGTGGCCCCGGCGTATTTAAATGTACGGTAGAAATTAAATTATTTATTTAATATTGTATTTTTAAATAAAAAAGCTATAGACATCAGAATTGGGGCCCGAGACATAGCCCATCGCGTTCAGAAGGTGTCAAAATCTTAAGTTTGACACTAACTGGGCCTGATTTGAAGACAGTCCGAAAATCCACCTTTATAACACGTTTTTCGAGAATTTATATTATTAAATAATTAAAAAATAAACCCTAACCCTAATTTCTGAGCCAGCCGCCGCCATGCCTATTCCATGGGCAGAAATTTCCAATTTTCAAACCTCAATATTTTTCAATCCGCTCAATGAAAATCAACAAACTATATACCGAACCGAAGAGATTTTCAAGACCTTTCAATCTATACGGTTAAGATCGAGTTTTAGTTCATGGATTTCGCGAATTCTCGGCCTGAAGTGGCTGCGTTTTTTGGTAGTTGGCGGGTCCTGGGGGGGCGAGCTGGGCCCCATGGCCGACGCTGGAGGAGGGCGAGAAGGCGGAGCTGGTGGTGGTTCCGGATCGGCTGCAGGTGGTCGGACGGTGGTGCAAGGATCGGTCAAAGTTTTGAGTGATGGGTTCAGCATAACGTAAGAAGAAGAAGAGGGAGGAGCGGCCGAATTCTTTTTGAACGATGGGTAAACTAATTTTATTAATTTAAATTAATTATTTAATTTATTCAAATTTTAAAAATCCGTAACTTCTTCGTACGAGGTCCGTTCTTCGAACCGTCAGAAGCGCTGGAATCAGAAAATTAAGATCTTCACGATGGCACTAACAAAATCTGAAACGGGGCACTTTAAATTTTCAGCCAAATTGGTGAGAATTCTTGATTTGTTAATTTAATTTTTAATTTATTTCCTCGTGTTATAATTCGTTGTTTGTCTGTTAATAAGCTAGATCTGTGTTGTTGTGATATACAATTCATTGATTTATCTATGTTGTGTTGAATCTGTTGTTTTCATGTTTGCTTGGTTCTGATTTGTAAATTATCAGTTCTTTCTTTGATCTAAATTTCCGCTTGGGTGATTTATGTTAGGTCTAAAACAAAAATCGTATTTATATTTTAGATCCACGAATTCTGAATAGTTTTAAATTAAAGTATTTATCTTTAATTTAGATAAATCAAATTTGATTTGATTTTATAATTGAAATTAAATCTTTATTCAATATATGAATATTGGGATTGGTTTGGCAATAAAAATTGTATTTTTTTTATTGTTTACATGTAAGTAAGATGTTATCAAATTTAGATTTGAAATAAAATAGACATTATTTCACCGTCATTTTGTTAGGAATAAAATGTTTTTATTTTAATTATAAATTACAATAAAAAAAAAGTTAGACCTGATAGGTATACATCTAGTGTGATGTTTAATAAAATGGTTATCTTTTATTTGTTTACATTTAGAACGAGATTTGTGAATTACAGTAAAAAAATTCTTTTTACTGTCACCTTTAACATAGGATGTTATAAAATTAGAATAACGATAAAATATTAATTTTTATTGTTGATATTAAAAACATATTTGTAGAACAAAACTATATTTTCATTGTATTTGTAAATTAAAGGTAATATTATGTAAACACTTAAGTATTTATATTTTATTTGTAAATAAAAGTTATGCTTATAGATCATAATTTTATTTGCATTATTTTTATGTAAGAAAAAAGACACATTTTAAAAAAAAAATCAACATTTTTGTCAATTTATGTTAGTAGCGTTAAAATTAACATTTTTGTCAATTTATGTTAGTGGCGTTAAAATCAACATTTTTGTCAATTGATGTTAGTAGCGTTAAAATCAACATTTTTGTCAATTTATGTTAGTAGCGTTAAAATCAACATTTTTGTCAATTTATGTTAGTGGCGTTAAAATCAACATTTTTGTCAATTTATGTTAGTAGCGTTAAAATCAACATTTTTGTCAATTTATGTTAGTGGCGTTAAAATCAACATTTTTGCCAATTTATGTTAGTGGCGTTAAAATCAACATTTTTGTCAATTTATGTTAGTGGCGTTAAAATCAACATTTTTGTCAATTTATGTTAGTAGCGTTAAAATCAACATTTTTGTCAATTTATGTTAGTAGCGTTAAAATCAACATTTTTGTCAATTTATGTTAGTGGCGTTAAAATCAACATTTTTGTCAATTTATGTTAGTGGCGTTAAAATCAACATTTTTGTCAATTTATGTTAGTGGCATTAAAATCAACATTTTTGTCAATTTATGTTAGTGGCAATTTATGTTAGTGGCGTTAAAATCAACATTTTTGTCAATTTATGTTAGTGGCGTTAAAATCAACATTTTTGTCAATTTATGTTAGTAGCGTTAAAATTCACATTTTTGTCAATTTATATTGGTAGCTTTAAAATTGACATTTTTATAAGATGTGTATTAGAAATGGAAATGACATTTTAGTATAAGAGGTAGCAGTAGAGAAAATTTACATTTTCATTGGAAAAGGTACACGAGAATAAAAGGTTACATTAAGGATTAAAATAACATCTTTTGTTAACAAATGTTACCTTAGTAATAAAGAATACATTGAAGAGTTACCGTTTTATTTACAATTTAATTGTAAATAAAAGATTTCATTTTTATTTTTAAATCAATTTCAAAGTCTAGAATTGGAGTAAAGAATTTCAATTCATTTTTCAATTAGTTGAAATGAAATAGTGTTGGAATTTAGGAGGGGCACTTTTATTGTCATTTTATATAAAAAAAATGTGAATTTAAAGGGTAATATTTTATTGTCATTTTATACACAATAAAAAGGAAAGATTTAAAAACCACATTTTTATTGCTATTATTTACACAATTAAAAGGTATTATTTTTTGTTGACATTTAGTTTGCAATTAAAATAAAAGAGTTGAAATGTTGTATTTATTCATTTTGTTAATCTAGAATTGTTGACAAAATGAAAATGACCTCTTTTAAATCAATTGGTTGAAATAATGTCATATATATAAATTAGATTTATTGGACATTAGAAATTTGTATGGAGAATTAGTCGAGCAAATTATATTTTTACTCGACATTAGAAGTAAATGACATGTTTATTATCATTAACTTGTTGGTAGAATTTAAATTGGTTAAACCCATTAACCAATTATTTATTTGTATATTTATATGAACTGTTGTTGGTTGAAAACCCCACACGGGTATTGGGACAAGATTTGAAATACACGAATCCCAATATTAAATTGTATGTCTATCTATTGACGACAGGCTGTGATGAGCGTTATTATTTCATTTTATGCTCACACAGTTGGAAATTGCACTCTGGATGTGAATGGATATGAATGGACGATTTGATGAGTATTTACCACTTATTGTCATATGTATGAGATGTGTGAAGTCCGTATAATTCAAATTATATGGTACATGATTGAGTCGCATTTCGATTCAGGTTTTGTTTTAAAAGAGAATATTTTACATTTAAAATCTGTTTATATAAAGAATAATTTTTAATGATTATTTAAAATATGTTTTATAGTAATGAATAAATATTTAAAGAGAAAATCTTTTATTTAAGATCATTAACATTTCTAATTATATTTTATGATTGAAATAAAATGATTTGTGAAGTGGATTTACCGTGGACGGTGTTTTTAAAATGACATTTGTCCTTTAATCCAATTTACATTGAAATTATTATTTGGAATTTATGAATCTATTTTATAGATTTAAAAAGGCATTTTCTAAAAATCAAGTTTTCCCAATTTAATATGTTAAATAGGAATTAAGTGGTAAGTCGATTGGTAATAATCGAAATGGGCTTCTGTAAAAGAAGACCGATATTATATGTGGAATTTAAGAGGCTTTGCCGTTATTCCATTTATATTATTAGTGTGATACAGAAATCTATATCGATTATGTATTGATTTGATTTATGTAGAATTCCATATTTCAGAAATTGATTTATAGATTTTATTTTCAGTGTCTATCTTTGATAAAATTAATGAGAATCTTTTAAAACAAATATCTTATTAAAAGAATACTCGGAGTTGGAATGTGGCGTAATGTGTGATTTTCCAATATTTGCTTTCTAATCACAAAATACGCAAGTTATTCAGAAAGACCGGGTTTAACCCATTCTGAATAATCATCACGACGATCAAGAGTCGAAGATGAAGACGGTGATTGAAGACCGAAGGTTTTCACATCGTTGGGATGATGATGACTGGTATCTTGAATTGGGATTGGCCTTCCAAGGAAAGGTATTTAGTAATGATCGTCCAAACACATTTGGAGATCGACGGACACGTTGTTTCGCTCAGACCCAGAGCGGACTTGTAAATGGATTGTTTGTCTGACATTGTATTCCTTCCTGCTGTATTTGTTGAACGCTACTGATTATATATTTCTGTTTGGTGGTGAAGAATTTATTCTTTACTTATCACCCTTCTCTAAGACGTATGAGCTTAGAGGTTATATGTATATTGGTAGATGATCAATAATAAGGTAGGGTCTGACAATGTGACATGCTAAGATGCAAACGATCAAGGCTTTGTTGAAAAGCAGGCCTTGTGGTTGATGATCAAGGCACAGTCTCCTTACGCATAGCTTTGTGTATATCGTGGCTTCGCGAGCCTCACATCCCGGTATGAGTCAAAAACGGGATATGGACCGTAGGGAGTGCACACGTTTCTTTCTAGCTAGGAGTGGTGTTTGGGCTTTAACACGGCCCGACATTTTACTTATGTGGATTATGGATTGAGGTACCTCGGGTTTTTATAGGCCAAAAGTGGTCATATTATAGGTCCAAAGGGACCGGGAAACGTGTGTTCAGGCGTAACTAATCCACTACCGTTAGGTAGGGACCGACCCTACTGCATCCAAGGGTTCACTGCGGGGGATTCTGAGGCATTTGCTAGAGTGTCTCGAATCGGAAGAGGACGATCCCTAGCCTCGATTTCATGACAGAAAACCAATTTCCAATATGACATCTCGTTTTCGATTGTGTAACTAGTATGGCGACATAGTAGGATGGGGTACTATGCCGTCTAAGATTAATACATTTATATTGAAATGTTTTATATATATACACACACACTAATAATAATATCGTTTTTACGTATCAAGCATCTTTTGACCATTATAAGGTAAAATCCTATCCTCTGGTGTACGTTGCATTGTGTGATGGGACCTGGGTCTTATAATGGTTTCATTTTTCTAAAAAGCATTACGTTATTTGACGATTTACTTTAATTATGCACTGGCAATCCAATGGAGTAAACTCGTTCCGCGTTAGCGGCGTGGTCCTGTGATTAGCCTACTTATTAGGTTAGTTAAATATAGAATTCTCACACCAGTCCCACGACTGGCCTGTAGTTTGTTTCACTTTGCAAACTCGGGTGCCCTCTTTCCACACGGGCAGTCGAGTAGCTTTTTGCAGATATAGTTAAGCAGGATCCTGGATTGAAGTCTGAAGCTGGGTCCAGAATATTGATGGCCTTCCGCTGAGATTAGTTCCGCTGCATTGTATTTAATTTATTGTAAATGTATCTTCCGCTGTATTATTTATTGATGTACTCTGATATATTCTGTACTCTGATGTAAGATTTATTATTGATGTTATAAAAGTCTGTGTTGTCATTCTGATGTGTTGTAGCACAAAGTTAACGTACGCGGGTTTTGAACGGTCTTGATCGATCTTGCGATAGATTGGGGTCGGGCGAAATGCGGGGCGTTACAGCTGGTATCGGAGCTCAGGTTAGCTCAAATCTTTGGGGTACAACTCGTTAGAACTAAACAGAAGGATCATCAGAGGTTGGATTAGTAATATCCAATAGGAATACTCATTAGAGATAGGATCAGCAGTATCCTAGAATGAGAATACTCGTTAGAGATGGGGTTAGCAATGCCCTAGAATGAGTCAGAGTGGAGAATTCATAATTAACATACTTGTTATTATATATAGTTCGATTTTAGAAAATATGATTTTGAATATATAAAAGTTGTATATTTAGAAAATTTAGTCAACTAATTGATTGATGATTGTGTTGTGTGAATATGAATTCAACTAATAAATTATTAAACAATTAATGAATGAAAATTAAATTAGTTAAATAAACAACTTTAGCTTCATTTCCTTTTCGATGATGAAAAGATTTTAAGTGGGGGAGATTGTAACAACCCGCAAATTCTGAACCAATTTAAAATTTTTATTTTAGAAAATTTTAATGAATTTTGAAAATATAAAGTGATTTATTTTAAATAATAATGGCTAGAATTCATTTTAATCGAAGTTAAAACGAATAAATCAAAGTTATATATAAATGGAGTTAGAAATGGCGCGGTAGTTTTAAAATTTGATTTTTAAACTTTAACTGAATGTATAGGATTCAAAATAAATCAGAATTGAGTGAAACAAGAAATATTTAAATCTGTTTAATCATATCTTTCTAACGAATCTGAAAAATTGAAATTTCATAGCGGAAATCAAAAGTTATGGCCAATTCAATTTTTAGAAAGATCGCTGTAGAATTTATATATATATATATATACATATATATATATATATATATATATATATATATTATATATGGCCCGAAGGGCTACTTTTCACATATGAAGGAATTTGGACTCGAAACCACTTCCATTGAGTCTGGAATGATGTTTCTGCATTTAAAAAGTATAAACACTTATATATTTTGAGTTTCAGAATTTATTTGTTTAAAAATGTATTTTTTTAATATTAAATATATTGGCCTTAAAAATAGTCATTTTTCAAACGACCTCCGTTTTCGACGAAACCACTTTTGTTGGAACCGGAATGTCAAATTTTAGGTAGGCTCCAATTTTCAGAATTTTTCGAATTAATATGTGATCGTGGCAAAAGAAAATGTGTTTTGACTATTTCAGTTAAATTTAAATGACTTGAAAATAGCCTTTTTTCAATCAGTCTCAGAATTCGACGAAAATAATTTTGTTGGATTCGTATCGTCATAAGAAAGCTAAAAATAATTTTTCTGGAATTTTTTGAGGTCGTATGTGGCCCCGGCGTATTTAAATATACGGTAGAAATTAAATTATTTATTTAATATTGTATTTTTAAATAAAAAAGGCTACAGACATCAGAATTAGGGCCCGAGACATAGCCCATCGCGTTCAGAAGGTGTCAAAACCTTAAGTTTGACACTAACTGGGCCTGATTTGAAGACAATCCGAAAATCCACCTTTATAACACGTTTTTCGAGAATTTATATTATTAAATAATTAAAAAATAAAACCCTAACACTAATTTCTGAGCCAGCCGCCGCCATGCCTATTCGATGGCCAGAAATGTCCAATTTTCAAACCTCAATATTTTTCAATCCGCATAACGAAAATCAACAAACTATATACCGAATCGAAGAGATTTTCAAGACCTTTCAATCTATACGGTTAAGATCGAGTTTTAGTTCATGGATTTCGCGAATTCTCGGCCTGAAGTGGCTGCATTTTTTGGTGGTCGACGGGTCCTGGGGGGCGAGCTGGGCCCCATGGTCGACGCTGGAGGTGGATGAGAAGGCGGAGCTGATGGTTGTTCCGGATCGGCTGCAGGTGGTCGGACGGTGGTGCAAGGATCGGTCAAAGTTTTGAGTGATGGGTTCAGCATAACGTAAAAAGAAGAAGAGGGAGGAGCGGCCGAATTCTTTTTGAACGATGGGTAAACTAATTTTATTAATTTAAATTAATTATTTAATTTATTCAAACTTTAAAAATCCGTAACTTCTTCGTACGAGGTCCGTTCTTCGAACCGTCAGAAGCGCTGGAATCAGAGAATTAAGATCTTCACGATGGCACTAACAAAATCTGAAACGGGGCACTTTAAATTTTCAGCCAAATTGGTGAGAATTCCTGATTTGTTAATTTAATTTTTAATTTATTTCCTCGTGTTATAATTCGTTGTTTGTCTGTTAATAAGCTAGATCTGTGTTGTTGTGATATACAATTCATTGATTTATCTATGTTGTGTTGAATCTATTGTTTTCATGTTTGCTTGGTTCTGATTTGTAAATTATCAGTTCTTTCTTTGATCTAAATTTCTGCTTGGGTGATTTATGTTAGGTCTAAAACAAAAATTGTATTTGTATTTTAGATCCACGAATTCTGAATAGTTTTAAATTAAAGTATTTATCTTTAATTTAGATAAATCAAATTTGATTTGATTTTATAATTGAAATTAAATCTTTATTCAATATATGAATATTGGGATTGGTTCGGCAATAAAAATGGTATTTTTTTTATTGTTTACATGTAAGTAAGATGTTATCAAATTTAGATTTGAAACAAAATAGACAATATTTCACCGTCATTTTGTTAGGAATAAAATGTTTTTATTTTAATTATAAATTACAATAAAAAAAAAGTTAGACCCAATAGGTATACATCTAGTGCGATGTTTAATAAAATGGTTAACTTTTATTTGTTTACATTTAGAACGAGATTTGTGAATTACAGTAAAAAAAATCTTTTTACTGTCACCTTTAACATAGGATGTTATAAAATTAGAATAACGATAAAATATTAAATTTTATTAAAAACATATTTGTAGAACAAAACTGTATTTTCATTGTATTTGTAAATTAAAGGTAATATTATTTAAACACTTAAGTATTTATATTTTATTTGTAAATAAAAGTTATGCTTATAGATCACAATTTTATTTACATTATTTTTATGTAAGCAAAAAGTCACATTTTTAAAAAAAAAAATCAACATTTTTGTCAATTTAAGTTAGTAGCGTTAAAATTAACATTTTTGTCAATTTAAGTTAGTAGCGTTAAAATCAACATTTTTGTCAATTTATGTTAGTAGCGTTAAAATCAACATTTTTGTCAATTTATGTTAGTAGCGTTAAAATCAACATTTTTGTCAATTTATGTTAGTAGCGTTAAAATCAACATTTTTGTCAATTTATGTTAGTGGCCTTAAAATCAACATTTTTGTCAATTTATGTTAGTGGCCTTAAAATCAACATTTCTGTCAATTTTTGTTAGTGGCGTTAAAATCAACATTTCTGTCAATTTATGTTAGTGGCGTTAAAATCAACATTTTTGTCAATTTATGTTAGTGGCATTAAAATCAACATTTTTGTCAATTTATGTTACTAGCGTTAAAATCAACATTTTTGTCAATTTATGTTAGTAGCGTTAAAATCAACATTTTTGTCGATTTATGTTAGTAGCGTTAAAATCAACATTTTTGTCGATTTATGTTTGTGGCGTTAAAATCAACATTTTTGTCAATTTATGTTAGTGGCGTTAAAATCAACATTTTTGTCAATTTATGTTAGTAGCGTTAAAATCAACATTTTTGTCAATTTATGTTAGTAGCGTTAAAATTCACATTTTTGTCAATTTATGTTGGTAGCGTTAAAATTGACATTTTTATAAGATGTGTATTAGAAATGGAAATGACATTTTAGTATAAGAGGTAGCAGCAGAGAAAATTTACATTTTCATTGGAAAAGGTACATGAGAATAAAAGGTTACATTAAGGATTAAAATAACATCTTTTGTTAACAAATGTTACCTTAGTAATAAAAAATACATTGAAGAGTTACCTTTTTATTTACAATTTAATTGTAAATAAAAGATTTCATTTTTATTTTTAAATCAGTTTCAAAGTCTAGAATTGGAGTAAAGAATTTCAATTCATTTTTCAATTAGTTGAAATGAAATAGTGTTGGAATTTAGGAGGGGCACTTTTATTGTCATTTTATATAAAATAAATGTGTGAATTTAAAGGGTAATATTTTATTGTCATTTTATACACAATAAAAAGGAAAGATTTAAAAACCACATTTTTATTGCTATTATTTACACAAATAAAAGGTGTAAATTAAAAGGTATTATTTTTTGTTGACATTTAGTTTGCAATTAAAATAAAAGAGTTGAAATATTGTATTTATTCATTTTGTTAATCTAGAATTGTTGACAAAATGAAAATGACCTCTTTTAAATCAATTGGTTGAAATAATGTCATATATATAAATTAGATTTATTGGACTTAGAAATTTGTATGGAGAATTATTCGAGCAAATTATATTTTTACTCGACATTAGAAGTAAATGACATGTTTATTATCATCAACTTGTTGGTAGAATTTAAATTGGTTAAACCCATTAACCAATTATTTATTTGTATATTTATATGAACTGTTGTTGGCTGAAAACCCCACATGGGTATTGGGACGAGATTTGAAATACACGAATCCCAATATTAAATTGTTTGTCTATCTATTGATCAACAGGCTACGATGAGCGTTATTATTTCATTTTATGGTCACACAGTTGGAAATTGCACTCTGGATGTGAATGGATATGAATGGACGATTTGATGAGTATTTACCACTTATTGTCATATGTATGAGATGTGTGAAGTCCGTATAATTCAAATTATATGGTACATGATTGAGTCGCATTCCGATTCAGGTTTTCTTTTAAAAGAGAATATTTTACATTTAAAATCTGTTTATATAAAGAATAATTTTTAATGATTATTTAAAATATGTTTTATAGTAATGAATAAATATTTAAAGAGAAAATCTTTTATTTAAGATCATTAACATTTCTAATTATATTTTATGATTGAAATAAAATGATTTGTGAATTGGATTTACAGTGGACGGTGTTTTTAAAATGACATTTGTCCTTTAATCCAATTTACATTGAAATTATTATTTGGAATTTATGAATCTATTTTATAGATTTAAATAGGCATTTTCTAAAAATCAAGTTTTTCCAATTTAATATATTTAATAGGAGTTAAGTGGTAATTCGATTGGTAATAATCGAAATGGGCTTCTGTAAAAGAAGACCGATATTATATGTGGAATTTAAGAGGCTTTGCCGTTATTCCATTTATATTATTAGTTTGACACAGAAATCGATATCGATTATGTATTGATTTGATTTCTGTAGAATTCCATATTTCGGAAATTGATTTATAGATTTTATTTTCAGTGTCTATCTTTGATAAAATTAATGAGAATCTTTTAAAACAAATATCTTATTAAAAGAATACTCGGAGTTGGAATGTGGCGTAATGTGTGATTTTCCAATATTTGCTTTCTAATCACAAAACACGCAAGTTATTCAGAAAGACCGGGTTTAACCCATTCTGAATAATCATCACGACGATCAAGAATCGAAGATGAAGACGGTGATTGAAGACCGAAGGTTTTCACATCGTTGGGATGATGATGACTGGTATCTTGAATTGGGATTGGCCTTCCAAGGCAAGGTATTTAGTAATGATCGTCCAAACGCATTTGGAGATTGACGGACACGTTGTTTCGCTTAGACCGAGAGCGGACTTGTAAATGGATTGTGTGTCTGACATTGTATTCCTTCCTGCTGTATTTGTTGAACGCTACTGATTATATATTTCTGTTTGGTGGTGAAGAATTTATTCTTTACTTATCACCCTTCTCTAAGATGTATGAGCTTAGAGGTTATATGTATATTGGTAGATGATCAATAATATGTTAGGGTCTGACAATGTGACATGCTAAGATGCAAATGATCAAGCCTTTGTTGAAAAGCAGGCCTTGTGGTTGATGATCAAGGCACAGTATCCTTAGGCATAGCATTGTGTATATCGTGACTTCGCGAGCCTCACACCCCGATATGAGTCAAAAACGGGATATGGACCGTAGGGAGTGCACACGTTTCTTTCTAGCTAGGAGTGGTGTTTGGGCTTTAACACGGCCCGGCATTTTACTTATGTGGATTATGGGTTGAGGTACCTCGGGTTTTTATAGGCCGGAAGTGTTCATATTATAGGTCCAAAGGGACCGGGAAACGTGTGTTCAGGCATAACTAATTCATTATCGTTAGGCAGGGACCGGCCCTACCGCATCCAAGGGTTCACTGCGGGGGATCATGAGGAATTTGCTAGAGTGTCTCGAATCGGAAGAGGACGATCCCTAGCCTCGATTTCATGACAGAAAGCCAATTTCCAATACGACATCTCGTTTTCGATTGTATAACTAGTATGGCGACATAATAGGATGGGGTACTATGCCATCTAAGATTAATACATTTATATTGAAATGTTATATATATATACACACTAATAATAATATCGTTTTTACGTATCAAGCATCTTTTGACCATTATAAGGTAAAACCCTATCCTCTTGTGTGCGTTGCATTGTGTGATGTGACCTGGGTCTTATAATGGTTTCATTTTTCTAAAAAGCATTACGTTATCTGACGATTTACTTTAATTATGCACTGGCAATCCAATGGAGTAAACCCGTTCCGCGTTAGCGGCGTGGTCCTGTGATTAGCCTACTTATTAGGTGAGTTAAATATAGAATTCTCACACCAGTCCCGCGACTGACCTGTAGTTTGATTCACTTTGCAAACTCGGGTGCCCTCTTTCCACATGGGCAGTCGAGTAGCTTTTTGCAGATATAGTTAAGCAGGATCCTGGATTGAAGTCTGAAGCTAGGTTCAGAATATTGATGGCCTTCCGCTGAGATTAGTTCCGCTGCAATGTATTTAATTTATTGTAAATGTATATTCCGCTTTTTTATTTATTGATGTACTCTGATATATTCTGTACTCTGATGTAACATTTATTATTGATGTTATAAAAGTTTGTGTTGTCGTTCTGATGTGTTGTATGCCCAAAGTTAACGTATGCGGGTTTTGAATGGTCTTGATCGATCTTGCGATCGATTGGGGTCGGGCGAAATGCGGAGCGTTACAAATGTTATATTATATTAAAAATGTTGTTTGATTTGAAATGTTATATTAACGATAAACATGTCATTTAGATTAGAGATAAACATGTCATTTATGTTAGTCAAATAAATATGTCATAGACCATGCCATGTTACATTAAATATATGGTTTGTTGAAAGTAAATTACAAATATTCATTTATAATGTAAACAGTGGAAATTGGTTAAACTTATTAACCAATAATCTATTTAGATGAACTGCTTTTGTTTGAAAAGACCACACGGGTGTTGGGATGACATACACTAGTCCCAATATTTAACTGTTTGTCAATCGATGGATTTACAGTTTGTGTTGAGCGTTATTTATTTATTTTAATGCTCACACAATTATAAATTTCACTCTGGTTGTGAATGGATTGCTTAGAGATTATATATCATTATTGTTATATATATTTGTGTATATATATATATATGCGATGTATGAAATCCATACAACTGAAATTGTATGGTAATTGATAGAGTCGCATTCCGATTCAGAACATCTTTTAGTCTAAAGATTATTTTAAAATAAAGAACATTTTACATAAAGAATAGTTTAAATTAAAGAATCTTGTAAGTAAAGAATAATTTTAAATAACGAATATTTTAGAATAATATTCAATGAAAAATAAAAATGTTGACATGTGAAGCCGAACTAAGTAGAAATGCCATTTTTAACCCGAACGGGTTCATCGATCGGTTTATTTCATTCTAAAATGAATATAAAACGAAGTGACTTATAAATCTCATATTTTGTAAATATGAATATTTTAATATGATAAAATATAGAATATTCGGTTTTGCTTTAAAAACGAAAATGTAGTTAAAATCATTTTTAAATGAATTTATAAATCTTCTATAAAAATGATTTATAATAGAAATCGACGAAATATATAATATATATTATATATCAATATAATGGCCTGAATAGAACGCGCCGCACAACGACCGTTCGCGAATTTCGACCATTAACTTCAAATTGGCATAACGGAAGATCCGACCGTCGGATTCTTTTAAAATCAGAACCGTTGGGTTCGTATCGAAAAGAGCTGTAACAATCCGTATTTTTAATAACATGTTATAATGTAAATCAAGGCAGAAATAAATTCTAAAATCTGAATCAAGGGAAACGGGCTGTGCCACTGCGTTCGTCTCGGAAAAATACACGAAATAGAGTCCGAGTTTTCGAAAAACGGAGTCTGTATGACCAAGTTATGGCCCAATGAAGTTTTCAGAAAATTCCAAGCCCGAAAATAGTTTAAATTCGAATTCAGGTTTGAATTTCAGCCAAAACAGGATAGGCGGGAATTCTCCCGCCACAGGAAGGGTCGACACAGGGGTCGACACCCCTATCGACCCCCCCCCAATGGGTCGACACCCATGTCGACCCAGGGGTCGACACCCATGTCGACCCAGGGGTCGACCCCCCGGTCGGACCAGTTTTTCTGGTGCACCATCTTGACATGTTGGGTCTGGTTCTGGAAGTTTCTGATGGGAGTTGATGGCTCAGATTCGATTTAGGGTTAATCCTATGGCTAAAACTAATCCTAAACTCTACAAATAGACCCTAATACCTAGCCTAAATCATCATAAATCAATCCTACAACTAAACTATGCCAAAAGGTTTCTTGATCATGGCCTCCATCTTCTTCATGAAAGCATGAGTGTCTCAAATCAATCTATGTCATAGAGGAGCCATCTTTCTTAAGTAAAAGAGCCATCTTTCTTTGTCTTTGGGGTTATTCCTTCTTGTTCTCAAGTCTTGAAGTGGAGTTTATCGTCTTTGATTGCGGATTTGCTAGTGTGGCTTCGTCTCAATCTTATTTTATATTAATTCTAGTCTTCATAGCATTGTAAGCCCTATACTACTCTTAGATTCTAACTATGAAGTTAAATATGACATGTTGCAAGTTGAGTTTGGGCCTACGTTTGATATGTGCTTTGATCCCATCATGTTATGCATAAATTTATCCTATGCAAGTTTGTAAAGCTATCACCTTGACTTTGTGCATAGAAAGCTATGACCTTTGATTTGGAATGTTGCATTATGCAATATGAGAACTCTCATAACCTTTATGATAACTTGCATATAATGTTATATGCGAACTTCTAGCCACCATCCTATGTCATTCATGATCATGTTTCACCCATTTGCTTAAGTTGATATTATGCATGTTTTGAAGCCCATGATGTAATATGCAAGCTTATGAACATATTTATGCCTCATATGCCACCATGTTTAACTTGTGGCCAACCTTATTACCTTATGCCCCTTTTGTCATGCTTTTGCCAACTTCCCTCTTTTGATCTATGTTATGTTATGCGAAACGTACATGCGATGGGAATGCGTTGGGTTTGGGTAATATTAATGACATGAAACATGATTTTAAAACATGATATGAACATTGACTTGTTATTATGTTTGTAAACATAAATTTGGACATGACTTCTAGAAAACATGAGAGTGGCCAACTCGAGGTTGGGTTGAGTTTGTAGCATAAATCTACCCGGAACTGACCGGCTTAACTAGTGGCTACAAACAATAGGACCCAATGTGAGTAGTTGGTCATGTTGTGCTTAAACCCGAGGTTAGACTAGGTTGTGGTGTAAAGCTACCCGGACCCGCCCGGCTTAACTAGTAACTACAACAAGGTCTAATGTGAGAGGTTGGGTGCATTAAATTAATTAACGCCACATGATAGGGTTAAGTCATGGACTGCTTGAATATACTTAACCAATTAAACACGATGGATTGGTAGGGTTAAGTCATGGATTACTTGAATACACTTAACCAATTAAACACGATGGATTGGTAGGGTTAAGTCATGGATTACTTGAATACACTTAACCAATTAAACCCGATGTATTGATAGGGTTAAGTCATGAACTACTTGAATACACTTAACCAACTCAATACATGGTTATGATAGGGTTAACCACATTTAACCCACTTGAAATCCTAGTTACGTGGCCCTTTTCAGCAGTAACCAACTTAGAAGTATCATGGGTACCCTGGACTAGGCTGGGGTGGGGCACGATTACTGGACTGATTGTAAGAGGCCAAAAGAGACGGCTGATGGGTGCACCGGTTGTTCAGGCGGACCATGGTCGTGCACATTAAGTCCGGGGTTGAACATGGGCACCAGTAGGTTTAGACTGTGCGTGCTTGAATTGTGTCTGTGGTTTACACCTTAGGGCAGGATACACCTTGGGGTGGACCTAGCACAGTTAACTACAATCCACGATTAAGCCGTATGACACTGATACACGACGAGTTAGGCTTATAGGGAGCCGATCGACTAGACCGAGTAGTTGGACCTCGATTTAGGTCATCTCATGATGTGGGCCAGCTTTGGGCCAAGGGATCATTTCTTGATTATACTTGACATGAATTGGAATACTAGTACACACCTGGTGCAACTTAACCTTGTATATGCGATGCCACACTTGATCTATCTTGTTAACCTTTCACCATGCCAGTTATCACCCTACATCTCATCCCTGTTTACATGTTCGGTTAACTTTACTAGTTTTTATACTAATAGTAGATAGGACTTACCAGTCTTTTTGACTGACCCGTTTTCTTTCGCCTCTTTTCTTCCGTTCTCCCCCCCCCCCCCAGGTTTACAGGGTGGGAACACTGGTACTTAGCTTGGATCTTTAGCTGCTTTTCTGGATAGCTCATGTACGGTTTGGACTTGAGCTCGCTATGGCTTTATTCTACTTTGGGGATAGTTACTTTATGTTATTTCCAGTTTTCAGTTGATGTTTCTAGACTATGTTTTGTGGAAAATAATGACCAAGTACTTTGATGTAACTTGACTATGGTTTTGAAATGTCAGTTTTATACGCTGCTTTATTTACTCTGTTTTTACTTATATGTTCTGTCTTGTGATATCTGCATGCATGTTTACCTCGTTTAACGCCCCTCCAAAGCTAGTGCCCTTGCGAGAGTGGCACTGGCGGAGGTGGGGTGTTACATTTGGTATCAGAGCATAAGGTTTACAAGATTTGAGCAAAAGGTTTTTAAAACTTACCTTTTGAAAAACTATTTTCAAAGCCAATTAAGTATTTTCCAAGAAAAGTCTAGTTATTTTAAAAGGCTATTCCCCAAAAGCCATTAGCACTATCCTTCGTTTCTTCGTTCTGAATCTATCTATCTTTTTCTTCGTTTCAGTATGGCCGATAATTTTGTCATCCCGGAGGGTGTACCAGTACCTATTTGGTTTAGAAGGTACATGGAGGCAAGGGCGAATGAAGCCGGCCCCGCGAACATTCCTCCTCCTTCCCCCGTCGCTAACATTTCTCCTCCTCCCGTAGCTGAGGTTCCTCCTCCTCCTCAGTATCCACAAGTGGATTTCGCGAAGATTTGCAAAGACTTTAAGGCAATGGGTTGCAAGAATTTTGTTGGAACGGAGACTTCTGTGGACGCAAGAAACTGGTTAAAGGAAACTGAAGACCTCTTTGCTATCTTTGATATAGAAGACCGTAGGAAAGTTCTGTTAGCGGTATGGTTATTAAAAGAGGAAGCTGCATATTGGTGGGTAGTTACCACCACTACTAGACCAATTCAGACTTGGGATGACTTTAGGAGAAGGTTTAGGCTTAAGTTTCTATCATCAGCTGAGGCGAATCTGCAATTGGAGAAGTTTATATCTTTGAAGCAAGGGGATATGACAGTGAGGGAGTATGTGAATAAGTTTAACCAGCTCTCCCGATTCGGTTTGGACATGGTTAATACTCCCCAGAAGAAGGCTTTACGCTTTGCACGAGGGTTGAATGAACCATTACAAGGTTTAGCCCTATCTCATATACCCATGGGGGCCACTTTTGAAGGCCTAGTAGACATGGCATTGCTTCAAGGAGACGATAAGAATGGCAAGAAAGAAGTCAAGCCTAATGAGACTCAAGCCAAGAAGACAGACTCCAAGTGGGGAGGAAATCAGAGCAATCAGAACAACAAGAACAACAAGAACAACAAGGGCAACAAGGCCAAGACAAAGGACCCAAGAAAATGCAATTTCTGTGGGATTGTTGGGCACATAGCCAAAGATTGCAGAAAGAAGAAGAGGAAGTTGGGCGAATGCTTTCACTGTGGAGAGCCTGGACATCTTAGCAAGGATTTCCCCAAGAACCAAGGACAAGGGCAAGGGCAGAATCAGCGTGCAGGACCTTCTGGAGGGCAAGTGCATGCCCTCAACACTGCTCCAGTTCAGGACCGAGGTAGTATTTCTGTAGAAAGCCTTGTTTATATTTCTGATTATCCTGTTCGCACCTTATTTGATTCTGGCGCATCGCATAGTTTTATTTCTTCTGACATTGTTGAAAGTTTGCACCTAAGTACTAGTCTAGTTGAGGATCCCGTCCGTGTTTCAAATCCAATTAGGGGTTCCGCCCATCTATCTATGATTTGTGTGGATTTGAAGATTTCTATCTTGACCGTAGAATTCACGTGTAATGCTTATGTTCTCGGGTTCACGGGATACGGGTTGATCTTGGGCATGGATTGGTTGTCCAGTTATGGAGCCATTCTCGATTGTGAGCATAGGGTGGTGAGGCTCATGACTCGCCTCGGTAATACCCTAGAAATTTCTTGTAACCCTAGAGGTCCCGTCATGTTATGTTATCTTGAATCTCTTGACTCATCCATCGATGATCTGCAATCTGTAAGGGTGGTCCGAGACTATCCTGATGTCTTTGAAGAAGTTAAGGGGTTACCCCCTAAGCGAGAGATAGATTTCTGCATTTATCTAGTCGATAATGCCAAGCCAGTATCATTGCCCGTTAGGCACATGGCCCCACGAGAAAGAAGAGAGCTCAGTAAGCAAATCAAGGAGTTGCTTGAGAAGAATTTTATTAGGCGAAGCATTTCTGAATGGGGTGCTCCGGTGGTATTCGCTACTAAGGCGGATGGTTCGCTTCGTCTATGTGTTGATTATCGAGAGTTGAACAAGCTGACAAAGAAGAATAGGCACCCATTACCGAGGATTGATGATCTCTTTGACCAGCTTGTTGGTGCTTCTGTTTTCTCTCAGCTCGATCTAGCCACCGGATTCCATCAGCTTAGAGTGGCTAAGGATAGTATTGATAAAACTGCGTTTAGGACTCCAGATGGATTCTTTGAATGGCTTGTCATGCCATTTGGTTTGACTAATGCACCCGCCTACTTCGTAGATTTGATGAGTAGGGTGTTCAGGGAGTTCCTTAACAAGTTCGTGGTTGTCTTCGTGGATGATATTCTGATCTTCTCAAAGGATGAGGAAGAACATGCCAGACATCTCAAGGAAGTGATGGATACACTTAGTGCGCATCAGTTGAAAGCCAAGTTCTCCAAATGTCATTTCTGGAGAAGGGAAGTTCGGTTTCTTGGACATATAGTTTCTAAGCAAGGCATAGCGGTGGATCCCGCGAAAGTGGTTGTGGTTCAAGACTGGAAGACTCCTAGGAATGCAACCGAAGTAAGAAGCTTTCTCGGTCTGGCGGGCTACTATAGGAAGTTCATCAGGGACTTCGCTAAGATTTCGGCCCCTCTTACTAAGTTGACGAAGAAGAACTTAGTCTTTGCATGGGACTTGGAGTGTGAGCTTGCTTTTCAAAGGCTCAAGAGAGCCCTTACCACCGCTCCAGTTTTAGCATTACCCGATGGAAGTAGGATGTTTACCGTGTACACCGATGCATGTGGCACGGGGTTAGGAGCTGTTCTGATGCAAGAGGGAAGAGTGATATGTTATGGGGGTAGGCAACTTAAAGTTCATGAGAAGAACTATCCCACTCATGATTTGGAGTTGGCGGCGATCGTCTTTGCACTCAAATCCTGGCGCCACTATCTTCTAGGCGAAAGGTTTGAGTTGTATACTGATTACAAGTCACTCAAGTACCCCTTCTCGCAGAAAGATCTGAATCTAAGGCAGCAAAGGTGGATGGAATTCTTGGTATCATATGACTTCGAGATAGCTTATACCCCTGGCAAGGGTAATGTTGTGGCAGAAGCACTAAGCAGAAGGAGGTTGACTTTGAGTACCTTGTTTATTGAGATGAAGAACTTAGAGTTCTGGGCAACCTTTGATTTCACGACGACTGTTGAGTCGCTGACGGGTTCATTAGCATCCCTTGAGCTTAGACCCACACTTCTTGATCAAGTTGGGGCTTCCCAGAAAGGAGACCCACAGATAGTCGAGGTCATGGACAAGTTGATTCGGGGTGAGACGTCTAGTCGCCTTGCTAGATATACTATGGATGATAAAGGTTGGCTAAGGCGTGATGGAAGGCTATGCGTTCCACAAGTAGGAGACTTGGTGCATAAAGTTCTCGAAGAAGCACATCACTCAAAGATGACTATACATCCTGGGGGAGATAAGATGTATAGAGATATGAAGCGCATTTTCTTTTGGGCCGGAATGAAGAAAGATGTGGCAGAGTATGTTTCAAAGTGCATGGTGTGCCAACAAGTGAAAGCCGAGTCAAAGAAACCCGGTGGGCTATTACATCCATTGGAGGTCCCGCAATGGAAGTGGGAGAGTATTTCTATGGATTTTGTGGATGGATTGCCTTGGTCAAGGAAAGGGAACACGAGCATATGGGTCATAGTTGATAGACTTACGAAGAGTGCTCATTTCATTCCAGTGAAGAGCAAGAGGACCGCATCATGGCTAGCATATGTTTACCTTCGAGAGATTGTGAGATTGCATGGGGTTCCTTCTAGCATAATTAGCGATCGTGACCCAATTTTCACTAGCCAGTTCTGGAATAGTTTGCAAGAAGCGATGGGTACGCAATTGAACCTGAGTACAGTCTATCACCCCCAGACGGATGGCCAAACCGAAAGGGTGAATAGAGTGCTAGAAGATCTTTTGAGGCTTTGTGTTCTTGACTTTGGTGGTACCTGGGAAGACCACCTTCCTCTTGTAGAGTTTGCTTATAATAATAGCTATCAAGCCAGCTTAGGGATGGCACCATTTGAAGCTTTGTATGGGAGGCCGTGTAGGTCACCATCTTGTTGGTGGGAGACAACAGATAAGCTTATACTTGGGCCCGATATGATACGGGACACATCCGAGAAAGTTGAATTGGTGAGAAGACGGATGAAAGCGGCCCAAGACAGACAAAAATCCTATGCTGACAAGCGAAGGGCAGACTTGGAATTCGAAGTGGGAGACATGGTTTTCGTGAAGGTCTCTCCTTTGCGTAATGTGGTTCGTTTTGGAGCAATTGGGAAGCTGGCACCAAGGTTCGTAGGACCCTTCCCTATCATAGAGAGAATTGGAAAGATGGCCTATAAGGTGGAATTGCCCGAGAAGCTAGCCGGAGTGCATAATGTCTTTCATGTCTCGCATCTCCGAAAGTGCCTACATGAGTCCGCTGAGGTGGTTGAACCAAGCATTCTTGAAGACGTGGAGGTAGAGAAAGAGGCAACCTTGAGAAGAACTCCGATTCGTATCTTGGGAACGGAGATCAAGAAGTTAAGGAATCGAGAAGTCAAATTGGTGAAAGTTCAGTGGAGTGAAGCCGATGAAGATGCAACTTGGGAAACCGAGGAGAAGATGCGTGGGCTTTATCCATTTCTTTTTGAGGGTACATTCTCGACCTCTTTTCCTTTTACATATCTTCCTTTTTTCTATCCATGTTTATCCTGTTTATCTTGTTATCTCGTTAACCTTGTCGTGAGAACCTTAAGTAGAAACCCTTTGGATGAAACATGTATTTGAAACATGTTATGCTTGATGTTTGCAAGTGGTTGCAAGTGTTTGCAAGTGGATACTCGTGGATGCATGATACACATTAGGCACTAAGATCGGCTCACACACTTTCATATTGCATATGCATGAGTGTTTATGCTTATTCATGGATGAAACTTGTTGTGCTATCACGTGGATGTTGCATATGAATGAATGTTATGTGCACTCATGTAGATATTAGAAATTATGTTAGGAATTTGCATACATATGGACTCATTTCACTAACATACTTTGCATTAAGGAGGTTTACTGAATCAGTAACCGCCTGATTTTTGCATTAGATAAGTACATATACACACACCTTTTGCATATGTTCATACAACATTTAGAATCTTTTTAAGGACAATGGTTACTTGTGGATGATGTTTTGAGTAGATGGATGATGGATGGTAGGATACGTTCTTCCTAACTTGGAGATTTCGGGGACGAAATCCTTTAAGGAGGGGAGAATGTAACAACCCGTATTTTTAATAACATGTTATAATGTAAATCAAGGCAGAATTAAATTCTAAAATCTGAATCAAGGGAAACGGGCTGTGCCATTGCGTTCGTCTCGGAAAAATACGCGAAATAGAGTCCGAATTTTCGAAAAACGGAGTCCGTATGACCAAGTTATGGCCCAATGAAGTTTTTAGAAAATTCCAAGCCCGAAAATAGTTTAAATTTGAATTCAGGTTTGAATTTCAGCCAAAACAGGATAGGCGGGAATTCTCCCACCACAGGCAGGGTCGACACCCCTGTCGACCCCCCCAATGGGTCGACACCCATGTCGACCCAGGGGTCGACACCCATGTCGACCCAGGGGTCGACCCCCCGGTCGGACCAGTTTTTCTGGTGCACCATCTTGACATGTTGGGTCTGGTTCTGGAAGTTTCTGACGGGAGTTGATGGCTCAGATTCGATTTGGGGTTAATCCTATGGCTAAAACTAATCCTAAACTCTATAAATAGACCCTAATACCTAGCCTAAATCATCATAAATCAATCCTACAACTAAACTATGCCAAAATGTTTCTTGATCATGGCCTCCATCTTCTTCATGAAAGCATGAGTGTCTCAAATCAATCTATGTCATAGAGGCGCCATCTTTCTTAAGTAAAAGAGCCATCTTTCTTTGTCTTTGGGGTTATTACTTCTTGTTCTCAAGTCTTGAAGTGGAGTTTATCGTCTTTGGTTGCGGATTTGCTAGTGTGGCTTCGTCTCAATCTTATTTTATATTAATTCTAGTCTTCATAGCATTGTAAGCCCTATACTACTCTTAGATTCTAACTATGAAGTTAAATATGACATGTTGCAAGTTGAGTTTGGGCCTAAGTTTGATATGTGCTTTGATCCCATCATGTTATGCATAAATTTATCCTATGCAAGTTTGTAAAGCTATCACCTTGACTTTGTGCATAGAAAGCTATGACCTTTGATTTGGAATGTTGCATTATGCAACATGAGAACTCTCATAACCTTTATGATAACTTGCATATAATGTTATATGCGAACTTCTAGCCACCATCCTATGCCATTCATGATCATGTTTCACCCATTTTCTTAAGTTGATATTATGCATGTTTTGAGGCCCATGATGTAATATGCAAGCTTATGAACATATTTATGCCTCATATGCCACCATGTTTAACTTGTGGCCAACCTTATTACCTTATGCCCCTTTTGTCATGCTTTTGCCAAGTTCCCTCTTTTGATCTATGTTATGTTATGCGAAACGTACATGCGATGGGAATGCGTTGGGTTTGGGTAATATTAATGACATGAAACATTATTTTAAAACATGACATGAACATTGACTTGTGATTATGTTTGTAAACATAAATTTGGACATGACTTCTAGAAAACATGAGAGTGGCCAACTCGAGGTTGGGTTGAGTTTGTAGCATAAATCTACCCGGAACCGATCGGCTTAACTAGTGGCTACAAACAATAGGACCCAATGTGAGTAGTTGGTCATGTTGTGCTTAAACCCAAGGTTAGACTAGGTTGTGGTGTAAAGCTACCCGGACCCGCCCGACTTAACTAGTAACCACAACAAGGTCTAATGTGAGAGGTTGGGTGCATTAAATTAATTAATGCCACATGATAGGGTTAAGTCATGGACTGCTTGAATATACTTAACCAATTAAACACGATGGATTGGTAGGGTTAAGTCATGGATTACTTGAATACACTTAACCAATTAAACACGATGGATTGGTAGGGTTAAGTCATGGATTACTTGAATACACTTAACCAATTAAACCCGATGTATTGATAGGGTTAAGTCATGAACTACTTGAATACACTTAACCAACTCAATACATGGTTAGGATAGGGTTAACCACATTTAACCCACTTGAAATCCTAGTTACGTGGCCCTTTTCAGCAGTAACCAACTTAGAAGTATCATGGGTACCCTGGACTAGGCTGGGGTGGGGCACGATTACTGGACTGATTGTAAGAGGCCAAAAGAGACGGCTGATGGGTGAACTGGTTGTTCAGGCGGACCATGGTCGTGCACGTTAAGTCCGGGGTTGAACATGGGAACCAATAGGTTTAGACTGTGCGTGCTTGAATTGTGTCTGTGGTTTATACCTTAGGGCAGGATACACCCTGGGGTGGACCTAGCACAGTTAACTACAATCCACGATTAAGCCGTATGACACCGATACACGACGAGTTAGGCTTATAGGGAGCCGATCGACTAGACCGAGTAGTTGGACCTCGATTTAGGTCATCTCATGATGTGGGCCAGCTTTAGGCCAAGGGATCATTTCTTGATTATACTTGACATGAATTGGAATACTAGTACACACCTGGTGCAACTTAACCTTGTATATGCGATGCCACACTTGATCTATCTTGTTAACTTTTCACCATGCCAGTTATCACCCTACATCTCATCCCTGTTTACATGTTCGGTTAACTTTACTAGTTTTTATACTAATAGTAGATAGGACTTACCAGTCTTTTTGACTGACCCGTTTTCTTTCGCCTCTTTTCTTCCGTTTCCCCCCCCCCCCAGGTTTACAGGGTGGGAACACTGGTACTTAGCTTGGATCTTTAGCTGCTTTTCTGGATAGCTCATGTACGATTTGGACTTGAGCTCGCTATGGCTTTATTCTACTTTGGGGATAGTTACTTTATGTTATTTCAAGTTTTCAATTGATGTTTCTAGACTATGTTTTGTGGAAAATAATGACCAAGTACTTTGATGTAACTTGACTATGGTTTTGAAATGTCAGTTTTATCCGCTGCTTTATTTACTCTGTTTTTACTTATATGTTCTGTCTTGTGATATCTGCATGCATGTTTACCTCGTTTAACGCCCCTCCAAAGCTAGTGCCCTTGCGAGAGTGGCACTGGCGGAGGTAGGATGTTACAAGAGCTTTCCAATGAAGATAAGAGTTTTGAAATCTAACGGTTGGATTTGGAATTATGTCCAAATCAAATTTGGAAAATGTCACTATTGATGTGGTTCGGTGGCAGTTATTGGAAACCGACTGTACGAGCGTTAATAAAATTATTAAAAATATAGAAAAATTATGTAAAATCATAATAAATGATTTGGAAGAAAAATTCCATATTTGAAAAGAAAAAAAATATATTTTTATCGAATTTAACTAGTTATTAACTAGAATAAATCTTCAAAATAAGATTTAATGAAGTTTTCCAATTAATTGATATTTAATTGGAATTAAATAAGATAAATTGGATTTTGGGGTTTGTCGTGAATGGTGTCTTAAATAACACTGTTCTTAAACCAAATAAGAAATGAATAAATCTTTTAATTAAGATTATTAGAGTTTTCAATTATATTTAATAATTGGATAAAAGGAAGTGTGAGTTGAGTTTATTGTGAACTGTGTTTTTAACGACATTTGTTCTTTAACTCAATTAACAGTGAAAATATAATTTGGGATTTATAAATCTTTTATTAAGATTTAAATGGAAATTTTCCAAAGTAAAGTTTTCCAATTTAATATATTAAATTGGAATTGGATGGATTTCGATTTAACAATAATCGAGATGAGATTTTGTAAAAGAAGACCGTTACTATATATGGAATTTAAAAGGCTTTGCCGTTATTCCATTTATATTATTGGTCTGATACAGAAATTTATATCGATTATATATTGATTTGATTTCTGTGAAAATTCCATATTTAATGGAAGATGATTTTGGGGTTTATCGTGAACAATGTTTTTAAATGACATTTGTTCTTTAACCCAGTTAAAGATAAGACTTATTTCTTAAATCTGAATAATCATAGAGTAATGATTTTGGATATTAAAACCAAATTGGGGTTCTAATGAATCTTTTAAAGGGGGATTAAAGAATAAATTAAAGAATTTATCTTTGATAAAATTAATGGGAACTTTTTTCCAAATAATGTGAATATCTTATTAAAAGAATATTCTGAATTGGAATGTAGCGTATGATGTATTTTATAGCACTTGATTTTTATTATAAAATATGCGAGTTATTCGGAAAGACCGGCTTTAACCCATTCTGAATAATTACTACGACTATTAAAAGTCGAAGTTGAAGATGGTGGTTGAAGACCGGCGATCTTCACATCGAATGGACGAGGGCTATTGATGCCTTTGATTTTTGTTGTTGCCTTGAGAAGGTTCCAGTGGTAGTTGTTTGGATGTATTGTTGATCGTTCGGATATGCGAGGTATAAGGTGCCTCCCGTTTCGTTCAGACCCAGAACGAACTTGTAAATGGATTGTATATCTGACGTTGTATTCCTTTATACTGTATTTGTTGATCTCTGTTAAATATATATATATATATATATTTGGTGTTTAACACCCTTCTCTAAGACATACGAGCTTAGAGGTTATATATTGGCAGAAATCAATGGTATGGTATGGATTGACAATGTGGCATGCCAAGATGCATGGATCTAGGCTTATTGTTGAAAAGCAAAGCCTTGTGGTTGATGATCAAAGCACAGCTTTAAATAACATAGCTTCGTGTAGCGTTACTTCGCGAGCCTCACACCCCGGTATGAACCAGAAATGGGAGTAAGGACTGCAGAGAGGACATATGTTTCTTTCTAGCTAGAAGTGGTGTTTGGGTTTTTTACACGGCCCGACATTTTACTTATGTGGATGATCGAATGAGGCACCTCGGTTATTTGAGTCCCTAGTGGCTCTATTTACGCCCCATAGGGCGGGAAAACATATTGTTCAGGTACTATAATCTAATCCAACCATTGCACTTTGGTGGACCGGCCCTGAAGATCCAGGTGCGATTGCGACTGTATCCTGAGGCATGGGCTAGAGTGTCTCGAACTCGGTAAGGACTATCTTTTGCCTTGGTTCATGATGGAAATCCAACTTCCAGTACGACCCATGCGGTTTTGATTGTATAACTAGTACGGCGACATAGTATATGGTAGCATGCCGTTTATGATTGATATTATGATTGAATGTTTTAAAACATATATACAATATAATAATATCAAATTCGTTTTATCGTATCAAGCATTTTTGACCATTATAAGGTAAAACTCTATCCTCCGGTTTGCGTTGCATTGTGTGATGGGACTTGAGTCTTATAATGGTTTCATTTTTATAAAAAGCATTGCGCTGTTTAACGATTTACTTTAATTATGCACCGGCAATCCAATAGAGTAAACCCGTTCCGCGTTAGCGGCGTGGTCCTGTGATTAGCCTTATTATTATTAGATAGTTTAAGTAAGATTTCTCATACCAGTCCCATGTCTGGCCTATAATTTGTTCCACTTGCAAGCTCGGGTGCCCTCTTTTCCACAGGGGCAGTCGTGTAGCTTCTTTTGCAGATATTCATTTCTTATGCAGGATTCAGGATCAAAGCTTAATGCTGTGTCCAGAGCATTGGTAGCCTTCCATTGTATTAGTTTATTTATTCCGCTGCATTATATAAAAATTATTGAAATTTAATCTTTCGTTGTATTATTATATTCGCTATACTCTGATATTCTATACTCTGATGTAACATTATTATAATGTTTATAAAAGTATGCTGTTATTTTTTCTAATGTATTGTATTCCCAAAGTTAATGTATGCGGTAATTGAACGGTCTTGGTCGATTTTGCGATCGACTAAGTCTGAGAAAAATCTGTATCGTTACACCGGGCGGATCCGGGCAGACTTCCACCACAAGTGTAATCTAACCTCGTGTCTAAGCGCACTTGCAGTTTCTAATTACTGTAATCCTAGGCATTTCTTTATTAGCCAATTTTAACCATGTCGTTATAGGTTATAGGTTTCATGCCCCCTTTCCCCCCTAATTATGTTCATAGTGAAATATATGTCCAGATTCATACATATGTACATTATTCAAATTATGCCAATTTTCACCTTTTTACTGATTATGCCCAAATTCCCAATTCACAAGATATGCCCAATTTCAATGTTTTTTCCCTCGTTCCCAAACTAAGTAATCGCATAATTTAGCGGCATACCTAGGCTCAAAAGTGGCCTGGCTATATAAAACAAATGGGGAAGGGTGAAGTTAAGATGACAGAGATGATTATTCTAACATAATTGACATAAACTTTTCATGGCATAATGTTAAGATGAACATATAAGAAGAGTTTGGTGAACTTGTGATAATAAACGGGTTCAAACATAGTAGGGATATCATAATAGGCATGATTAGATCTAAACTAGGATTTAGATGTCCAACACTTGACAGATCCAAATTAACCACAACATGATAGGTACAAGATGATCTAAATATTGAATTAGATCTATAATCAAAAGTAGATTTGACATGATAAAGGTTAAGATCCAAGTCATAGTATGCCAAAATATCACAGATTCACAAGTTGTTGCAGATCTGAAGTGATTCAAGGACTGACATGCATAGATCCAAATTACAGTACTATCATGTTTACTTTTTATTTATTTGAATCTAAAAGCAACTTGAAACTCACAGCGTTTGGATCTAGAAAGGTAGAAGAAGAATATATTCACATTGAATCTCTAATTTTGATTTGCAGAAGAAGGAAAGGATTTGATTTAGTCCAGGCACCGACAACATTTAGGCCTCCATTGATTTTCAGTGAAGAAAACAAGAGAAATGAGCGTATATTTATAGCTGCCAGCCCCAGAATTCGACCTGCCACCTCAGCCCTAGGGGGGTCGACCCATAGTTCGACAACCCCTTGAGGGGTCAACCTTGGGGTCGACACCCCCTCTATGGGGTCGACTCCCTTGGGGCGTGAGATTTTCCGCCTACAGAATTTCGAATTTTGAATTGAAATTTGATTTTTTTGATTATATATATATAATTCCCTTGCGCCTATACAAACTTCAAACCTTCGTAACTTCTTCATACGGTGTCCGTTTTACGAAACCAAATGTCTATCTTGACCAGAATTTCGAGATGGACGCAATGGCGCAGTCTGTTTCCCTTAATTTTGAATATTAAATTAATTATTATTTAATTTATCCTCTTTAATGTTCATAAAATTATGGGGTGTTGCATTCTCCCTTACTCAAAGGATTTCGTCCCCGAAACCTCCAAGTTAAGAAGAATGTATATCCTACCATCCATCACTCACTCTACTCATCCACCAATCACGGGCATCCATTGTCCTTAAAGACTTCTAATGCTTATATGAACATGTGCAAAGGTGTGTGTATATGTCCCAATACTAATGCGAAGATCAGGCGGTCTACTGATTCAGTCGACATCCTTAATGCAATGTATGTTATTGTCATGTGTCCAACATGTATGCAAATAATCCTATTACAACATGTAAGTTCTATATGTGTGCACAATCATCCGTCTAAATGCAATACCCATATGATGATATATCCATTTCCATCCATTAAAAGAAAGAAAAATGCACATACATCCAGAGTGATTGAGCCGATCTAGTGCCTAATGTGTGTGTATATGCATCCGTGAGCAATCACTAGCAAACACTTTCATCCACTTGCATCCATCAAACATAACATGTTTCAAACATATGTTTACATCCATGGGATTCCTACCTAAAAGTCGATGATTCGATCGATAGGACATACTTAAGTGATATAAACAAGCAAGAAATAAAAGCTTCGAAAAAGGAGTTAAGAACTTACCCTCGAAAAGAAAAGGGTACGAATCACGAATCTTGTCTTCGGTCTCCCAAGTTGCATCCTCTGGGTTGTCTCCCCACTGAACCTTCACCAACTTGACTTCTTTATTGCGTAGCTTCTTAACTTCTGATCCAAGAATACAAGAAGGTACTCATCTGACTGTCTCCTACCGTTCCACCTCTACTTCTTCCAATACACTCGGGTCAACTACTTCCGTGGTATCATGCAAACACTTCCGCAAGTGAGAAACGTGGAAAACATCATGAACGCTGGATTGTTTCTCTGGCAGCTTTATTCTATAGGCCATTTGTCTAATCCTTTCTGTTATGGGAAATGGCCCTACAATCTTGGTGCTAATTTCCCTACAGATCTGAAGCGAATCACATTCCTCAAAGTTAACACTTTAATGAAAACCATATCTCCTACTTCAAATTCAATGTCAGTCCTTCTTTTATCTGCGTAGGATTTCTGCCTATCTTGAGCGGTCTTCATTCGTCGTCTAATAAGATCAATCTTCTCGGACGTTTTACTAACCATATCTGGACCAAGCAATAGTCTTTCCGTAGATTCCCACCAATAAGTTGGTGATCTACAGGGTCGTCCGTACAATGCTTCGAAGGGTGCCATGCCAATGCTAGCTTGATAATTGTTGTTATAGGGAAACTCTACTAAATGAAGATGTTTTTCCCAAGTCCCTCCGAAGTCTAGGATACACAGCCTCAAAAGATCTTCAAGAATTCTATTCACCCTCTCCGTCTGTCCATCGATCTGAAGATGATAAGCGGTGCTCAAACATAACTGTGTACCTAATGCTTCTTGCAAACTACTCCAAAATTCACTAGTGAAGATGGGGTCACGATTGCTTACGATGTTGGAAGGTACTCCATGAAGATGGGCTATCTCACGAATATAAATTGATGTCAACCAAGTTGTCGTACTCTTACTCTTAACTGGAATAAAATGAGCGCTCTTATTAAGTCTATCTACCACCACCCAAATACTGGTGTTGCCTTTCTTTGATCTAGGCAAACCATCTATGAAATCCATAGAGGCGCTCTCCCACTTCCACTGTGGAACCTACAAAGGATGAACTAAACCATCGGGTTTCTTTTGTTCAGTTTTGACTTGTTGACAAACTAAACATTGAGAAACAAACTTTGCCACATTTTTTTTCATCCCAGCCCAAAAGAAAACCTTCTTCATGTCCTTATACATCTTATCACCGCCTGGATGAATAGTCATCTTCGAATGATGGGCTTCCTCTAACACTTCCTTTAACAGACTTCCAGTTTGAGGAACACAAAGCCTTCCATCTCGTTGCAACCACCCTTTTTCGTTAATGGAATATCTATTGAGGTGGCTAGAAGTCTCCCCTTTACCGAGCCTATCCAAGATGGCTGAAATCTGTGGATCATCTCGCTGCAAAGCTCTATTTGATCCATAAGAGTAGGTCGAATCCCTAGTGATGCAAACAAACCAGGCAATAACTCGGTGGAGGGTCTAAAATCAAAAGTCGATATGGACTCAAAGATTTTCCTTTCCACAAACAGAGGACTTAAGGCCATCCTCTGATTACTAAGTGCATATGCCACCACGTTACCCTTGCCAGGGGTATAAGCAATCTCAAAATCATAAGAAGCTAGGGACTCCATCCACCTTTATTGCCTTAAATTAAGATCCTTCTGCGAGAACAAATACTTAAGAGATTTATGATCGGTGTAAAACTCGAACCTTTCTCCAAGAAAATAATGATGCCACATCTTAAGCGCGAATACTATGGTAGCTAGCTCTAAATCATTGGTAGGGTAGTTCTTCTCATAGACTCTTAGTTGTCTACCCCCATAACACACTACCTTCCCTTCTTGCATCAGAACTGCACCAAGCCTTGTGCCACATGCATTAGTGTAAACTGTAAACACTTTATTCCCATCAGGCAAGGTCAAGACTGGGGTTGTTGTTAGAGCCCTCTTCAGTCGTTGGAAAGCAACATCACAATCTATATCTTATGAAATGCCAAATTCTTCTTCGTCAGCCTAGTGAGTGGGATTGATATCTTCGCGAAGTCCTTAATGAACTTCCTAGAATAGCCTGCTAATCCCAAAAACCTTAACACCTGCGTTGCATTCTTTCGAATCATTCAGTCTTGAACTGCAACCACCTTTGCGGGATCTACTGCTATCCCTTCTTTAGAAACCACATGCCCTAGGAATCTTACCTCTTTTCTACAAAAATGGCATTTGGAGAACTTTGCCTTAAGCCGATGCGCACAGAGAGTTTACAAAACTTGTTTTAAATATTAGGCATGCTCTTCCTCACTCTTTGAGAAGATCAAGATATCATCAATATAGACCACGACGAATTTATTTAGAAACTCCCGAAACACCATACTCGTCAGATCAACAAAGTAGGCGGGTTCATTCGTCAACCCAAAAGGCATAACTAGCCATTCAAAGAAACCATCTGGGGTCCTAAAGTCGGTCTTATCTATACTATCCTCAGCCACCCTTAATTGATGAAACCCTGTGGCCAAGTCTAACTGAGAAAATAGCGAGGCGCCAACAAGTTGGTCAAACAAGTCATCTATCCTTGGAAGTGGGTGCCTATTCTACTTTGTGAGTTTGTTTAACTCTCTATAGTCCACACACAAACGAAGCGAACCATCCGCCTTAGTCGCGAATACTACTGGAGCACCCCATTCAGATATGCTTCGCCTGATAAACCCTTTCTCAAGTAGCTCCCCTACTTGCTTGCTAAGCTCCCTCCTTTCCCTTGGAGCCATATGGCGCACTGATAATGCAACTGGCTCTGCATTGTCCACCAAATATATACGAAAATTGATTTCATGCCTCGGGGGTAAGCCCGGTACCTCATCAAAAACATTAGAATAATCTCGAACTACTGGAACAGATTAAAGATCATCAATAGATGCATCAAGAGACTCTAGGAAACTAAGCATAACATACCCTTATGGTTCATAAGAATTCCCGAGGGTCCTCCCATGGCAAGTCAAAAGTCTAATGACCCTCCTCTCACAATCTAGAATGGCACCATACATGGTTAGCAAATCCATCCCTATAATCAAACCGTAGCCCATAAAACCAAGCACATACGCGTCGCACTCAAACTCGACACCTAAGATAGATATTCTCAAACCCCGACAAATCATAGACAAATGAGCCGAACCACCAATGGGGTTTGAGATAACAACGGGATCCACTACCATACTAGTATTTGGATGTAGAGATTCAACCATAGAACTAAATATAGATGAACGTGAAGAGCCAAAATCATAAAGAGTTCTAATAGGATGACTGGAAAGAGAAATTAAACCTTCCACGGAAATTTTTCCTACCTCTATCCGGAGCACTGGTGGCAAGAGCATGCACCTTCCCTCCAGAAGCTCCTGCCCTTTGACCTTGTCCCTGTGGTCCTTATTTCTTCGGGCACTCCATAGCAAAGTGTCCGACCTCTCCACAATTGAAGCAAGTATTCTTCCTTCCTTTGCTGTCATTAACCAAGTGACCCTCTCGTCCACAACTGTGACACTTCCTCTTATCCTTAGCCTTGTCATTATTTCCACCTTTCTTTTGTTGTTGTTGTTGTTGCTGTTGCTGCTGCCCTTTCTTGGGCCATACCTTCTTATTTTGCGTTGTTTATTCAGCCTTAACTTCCTTCTGTTCTCCTTTGTCTTCCTCATGCATCAGGGCCATATCAACAAGCCTTTCAAAAGTAGCTCCCATTGGAATATGGGACATTTCTAACCCATGAAGGGATTCATTCAGCCCTTTAGCAAACCGCAAAGTTTTTATATGGAGTATCTACCAATTCCAATCCAAACCTTGCTAGCTGGTTGAATTTGTTCACATATTCTTTAACTGTCATGTTTCCTTGTTTGAGCGTCAAGAACCTCTCCATTTGCATGCTTTTCTCAGCTTGAAAGAGAAACTTCATTTCAAACCTCATTCTAAAATTATCCCATGTCTCCACCGGATGTCCAGCTTGGGTAACTTCCCACCAGAATAAAGCTTCATCTTTCAGCAGCCAGGCAGCTAACTGAATCTTCCTTCGATCTTCCACTTCAAAAATTACAAACAAATCCTCAGTCTCCTTGAGCCAATTCCTTGCCTCTACAAATTTTTCGGTTCCACAGAATGGCTTCCCTCCCATGTCACAGAATTCTTTGTCGATCTTAGCGAAATTATTTGCTCTTAGAGGAGGAGAAACGACGGGTGCAGCTGGGGGAGGAACGTCAGCTTGACCTCCGGCAGGTGTCGTGGCCTCTAGATACCTATGGAACTAGCCTGGTATCATAACGCCCTCAGGAGTATTAGCTTCCCTGGACACGCTGAAACGAAAAGAAAAGAGATTTAGACAAAGGATCGAAGGATATTACATATATCTTTGGGGAATATGTTTTTCAAAAACAGACTTTTCTTTTTGAAAATGTTTTCTTTAAAACCTTTGTGAAATTAGTTTTCAAAAACTTTTATCTAATCTGGTAACCTTCAGCTCTAATACCAACTGTGACACCCCACGTCCATTAATGTCACTCATAAAGGGAATGCATTAAGTTTCGTGAAGCGCTATAGGTAAACAAAAACAGAAATATTACAAGATAGATATAAAATGACAGTAGAATTAAAAAAATTATTAATCATAAAGCATCGTGGTTCAAAAACATCACATGTCTGAAATACACAAAAAAACCATTACATCATAAAAAAAAACTGTCTTGTACTTAAAAACGTTAGAGTATATAAAAGAAGCAAAATTCCCCAAATAAAATATAACCATAATAGCAAGGATAGGAGCTTGAGCCATACATCTAAGTAGCTCCAGCAAAATGAAAGCAGAATCGCGGTCAAGCCTGAGTATTCCCATCCTGATAATCTAGGGGGAAATGGAAGAAAGAAGAGGAAACAAAAAGGGTCAGACATAAAGTATGGCGAGTCCAGTTACTTTTAGCAAGTAAATAAGTAAAAGTAGCGTGACAGACATATAAAGTGGATAAGAAAGATAACAACATAAAAGATAGGTATGACAAGGTAAACATGATAGAGGGTATATGCTTCTCTTATGATTACTCTGCACTAATACTAGTATAACCAGAATGAGATGATCCCAATAACTATCAGATGGTAGACTTAGGCATACGTCCAGATGTCCCCTAAATACTACCCTAATCGATCGGCTCCCTACTCTGTAGATACTCTATGCCGGCCCCACAGTAGGAGGTATCATTTCCTAAAGTAGTAACCCTTCGTTGATATGCACAGCCATACCTACTCGTGACACGATCGTCTTAGCCCCCTCTACCCGGCCCATGCACGCACATGTCCCCGGTCGGTTTACGCCGCCCAAACTGACTTTCTCATTTGGTTCTCTTACAATCAGTCCAGTAAGCATGCCTCAACTCCGAACTAGGGAGGAATCCTCATTTGATACCGTTATAAGGGTTACTAACTGAAATAGGTCCCATACACAATACGATACAAGCTCTCCCCTTTGTCTTGTATCCCCACTAGGATTTCCACTGGTTATGCTTACCATTAGGTGTCTTTAATTACATAACCCTATCATTTCCACAAGTTATGCTTAGCCAACGTTGTCTTTTATTACATAACTTCAACATTTCCACAGGTTATGCTTACCACTAGGTGTCTTCAATTACATAACCCCCTCAGGTTAAGTTTGTGGCCCTATATATAAATATTACCCACCCCTCCAGATTTACTTAACCCACCCACTGTTCAGACATATTTACTTAACCCCTATTCAAGTTCACGTTCACACAATCCCTATGGATTCTACTAGGTTAAATATTCAAGGTTTATCACCATATTTCATTTATGGTTACAGTACGCTAGAACTCCCACATCAAGCTTACAATTGGTGGATGTTGGATATGCTGGGCGGGTCCGGGCAGATTTATTCAACACATCGGCCTTAACCTTGTGTCTTAGCATGTCTCATATTTGTGCACCTAGACCTCTCACATTAGATTCACCACTTGTGGTCACTGGATATGTCGGACGGATCCGGGAAGATTTCCATCACAAGTGTAATCTAACCTCGTGTCTAGGCGCAGTTACAGTTTCTAATTACTGTAATCCTAGGCATTTCTTTATTAGCCAATTTTTACTTATGTCGTTATAGGTTATAGGTTTCATGCCCCTTTTTCCCCCAATAATGTTCATAGTGAAATATATGTCCAAATTCATATACATATACATTGTTCAAATTATGCCAATTTTCACCTTTTTACCAATTATGCCCCAAATTCCCAATTCACAAGATATGCCCAATTTCAATGTTTTTTCCCTCATTCCCAAACTAACATAATCGCATAATTTAGTAGCATTCCTAGGCACAAAAGTGGCCTAGCTATATAAAATAAAAGGGAACGGGTGAAGGAAAGATGATTATTCTAACAGAATTTATGCCACACCATCTCCATTAAGGTCACTCACAAAGAGAATGCCTTAATTTTGGTGGAACGTTTATTGCGTATAGACCCGAAAAGTAAACAAGATAGATAAATATATTGGTACTTGGAAAATAAAAACCACTTTTATTGCAGTGGAGAAATTGTTTGGTTACATCACATCGAAAAAAAACTACAAAACCAAATACACTTATTATCCATCTTGACAAATAAGTTCTGAGTACATAAGACAAAAGACATAACCCCAAAATAAAATAGCCATAAATAAGATAGGTTGAACTTTACTTCAGCAATCCAAGCAACTCCAAAAGAGAGAGATAAAGTTGTCCAAATCAAGCTCCACTAGTACTAGTCCCACCCTGAGCACCTGTGGGGGGGAAGAAAGAAAAGAGGTGGAAACAAAAAGGGGGTCAGACATATGTCTGGCGAGTGCAATAACTTTAACAATATAATCATTAAAGTAACAAGGATAAGGCATAAGCTGGAAAATAAGGAAATGACTGTGAACAAATGGGCATGACAGAGAAAACAAAGGAAATCAGATGAACAAAGATAACGTTAAAGGCGCACCTAATCACTATAAGATAATTGCTACATTGCACCACACCAAACACCCTAAAAGTTGATCCCGCCTACAAAATTTAATAATGATAATGGTAGTTTCATGTACCCCTAGCTGCCTTCATAGGCGTCGTCTGCCCCTATCTCCACTAGGCGTACCCACTACCCTCATTCGATTGGCTTCCTAACTCGTAGATACACGTGCTGGCCCCACAGTGGGGTGTATCACTCCCCAAAGTGGCAACCCGATACCACCAAAAATGCACGGCTTATATATACACGATGCAACAACGTCTTACCTACCAGCCCGGGGACACACACGCACATGACCACGTTGGACTTGCGTTGCCACTACTAACCCGTTTTGACCTCTTACAATCAAACCCAGTACGCGTGTCCCATCCCCGACTTGGGTCGAGCCCACAAAGATACTTAATGTGTTACTGGTTTGAAAAGGGCCCCCATGCATGACACAAGCTTTCCACCTATGCTTGGTCCCCTCTAAGGTTTTCCCCACTTAACCCCATTCTTGTTCACGTCTTCTTACATGTCTCAGTCTTGGTTAAGTGCATCTAATCGTATTTCACATGCCACCCAAGGCACCCTCTTAATTTCACATGCCACCCAAGGCACCCACTTAACCCCCCATGTCCCACCATATGTTTATCTGGTTAAGTGTTTCTTAATTCATTAACACTGTAACCTTGTAAAGACCTCCCACATTAGACTGGCATTTGTGGTTGTTGGATTTGTCGGGCGGGTCCGGGCAGTCTTACACCACAAACGAGCCTAACCTCGTGTCTTTACAACTGTTACGCATTTAATTCATTCCTTTGACCTCTCACACTAGACTGGCATTTGTGGCTGCTGGATTTGCCGGGCGGGTCTGGGCAGTCTTACATCACAAAAGAGTCTAACCTCGTGGCTTAGGCGGTTTATTATTACACATCTTTTTTTAACCCCAAAGTGGATTAATATCCCTATCCAAATTTGTTGATAAATTCCAAATATACTTATGTCCATAATTGTCACCTAAATTGTGTCCATTTATTTCAGGTATATAAATTATACCAATTATTGCCTCAAATTAATTGTATGCCTTTTAAGGCCATTACATGCCAATTCTCAATATGTGTATATTCAATATTACCCCCGTAGTCCCCACGTTGTTCGTTCGCTTATCATGACATACACACACACACATATATATATATATATATATATATATATATATTAGACTAGAAATTAGTCTAATGACATAAAAGGGAAGAAACATCGCAAATTTGCATAACACACAAAATGGATCTAACTTGCAAATAAGGATTGCAACATATCTAGCATAAATTTTGTATTGTCATGAATCTAAACATAGACCTAAAGGTGTGAACTTGCAGGTATGAACATAGTTTTCACCCAAACTTGTATAGGCCATAGTCACAAACTTGCATAAAACTATGTATGTCATAGATCTAAATTTAAAGGTGTTAACTTGCATATATGTGAATCCAATTTCTACCTAAACTTGCATGTAATCGCTTTATTTGGTTCACATGTAAACTTGTGTACAATTCACATAGAAACTAGCATATAATCTACACCCAAACTTGCATATAAAATGATGTCAAACATGAATCAAGTTGAACATATGTGATTGGGCATATACAAAGAAATCCACTACAAAAACTGTCATTATGAACAACTAGCATATATTCATAAAATATCACGTTCTTCCAATGTTTCACAAACATAGCCATATAACCCAAATTATAAACCCAATTACTTGTTAATTATATTATTAAAGAAATTGAACTCACAACTCAAAGAAGATCTTGAGTTCTGGGATCTGTGTTCTGAAATTGATTTAGCTCGCCTTTGAAGTAGACAAATTTGTTGTTGTAGTTGTTATAGACTTGAGTTGAATTGAGTTGATTAGGTTTTCTTTACTCCTAGTTGGTGGCGACTACTCTAGGTTGTAGGGTGATAGGATGACAGCCGTGGTTCTAATTTTGATTAGGTTTTAGGGTTTGAGTCTACATGTGTTTATGTAGAATTTCAATTCAATTAGAGCCGTCGGATGAACCTAGAGTTAACCACAACCATTTAGACTAGATCAGAACTATCCAGAAACCCTAGTGACTCAGCAACAAGTCATAAGTTGTCAAAATTCAGACCTGGCCGCGGGGCGGGGCGGGGGGGGGGGGCAGGTTGACCCATAGGTTGACCCCTAGGTCGGCTTGTAGGGGGGAGGTCGACACTAGGGTCGACCCCCTGGTCGACCTGGGTCTTGGGCGGGAATTTTCCCGCCCAGCCCGCTTCTGACTTCTGTTTTGAATTTTGTATCCAGTTTCGAGCTGTCTGAATTTATTTGAATTTTCTGGAAACTTCCGACAGCCATAACTTCTTCATACGAAGTTAAATTTATGCAAACTCGGACTCTATCTCAACTAGAATTCCAAGACGAACACAATGGCGTAACCCGTTTCCCTTGATTCTCAAATTTAAAATTAATTATTCCTCAATTCCTTAGTTTATGTTAACAGAAAACACAGGGTGTTATATTCTCCCCTTCTTAAAGGATTTCGACGCCGAAATCTTAAAGTTACGAAGAATAAATATCCTACCATCCAATCGTCCATCTACTCAACCATCAAACACAGGCATCCATTGTCCTTAAAAGACTTCTAATGCTTTCATATTTATATGCACACTGTGTGTATATGTCTGTATCTAATGCAAAATCAGGCGGTCTACTGATTTAGTTGACCTCCTTAATGCAAATTATGATAGTGCCATGCGTCCGTTATGTATGTAAAAGATCCCCAATGATACATATTATTTCTACATGCGTGCGCAACCATTCATCCGAGTGCAACATCCATATGATAACACAACCATTATACATCCATTAATCTAAATAAGCACACATTTATATGCAGTATGAAAGCGATTGAGCCGATTTAGTGCCTAACGTGTGTATATGTATCCACGAGCAACCACTAGAAAACACTTGCATCCACTAACATCCATCAATCATAGCATGTTTCAAATACATGTTTACATCCATTGGTCTCTACCTAAGGATAAAGAATATGACCGGGGAGATACACTAAAAAGGTAGATACAAGCTTGAATAAATTTAAGGAAAAAGAGATCAAAGATGTACCCTAAAAAAGAAAAGGGTATGCTGCACGTATTTTGGCCTCAGTCTCCCAAGTCGCGTCTTCTTCGGCGTCGCTCCATTGAACTTTGACAAGCTTAACTTCACGGTTGTGTAGCTTTTTGATTTCCAACCCCAAGATATGAGTTGGAACTCTCCTCACAGTCGCTTCTCGTTCCACTTCGACTTCCTCTAGTATGCTTGGCTCCATAACTTCTGCCGACTCATGTAAGCCCTTTCGTAGCAGAAAGACATGAAAAACATTATGAACTCTAGCCAGTCTTTCAGGTAGCTCTACCCTATAGGCCATCGTCCCAATCCTTTCGATGATAGGAAATGGTCCTACAAATCGTGGTGCCAACTTTCCTACGGACCCAAAGCGGATGACATTCCTCAAAGGAGATACTTTAAGGAATACCTTATCCCTAAATTCAAACTCAAGGTCGGTCCTTCTCTTGTCTGCGTAGGATTTCTGTCTATCTTGGGCAGTCTTCATTCTCCTTCATATCAAGTCCACTTTCTCTGAAGTCTCTCTAATCATGTCTGGCCCAAGTATAAGTTTATCTGTGGACTCCCACCAACTAGTTGGTGATCGACATAGCCTACCATATAAAGCTTCGAAGGGTGCCATGCCTATAGTGGCTTGGTAGCTATTGTTATAAGCGAATTCCACCAAAGGGAGATGATCCTTCCAAGATCCTCTAAAGTTAAGAATGCATAGTCTCAAAAGATCTTCCAGTACTCTGTTCACCCTTTCCGTCTGGACAACGGTTTGAGGGTGATAGGTTGTGCTTAAACATAGTTGTTGCCTACAGCCTCTTGCAAACTCCTCCAGAACTCGCTTGTAAAGACAGGGTCATGATCACTCACTATGCTGGAGGGTATCCCATGGAGTCGAACTATCTACTTAAGATAAATGGAGGCTAAAGACAAGGCGGTCCTCCTACTTTTGACAGGTATAAAATGAGCGCTTTTCGTGAGCCTTTCCACTATTACCCAAATACCAGTATTGCCCCTTCTTGACCTAGGCAACCCATCAACAAAGTCCATCGAGATGCTCTCCCATTTCCATTATGGAACTTCTAGAGGATGAAGCAAACCGCCAGGCTTCTTCTGCTCCGCCTTGACTTACTGGCATATCATGCATTTTGAAACAAATTCAGCTACATCCCTCTTCATGCCATTCCAAAAGAAAACTCTTTTGATATCTTTATACATCTTGTCTCCACCGGGGTGTATGGTCGTCTTGGAATGGTGTGCTTCTTCCAGAACCATCTTCACCAAATCTCTTGCTTGTGGGATGCATAGTCTTCCATCCGTCTCAACCAACCCTTATCATCGATGGAGTATTTATTGAGGTGACTAGAAGTCTCTCCCCTAATCAGCTTATCTATCACATCAACTAGCTGAGGGTCTTCACGTTGCGCGGTTCCTATTGAGTCCAACAAAGTAGGCCGCACCTCTAGCATTGCCATCAAGCCAGTCACATAATCAACAGAGGGTCACAAATCAAAATTTGCTATGTACTCCAAACTTTGCCTTTCTACAAAGAGAGGACTTAAGGTCAGCTTCTTTCTACTTAGGGCGTCTGCTACTACATTGCCCTTGCCGGGAGTATAGGAGATCTCAAAGTCGTATGAGGCGAGAAACTCCATCCATCTTTGTTGCCTTAGATTGAGGTCTTTCTGCGAGAAAAGGTACTTCAACGATTTATGGTCAGTATACAATTCAAATTTCTCACCAAAGAGATAGTGGCGCCAAGACTTAAGCGCAAAAACGATGGCTGCTAACTCTAGATCGTGGATTGCGTAGTTTTTCTCATGCACTTTCAACTGCCTTCCACCATAAGCTACTACCTTCCCTTCTTACATCAAAACAGTGCCTAGTCCCGTACCGCATGCATCTGTGTATACCATAAACATCTTGCTCCCATCTGGTAATGTCAAAACTGGGGCTGTTGTCAGGGCCTTTTCAACCGTTGGAAAGCGACTTCGCAATCCAAATCCCAAGTGAAAGTCGGTTTCTTCTTCGTTAACCTTGTAAGTGGAGCTGAAATTTTTGCATCTTTAATGAACTTGCGATAAAAGCCTGCTAGTCCAAGAAAACTTCGGATTTCGGTTGCATTCTTTGGAACCTTCCAATCCTGGACCGCAACTACTTTTGCAGGGTCCACAGCTAACCCTTCTTTGGACACCACATACCCAAGAAATCTTACTTCTTCCCTCTAGAAGTGGCACTTGGAGAATTTTGCTTTTAACTGATGTGCACAGAGAGTATCCATGACTTCCCTTAAATGCAAAGCACGCTCTTCCTCATTCTTCGAGAAAATCAGAATATCATTTATGAAGACCACCACAAATTTATTGAGAAATTCCCAGAGCACTCTATTCATCAAATCGACGAAATAAGCAGGTGCGTTTGTCAAGCCGAAAGGCATGACGAGCCATTCGAAGAAACCGTCTGGGGTTCTGAACGCAGTCTTATCAATGCGATCTTCAGCCACTCTTAGGTGATGAAATCCGGTAGCCAGAACTAATTGGGAGAAAACTATTGCACCTACAATCTAATCGAACAAATCGTCTATTCTTGGCAGTGGGTGCCTATTATTCTTGGTCAGCTTGTTTAGCTCCCTATAATCAACGCATAGGCAAAGTGAACCATCCGCTTTGGTTGCGAACACAACTGGAGCGCCCCATTCAGAAATACTCTGCCTTATAAACCCTTTTTCTAGCAGCTCCTTAACTTTCTTGCTAAGCTCCTTTCTCTCCCTTGGAGTCATGTGTCTAGCCGGTAAAGCAACGGGTTTTGCGTTATCGACTAGGTATATGCGGAAGTCTATCTCCCGCTTCGGAGGCAAGCCCTCTACTTCCTCAAAGACATCCGAGTATTCATGGACCACTCTAACCGACTGCAAATTCTACACAGACGTGTCAAGCGATTCTAGATAACTTAGCATAACAAAATTCATGGGATTACAAGAGATTTCGAGAGTGTTGCCCAAGCGAGTCATAAGCCTAACCTCTCTCTTTTCACAATCTAGGACGGCTCCATTACTGGATAACCAACCCATGCCCAGAATTAACCCATAGCCTGTGAAGCCCAAAACATAAGCATCACATTTAAACCCAATGCTAAGAATAGAAATTTCCAAATCCAAACAAATCATCAACAAATAGGCTGAGCCCCCAATTGGATTTGAAACAACTAAGGGATCATCTACTATACTAGTGTTTAGGTGTAGTGACTCAACTAAAGCAGTAGATATAAAAGAGTGTGGTGCACTAGAATGAAAGAGTGTGCGAACAGGATGATCAAAAAGATAAACTAAACTTTCAACGGAAATTTCTCTACCTTGTTCTTACAGCGGTGGGGACACGAGAGCCTGGACCTGCCCCCTTGCATGCCCTGGTGCCATGAGAGCCTGAATTTGCCCTCTAGAGGTAGTCCCTGTCCTCTGCCCTTTCTTTGGGCAGTCCCTAATCAGATGTCCTGCCTCGCCACAGTGGAAACAACCAGTCTTCTTCTTCTTCCTACAGTCTTTGCTCAGATGGCCTGGTGTCCCACAGTTAAAGCATCTTTTATTTCCCTTGTCATTGTTGTCTTTACCACCCTTCTTGTTCTGCTTTTATGGTTTCTTTTGATCCCCATTCTTCTCAGGTGCCTTATTAGCATTGACACCTTTCTCCTCTTCATGCATAAGCGCCATGTCAACTAGTCTCTCAAAGGTGGTCCCCATAATGTGGGTCATAGCTAACCCATGTAGCGGCTCGTTCAAACCCTTAACAAATCTCAGGGCCTTCTTTTCAGGTGTATTCACCAAGTCCAAACCAAATCTCGCCAACTGATTGAACTTGTTGACGTATTCTTTCACTGATAGATTTCCCTGCCTCAATGTCAAAAACCTTTCCATGTATAGATTCTCTTCGGCCCGTGAGAGAAACTTTGCCTCAAACCTACGCCTGAAATCCGACCATGTATCAACTGGACGCTCTCCATTAGTGACCTCCCACCAAAACGAGGCCTCATCCTTCATTAACCAGGCAGCTAATTGAACCTTTCTTCCATCTTCTACCTCTAAGATTCCAAACAATTCTTCCACCTCCTTTAGCCAATTTCGAGCTTCAACAAACGTCTCCGACCCGTGAAAAGGTTTCACGCCCATTGCCCGAAAGTCCTTGCATATCTTTGCGAAAGTATCAACACGGGGAGGAGGAGGAGCATTTGCTGGGCCTGCGACATTGGCCCTAACTTTCAGATACCTTCTAAACCATCCTGGTATCGGTATTCCCTCGGGTATCTCGGGAATTCCAGACATGCTGAAAAGAAAATAAAGAGATTCAAACGGAGAATTCGAAAGAAAGATATATGGCTCTTGGGGGTTATGTTTTTAAAATAAACTATTCTCTTAAAAATACTTTCCTTAAAACATATTTTTGAAGGTATCCTTTATGAAAATGCTTTTTGAAAAATCATTTTTCAAAATTCATATCTGGTCTGGTAACCTTTAGCTCTGATACCACGTGTGACACCCCATCTCCGTTAAGGTCACTCACAAAGGGAATGCCTTAATTTTGGTGGAGCGTTTATTGTGTATAGAACAGAAAAGTAAACAAGACAGATAAATATATTGGAACTTGGAAAATAAAAATCACTTTTATTGCAGCGGAGAAATAGTTTGGTTACATCACATCAAAAACCAACTACAAAACCAAATACACTTATTATCCATCTTGACAAATAAGTTCTGAGTACATAAGATAAAAGACATAACCCCAACATAAAATAGCCATAAACAAGATAGGATGAACTTTACTTCAGCAATCCAAGCAACTTCCAAAAGAGAGAGATAAAGCTGTCCAAAACAAGCTCCACTAGTACTAATCCCACCCTGAGCACCGGGGGGGAGAAAGAAAAGAGGTGGAAACAAAAAGGGGGTCAGACATAAAAATCTGGCGAGTGCAATAACTTTAACAATATAATCATTAAAGTAACTAGGATAAGGCATAAGCTGGATAATAAGGAAATGACTGTGAATAAATGGGCATGACAGGGCAAACAAAGGAAATAAGATGAACAAAGATAACGTTAAAGGCGCACCTAATCACTATAAGATAATTGCTACATTGCACCACACCAAACACCCTAAAAGTTGATCCCGCCTACAAAACCTAATAATGATAATGGTAGTTTCGTGTACCCCTAGTTGCCTTCATAGGTGCCGTCTGCCCCTATCTCCACTAGGTGTACCCACCACCCCTATTCGATCGGCTCCCTAACTCGTAGATACCCGTGTTGGCCCCACAGTGGAGTGTATCACTCCCCAAAGTGGCAACCCGATACCACCAAAAATGCATGGCTTATATCTACACGATGCAACAACATCTTACTTACCAGCCCGGGGCCATACATGCACATGACCCCGTTGGAATTGTGTTGCCACCGCTAACCCGTTTTGACCTCTTACAATCAAACCCAGTATGCGTGTCCCGTCCTCGACTTGGGTCGAGCCCACAAAGATATTTAATGGGTTACTAGTTTGAAAAGGGCCCACATGCATGACACAAGCTTTCCACCTATGTTTATTCCCCTCTATGGTTTTCCCCACTTAACCCCATTCTTGTTCATGTCTTCTTACATGTTTCAATCTTGGTTAAGTGCATCTAATCGTATTTCACATGCCACCCAAGGCACCCTGTTAATTTCACATGCCACCCAAGGCACCCACTTAACCCCCCATGTCCCACCATATGTTTATCTAGTTAAGTGTTTCTTAATTCATTAACACTGTAACCTTGTAAAGACCTCCCACATTAGACTGGCATTTGTGGTTGCTAGAATTGCCGGGCGGGTCCGGGTAGTCTTTCACCACAAACGAGCCTAACCTCGTGTCTTTACAACTGTCACACATTTAATTCATGCCTTTGACCTCTCACATTAGACTGGCATTTGTGGCTGCACCGACCCGCCTACACCACAAAAGAGTCTAACCTCGTGTCTTAGGCGGTTTATTATTACACATCTTTATTTAACCCCAAAGTGGATTAATATCCCTATCCAAATTTGTAGATAAATTCCAAATATATTTTTGTCCATAATTGTCACCTAAATTATGTCCATTTATTTCAGGTATATAAATTATACCAATTATTGCCTCAAATTAATTGTATGCCTTTTAAGGCCATTACATGCCAATTCTCAACATGTGTATATTCAATATTACCCCCATCGTCCCCACGTTGTTCGTTCGCTTACCATGACATATATATATATATATATATATATATATCAGACTAGCAATTAGTCTAATGACATAAAAGGGAAGAAACATCGGAAATTTGCATAACACACAAAATGGATCTAACTTGCAAATAAGGATTGCAACATATGTAGCATAAACTTTGTATTGTCATGAATCTAAACATAGACCTAAAGGTGTGAACTTGCAGGTATGAACATAGTTTTCACCCAAACTTGTATAGGCCATAGTCACAAACTTGCATAAAACTATGTATGTCATAGATCTAAATCTAAAGGTGTAAACTTGCATATATGTGAATCCAATTTCTACCTAAACTTGCATATAGTCACTTTATTTGGTTCACATGTAAACTTGTGTGCAATTCACATAGAAACTAGCATATAATCTACACCCAAACTTGCATATAAAATGATGTCAAACATGAATCAAGTTGGATATAGGTGATTAGGCATATACAAAGAAATCCACAACAAAAACTGTAATTATGAACAACTAGCATATATTCACAAAATATCACATTCGTCCAATGTTTCACAAACATAGCCATATAACCCAAATTATAACTCAACCCAATTACTTGTTAATTATCTTATTAAAGAAATTGAACTCACAACTCAAAGAAGTTCTTGTGTTCTGGGATCTGTGTTCTGAAATTGATTTATCTCGCCTTTGAAGTAGACAAATTTGTTGTTGTAGTTGTTATAGACTTGAGTTGAATTGAGTAGATTAGGTTTTCTTTGCTCCTAGTTGGTGGCGGCTACTCTAGGTTGCAGGGTGATAGCATGACGACCATGGTTCTAATTTTGATTAGGTTTTAGGGTTTGAGTCTACATGTGTTTATATAGAATTTCAATTCAATTAGAGTCGTCGGATGAATCTAGAGTTAACCACAACCATTCCGACCAGATCAGAATTATCCAGAAACCCTAGTGACTCAGCAACAAGTCATAATTCGTCAAAATTCAGATCTGGCCGGGGGGGCAGGTCGACCCCTAGGTCGACCTGTAGGGGGAGGTCGATACTAGGGTCGACCCCCTGGTCGACCTGGGTCCTGGGCGGGAATTTTCCCGCCCAGCCCGCTTTGGACTTTTGTTTTGAATTTTGAATCCAGTTTCGAGCTGTTTGAATTTATTTGAATTTCTGGAAACTTCCGACAGCCATAACTTCTTCATACGAAGTCCAATTTACGCAAACTCAGACTCTCTCTCTCAACCGGAATTCCGAGACAAACACAATGGCGTAACCCGTTTCCCTTGATTCTAGCATTTAAAATTAATTATTCCTCAATTCGTTAGTTTATGTTAACAGAAAACATAGAGTGTTACAGGATTCACATAAACTTTTCATGGCATAATGTTAAGATGAACATATAAGAAGAGTTTGGTGAACTTGTGATAATAAATGGGTTCTAACGTAGTAGGGATGTCATAATAGGCATGATTAGATCTAAACTAGGATTTAAATGTCCAACACTTGACAGATCCAAATTAACCACAACATGATAAGTACAAGATGATCTAAATATTGAAATAGATCTATAATCAAAATTAGATCTGACATGATAAAGGTTAAGATCCAAGTCATAATATGCCAAAATATCACAGATTCACAAGTTGTTACAGATTTGAAGTGATTCAAGGATTAATGTGCATAGATCCAAATTACTGTCCTATCATGTTTACTTTTTATTTTTTTCAAATCTAAAAGCAACTTGAAACTCACAGCATTTAGATCTAGAAAGGTAGAAGAAGAACAGATCTACACTTGAATATCTAACTTTGATTTGCAGAAGAATGAAAGGATTTGATCCAATCCAGGCACCGACAGCATTTAGGCCTCCATTGATTTCCAATGAAGAAAACAAGAGAAATGAGCCTATGTTTATAGCTGTCAGCCCCAGAATTCGACCTTCCACCTCAGCACTGGGGGGCCAACCCACCCCTTAAGGGGTCGACCCATTGGTCGATACCGCCCTTCAAGGGTCGACCCTAGGGTCGACACCCTCTCTATGGGGTCGACTCCCCTGGGGCAGGAGATTTGCCGCCTACGGAATTTCGAATTTTAAAATGAAATTTTGTTTTCTGATTAATTATATATATATAATTCCCTTGCGCATATACAAACTTCAAACCTACATAACTTCTTCATACGGTGTCTGCTTTACGCAAACCAAATGTCTATCTTGACCAAAATTTTGAGATGGACGCAATGGCGTAGTTTGTTTCACTTAATTCTGAATATTAAATTAATTATTATTTAATTTATCCACTTTAATGTTGCTAAAATTACGGGGTGTTACACCATCCATCCGAGCGAAGAATTCATTCATCATTTCCTATTGCTTTTAAAGGAGTTTATCATCTGATCCATATGGGTTCTTAATTCAGCGAGAACACCATCCATTTCATCTCTAGTTAAGTATGCTAATTGATCATAGCAAGAGGAAGTCTCCTGGCTACCCTCGTTTCTAGCATCTTCAATGTCAACATCCTCAGCACGGAAGAAGGTTTTGTCTTTCTACCTTTTAACCATTAAATCAAAATCCAAGCAATCCTTCTCTTCAAGCTAGAAGCCGAAGTGATAGCATACCCCCTTCCTGGCTCGCTAAAAAGTTAGACCGGAAAGTGGTACTAAAACCCAATGCGGTGCGAAATCCTCACAAACGCGGATCGCAGAATGCAAAACAGTAAATAACTCGGGACACATGATATTTTGATAGTGGTTTGGCTCGAACCAAGCCTGCATCCACTTTATATCTTCTTAAATCCTAAGAAGTTACAAGTACAAGTCTTACAATTCGTAAGAACTCATCATACACAACATCCTTGTATTATAATAGAAAGAGGAGAAAGAGAATGTTTATACATGAAATCCTCGTGTTTTACAAGTGAAATCTGCCTAAGTACATGCAAATTCCTTGCACTCCAGCAATGGTAGAGGCCGGGAAGAGATAATGCCAAAAGATCTTGTCAAATGCCGCGAAAACATGTATTTATAGGTGTTAAGGTAGCTCAGGTTAAATGCCACGTAGCAAGCATCTAGGAGAGCTTAGAGATGTAGTTGGGCGAGTGGAGAAAATGTCTATATGGCAAGGTGGAGTTTGACATGGTTTTGTAGGAGGTAGACGTGCCTAAAGAATAGGGCCATGTTATATGTTGGAGCTATTTCAGGTGGTCGGTTCGAATATGTTAGACCCTAAGGCGGGTCGAATATGTTAGACCCAGTGGCGGTTTGAATGTGTTAGACCTAGGGTCGGGTCGAATGTGTTAGATCCGAGACCCGAGATCCGAGACCCGGGTGGTTTCTTCATTAATGCAAAGTCCAAGCTTTCCAATACTTCGTCACTTCATCCTAGTGAATGCCGATCAACATAAGTTTATAATCAAGTCCTGAGTAGTTCTCTTGATAGAATTCGAGTTATGAAGGCCTTGCCAAAATGCGGGTCAACAATAATGATATGAAATGCCTTAATTATTGGTCAGAGTAGTGAATAGCTAGAGCCTAGGGATAATGAAGCATAGAAGCCGGTGCTAGGAGTCCACCATAGAAATGTATACTAAATGATAGGTGGCTACCTTGATTGAGGTCTTAAATAGCCATAATTTGTATATTTCTCTTTGGAGTATATTATATTGTAGACTGATCTGATGGTGATAAGCGTCCTCTTCATATTTGAAGGTAGTAAGTGGTGAATAGATTGGATAATATAAGAAGATTACTTCATAATTGTAAGTAGTAAATGGCTAATGGATGGATTTGTAAAATTTGGTGATGAAGAGGCTTTACTGGTACTTTACACCTTAAAATTATGGTTCGTTTGTTAAATTTACAAGCAATTTTAGGTTTGGATAACCTAGAAATATAAACATAACGATTGAATGGAAATCAATTAGTACAAAGTGGTATTGTTGTAACGAACCACAATTTTCGGCACTTGAATTTTTGAGTTAATTTAATTTAATACTAAAATAAATATTTATATTTGAAATCTAGTTTGAAACTTAAACTGAGCTTATTTAACTCGATTTGTATTAGGAAATTTTATTTATTTTTTCATCTGTAATTGTGAATGGTTAGTTAAATTTAAACGTTACTAACATTTGACGATATTTTATTTGTTGGATATTTGAATTTTTTTTTTTGAAAATAAATCTATGAATTATTTCAATTATTTTGAACTTGATTTTGATTAGAACATTAGTACTTATTTGACTACTTATGTTGCACTTGCTTTAATCTTTCAACAAAGTTAAATTTATACAACGATGAACAATTTGAGATTTAATATTTCTATATAAATGATTTAAACAAGTATGTAAAGGAAATGTCAGAGTTTGCTCACTCTATTTGGATCGATTTTTTTCGATTGACGGTAACCGATTTATGTTAATGTTAGTTAACAAACATATACAGGTTTGCTTCATTAATGCTAATTTAATTAAATATTTAATTGGTGCTACGAAATAAATATGTCTGAAATTTAAGAAAATGTAACCTAAAAATAGCAAGTGATATTTTATTAATAATGATGTTTTCTCATTTTACAAGACCCAAACATTATTTCTTCAAATCCTTAACTTTAAACCAAGTGGGCGAAATTAGAGAATGTTAGTTAAGCATAAAGGATTCCACTCGTCATCTACATTTCTCATTTGTATGTTATCATAGATTAAGACTTATACTCATATAAAGAAAGAAAGTTAGAAACTTTTAGTTTAAATTTTGTCAACATGTGTACTCTTCGTTGGCTCTAATTCAACATCTGTTAATTTATCCCTGGTTGGATGGACACCTGTCTTCCTTACTTTGGAAAGGAAACCAAGAAGCTGTGTCACGACTTCTCTTCTTAGTTTTCTACTTCTTCTTCTCGGGTGAAATAAAAAAGAAAAAAAGAAGAGAAAGGGAAGCGAATCAGTAAACAAATGCAAAGGCTGCCTTTCCACTTAAAGTGAACGGGTATTCTCTCTCCCACCAAGTCATTTCACTTTTTTCCCTTGCAAAACAGTTCGCACCCCTTTCCCTAAACACCACCATGACCACTTCGTACCCACCTATACCTGCAACCTCTCTCCTCCTCCATTAAAACAGCTCACACCCACTTTGACAACTCCACCACTGTCACCACCTGACCAGCTACACTCCTTATGCCATCTCTTCCCTTCACTATCCCCATGCGACAGTTACTTTTCCCTAACATGGTAACCCCACTTATAGACCTACCCGTACATCTCCCCTTCCCCTATCAACTCACTCGCATTTCCTTTCCCCTGTAGTGCTGCATGCAAGACCTTCTTCACCAGTAGCTCGCTGGCATCCATGTTCCCTAGGCCCGTCGCCAATTTTGATGGTTACCACCCATCCATCTGACCAACTTTCACGACAACCAGTCACCCTCGCTTCCCTCTCTCCTTTCCTTATACATGCAGTTCTCTCCTTTTAAATAAAAGGAAATAAAGAAAGTAAGACAGTCGATTTCCAGAGAGGAAAAATAAGAAGAGTAGTGTAGTTGTACGTGAGTTTGTGGAAAGTAGGGTGCACGTCATGAAATCGGGTTGTAACGGTTTATACGTGATAGTCCAATGTTGTTCACGGTTGATACGGGACATTGGAAGTGTAATTTTGGAAATCTTTGGGTGAGAACATTTAATTCAATTTAAATTTATTTCACTAGTTAATTATACTTAGTTGATAATCATAATTGGTCATTATTAATTGATGGCTTGTGTATGTTAATGGCTATATGTGTGGATATTTATGTGTCAGAATACACTGAACACGGAGCGTTGTTAAATGCAACGCTTTGCACACAATGAAACTTGGTTGTTGTTAAATGGTTGTGTTTGATGATGAATGACTTCGTGCTTGTATGGTTGATCATTGATTTGTTATGGTTGCATCACACAAACACCATGGTTGTGTGATTATACGAATAATCGATCTGAATCTCCTTCCTATGTAAATCACAATTTTATTTAAAATTAAAAATTAGAAATTAAACTTTGAACTATATTTCAATTGTCTAGGAATTTTAAAATGACCAATCGAAGTTCGTAAAGAATTTGAAATTGAATTAAAGATTGAATAATGATATGTATACAGTATTTGGTTCTGTGCAGACAATTTTACTGGTAAATTGTGAAAATTGAATGAGATTCGAAGAAGATTATCCTAAGATTTTGATTTAGTTTGAAATGAATATTTGGAAAAAATGATTGTGAAATAAAGTGATTTTTGAACTCGAATGTGAAAAGAAACTATTATGTGAATATGATTTAAAATTTAAGTTTGGAAATTTAAATTTAGTTTGAAAATTTATTTCGAGTTACACCGGCTCCATGTAAACATTTAGTTATGACCGTTATCCGTGAATCTTGAACTGATGAAATAAGTCGAAATATTTTTATAAGTTCGATTTAATTGAAATGAAGCCTTAATTATAAACCCATAACAATTGGATCGAGTTTCGAGTTTAGATTCTAGGGAAATGATTAAAAAATATATTTGAAATTTAGAAAATATGATCAATCATATTTTGTTATTTAAAAGTGATTTGAGTTAAAGTATTTGAATTTTGAACGATTTTGGATCTATTTGGTTAGATAACCATTTTTTCAGCACTTTCGATAATGTTTTTAATGTTATTATAAAATTTCCTTTGAAATGTTTGGTTCAAGATTTTAACCCATGAATGTTGTTTAAAGCTATGGAAAGAGTTTGCTAAATATTTTGGAAATTTGAAATGTAAAGGAAATGCATTGGGTTCGAATTAGTCGAATACTCGATATGAGAAGAAAATTTTAAATTGTTATGGAAATCGAATTTTGCTTAAATTAGGGAATTAATATCGAATAATAAGTCTATTAAACTCTATTTGAACTACCAATGGTTCAAATTGTCGTGAATGGAATTTAAACCAAATTAAGATATGGTATTTTTGGAAACTTATGGAAAGGGATAACGACGAATAAATGGATTTTGTTTTGAAATATAAGGTTGGAAATAAATATTTAATTCCAGGAAAAGGGTTAAGACAATAACGGGATTTAAGGAAATTAAATGAATCCATCCTTAATTTGAAAGGAATTGATAAAGATTTGGAAAGGAGATTCAAATTGAGAAATTTGTATAGTCCATAGCTATTGTTTTAAATTGCGCTTAGTACTTGAAAAGACCGGGATCAAATATTTTGAAAACCATTCCAAGTAATAACATGACGTTATAAAGTAACTGATGACTTGGAAATCGATAAGTGAAGACCGAGAACCTTTGAATTATTCGGATTGACAGTTGATGTCTCGTTTGGGCCGATCACCCGATACGAGGTTGTAAGTGGCATGAGATCTGAATATATTTCAAAATTTTCAGATTGTTGTTCCGTTCTAACCTAGAATGGACTTGTATGGATTGTGTGTCTGACATTGTAATTGATAGCATAACACTGATTTCCGTTGATATGTATCTGGTTTATGACGTACGAGCTCAAAGTGGTTATGTAATGATGGAAATCAGTGATCATGTTGTGAATAGACAATGTGACATACTTAAGATATGAGATGAGCTTGTCTGATCAAGGCACTTCTTATTTAAGCATGGCTTTGTGTATGATGTGACATCGACAAACCTCACACCCCGGATGATGAGAAACTGGCGGTTAGGTTGTATACTTATATATATGATGATGATAGCTGCAGCAGTGGGAAACCACTTATGAACCTGAGGAAATGGGTATGTTCGGGGGCCGTTTCTGGTCGAAAACCATTGATCTACCCTGTGATTTGTTGTTGGTGTCCGAGATGGACAAAAAAGCTGTGTTACACTTTGCTCCATATCCCTGATTGATCTTTCGTGCCAGGAATCATCAAGTGGGAAACCCAAATCTCCAATATGAGCCATGCGGATTTTGATTGTATACCTATAGGTCAATATAACCAATTTGGGTTATGGAGGCTATGATTCTATATTTATTTGCAAAACAGTTTTCCACATTATATTATAGTATTGAAAGAGAATTTTATGTATGAAAGCATATTTGGTTATCATAAGATAAAAATCTCTCAACTAGTGTGCGCTTGCATTGTGCGATATGGGACGAGCTTATGATAGCTTCATTTTCCCAAAGTCATCGTGAATTTTATGCATGGGTATTCACATGGAGTAAACCCGTTCCGCATTAGCGGCGTGGTCCGGTGAATTTCCCAACTTTAAAATAAATCCTAAAAACAACTGTTTTATGTTCTCACACCAGTCCCATGAATGACCTGGAGTTTATTGTTCCTTGCTAAATCTGGGTGCCCATTAATTTCCACATGGGCAGCTAGTAGTTTAGTTTGTAGTTATAGATCATTGGAGCAGGATTTGGAGCGCTTTTAGAGTTGGAGTCCACGCAAGAGTTTGGAGCTTCCACTATATCATATGATTTATTCCCCTGAGAGTACATTTCCTTTTCTTTTGCTGTATATGTTGTAACTCTGATATTCTATGTAACTCTGATGTAATATTGTATTATGCAATGAAAAGTTCTGTTATTTTGTTCAATATATGTATGTACCCATAACAATTCGTCTTTGTGAACGGTTTTAGTTGGTTTAATTACCGGCGAAAAATCGGGCAAAAAGATGGGTCGTTACAGTTGATATCAGAGCGAGGTTCAAACAAAGCTATGGGGTACAACATATTTGAACAAAGGATAGGACTCATCAGAGTTATAATATCTCATTATAGATAGGGTTAGAAATGCCCTAGAATGAGATTCTGAAATATTATGATCGAGAGAGCGTACTCTGAAAATAGATTAGTTTGAAACAAAAGTAAATTGTTTTAAAGAACATAATCATTTATCTAGGAATTTTTGAGTATTTTATTCGATGTCAAGATTGGACTATCGGTATATATGAAGATCTCGAATACACGCAGGGCCGGCGTATATACGAACCCTTATATGTATGTAATAGATATAGATTTGCACTTTAGTCGCTTGGGGATGATTTTGGTGATTGATGCATCATCATCGGTCTTATTTTTGAGTTTTGAAAGTGGGATGACTATATGATTCCAATTAAGACGTCGAGGGATACTTAAACTATTTAGATATGTTGAAATATTAAAGAAATTTAATGTAAGAACAATATGTTATAAATGCAAATCGTACAATTTTAATTACCAGAAAGGATTTTAGAAGTGAATTTCACTTAAAGATGCTAAGCGAATTTTGGAAAACAAGAAAATTCATTGAGAAATTATATTAAAATATCACCCTATATTTCAAAATGGATCAACAAATATGAATTTTGAGACCTAACAAGTTGTAATCAGAAAAGATATTATACTTCTCGAGAAATGTTAAATAAGTTAATATAAGTAATAGATTTGAAATCGGTATGAATTGTAAATGATAATATGCAAGTTAAGTTATTTTGCTTGAAAGTATAGCAAATCAAAAAAAACCTTAAGAAGTTGGAAAGTAATTCTGACTTAGGTTAAGAATCTATTTAAAAAGATGATTTAAATAGTAATGAATATCGAAGTAGGAAGATAACTGTTGTGTGAGTAATTCAAATAGAATATATATATATATATATATAAAGAGTAATCGCTTATGATGCAAAGAAAAAACGAAATATGAAGTAAGACTTACTCAAGAGGAAATCAATAAAAATCGAGTATTCAAAGAATAAATAACTTATAATTATATCTTTAGGTGCGCTCGACTTTCCTACCTTGTCCTAAGTTAGCTCCATCGTTTGGATTCGAACCGTTTATTAGTAAGTAGTGTCGTTCATACCTTCTTATCTTATGAATTTGGTCAAGTATTATAACTCGAACTGTCATACTTTTGGATATCCATTTTGAGATTGAACCCTTATTTATACATCTCTACTTGATTTGAGTACGTGAAATTTGTTTTATCTCATATATGTATACCCTTTGTATCCTTTGAGAACGAAATCAAGATTTAATTCAAACTAAATACCTTGTTTATATAAGAAATTATGTTAAAAAACCTCAATGAATAGGTCTTTCATAATAAGAAGGCAAGGAAAATTTAGATCTTTGGAATATTAAATTTAAAAAGTAGGTTCTGAAGATGTTAAAGTTAGTATTCGAAACAGCCCTAGTTTGAACATGTGTACATGTAATCAGAGTGCGCAGAGAAATTATTTCATACTTTGATTTCAAATTTACGCTCTTGCCTTTTCGAGGACGAAAATCCTTAAGGGGGGAAGATTCCAATGAACCACAATTTTCGGCACTTGAATTTTTGAGTTAATTTAATTTAATACTAAAATAAATATTTATATTTGAAATCTAGTTTGAAACTTAAACTTAGCTTATTTAACTCAATTTGTATTAGGAGATTTTATTTATTTTTTCATATGTAATTGTGAATGGTTAGTTAAATTTTAACATTACTAACATTTGATGATATTTTATTTGTTGGATATTTGAAATTCTTTTTGAAAATAAATATATGAATTATTTCAATTATTTTGAACTTGGTTTTAATTAGAACATTAGTACTTATTTGACTACTTATGTTGCACTTGCTTTAATCTTTCAACAAAGTTAAATTTATACAACGATGAACAATATGAGATTTAATATTTCTATATAAGTGATTTAAACAAGTATGTAAAGGAAACGTCAGAGTTTGCTCACTCTGTTTGGATCGATTTTTTTTCGATCGACGGTGCCCGATTTATGTTAATGTTAATTAACAAACATATACAGGTTCGTTTCATTAATGCTAATTTAATTAAATATTTAATTGGTGCTACGAAATAAATGTGCCCGGAATTTAAGCAGATATAACCTAAAAATAGCAAGTGATATTTTATTAATAATGATATTTTCTCATTTTACAAGATCCGAACATTATTTCTTCAAATCCTTAATTTTAAACCAAATGCGCGAAATTAGAGAATGTTAGTTAAGCATAAAGGATTCCGCTCGTCATCAACATTTCTCGTTTGTATGTTAGCATAGATTAAGACTTGTACTCATATAAAGAAAGAAAGTTAGAAACTTTTAGTTTAAATTTTGTCAACACATGTACTCTTTGTTGGCTCTAATTCAACATCTGTTAATGTATTCCTGGTTGGATGGACACCTATCTTCCTTACTTTGAAAAGGAAACCAAGAAGCTGTGTCACGACTTCTCTCTTCTTGATTTTCTACTTCTTCTTCTCAGGTGAAATAAAAAAGAAAAAAAAAGAGAAAGGGAAGCGAATCAGTAAACAAATGCAAAGGCTTCCTTTCCACTTAACAGTGAATGAGTATTATCTCCCACCAAGTCATTTCACTTTTTTTCCCTTGCAAAACAATTCGCACCCCTTTCCTTAAACACCACCGTGACCACTTCGTACCCACCTGTACCCGCAACCTCTCTCCTCCTCCATTAAAACAGCTCACGCCCACTTTGACAACTCCACCACTTTCACCTCCTGATCTGCTACATTCCTCATGCCATCTCTTCCCTTCACTATCCCCATGCGACAGTTACTTTTCCCCATCATGGTAACCCCACTAGTAGACCTACCCGTACATCTCCCCTTCCCCTATCAACTCACTCGCATTTCTTTTCCCCTGTGGCGCTGCATGCAGGACCTTCTTCACTAGTAGCTCGCTGGCATCCATGTCCCCTAGGCCCGCCGCCAATTTCGCCAGTTACCACCCATCCTGCCGACCAACTTTCACGGCAACCAGTCACCCTCGCTTCTCTCTCCTTTCTTTATACATGCAATTCTCTCCTTTTAAAAAAAAGGAAAGAAAGAAAGTAAAATAGTCTATTTCCAGAGAGGAAAAATAAGAAGAGTAGTGTGGTTGTAAGTGAGTTTGTGGAAAGTAAGGCGCACATGACGAAAGTAGGTCTGCAAAGGTTTATACGTGATAGTCCAATGTTGTTCGCGGTTGATACGGGACATTGGAAGTGGAATTTTGGAAAGCTTTGGGTGAGAACATTTAATTCAATTTAAATTTATTTCATAGTTAATTATAATTAGTTGATAATCATAATTGGTCATTATTAATTGATGGCTTGTGTATGTTAATGGCTGTATGTGTGGATATTTATGTGTTAGAATACACTGAACACGGAGCGTTGTTGAACACAATGCTTTGCACACAATGAAACTTGATTGTTGTTAAATGGTTGTGTTTGATGATGAATGACTTCACCCTTGTATGGTTGATCATTGATTTGTTATGGTTGCATCACACACACACACACACCATCGTTGTGTGATTATAGGGATAATCGATCTGAGTCTCCGCCCTGTGTAAATCACAATTTTATTTAAAATTTGAAATTAAACTTTGAATTATATTTCAATTGTTTGGGAATTTTAAAATGACCAATCGAAGTTCGTAAAGAATTTGAAATTGAATTAAAGATCGAATAATGATATGTATACAGTATTTGGTTCTGTGCAGACAATTTTACCGGTAAATTGTGAAAACTGAACAAGATTCGAAGAAGATTATCCTAAGATTTTGATTGAGTTTGAAATGAATATTTGGAAATATTTATTGTGAAGTAAAGTGATTTTTGAACTCGAATGTGAAAAGAAACTATTACGTGAATATGATTCAAAATTTAGGTTTGGAAATTTAAATTTAGTTTGAAAATTTATTTCGAGTTACATCGGCTCCATGTAAACATTTAGTTATAACCGTTATCTGTGAATCTTTAAGTAATGAAATAAGTCGAAATATTTTTATAAATTCGATTTAATTGAAATGAAGCCTTAATATAAACCCATAACGGTTGTATCGAGTTTCGAGGGGAATGATTAAAAAAAATGAAATTTAGAAAATATGATAAATCATATTTTGTTATTTAAAAGTGATTTGAGTTAAAGTATTTGAATTTTGAACGATTTTGGATCTATTTGGTTAGATAACCATTTTTTCAGCACTTTCAATAATGCTTTTAACGTTATTATAAAATTTCCTTTGAAATGTTTGGTTCAAGAATTTAAACCATGAATGTTGTTTAAAGCTATGGAAAGAGTTTGCTAAATAATTTGGAAATTTGAAATGTAAAGGAAATACATTGGGTTAGAATAAGTCGAATACTCGATATGAGAAGAAAATTTTAAATTGTTATAGAAATCGAATTTTGCTTAAGTTAGGGAATTAATATCGAATAATAAGTCGATTAAACTCTATTTGAACTAACAATGGTTTAAAGTGTTGTGAATGGAATTTAAATCAAATTAAGATTTGGTATTTTTGGAAACTTATGTAAAGGGATAACGACGAATAAATGGATTTTGTTTTAAAATATAAGGTTCGAAATAAATATTTAATTCCGAGAAAAGGGTTAAGACGATAACGGGATTTAAGGAAATTGAATGAATCCAACCTTAATTTCAAAGGAATTGATAACGATTTGGAAAGGAGGTTCAAATTGAGAAATTTTTATAGTCCATAGCTATTATTTTAAATTGCGCTTATACTTGAAAAGACCGGGACCGAATATTTCGAAAACCATTCCAAGTAATAACACGACGTTATAAAGTAACCGAAGACTTGGAAATCGATACGTGAAGACCGAGAACCTTCGAATTATTCGGATTGACGGCTGTTGTCTCGTTTAGGCCAATCACCCGATACGAGGTTATAAATGGCATGAGATCTGAATATATTTGAATATTTTCAGAGTGTTGTTCCGTTCTGACCCAAAATGGACTTGTATGGATTTGTGTCTGACATTGTAATTGACAGCATAACACTGATTTCCATTGATATGTATCTGGTTTGTGACGTACGAGCTCAAAGTGGTTATGTAATGATGGAAATCAGTGATTATGTTGTGAATAGACAATGTGACATACTTAAGATATGATATGAGCTTGTATGATCAAGGCACTGCTTATTTAAGCAATGCTTTGTGTATGACGTGACATTGACAAACCTCACACCCCGAATGATGAGAAACTGGCGGTTAGGTTGTATACTTATATATATATATATATATATATATATGATGATAGCTGCAACAGTGGGAACCACTTATGAATTTGGGGAAATGGGGTATGTTCGGGGGCCGTATCTGGTCGAAAACCGTTGATCTACCCTGCGATTTGTTGTTGGTGTCCGAGATGGACGAAAAAGCCGTGTTACACTTCGCTTCGTATCGCTGATTGATCTTTCATGCCAGGAATCATCAAGTTGGAAACCCAAATCTCCAATACGAGCCATATGGATTTTGATTGTATACCTATAGGTCAATATAACCAATTAGGGTTATAGCGGCTGTGATTCTATATTTATTTGCGAAATGGTTTTCCATATTTTATTATAGTATTGAAAGAGAATTTTACATATGAAAGCGTGTTTGGTTATCATAAGATAAAAATCACCCATCTGGTGTGCGCTAGCATTGTGTGATATGGGACGAGCTTATGATAGCTTCATTTTCCCAAAGTCATCGCGAATTTTTATGCACGGATTTTCACATGGAGTAAACCCGTTCCGCGTTAGCGGCGTGGTCCGGTGAATTTTCCCAACTTTAAAATAAATCCTAAAAACAACTGTTTTATGTTCTCTCACCAGTCCCATGACTGACCTGGAGTTTATTGTTCCTTCCTAAACTCTGGGTGCCCATTAATTTCCACACGGGCAATCAGTGGTTTAGTTTGCAGTTATAGATCGTTGGAGCAAGATTTGGAGCGCTTTTAGAGTTGGAGTCCACGCTAGAGTTTGGAGCTTCCGCTATATCATATGATTTCTTCCCCTGAGAGTATATTTCCTTTTCTTCCGCTGTATATGTTGTAACTCTGATATTCTATGTAACTCTGATGTAAGATTGTGTTATGCAATGAAAAGTTCTGTTATTTTGTTCAATATATGTATGTACCCATAACAATTCGTCTTTGTGAACGGTTTTAGTTGGTTTAATTACCGGCGAAAAATCGTGCAAAAAGATGGGTCGTTACAATTGTGGACATCGTGTAGATTCTTTTTAGTCTTAGAACTTTATTCTAACCCCCTCCTTATTATAATCCATAAGCTAGAACTAGAGGGGTAAGTCACTGGAACTAGCCGCTATTATTTGTTGAAGGAGTCTTCTTTTTTCCATTATCGATACTAGTGTGGCAATTATCAGCCAAGGAGTTCGATTGATTTCAAGGTAGTAGTCACAATCAATATTTATATTCTATCTTAGTTTCAACTATGAGTTTATATTTATGAATTACTTATTGCAGTCTTACTCTCTTATATCTTCCAAATCAATCAACCTGTGCTTTTGGGCCTCATTTATGTTGAAATTATGGTTGGTTAATGTATGTTGTTACATTTAGTATCAGAGCATTTAGGATTCCTTAGGTTTAAACGATTAGAAAATTAAGTTGAACTGTGAGAACAAATTCATATTTTCTATCTATTCTTTTCGATAATGGCTCTAAGATTCCCTTTACTATAATTGTACCCATATTCAAAGGAGTAGGGAAGGCAACTACAAGTTGAAAATATTTTAAAATTCAAGATTCTTCTACTCACATTAAATTATCCCATGGAGCGTTGTCCATACATTAGGAGATTGTGTGAAAAAGTATGAGGATGGCATATGATAGATTCTCGAAGACTGGAGGGTGTTTGGACTTGTTAGTGGAGATCTTGCTATCTTGTTATTTTATGATATTGGTGATGAGTATGAGTCTACGATGCATATTGATTCCAAGTGGGCAGGAGATTGGAGCTTGTAACTCACATATATCCAAAGGAAAGTTCTAGTAGGGATGCATTTCTGAATCACCCATTTATAGGTAGACCAGTTCTTTTGTTTAGAAGTTTTGATTAATTTCCTAGTCCAACACTATGAGATAATTTTTCTTTATAAATATAAAATGTCATTGAAAAAAGGATTTCAAAGGATTTTATTTTTAAATAAATTATATGGGAAATTTAATTGAGAAATATTTTGAAACTTGAAATAGCTATATATAAGTTTGATTTTAAAAAAGAAGTTTGGATTTTTTTAGTTTATAAAATTAAGGTTTTTTGAAAATTTTGCCTTTAAAGAAACACTCTATTACTTTATCTCTTGCTGAGTTTACTTCCATAGAGCCAAAGTTCATTCTCAACCTTCAACTCCGATACCAAAATGTAACTATCGGATTTTTCGACCCATGAAGTTGACATTAATACATCCACGGTATTCGCATGTCGAACATTCAAGTGCTAGAAAATCGAATCATTAGGGGTTAAAGAAAAAGAAGATTGAACAGAATCTCGCAATCACAGTGGATAACATATAATATATAACAAGTCTTTACAAACTGAAAGAACTTTTATTTTATACACATATACGACATCAGAGTAAACAATAAATACTAACCTAAACAATTATAATAACTTGTACTGACTAACTCAAATAACAATAGCAGCACTGATGTAGCGGAAATATGAATATACTAAAGTACGTCTTGGGATCTAGCTCCTCTCCTATGCTCCAAGCATCAAAACTAATCTATCAAATATGTTTGGTCTGACCTGAGCATTATTGTGAAATAACACCCTGATCAGGCCAGAAAACAGTATGAGAAAACTCAAGTAACAAAAACTTCACTTTTTATTAGCTTGTAAACCTTTTGAAAACAAAAGTATCTTGTAAGAGCATGCTACACATGAACACGGATGAGTTTGTGTTACTTGAGTGTATAAATACGAATACTTATCAATCTAGTCGAAATTATTAACATATTAAATTCCAGCAAACTAGTTATACAACTAAAACAGTAAGGGCATGTATTGGATATTGGATTCCATATAATGAAAAGGTAAGGGACTACCTTCCTATACGTACACCTCAAGGAAAATATACTGGAAAGCCTCACATGGACTCCCTGTAAATCAGAGTCTGGTGCCCCTTTAGCATGTCATGTCGGATTACTTCATTACTCGGGTGCTAAGTTCAAAAACAATATGCGCCTACCTAGCCCTCCTACTCGTGCATACCAAAAATATATATCCACTCTAGATTGAGGAATGATAACTCCTAGTGGGTGCGCCCATATAACTTTGAAGCAAATCCTCTATTTTAGCCATTACTGAGTTGTGAGGCTTTTGAGGTCACGATTTACCTTTTCTCATACATGGCGCATATCCATCTTCGGATGCCCCGTTGCAATTTCATCGATCACTAATTGACGTCCACAAAAATACAACATATAAGCTCGTATGTCTCAGAGAAAGGTGTTAAGCTAAGAGAAGTTGCCTTCTCCGCCACAAAACAGATGTACATTTGCAAAGATCAATATCTGTAATTAAAGAAATGCAATGTCAGACTTCCATCGATACAAGTTATCCGGGGACAAGACAAACCGGAGGTACTCTTTTACCACATCCTGTCAGGAATAATCCTTAGGATTAGTAACAAGAAGTCCACGCATTGTGCAGAACCTCTGAACATAGGGACTACTACTACAAGTATAATCCTGGTAGTTAACTAGGGACATCGACAAGCAACCCTTTCCACTTCGAAGATCTATGCTTTTAACTTTACTCTCTAAACTGTCCTTGATATCATGTTTAAGTCTTCTATATTAACCGTTCAATCAGATCGAAGTGATTTTCGGATACTTAGTCTCTTCGAAATGACTATCAATAGTTTTCGATAAACTCATCCTGGTTCTTCAAAAAATAAACAGATAAGGATAATTACAGAGTTAATCTCCTAATCGTTAGTGGACAAATTTCAAAACCACCTGTCCTAGAAGAACAAAAAAAGATTCATACTCACAATAAATCATTAATAGGGATGACTATATCGTATAACTCAAGCGTTTCCCCTAGATATTTCCAAAGTAAGATTTATGGTCCAAATTTGATAGTCGGTTATTAAACTACCAAATAACACACATACACAATCAAAGGCTTATTCCTAGAATAATTACTTATACACTTTTTAATTAATTTCTTTTTGAAATTATTTCAAATTTCTTATCCCGAAACTTACACATACTTGGTCCCTAGATATAAGTATGTATTTCAATGCCAATTAAGATGGTTTCTCATTTCTTATTCATCATTAATGGGTTACTAAAACCCAAATCACTTAAGTTAATTTGTAAGACTTCACCATTTGTGTAATGAATCATTTATGAATAATGAATTAAATTCTAAAAGCTCTCGACCTCAAGCTGTAACGTCCCGTATTTTTGGCGAATTATTTGATGTATTTTATTTATTTGAAATATTAGTTTGAATTTAAATAATTGAATTTAACTATTTTATTTTGAATATTTATTTATATTAAATATATAATAATATTTTAATTCCAGAAGATTTGGAAAATGTTGAATTTGAAGTATAATGTGATCGGGCAATTTAAATTGGTTCAATATTGTTCGTATTGAAATTATAGTAGTGATTTCAAAGCTAAAATGACGGTTGAGCGATTAATTTATAATTTAATTATAAAACGAGCTGCAGCGGCGCGACAGTTCGTAATATGGCGTTTTGAACTTTAAACAGTTGTACAGGATCCAAAATAAGTCGGATTTTCTCAAAACAAGAAACATCCAAATTTATTGGATAATATTTTTCTAATGAAAGGGAAAATTCTAGTTTTCATAGCGCAGATTTTGTTTTATGTTCAAATCAAATTTTAAAATAGTCGCTACGGAATTCCTTTATAAATTATAGCGATTTATTTATATAAAACAAAGGGTTTTTATTTTTCTGAACATCGATTTGGCTTGAAATTCAACCCAGGATATTTTATTTTGGTAGTGTATGAAATTTTGCTCGTGTATGGCCAATTACAATATTTTATTTATATTATATTGAGGTATTTTAAAATTGGTTTATTTTAATTTGAATTGGGTAATTATAAAAGGGCCTTTATTCAAACGACCTCTGTTTTCAATTAAACAAATTTTATCGAGACCGCAACAGTAAATTATTGCTAGATTTCAAGTTGCGCGTCAATTGGAGTTAATCTGTGAGCGTGGCAAAATAAAATGCAATTAAATTGACCATTTGGGCGTGAACGAGTGTCGTTTGAGCAAACGAACTCGGAATTCGACGAAACCAGTTTCATTAGGACCGTAACGTCAAATTATACTATGACGTCCATTTCCTTCACGAACGAAGTTTGTATGTGAGCACAGAAGCGAATAAACACTGTTCAAATTTGCGATAAACACGAAATAAAATATCGTTCATCACATCAACATAAATAAATATTATTTTTCCTTATATATTCAGCCTACCATCAGCCTAAATTTCATTCATTCTCGTCCATCCATTTTTCCAGCAACCACAAATTTACAGAAAACCCCTTAATCACAAATCAAATTATTTCTCCATTTCTGTTGTGAATCGACAATAGGAATATGAAGCAAAGTTGGAGATCGGGGTGAAGTCTAGCTCCCGTTAAAATTTCAGAGCAAACGGCCGAGTGAGGTGGCCGGAATCGTGGTTTAAATAGAAGAATTCAGTTTTGTTTTTGACCTGATTGGAGGAGGTAGGTTCAATCTCAGGGAGTCAGACCTGATGAAGATGGAGAGGAGGACAGAGCTCCGATTTGGCACTGGTCTCGGGTCTTACGGCGGTCTGTGGTGAGAGAAATCAGGAGTTGATCGAAGACGTTCTTTTTGGGTAATTTTGGGAAGCAAGGGCCGGATTTGTGAATTTTCCGGTGACTAGGAAGATGTTGGCGTTGGAAGTCTAAAGGTTAGAGGGGCTCTAATAGGTGGCGGTCTCAACGGTGGGGTCGCGGTGGTCTGAAACGAGGTGTGGCGGTGGTAATTTCCAAATGAACGAAAATTGATCCGGTGCATTTGCTGGCGGCACCGTGGGTTTCTGGAAGTCGTCGTTCCAGGTGGGGGGACTGACATGTCAGGCGGTGGTGCCAGCAAAGTCGAGGTGGGTTCCGGTGCAGTAGATCATCGTTGGTGGGGGAATTTGCTGATCGTGTTTTTCGTGAATGAGGAAGGATGGAAGAGAGGATCAGGTTCTTTCCAGAGGACAAGAAGAAAACGCGTCGGTGAACGCTGACATGGATTTAAATGTATTTAAGGTAAATAATATTATTAATTTATATTAATTAGTTTGTTAAATAATCAACTAAAATATTTATAACTTAATTAAGGTGTATCTTTTACATACGATATCAGAATTAGGCAAAACAAGATCCGTTGGGATCGCAGGGACAAGGCCTAGACGATGGTGCTGACTGGGAACTGATTGGAGCTATTTGAAATTTCAGTTAATTTTAAATGGTCGTTTAAAATTAAATGCAACAAATGCATCAACCATCAACCGGAATTAAACTAGTGAGTTAATTCTCACACCTTCTGGAATCCTATGATGTGGTAAATTCATATTAAAATATAATTTACCGTTAATAGTATAAATTGGTTGATTGGACGGTATGGATGCTAATTGGTTGTTTATTGTTTGATTGCTTGTCGTTAATTATATTTCGTCATTTTAAGTACATCATATTATTGAAGTTCAATCCGTATATTATTATCAATGTTAACTGTAATGTAGGGAACAACAGGTTGGAGGGACCCGACCGGATTCCTCAAATATTATATATGTTGGTTATTTTATATTATTTAAATTTGAACTGATTGAACCCCAGATGGTAGTAAAACTTGTTTGAACGTGATGGTTAAATAGATATTCATCTGTGTTGTGTTTAAAATCAATCGACAATTTCGATTGAGTAATTAGCAGTGAAAGGCATAAAATGTATTATTTTAGACGTCGTTCTACCGTTCGGTGAATTAATTCAAGTTTTAAAGTTATAAATTATTTATAACTAAATTGAAGCTTTTTAGTTATTTTATACAAGTAATTGAATTAGAAATTATAAATAAATATTTTAATCAAGTTTATAAAAGAAATTATTTAAAGGGTTGATGTAATAAAATCTTATGATCTATATGTGTTCTAAAACCAGACAGCCACAAAATTTACCTACGGGATGGTAAAATGGGATAATTTTTTTTTTAAAACAATTAAATAGTAGTTTTAAATTAATTAAGTTGTTTAATTAACTTAAATGGGAAATGACAAATGAAAATCAGTTAACTGCTAAATAATATGTACGGTTGACAAAATCAACCATTTTTAAATGAAATTGATAACGGAATTAATTGGATGTAAATTTTTCCGAGTGTTCGTTAAATGTAACAAATGATGTTATTTTTAGTTAATCTTTGATTAACTATAAATTATTGATTGTTAGTGTGAAATATTAGTTAATCTTCGATTAACTATAATCCAAAGTAATTATTGAATTTGTTTAGTATGAATAACGTTAATTATTATTTAATAAGCTTTTAAAAATGATAATAATTCTATTTTTAATTAATATCAAGTTGACCATTTTTAATATGGTAAATATTAAGATTAACTATTATTTTAATTAATAATCATTAAAGCGATGACATTTAATTGAAATTCAATGAAGAAAAGATTAGGTGGCATTAAGGTTTGGTCAAAAAGGGCAACAAGGATGTTATAAAGAGATTTATAAACCAGGTTTCAAACGAGATTGGTTAATGGGATTTGTAAGTGGAATACAGGGATTTAAGTAAGATTTTAATCAATCGTTAAGTTAAGTAAAGTGAATTCAAATGAAATGGAACTTCCGTGGGAAATGATTAATAGGTTATAAATAAACTGGAATATGGAAATTGATTTAGAATGAAATCCCAGCTAAGTGGTTACAAGGTGTTTAACGGATGAGTATAGGTGATTTGGAAGGAATCCAAGTGAAGTTATAAATGAGGTTTTTTAAACCAAAACAATGACTTTAAAATATTAAATAATTAAAGTAAAGAATAAAAATGGAAAGGAAAATACATATAAATTATTTGTGTTAAATATGGGTAAATGGATTTTGGGATAAAAATCCAAGTTAAAAAGGTTTTATTGTAAAGAAGGTAATAAGCGGGTTTTAGTTATAAAATCCAAGTAAAGGTTTAATTAAGAATGTCCGAATGGATGTAAGAAAGTTATTTGACATGGGATTTGTATTATAAATCCAAAAAGTCATAAGTCGAATTATGTTTAGGATCAAAGTAGTATTTTAGTGAATATTTACTTAACTATAGGAATTAAATAAAAGATTATGGGACGAGGATTTCAAATATAAGAAACGGTTTTATAAAACCAGATTTGAAATCAAAGTGGTAAATGAGAATTCTAATATCAATGTTTAAGTGACAAACTAGTATTTATTCTAAGGTAAAAATGGGGTCGATCAAGGTCTGAGAGGTAAATAAAATACCCCAACTTTAACGACTTCACTATTATCGAGGAATGATATTAGTTTGAAACAAGGAAAGGGTGTTGTAATTGTTTAATTATTCCATGCGAGGAATATTGAATGTGAGTACGAGGTTTTTATTAATTACAAGGTAAATAAGAATATTTGATTTTAAATTATATAAATTTGACATTTCATTTGTCACATCAGAATTGGTAATTTGGTTTATACTATTAAGTATTATACATATAAGTATATATCGTGATGCCGGGATTTAAGAAAATGGGAAAAGAGGTTTCGAAGAATATAATGGTATTTCCAATGGTAATGGAAATGGAAAGTTAAGTACATATACGTACTCAGAAGTGTATAAAATAGTTTTTTATAATAAATTAAGAATAATTATAATAATTAAATAGACTGAAAGATTTAGAAGTTGATTATCTAATTTGTTAATTATTTTTAAATTGGCTAGGTAATGCCAAATACTTAATCAGTGAAATCATTTTTAATTACACAATTGTTATTTGATAGTTAAATCACCGACTATCAAACCTGACCAATACGATTATTAGTACAGAAAGACCGGGATCGAATTGATATTCGAAATCCATTCCGACCAACAAATACGTGAAGATGCTGATTGAAGATGGAGCAATTGAAGATCGTGGACCTTCACAAGCAGAAGAACTACTTGTCAAATTTCTCTAGCTTGCAACCAAAGTTATTTTGATTTGTGATTCTTTCGTGGTTGAAATCTACGGATGCAAGGACTGCTCGCTACTGATCCATGGGGTGATTCCTATATTGGATGCAGTGGGAGGGTGCCTTCAGTTCGTCATGTTCCTGAGTGACTTGAATGGACAAATGTCTGCCAGAGTATTTCTTAAGGGTCACATACGTTGATTTTTACAAACGTATTTCTGTTAGTGGCGGAGAGGGGCACCTCTATTAGCTTAACGACCAGAGTACTTTTATGGACATCAATTAGTGATTTGGCGGATCTGACAATGTGGCATTCAAATTGTATGATGACCAAATGTGTTCTGACCTCAAGCCTCATCAACCGGGAAATGACAAAAATCGGGCAGGCAGCATGGCTATGTGGGTCGCTCCCATTAGGGTGTATAATCACTTATCTAGAGAAATTCCATTTTCTACTTTAATCTATTTTGATGTTGTCCCTTTTCGGGAGACTGTGCTGATCCCAACCGTTGGTGATATACATTCGATACACTCAAGCGAAATGAGTGGTCGGTCATATATTGGCTGGGTTGCAAGACGTTCTTGTTGAACCCAGTGTATTCGCTTCTAGAGATACATTATCGGAAGGTGGTTCCATGCCTTGTCATTGTCGGAATCCAATATCCAATAATCGCCCGCGGTTTTGATTGTATACTATATATGTGGAGCATGAGATGCAAGTGTTTCGCTAGTTTGTTATCTATTTGTATTTAGACACTATTATAATATCAGAATAAGTTATGATTTCAAAAATGTTTTGGGTTATAGTAAGGTAAAAACTGTCTGTGTTTATGTGTGGGCTGGTCTTACTATTATCCTTTTATTTCAAAAAGGGTTTTTCCAAAATTAAACAAGTTGTTTGTGCTGTGAATTTATCACTGAAAGTATTCTAGACTGACCCGGTGAATTTTTCTTTACTTCAAATGTCCTCGGGTCAGACCGAGTGTATTTCCAGGTTAGGATTCGCTTGGAGTTTTCAGGAGCTGGAAGCAGAAGGATTCACCGCTAGTTATATAAAGTTATTTCTGTTGTGATTGATATATGTTGTACTCTGATGATTGGTATGTATATACAGTTCTTTTGTATAAAGAGATTTGATATTATATTTTATCTGTTCCGCTGTGAGATTCTGATGTGATGTTCTTCTTCTTTCTTCTATTCCAATATTTCTTTCTTTCTTTTCTCACCCTCTAAATTCTTTCTAATAACGTTCCTATGTTTTCGGTGCTTGGAAGGTCAGCATTAGATACGGTAATTGTATTTATGTCGATTTTCGGGACCGAAAATCCATTGGGTCGTTACAGTGGTATCAGAGCAATTGGTTTAGTGATAACATTGGCTCTATGGTGTGACTCAATAGAGATGGGGTTAGCATTACCCTAGATTGAGTTTGTATATATATATATATATATATATATGAGAGCGCGTATTTGTAATTTGATATAAATCTATTTTTGAAATTTATTTTTTCCCAATTTATTTTATAAAACAATAAAAGTGATATTTTACTCAAATTATTATAATATGGGAAATCAATTAGGTTTGTTGATTTGAACGATATGTTTGGATTGTGTTATTGATTGCTTGAATATAAATCTGAAAATGATAGACTTGGTTGAAAACTAATTTGAAATAAATGGGTTGGGAAAATTAATCCAAATTTAATGAATATGAGTGGATATTCAAAGGAAATCTCAAATACGAGATGTACAAATGGAAATACTCAATCCAACTTATACTAAGTAAACCGTAAAAGATATAATCATGGTTGAAAATTTTAGAATTTGACTTGTGATTGGAAAACAGTAAGTCAACATAATATTTGGAAATCAATGAATTGTTTGGATTGTATAGTTGGTTGCATGGATATTGATTTGAAATTTGATTGAGGACCAATGAAGGAATCAAAGTCTAATGAATTTGACTGGATATTTAAAGAACAAATGGATTGTTAAGACTTGGTTATAAATAATTATAACCTCATATGGATTGAATTTTGTATAGAATTAGCCAGAATAGATGATATGGATGAATGGGTATTTTGAATTCAATTGACATTGTTTTGGGGACTAATTAAATTTATTTGAGTTGAGAACAGGTGCAGAAGTGCCAATTCAGCTTTAAAATTCATCCAAGAGAATTTTGGAGTTAACTGAATCCAGTTTGAATAGAGCTGCATAACAATTAAGCAAGCTCGAGTATAATATATTGCTTCTCGCAAAAAGGTACGCTTACGCAGAATATAAAATTTTTGTTTTTTTTGGATTTTTGGATTGGATTTTGAATTTTTGCGACCATGTTGGTCGAGGTAGATATTTATTGAACCTGCGATATTGCAGATGTCCCTCCGTACAGGGGAGACTCTACCAAAATTTAAGGTGTTAAATTTTTTTTGAAGATTTTTGGAAAATTCTGTTATTTGAAATAATTTTGTTTTAAAACCAATTGGGTCAGTTTGAAAATAAATCCGAGATTTGAAATTAATTATTTTTGAAAAGATAATGGGTTTTAACATTCTTCCTGCCTTAGCAATTTTGGGGACGAAATTCTTTTAAGGGGGAAGGAATGTAACGTCCCGTATTTTTGGCGAATTATTTGATGTATTTTATTTATTTGAAATATTGGTTTGAATTTAAATAATTGAATTTAATTATTTTATTTTGAATATTTATTTATATTAAATATATAATAACATTTTAATTCCAGAATATTTGGAAAATGTTGAATTTGAAGTATAATGTGATCGGGCAATTTAAATTGGTTCAATATTGTTCGTATTGAAATTATAGTAGAGATTTCAATTCGAAAACGAAGGTTGAGCGGTTAATTAATAATTTAATTATAAAACGAGCTGCAGCGGCGCGATAGTTCGTAATATGGCGTTTTGAACTTTAAACGGCTGTACAGGATCCAAAATAAGTACGATTTTCTCAAAACAAGAAACGTCTGAATCTGTTGGATAATAATTTTCTAATAGAAGAGAAAATTCCAGTTTTCATAGCGTAGATTTTGTTTTATATTCAAATCAAATTTTAAAATAGTCGCTATGGAATTCCTTTATAAATTATAGCGATTTATTTATATAAAACAAAGGGTTTTTATTTTTCTGAACATCGATTTGGCTTGAAATTCAACACGAGAGATTTTATTTTGGTAGTGTATGAAATTCTGCTTGTGTATGGCCAATTACAATATTTTATTTATATTATATTGAGGAATTTTAAAATTGGTTTATTTTAATTTGAATTGGGCAGTTATAAAAGGGTCTTTATTCAAATGACCTCCGTTTTCAACAAAACAAATTTTATCGGCACCGCAACAGTAAATTATTGCTAGATTTCAAGTTGCGCGTCAACTGAAGTTAATCTGTGAGCGTGGAAAAATAAAATGCAATTAAATCGAACATTTGGGCGTGAACAAGCGGCGTTTGAGCAAACGGGCTTGGAAATCGACGAAACCAGTTTCATTAGGACTGTAACGTCAAATTATACTATGACGTCCATTTCCGTAGCGAACGAAGTTTGTATGTGAGCACAGAAGCGAATAAACACTATTCAAATTTGCGATAAACACGAAATAAAATATCGTTCATCACATCAACATAAATAAATATTATTTTTCCTTATATATTTAGCCTACCATCAGCCTAAATTTCATTCATTCTCGTCTATCCGTTTTTCCTGCATCCACAAATTTGCAGAAAACCCCTTAATCACAAATCAATTTATTTCTTCATTTCTGTTGTGAATCGACAATAGGAATATGAAGCAAAGTTGGAGATCGGGGTGAAGTCTAGCTCCAGTTAAAATTTCAGAGCAAACGGCCGAGTGTGGTGGCCGGAATCGTGGTTTAAATAGAAGAATTCAGTTTTGTTTTTGACCTGATTGGAGGAAGTAAGTTCAATTTCAGGGAGTCAGACCTGATGAAGATGGAGAGGAGGACAGAGCTTCGATTTGGAACTGGTCGCGGGTCTTACGGCGGTCTGTGGTGAGAGAAAGGCGACTAGGGAAGGTGTTGGCATTGGAAGTCTGAAGGTTAGAGGGTCTCTAATGGGTGGAGGTCTCAACGGTGGGGTCGCGGTGGTCTGAAATGAGGTGTGGCGGCGGTAATTTCCGGATGAACGGAAATTGATCTGGTGCGTTTGCTAGCGGCACCATGGGTTTTTGGAAGTCGTCGTTCTAGGTGGGAGGGACCGACATGTCAAGCGGTGGTGCCAGCAAAGTTGAGGTGGGTTCCGGTGCAGTAGATCATCGTCGATGGGGGAGTTTGTTGATCGTGTTCTTCGTGAATGAGGAAGGATGGAAGAGAGGATCGGTTTTTTTCCAGACGACAAGAAGAAAACGCATTGGTGAATGCTGACGTGGATTTAGATGTAATTAAGGTAAATAATATTATTAATTTATATTAATTAACTTAATAAATAATCAATTAACATATTTATAACTTAATTAAGGTGTATCTTTTACATACGATATAGGAATTGGGCAAAACAAGATCCGTTGGGATCGCAGGGACGAGGCCTAGACGATGGTGTTTACTAGGAACTGATTGGAGCTATTTGAAATTTCAGTTAATTTTAAATGGTCGTTCAAAATTAAATGCAACAAACGCGTCAACCGTCAACTAGAATTAAGCAGGTGAGTTAATTCTCACACCTTCTGGAATCCTATGATGTGGTAAATTCATATTAAAATATAATTTACCATAAACAGTATAAATTGGTTGATTGGACGCTATGGATGCTAATTGGTTGTTTATTGTTTGATTGTTTGTCGTTAATTATATTTCGTCATTTTAAGTACATCATATTATTGAAGTTCAATCTGTATATTATTATCAATGTTAACAGTGATGTAGGGAAGAACAGGTTGGAGGGATCCGACCGGATTCCTCAAATATTATATATGTTGGTTATTTTATATTATTTATATTTGAACTGATTGAACCCCAGATGGTAGTAAAACCTGTTTGAACATGATGGTTGAATAGATATTCATTTTTGTTGTGTTTAAAATCAATCGACAGTTTCGATTGGGTAATTGGCAGTGAATGGCCTAAAATGTATTGTTTTAGACGTTGTTCTACCGTTCGGTGAATCGACACAAATTTTAAAGTTATAATTATTTTATAACCAAATTGAAGATTTTTTAGTTATTTTATACAAGTAATTAAATTAGAAATTATAAATAAATATTTTAATCAAGTTTATAAAAGAAATTAATTAAAGGGTTGATGTAATAAAATCTTATGATCTATACATGTTCTAAAAACAGACAACCACAAAATTTACCCATGGGATGGTAAAGTGGGATAATTGTTTTTTTTTTAAACAATTAAATAGTGGTTTTAAATTAATTAAGTTGTTTAATTAATTTAAATTGGAAATGACAAATTTAAATCCGTTAACTGCTAACTAATATGTACGGTTGACAAAATCAACCATTTATAAATGAAATAACGAAATTAATTTGATGTAAATTTTTCCGAGTATTCGTTAAATGTAACAAATGATGTTAAATTTTTAGTTAATCTTTGATTAACTATAAATTATAGATTGTTAGTGTGAAATATTAGTTAATCTTCAATTAACTATAATCCAAATTAATTATCAAATTTTTTTAGTATGAATAATGTTAATTATTATTCAATAAGCTTTTAAAAATGATAATAATTCTATTTTTAATTAATATCAAGTTGGCCATTTTTAATACGGTAAATATTAAGGTTAATTTTTATTTTAATTAATAACCATTAAAGCGATGACATTTAATTGAAATTCAATGAAGAAAAGATTAGGTTGTATTAAGATTTGGTCAAAAAGGGCAATAAGGATGTTATAAAAGGATTTATAAACTAGGTTTCAAACGAGATTGGTTAATGGGATTTGTAAGTGGAATTCATAGGTTTATAAGATTTTACTTAATCATTAAGTTAAGTAAAGTGAATTCAAATGAAATGGAACTTCCAGGGGAAATGATTAATAGTTTAGCAATAAACTGAAATATGGAAATTGATTTAGAATGAAATCCCAGCTAAGTGGTTACAAGGTGTTAAACGGATGAGTATAGGTGATTTGGAAGGAATCCAAGCAAAGTTTTAAATGAAGTTTTTTTTAACCAAAACAATGACTTTAAAATATTATAGAATTAAAGTAAAGATTCCAAACGAAAAGGAAAATACATATAAATTGTTTGTGTTAAATATTGGTAAATGGATTTTGGGATAAAAATCCAAGTAAAAAAGTTTTTATTGTAAAGAAGGTAATTAGCGGATTTTAGTTATAAAATCCAAGTAAAGGTCTAATTAAGAATGCCCGAATGGATGTAAGAAAATTATTTGACATTGGATTTGTATTATAAATCCAAAAGTTAAAAGTGGAATTATGTTTAGGATTAAAGTAGTGTTTTAGTGAATATTTACTTAATTAAAGGAATTAAGTAAAAGATTATGGGACGAGGATTTCAAATATAAGAAACGATTTTATAAAACCAGATTTGAATTCAAAGTGGTAAATGAGATTCTAATATTAATGTTTAAGTGACAAACTAGTATTTATTCTAAGGTAAGAACGGGGTCGATCAAAGTCTGAGAGGTAAATAAAATAACCCAACTTGAAGGACTTCACTATTAACGAGGAATGATATTAGTTTGAAACAAGGAAAGGGTGTTGTAATTGGTTAATTATTCCATGCGAGGAATATTGAACGTGAGTACGAGGTTTTTATTAATTACAAGGTAAATAAGAATATTTGATTTTAAATTATATAAATTTGACATTTGATTTGTCATATCAGAATTGGTAATTTGGTTTATACTATTAAGTATTATGTATATAAGTATATATTGTGACGCCAGGATTTAAGGAAATGGGAAAAGAGGCTTTGAAGAATATAATGGTATTTCCAATGGTAATGGAAATGGAAAGTTATGTATATATACGTACTTTGAAGTGTATAAAATAGTTTGTTATAATAATTTAAGAATAATTATAATAATTAAATAGATTGAAAGATTTAGAAGTTGATTATCTAATTTGTTAATTATTAAATAGGCCAGGTAATGCCAAATACTTAATCAGTGAAATCATTTTTAATTACACAATTGTTATTTGATAGTTAAATCACCGACTATCAAACCTGACCAATATGATTGTTGGTACGGAAAGACCGGGATCAAATTGATATTCGAAAACCATTCCGACCAACAAATACGTGAAGATGCTGATTGAAGATGGACCAATTGAAGATCGTGGACCTTCATAAGCGGAAGAACTAGTTGTCGAATTTCTCTGGCTTGCAACCAGAGTTATTTTGATTTGTGATTCTGTCGTGGTTGAAATCTACGGATTGCAAGGACTACTCGCTACTGATCCATGGGGTGATTCCTATATGCAGTAGGAGGGTGCCTTCGGTTCATCCTATTCCTGGATGACTTGAATGGACGAATGTCTGACAGAGTATTTCTTAAGGGTCACGTACGTTGATTTTTACAAACGTATTTCTTCTAGTGGCGGAGAGGGGCACCTCTCTTAGCTTAACGACCAGAGTACTTTTATGGACGTCAATTAGTGATTTGGCGGATCTGACAATGTGGCATTCAAAGTGTATGATGACCAAATGTGTTCTGACCTCAGGCCTCATCAACCGGGAAATGACAAAAATCGGGCAGGCAGCATGGCTATTTGGGTCGCTCCCATTAGGGTGTATAATCACCTATCTAGAGAAATTCCATTTGCTTCTTTAATCTATTTCGATGTTGTCCCTTTTCGGGAGACGGTTGCTGGTCCCAACCGTTGGTGATATACATTCGCTACACTCAAGCGAAATGAGTGGTCGGTCATGTGTGGGCTGGGTTGCAAGACATTCTTGTTGAACCCAGTGTATTCGCCTCTAGATATATACTATCGGAAGGTGGTTCCATACCTTGTCATAGTCGGAATCCAATATCCAATAAGCGCCCGCGTTTTTGATTGTTCGAGCGTGAGATGCAAGCGTTCCGCTAGTTTGTTATCTATTTGTATTTAGACACTATTATAATATCAGAATAAGTTATGATTTCAAAAATGTTTTGGGTTATAGTATGGTAAAAATCATCCATGTTTATGTGTGGGCTGGTCTTACTATTATCCTTTTATTTAAAAAAGGGTTTTTCCAAAGTTAAACAAGTTGTTTGTGCTGTGAATTTATCACTGAAAGTATTCCAGACTGACCCGGTGAATTTTGCTTTGCTTCAAATGTGCTTGGGTCAGACCGAGTGTATTTCCAGGTTAGGATTCGCTTGGAGTTTTCAGGAGCTGGAAGCAGGAGGATTCCCCGCTAGTTATATGAAGATATTTCCGCTGTGATTGATATATGTTGTACTCTGATGATTGGTATGTATATACAGTTCTTTTGTATAAAGAGATTTGATATTATATTTTATCTGTTCCGCTGTGAGATTGTGATGTGATGTTCTTCTTCTTTCTTCTATTCTAATATTTATTTCTTTCTTTTCTCACCCTCTAAATTCTTTCTAATAACGTTCCTGTGTTTTCGTTGCTTAGAAGGTCGGCATTAGATACGGCAATTGTATTTATGTTGATTTTCGGGACTGAAAATCCACTAGTTCGTTACACAAGATGTTACTTTTCCTCGGATAAAAATGAAACCGTACAAGTTGGGGAATTTATTTACGTCTCAGACCTTGACTCGAACCCACCATCATCTTTGGGATAATATAGGTTTACTATCTTAATTCGAAAATACTTAACTTAATTTGACCAAATTTCATGTTATCATTCGTTACAAAACAAGTTTTAAAAAACTTGTCTTTCTGCTACATTCACTTTTCAATTCATAACACGTTTACTTAATTTCTTTCATTAAGAAATTCCTTAATCACCATCGACTCATTAGCTCTAAATCCATTCCTCATTCTTTTACGAATTCAAATCGTATTTAACCTAGTTTATTTCACTTAAATAAATAACCTTTTCAAAATTGACTTATTAGATTTTAATCAATTTCAGATCCAATCTTAAATTTAAATCTTATCTTAAGTTAATTGAATTAACTTGAACCTTGTTAATTCATAAATGAATTAACTAAACAACTACTTATCTTAAATCAATCAGTATAAAAGTTTTGTTTAAACTTGAACCTCATTTTTGAATAACTGGATTAACTCTTAAAATCATGTTATAAAAAAATAATTAACATGTCTAATCCTTTTTATCAATACGATTAGTTAGTCTACATCCTTTATTTTAAATAATTAATCAACTTAAACATTATTACTAAGTAATTAGCAATCCAATATTCTTTATAGACAAATCCTTAAGTTTTAAACCATCATTAATGAATACAAATTAACTTTGAAACTTAAGTAATAAGATTAACCTTAGTAATTAAATCAACTTAAACCATCCTTTATAAATACTTAAATAATTCTTTTGATAAGACTTTTAAAATATTCTTATGTGGAATATTTGCTATTTAATCAATTCCGTTTAGGAATTTAAACCACTGAGAGACATTTTCAAATTTGTGGCCTAGCGATCGCAATGGTACTTAAATAAGTTACTATATATTTACATATCCAAATGGTTCACATGTTATGTCCCATACAATATTGCTAAGATACAAAGCTTTTAATGCACAACAATCAACAATCCGTAGTTAAATAACTATTCAGTCAATATCAATCAATATTGATTGCGATTAATTTCACAATTTAAACTAACACTTTGCAAGCATAGAATGTGGTTTTATTTTGCTCAATATATATCCAAAAATTATCTATACTATTCAAATTATCTTGAAAGTATTTCATTTGGTCAAATAAATAACATTAATTTAAGATGTTCAATTTAAATAACATTATTATTCAAAATAACGCTATTTAAAAAATATCCACTTTAAATTGTCATAAATATATACTTAACCAAATCTAATCAAACACTATACTACAATGTTGTGTTCGTTTCTATGAACCCAATGTAAAGTCTATTTGTTAATTTGGGTTGATACGAGCAAGATATTCGTGTTTTAAATTAATACTAACATTAAGTTAATTAATTTCAGGGGTGGGCATAAACCGCCCCGCAATGCAAAAACCACCCAGATCGAACCACAAAAACGGTGCGGAAAACCGCACCGGATTCTCTATCCAAAGCAAACAGCCCAAACCAACCGACTCACAACGATACAGTTCAGTTGCGGTTTGAACTTTCACCAAACCATATTAAATCGAACCGAACCGCATAGCTACACCGACAATTTTATAATAAAAAAATTAACAAATTCCTGTCTAACTTTTAATTTAACGATATATATTCTATTTTCAACGTATGTTGTAGTTATATTAATTAAAGATAACACTATGTGTTTTAACCTTCAGCTGACACAACGTCATACAATATTAAATTGATTGTTGATAGAAGCAACTTTCTTGTTTCATATTTAATACGGTTTCAAACCGGACCAAACCAAAACCGGACCGTATTACATCAAAACCAGACCGAAACCGAACCGTTTGAATGGTTAGTATAATGGTTTGTATTTTTGATCAACCGTTTGATGCAGTGCGGAAGCAGTTTGAGTTTCAAACCACACCGAATCGAGCCGCGTCCACCCTTAATTAATTTAGCTAAAAACTACATAAACTTTCTCATCTTTCACGATCAACCCGGCCCAATAATGGCGGACCCGCCCTGCACTTTATCCTTCTTCTCCCTTGTGACACCCCACATCCATTAATGTCACTCATTAAGAGAATGCATTAAGTTTCATGAAGAGTTATAGGTAACAGAAACAGAAACATTACAAGATAGATATAAAATAATAGCGAAATAAAAACTAACTTTATTAGTAAAAAGCATCGTGGTTCGAAACATCATATGTCTGAAAATACTTAAACCTAGTACATCATCAAAACATCTGTCTTGCATTTAAAACATCATAGTACAAATAAAAGAAGCATAATCCCCAAATAAAAACACAGCCATAATAGCAAAGATAGGAGCTTGAGCAATACATCTTAGCAGCTCCAGCAAAATGATAGCAGAATCCTGGTCAAGCTTGGGTATTCCCATCCTGCGAACCTGGGGGCGAACAGAAGAAAGAAGAGGAAACAAAAAGGATTAGACATAAAGTCTGGCGAGTCCAGTTACTTTTAGCAAATAAATAAGTAAAAGTATCATGACAGGCATATAAAGTGGATGAGAAAGGTAACATCATAAAAGGCAGGTATGACAAGGTAAATGTGATAGAGTGTGTACGCTTCTCTAATGATTACTTTGCACTAATACTAGTATAACAATAAGGAGATGATCCCAACAACTATAGGATGGTAGACTTAGGCATACTCTTGGTGAGAGGTTTTAACCCCATACAACCAACAGGCAGCCCAACCTAACAGGCTCCTAAACTTTTTACCAGAGTCTAGATGTACCCTAACTACTACCCTAATCGATCGGCTCCATACTCCATAGATGCCTTGTGCCGACCCCACAGTAGGATGTATCACTTCCTAAAGTGGCAACCCTTCGTTGATGTGCACAACCATATCTACAGGTGTCACGGTCGTCTTATCCTCCTCCGCCCGAACCATGCACGCACATGACCCGGTCGGTTTGCGCCGCCCACACTGTCCTCCACGTTTGGATCTCTTATAATCAACCCAGTAAGTGTGTCCCAACTCTGACCTAGGGCGGAGTACTCGTTCGATACCATTATATGGGTTATAGACTGAAACGGGTCCCCTACACAAGATGATGCAAGCTCTCCCCTTTGTCTTGCATCCTCAATAGGATTTCCACTAGTTATGCTTAACTAATGGTGTCTTTAATTACATAACCCCAACCGGTTAAATTTATGGTCCTGTATATAAATATTACCCACCCAACCCAGATATACTTAACCCTCCCACTGTTTCAACCAAGTTTACTTAACCCCTATTCAAATTCATGTTCATACAATCCCTATAGATTCAACTAGGTTAAGTATTCAACTTTATTGCCATATTCATTTATGGTTATAATGTACTAGACCTCCCACATTAAGACTATAACTAGTGGATGTTGGATATGTCGGTCGGTTCTGGGCGGACTTCTTCCACAAGTCGAGCTTAACCTCGTATCTTAGCACGTCTCATGTTTATGCACTTAGAACCCTCACATTAGATTCAACAATTGCTGTCGTTGGATATGCTGGGCGGTTCCGGGCAGACTTCTACCACAAGTACCATCCAACCTCGTGTCTAAGTGCGGTTACAGTTTCTAATTACTGTAATCCTAGTCATTTCATTATTAACCAAATTTGCCTATGTCGTTATAGGTTTTCATGCCTATTTCCCAAGTTATGTTCATAATAAACCATATGCCCCAAATTCATATTATGTACATTACTCAAATTATGCCAAATTTCCCAGTTACAGGTTATGCCCCAATTTTACCATTTTTCCCTTCGTTCCTAATCTAACGCATTCGCATATTTTAGCGGCATGCCTAGGCTCGAAAGTAGCCTGGCTATATAAAATAAAAGGGAAAGGGTAAAGGGAAGATGATAAAAATGATTATACTAACAAGATTGACATAAACACATAGCGGCATATTGGTAAGATGGGCATATAAAAACAGATCTGGTGAACATAAGATAAAAGAACTGATTCTAACATAGTAAGGATGTCATAACAGGCATGATAAGATCTAAACAGTAATTTAGATGTCCAACTACTAACAGATCCAATTTAACCACAAACATGATAGGTATAAGGTGATTTAAACAGTGAATTAGATCTATAATCAAAGGTAGATCTGACATGATAAAGGTTAAGATCCAAGTCATAGTCATGTCAGAATATCATAGGTTCACAAGTTATAACGGATATGATATGATTCAAGCAGTGATTAACATAGAAATGTGTTTAATTTATGCTCTTATATTTTATCTTTTGTAAATAAATAAATGTTACTTTGGTTACTTTTGTGTGTTTTTACAGGATGTCAAGAAATGCCCCTTCGTTTCAAATTAAAGGCCAACTACAGATAAAAAGCTACTTCCCCGTACTAAAGCCATCTCAATTACAAAAGACGTTGTAGCTCACTGGTAAATGCATAGAGATTTGTACTGAGAGACCTGAGTTCGATCCCTGTCGAGCTCACTTTTTGCCAAAGAACAGAACGCGTTCACACTGCCCTTTGCTATGAAGAATATATTAATTAGTGTTATATTATATATATACATATTCATGTGTATGTATGATATTCACTAATAGACATTTCAGGAATAGTCATGGAAATCAATTCAGAACATTCATTTTTCAATTTCCAATAAGAAGAATTTCTGATTGATTTATTGCCAAGAAAAGATCAATTTTGAAGATTTCATCCTTTGTTGCCTTTGGAGTTTGATGAGCATCCTTGTTTGGAGTAATTAATCGCATGCAATCTAATTACCAATCAACTAGCCATACGGAGGATTTGGAAGATATTCACCAAGATATGCATCAGATATTCTTAAGAGAATTATTTCCAAACAAGCCTAGTCAAGGAAGGCAAGAGATATGATATTACTTCTTGGGAAAAGAGGGCCATTTAGTCATTGATTTGATTAGGATTTGGTCTACATCTCTATAATTATACATGATGTCCCATTGTAATTCATTCAATTTTCTATTCTGTATTCTCTTTTGTTCTAATAAAAGTCATTTCTTTTCTAGTTTTATTGTTATTTTAATTTCATAACAATTTGTGTTATCTACCTAATTAGGTTTGGGTAGAACGCATATTGTTATTGTCTTTTATTACTGCTTGTTAGCGATTCACTGTTTGATTAGTTTCAACAGGAATCCTACTTTTAATTTTTGTTATTGTTCTAGTCGTTATTCTCTTTTTCTAGTAATTGTTCCTTTTCTTTTCAATTGTTGAATTTGATACTGATTAGATTCAGAGTAATTTCAACAACATAAAAAAACAACCCCAAACTTCGTCTAACTCGCCCAAGAATAAATAGATAATAATTTTTAATAACACCTCCCTGTGTTCGACATGTATGCTACACACCTGTGCGCTTGCAGAATTTAATTTAAATGTCGCGCTTTTCTAATTCATAGATTAGCGTCGATCAAGCAGTCACAGGCATAGATCCAAATTATAGTCATATCATGTTTTACTTTTTAATTATTTAAATCTAAAGGTAACTTAAACTCATAGTGTTTGAATCTAGAAAAATAGAAGGAGAATAGAAGATGTTGAATCACAGATCTACACTTGAATAACTCTAAACTTGATTAACTCGACTGCAGAAGAAGATAAAAGGTTTGATTCTATCCGGGCAGCGACAACATCTAGTCCTCCATTATTTTTAGTGTGCTAAACATGAGAAATGAGGCCATATATATATATATATATATATATATATATATATATATATAGCTGCCAGACCTAAACCCTAGCCTGCCACATTGGCCCTAGGGGGGTCGACCCACCCCTTAATGGGTCGACCCATGGGTCGACACCCCCTTGAAGGGTTGACACCCCTGGGCGGGATTTTTGCCGCCTCTCTAATTTTTAGATTTTGAATTTGATTTTTGAACTTCTAGACACTATATATATATATATGTGTGTGTGTGTGTGTGTGTGTGTGTGTGTGTGTGTTCTTCTTACGCATATACAAACTTCAAACCTTCATAACTCCTTCGTATGTTGTCCGTTTTACGCAAAACAAGTGTCTATCTTGACCAGAATTTCGTGACGGACACGATGGTGAAGTCCGTTTCCCTTAATTTTGAATATTAGATTAATTATTCTTTAGTTTTTTCTCTTTAATATTGTTAAAATTACAAGGTGTTACATCCCTCCCTTTATTTCTTCTCTTCTTCAAACCGCGTGTACTACATTTCCATTCCTCTGTATGTACCTTGCAAGAGACTCTGATGACCGAAACACCCAACTGACGCCGCCTCCAAGTCCACAATCACCTTCCCTCCCTAACTACAACACCCGGTCGTCCAATGACTCACCTAAACAAAATCAGTCCCCATGTTCTGATGGCGACAGTTAAAAGTTAGGCCCTCTTATATGGACCAAGCTTCATCAAAAAATCACCCATGATGCGATTTTATACCCTAAACCTAAATTCAGCTTTGTATAAGCCGATCGCCACCTCTATTCCTTACCACTTCAAATCCTAGCTTGTGATCTAATGGCCATGGCTTACTGTGATGTATCGAACTACCTAGAACCCTCTTAAAACCACTACAAACTAACCCAGATCAAAGAATATATATAATGGAACTTGACTACGCTTGATTCAAAATTTTAAATCCAGTAAATAACTTGGTATCCATTTTTAAGTTTAGCGCCTTGATGTTTTTCATATGCATACTTTGTTTTTTTATAAAGCTACCATGATTTGAAGAAATAAAGTTAGAGAAGTTGAAAAAAAAGGCATAAGAGGAAAAATGAAAAAATAGCAAGAAGAAAAGGAGAATATGATTTTATACAAAGGATAAGTTCATTTTTATGTAAAGATAAATTGAATAAGACAAAAGACCTATTTTTTGTTGTAATCATTACAAGCCTATCCAAAGTCCAACTAGTACTACCCATTAAATGTGATGGTAAGTATTAGTAAAAAAATAACGAAATTTTGAAATTATTTCTTTTAATATTATTACAAACATAAGAAATTATAATACCACATCATACTTTTCTTTGATATTAATCTAAATATTTTTATTAATCAAACATAACATCATGCTTTTAAACATTTAAAAATATAAGTTATATATATCATATATTTATTACTAACATCAAATCAAGGTAAATTAATTTATATATATACACTTAGTTTATTATTAAACATCATATAACTTTTGAAATATATATATATGTTATGAAATATAAAATTTTAAACAAATTTTACTACACAAATAAATGTTAAACATCAGATCATCCTTTTTTACAACATAAAAACTTTTATAAACATATCTTATAAATACAAATATGCATTTGAAAATTTTACCATTATTTAATTGATAAACATATATTTCTTACTGTAAAACTGAATTTTTAAGAAATAACGCAAATTCAATATTTAAATAAATTAAATATTCATAATTTAAATTGATGAAATTTCGGGTTGTTACATGTGATTTATTTCCTTTAAGATCTCCTAGTGTCTAGTGCTACCTAAATGACATTAAATAGTTTGTCTATCAGGTGCTTTCAATGGACATAGAAGAATTTAGATTTCATTTTGTCTGGTCGTAGGAACGAATCCATATTGAAGGATTGCAAAGCAATTTCAACTTCACCACTTTGAACTTTGATGTTTAGGAGTTTAATCCCCACTTAGTCGATAACTACTCTACACTGAACGACAGGTATATTAGTATTGACTTCACCATTAGATGGTTCAAGGTAGTACATGATAGCCTTTTATTCTTCAGTTATATGTGCAGTTCCCTTCATAGTTTGTAGTATTTGTAGACTATTAGCTTCGATCCACGAAATGTGTTCCTGGTGGTGATGACGGTCATGGTTGCGGTGTCCAATCTTCAATGGTTGGTTCTCATACTCAAGTGCAAAGATTGACTATATTGTGCAGTATTGATATTTACGCTTCCATGAGGCAAATCATTTTTTGGGCGAAGTCGACTATTGTGGTACAAGAGCTGCATGTTTAGTCTCTTGTTTGGTGTTCTTCGATAGGCTTGGAGTTGGGCGATATTGTACGATTGATGGTCACCTTTAGGGAACTCTAAGTATGAACCTGAGTGGTTAAGGGTTCTTGTTTAGATTTTCTATAATCGATTAGCTCAGGACCAGTTCATGATTCGCTTCAAAATGTTTTGTTTTGACTGTCTAGAAGTCAGTATCTTGTGGAGGTTCGTAGGTTAAGGCGATGTGTCTATGTTGGAGTATATGACCGAATTCAATTCATTAATCGAAGTATGGTTCATTCTTTCACGAACACTTTACATAGAAGGTTGGAGGTTTTATTAGGGTGAGCAATCAGGTTGAAGCAAATTTCATCCAGAAAGGATAATGCCTTAAAGAGGTTGATCATTGGGCTCCTGGTGTTTGAGCCTATACCCAGTGTTGGTGGTAACCCTATGTGTAGATATGAATCATGGAGGCATATGCGTTGATCATAGTTTCTATTTTGTCAAGTGCTCTCTCGAGAGCGGAAACGGGAAATGATGTCGCCATCTGAGATATGCTCTCCACGTGGTTCCATGTATGTTTTATTTTGACTTTGGAATTTCTCCGTTCCATCTTATCTAGTAGGTGATGGATGGAGTGAGTTTGGGACTCGAAAACATAGATTTGTCTTCTTTGATTGGGACTTACTGTGCTGAGGGTTTAGTTAGACCGTATGTTTATAACATCATGTGTTTGGTCGCTAGTAAATAAGACTATGGATGATTACAACATTCATAGGATTAGTTTTGGGCCTTGAGGTAGGGGATTGTTATGTTTATACTTGACAATATGCATGGTTTGTTAAAACTTATTTCATTGAATCATGTTTTTTTTTGTTAGCTTGGTTGCTATTGATTGCTTGCATTTGATTAGATTTAGTACTTGATTCTAAGATTTTCTTATTGGGTCGACATGAGAGGTTAGTTGTAGTGTGAGGTTGTTGATGATGATAGTGGGCTAGGACATTTTGCGATGTAGTAGTGATTCGTCCTTGATCGAACGATAGTGGAGAGCGAGTCGCTTATGGTTGGACGTTAGCGGGTTCAGATATCAAGTTTCTAGTACCAAGTCTTCATCATAACTGGTAGCTTAAGAGTATTTGGAAACATTCAACGAGGTGACCAGATTACCACTATGTTTGAGTTGAGCTCTGTATTGATCGGACCATCGATAGTGGATAAGTGGTTATGCCTATAGGGCATGTGTACCTTAAGAGCGGAAGACCAGCCAGTATCCTTCCTGATTTGTGATGGCTAGTCAGGTTAGCTCTAAGGTGTGAGAAGAGGATTTCTTAGTTGGATTTCCCAAGGGGACTGAGCCAATAGAGGGTTGGTTGGTGTGTGTCGATTTCGGCGTCTAATGCTGCGTTGAGCAGGATTGGTTGGTTATGTAGTTTGAGATCCAACGAATCAGCATATTTTGTGAGTTTCTTGGATTGTATTCCAAGATCACCTTGTGGGATTGCACTTTTGTTACTTAATCGCATTTGTGTCTTTGCATAGGCGAAATAAAAGAACAAAGCATGTTTATGTTGTTGGTGTGGAGAGTATACCGTTGTTGTTTGGTTTGTTGGAGTTTCACTTCAGGTTAGGTTAAGTGAGCTACTTGGGTCACATTGCTTAGAGTGGTGAGCCATTATCGATCCTACGGAGGCTTTGATGGTAGTAGTAGGAGGGTAGATCGTTGTTTGCTAGTTGACGATCAAAGTGGATCGTGATGGAGTATTCGACTCTTGGTTTAGAGCTGATGGCAATTGAGTTCACTTTGGAGTTTTAGGAGGCAATATTTATTTGGATGGAGTTAGAGTTGTCAGTGATGTTACCAGGATTTTCTCCTTTCCGAATGGGATCTTGACCTTCGTAGGTATTGAAGGTTAAATTCCTAGCCTCTTAGTGTTGTTGATTGTTGTGCTGGAGATGGACCAGTTTGGGAGCGATATTCCATTAGTGGGTATTGCTAGCTTTATTACTAATTATGGCTCTAGGTAGTGAAGTGTTGTTGTATAGATTTTACCATGGGTGGTTTATTCCTTATAGAAGAGATGTTGTTGTTCCCGGCATCGTTGGAGGTGTTTGGCACTCATTTCGTAACGAGTGATTGGTCAGCTAGTTAATGCTTAATGGGAAGAGTCATATATCTCTTCGTAGCTACTTGATATTTCCATGTATATGCGGGAGGGACTTTCGATGGTTTTCACCGATCGGTTACTGAGGATTTGAGGGTAGCACAATAGTACTTAAGTTGTGCTCTATCCAATGATGAGATATGTTAAACTTACTTCCCTCATTTTAGTGGGATGGCAACCGTTATTGTTAGGTCATATATGGATTTGATGTCTTTTGTTGATTAGACTAGTATTCTGCATGTTAGTAGACATGGATGTTATTTATCATGATTGTTATTATTTTTTTGTGCTTGGTCGATAGTGCTCATTTCGCAGTGTTGTTTTGGTAGGTGCGATGTTAATGCTAAAATGAAGGTTGTCGCATTCCCAATCGACAACCAAAGCCATACGAAGAGTATTCGACTTTCGGTGTTGGTAGCGATAAAGTTTGCTTTGGAGATTTAGAGGCATTTATTATTCGGGAAGGGCTAGAGTTGTTTAGTGATGTCACATCACTGGGTTTCTCTTCATTGAAAATAATCCAGACTCTCGCCAATAGAAACGGTTAGAGCTCGTAGCCTCCTAGTGCAGTTGTTGTATTTGAGTTGGAGATGTATCAATTTAGGAGAGATGTTCCTTTAGTGGATGGGGCTCATATTTATTGCTGGTTCTAACTCCAAAAGTTTGAAGTGATGTAGTGCGGACTCAACCTTGGTTGTTGCATCCACATAGAAGAGGTGTGGTTATTCCCGGCTATAAGGACCCATATTTTAACGATCGAATAATTAAATATTTTATTTAAATATTGAATGTTAAATAATTGAGTAACGTTTCCAAATTGTGATTTTTACAAATGATTGAATCAAGAGTCAAGACTAATTCCATTGATTTCCTATGGTTTGTTACGTGATTAAAAATATGTACTGCTATATTTTGAGATCGGGAGATTTTAGGATAAAAACCATCTTGATATGCGTAAAATTATCATTTCGAGATAGTCTCAGATTATAACGAAACTCATACCGTCGAAACAGTATCATTGTAGTGATGCACGATGTCAAGTTTCGTGGCGAACAGACTTATCATTTGACGGTGCGCAAATAAAATGTGTATCAATTTTGTTTGAATTAGAAATGAAATAAATTGGAGAATTGAATAATAATAAATCCTCTAATCTCAAACCCGAACGATTCATTTGAGATTTCCCTCACTTCTTCTTAACTGTTTCATTAACATCTCATGGCATCATCTTTCCTAACTTTAAAAATCAAGATCTAGCTCTCCACTTAACTAAAAATTGTGAAACCAAGTTCGTTGGATTCGTGATTTGATTTTCTTTAAGTCCATACCCATGTTTTCTTGCTCGATGTCAACTCCTGGAGCTAACTTCTTCATGGTCGCGACTAAGGTTGGAGTGTGCGCCTCCTTTGGTCGGAGTTAAAGGGCTTAGTTATCAATTTTGGACTTTTGGGTGGGAGGAGCACCGATATGAGGTGTTTGGTTAGATTTTGACACATTTTGTGTCACATGATTTTCGAAGCTTGGGCCGAGAATTGGGCATGTCTCATTTTGCAAGAGCCCTTGGAGGTTGGCATGATGCGAATTGAATTTTGGATAGGATCAAATTGATATTTTTAGATTGGATTTTCGTCTAGCGGAGATGCATATCACACGATCTTGGTGCACATGTTTATGAGATTTTCACTGTGTTCGAACACTTCAGGATTCGGCCGTGATTGGAAAGAAGAAATAAGGGTGTTTTGGTAAATATAGAAATTGTTTGTTTTATTTATGCCAATTTAAAATCCGTTAAATTTGTATTTAGCATATCTTTTGCATACATTATCAGATTGGAACACAGTTTCTTGCATTGGACTCATATTGAAGGGCTCCACGATTAGAGCACATTCGAGCCAATTTGGTTGAGGTGACTAATACTGTCTCTCACTTTACTATAGTTGATTGTATAGTATAAAAGCTGTACTTTGGACTTAAATGAATTTCAAATTGGATTTCTAAAGTAATAAAATCTAAATAACATTTTTGTAAATGGACTAAAAAGTGTTTTAAATTATTTTAAGATTAAACATCACATTTTATCCCATTTATAAACTATTTATCGATATTGCTAGATTTAGGACACTTTATCACATATCCCACTTCGATTGTCATGGATAGATTTTATTTGTCCCATTTATGAGACCAAGGATTTTTATATCCTATTTTAGTCATTTGTAGGGCTATTGATTGCATGGTTTCTTGTTTGCATAGTTTGGTTGAATATGCCCCTTGTTGGCGATCTAGGAATATGACAGATTAGCGAAGAAGCTCCGAGAGGTGCCTGTCAACATGGAGGCAGTAGATGGACTCTTGATTCAAGACGAATGTCGGATGCTTTAACTAGACGAGCATTTAACCAGTTTCAGTTAAATACTTGGTCTGAATGGTCGTTAGTAGTCTGAGAGGTCAATGATAAGATGTAGAAACATTCAACGATATTTTTCATTGGTAGGTTTCCAACGAGTTGAAAATAATATGATGACACTCAATTCATATTTGATCCATTAATGAGAGACATTGGATTTATATTTCCAATGTGATGGCAATAAAATTTACTGAGACATACATGGATTTAATATCTCATTCATGATACGGTAGAATTCTGCATGCTATAGAAGGCATGGATGTTATTTTTGATGATTGCTTTTGTTTTACCAATTCCTGTTTGATTGTTGATGTTCACATGACTTCTTATACTTATTTAATCGTCAGGAATGCAGGATAGCTTAGTTTTTTCTAGGCTATTTGTTTCTATATATGACCTGGCCATAAACACTATATTGAGTGAGATTTTTTATCATCGAGCAACGCAAAGAAGATGCTATCAAAAAAATTATGATCTAAGACAGAGTTGAGAAAGGATTTTCTTAGTCAAATTGTCTTCCAACTAAAGGGTTGTCACTTATACTCTCTATTATCCATTATTTGCAAGTTAGTGCATGACAGAAACGTCTAGATTAGCTATGTCGACCTTGAATTTTTTTTTGCTTTGTTTGTACTTTGGAATGAGAATATTGGCTCTGTGCCAAATTCCGAGTTTATTTACTTTCTGGTAATCGCTTTCTATGGTCATTCTTGAGACAAAGGAGAGAATATTTGTCTAAGGTCGTCAATGATGCGAGAGTATGGGGTTGGGTTGTTCCGTCCTTGAGGATTTAGAGGACGAAATCCTTTAAAGTGGAAAGAATGCAACGATACATATTTTGACGATTAGCTATTAATTATTAATTAATCAACCATTATGAAATGTGAATTTTCACATACTACCAAATAAAAACTTGGAATCATTTACATTGAGTTTGGGTGGTTAATTAGGTGAAGAAAAAGTATAAGGATCTCCATAATTCATGTGACACTCCATGCCTGTTAATGTCACTCACAAAGGGAATGCATTAAGTTTCGTGAAGCGTTATAGTAAACAGAACGGAAATATTACAAGATAGACATATATAATAATAGCTAAATAAAAACTTTATTTATCATAAGATACCGCAGTCCAAAAACATCACATGTCTGAAATACAAAAGCCCGTTACAACATAAAAGCTATTGTCTTGTACTTCAAAAATATCAGAGTACATAAAAGAAATAAAATTCCCCAAAAACAAAATATAGCCATAGCAACAAGGATAGGAGCTTGAGTCATACATATCAGCAGCTCCAGCAAAAGTGTTTACTCCAAATTTGGAATCAACACCAAAGATGCAAACGATGCATTTCACCGATTCAGTAAGACTAAAATGTGGAACCGCGTTATTACAAAGCAAAAAGCATAAAATGAAGACAAAGGAGTTTTTATAGTGGTTCGATTCTAAATGAATCTACATCCACTTTACAACCAATTTCCATTACGATATTTTGTTTACAACATGGATGAACTCTCACCATACATTCATTTCTCATTATCCTCCCTTTCCACTCTCTTTATGATCTAACTGCACCTGAATTTGGCAAACTGATAGAAGATATCACTTGCTTAGTGATGGTAGATGTATCAATCCTTGATCACTTAGGTGTTTTTGTGTTCTTTAATGTCTTGATGAGATTTTGTGCTTAGATCCGAATTTCAAGAGGTTTGGAAAAGGTTGGAGATTGCTTAGAATGGTATTGGAGAGCTTCCTTATGTTGTATGAATGAGATTCAAAGAGCTTTCATTCAATTGGAGATAGCTTCAATCATCATAAGAATGGATTTGATCCACATGAAGTTGGAGATGAGTCCTTAGATCCATGAATGCCATTAATGAAGTTGTAGGCAAGCTTTGAATTTAGCAGCACTTCCTCGTCGAAATGAAAACCAGTCCCACTGTCGAATGTGAATTATGAGGGGTATTTATAGGTGGAATCAAGGCCAGGTGGCAATTTTGTAATTTTCTTGAACTCCCTTTAGCCCGTCAGGCGAGCTAAAAGGACTCGGAGGAGCGTTCCTGTGGTCTAAGGAGTGGCGGCACGAGCTTAAAAGAGCGGAACGGGCTAAATTCCTCTTGTCAGTTGGTGGCATGGACTAAGACAAGGCGACGCGAGCTTGTACAAAGCGGAGCGACCCAAGTATTCCTAGAACGAGCTAAACCAAGACGAAGCAGTATGAGCCTTGATGGAGTGGGCTAAAACCTTTAGCGGGCTAGCGACTTAAGGAGCTGGCGACCCAAGAACCTTGCGGGCTAGTGCTTGGCATGCTACGAGGACCCGATGTGCTAGAAGGTTTTAGAGGGCTAAGGAGCTTAATGCCCTAAAGAGACTTAGCAACCCAAAGAATTTGAACAAGCTAGGATGTCTCAATGATATAAGATGCCCAAATGAGCTAAAGCTTCCTAAACATCTCGTACTGCCTGAACGACCCAAGACACTGTAACGATCTAGAGCATGTAAGTGGGCTAAGGAGCTCAATGAGCTAGAGGAACCAAAACGACCCAAAGAGCCTATCAACCTAAAATCATAAAACGACCCAAACATGCTTATTATTTTCTAAAACATATTTTATGGGTTATCATTTGCCCCTCGAAGTTTGTATTTATCGAAAATAATACAGGCTTCGAAATAGGTAACCTTAACATGTCGTTCGAGATTTTAGGTCGCTAGGGCCTTCAAACCATGCGAGTTCCTAATGTCTTTTATCCTTAGGTCGTCCAACCTCTTAGGTTGTTACATGGTCTTAAATCACTGTGGCTTCCTGGTCACGCTTTGATTAGAGCCCGTTGGTATTCTCCTTGACACTAGATCGTTGTATGGCCCTATAAACTTGGTTTATTTGTTTAATCCCCCTTTTTATTTTTTTCTTTAAGTCATTATTCTCTTATAATCCTCGTCAAGGTCAGAAAACCTCATTAATGGCGGCCGCGATCAACTAAATCCTACTAACCTCCGATCATCATCATCATCAAAGTGATTCAAATTCAAACAATCCCTAAGTCTAATTCAACTTTTAATCAAAGGTGAATCAAATTCAAAACTTCTTGTCACCAAGAATTAGGTTCGATTCTAAGTTTTCTACTTGCTGTGTATACATTTAAGTTGAACTTGATACCTTTAGATTTTGTGGGGTTGTTTGTCATGATTTCAGTATATATTTGATGATAATGTTGATGTCCGTAGTGGCCTTTCTTACGATCTTGAGTTCTACAAACATGATTTCGAATTTGCCTTTTTGTGATGGTCTTGGCCTAATTTCCATGCATGAATTCTTGCGATTCAATCTTGGTTTTTACTTCTAAGTATTATGTACATTAGAATGATAATCTTGCACAATTATATTGCTCATTAACGATATTAATTTGCAACATCATCCCTTGCCATTCTTTTCAAAGCTAAAGCGCCACTTTTGATTGTTTATTTCAGGTCATTGTTCTGTAATAGCTCATCTTGAATTAAGTTGTTGTGTTCACTTTTAGGTTTTAGACCGCAACCCTACTCTAGGTCGTTATGATAACTCAAGGCCTTAGGTCGTTATTTCAGTCCTCAGCTTTGAGTCGTTCAGCCCTTGAAGTTGGACTGTTATAGCAACCTAAAGTTTCCTGTTTGTGCAAAATGATGTAGAACCTGATACTATACAGAACGACCTAAACACTCAAGGTTGGTGGGAACGATCTGAAACGTCTTGAACAAGTTGCTTTCTAGTTCGTTATTCACTTCTAAACTCCATTATTCGCACAGGATGTCTAAAAGGATTGAGGGGACCTCGAGCGAGGATAAAACTCGCAAACACCGTAGGTTGGACAAACTTCCCGTGTTAGAAATTATAACTACTACTGTTGCCCCAACTTTGGCTGAACTACGAGCTATCAAAGACAGGCCTAGTCACACTCCTAAGCCACATACCTCCGAAATTGCTAATCGTTTCGAAGGCTGGTGTCTACAAGGATTGAACTTTGATCTATTTGACTTGGACATATATCCATCCGACAAGCGATCAATCCCCGAAGATTTGAATACTCTAAAGAATCACTCATTGATGCAACTTGATGCTACTAGGACTTGGATGAAAATGCACTTCGAAGAAATCGGTCAATACCATGCATGCAAATTGGGTGCCTGGAACACCTTTGCTTGTGATCTCCAGAGGCTAAACAGGGAGAATCTTGAATGCATTATTACTTTGGAGAAGGACAAAGCCGTGTTTGTTCAGGCTCTTAAGTCTCAGGATGAAATCATTGCCGAATTATCGGGTCCTAGAAGCCAAGCAGAACCAATCGGTACTCCTCCTTCTACTCAAGCTAGGAAATGATTTAGTGATGAAAAGAAGAAGTTCTCTTGTCTGACTTTTGCTATTATCTTTTATGTACTTATGCTCCCGACCGGTTGCATACGCGAGTGTCGGTCATCGCTTACCACTCTTATGATATTTTGCGTCCGATGTCTCTGCCCTGGACTTGTGATGTGGTGATGGAAATTCATTTTGTCTGTCGTACTTTAAGCCTTTATTTTTACCATATCGTACTTTTTCTTTGTGCTAAGATCGAAAAATGTCTGTTGTGGCAATCTTTTGTTTTGAACTCGTACGTCCCATGCTACCTGTTCTGCAATTAAGACAAGCTTTTGCACGATTTTGGACTTATACTCATTATTAACTGTCCACATTGATAATGGATTAGTTATAAATGTACTATAGCAAATTTTATTTTGCATTGAATAAAATGCTTGCCCGGGACCATCTTATTTGACGGTTCAAAAGTCATCAAATATTGTTTACGCAGTCATGGTATTCCAATTCAAATTTGTGCTAACGCTTGAAATTGACCAATCAACTAAGGTTGACTGTAGATCCCCAATGTTATCATTTTAATGTCTCATACGAGTGTGTTTGATATCTCTTATTTAACAAATATGAATCTATGATTCATTTTCTACTTCCCTTTTGAGAAGCTTTGACATTTGTGCCCCTTTTATAGATTTTGGTTAAGGCCCCAATGTTTAACGTTATTAGATCAAGCGCTTCCTGATTCTGATGATTGATTGGGTCCCGAAAATTCTTTACATCTGAGATTTCAGATGTTACGCAAATGGTTTGACACTCTTCACATCTGAGATTCCAAATGCTACGCAAGTGGATTTATCATTCTTCACATTTGAGGTCTCAAATGTTACGCAAATGATTTTTTTATTCTTCATATCCGAGATTTCAGATGTTATGTAAATGGATTTGGCACTTTTCTCATCTGAGATTCCAGATGCAACGCAAGTGGTTTGACACTTTTCACATCTGAGATTCCAGATGCTATGCAAGTGGATTTATCATTATTCACATCTGAGATTTCAGATGTTACGCAAATGGTTTTGACACTTTTCACATTTGAGATTCCAGATGCTACGCAAGTGGATTTATCATTCTTCACATCTGAGATTTCAGATGTTACGCAAATGGTTTTGACACTTTTCACATCTGAGATTCCAGATGCTACGCAAGTGGTTTGAAACTTTTCACATATGAGATTCCAGATGCTATGCAAGTGGTTTGACATTTTTCACATTTGAGATTCCAGATGTTACGCAAGTGGATTTATCATTCTTCACATCTGAGATTTCATATGTTATGCAAATGGATTTGACACTTTCCTCATCTGAGAATCCAAATGCTACGCAAGTGGTTTGACACTTTTCACATCTGAGATTCCAGATTGTAACAACCCGTATTTTTGAATAACATGTTATAACATAAATCGAGGCAAAATTAAACTGTAAAATCTGATTCAAGGGAAACGGTCTGTGCCATTGCGTTCGTCTCGGAAAAATACGCGAAATAGAGTCTGATTTTTCGAAAATCGGAGTCCGTATGACCAAGATATGGCCTCGCGAAGTTTCACGAAAAATTCAAATTCAAAACAGATTCAAATTTCAGAATTCAGAAGAGGCGGGAAAATTTCCCGCGAGACCAGGGGAGGTCGACTGGGGAGTCGATCCCCTGCCTGCCAGGTCGACTGGGGAGTCGACCCCAGGGTCGACCTGGGGGTCGACCTGCCTGGTCGGACCCAGGCAATCAGGTGCACCATTTTGGCTGTTTTGACCTGTTTTGTTGGCTAGTGACGGGATTTGATGGCTCTGATTGAATCTTGGATTAATCCTATGGCTAATACTATCCTAAAACTCTATAAAAAGACCCCTAAGCCTAGCCTAAATCACCATTATTCAATCCTACAACTAAACTATGCCAAATTTGTTCCTCTCTTGGCCTCCACTCTCATGCTAAAATTCCTAAGTCTATCTATATGAGAGATTTTGAGTGCATACAAGTATTTTCAAGCTTGTATGAGTGTTCTTAGTTTGCATTCAAGTCAAGTTGCAACATTTCTATTTCAAAGCAAGGGTTTTTATTGATTTGGCTGAAGGGTTTTCATTTGGAGATTGCATATTTGGGTTTTTGGTGCTTGCATAAGGGCTTCGTCTCAATCTTTATAATAAATATTTATTTGTGTCTTCATAGCATTGTAAGCCCTTTTCTACTCTTTTTTTTTGAACTCTAAAGTTAAATGAATGATGCAAGTTTGGGGTTGATCATTATGATATGCAAGTTTGGGTTGATCACTATGATATGCAAGTTTGGTTGATCATTATGATATGCAAGTTTGGTTGATCATTATGATATGCAAGTTTGGGTTGATCATTATGATATGCAAGTTTGGGTTGATCACTATGATATGCAAGTTTGGTTGATCATTATGATATGCAAGTTTGGTTGATCATTATGATATGCAATTTTGGGTTGATCACTATGATATGCAAGTTTGGTTGAACATTATGCAAGTTGGTTTAATCATTATGTATGACACATGTTGCTATGTTATGCAAGTTTGGGTTGATCATTATACACATGTTATCATGTTATGCAAGTTAAACTTGAAGTTGTGATCTTAAAGCTTCAAGCTTTATGTTGAAGGTTGCATTTTGGCAACATGGAAGTTATCATATCCCTTATGATAACTTGGATGTGAGGCTAAATGCGAACTTCTAGCCACTTCTACATGTCATTCATCACCATGTATCACTTATATGCTAAGTTTGGTTTTATGCATGCTTTTGAAGCCTAATAATGCAATATACAAGTATATGAACATATGTACATTTCATATGCCACCATGTTAAACTTATGGCTTCAACACCTTTTTGTCATGATTATGCCAAGTTCCCTATTTTATCCTTTATGCGTTGTTGCGATTATGTAAACGATGGGATTACGTTGCGGTTGGGTAACATTATGACATAAACATGGTTTTTATAACATGACGTGATATGTTAACTTGTAATTATGTTTTGGAAACATAATGGACATGACACTTAGAAAATATGAGTGTGGTCAACTCGAGGTTGGGTTGAGTTTGTAGCATAAATCTACCCGGACCCGCCCGGCTTAACTAGTGGCTACAAATAATAGGACCCAATGTGAGAAGTTGGTCATGTTGTGCTCGAACCCGAGGTTAGACCTAGTTGTGGTGTAAAGCTACCCGGACCCGCCCGGCTTAACTAGTAACCACAACAAAGTCTAATGTGAGAGGTTAAAGCGCATTAAGTTAATTAATGCCTCCTGATTAGGGTTAAGTCATGGTCCACTTAATACTTAACCAATTTGGGCTTGATGGATTAATCGAGGTTAAGTCAGGAGCCTTGGGTACTCTTAACCGATTTAATCCACGTTTGGATCGGGTTAACCACATTTAACCCGTTAAGAAACCCTAGTTGCGTGGTCCTTTTCAGCAGTAACCTTCTAGATAGTATCATAAGACCCTAGGACTAGGCTAGGGTGGGGCACGATTACTGGGCTGATTGTAAGAGACCAAAAGAGACGGCTGAATGATGCCCCGGTTGTTCAGGCGGACCATGGTCGTGCACATTAAGTCCGGAGTTGAACACGGGCACCGGTAGGTTTGGACTGTGCATCCTAGAATGGTGTCTGAGGGTTACACCGTAGGGCCAGATACACCCTAGGGTGGACCCTGCACAGTCAACTACATTACATGATTAAGCCGTATGACACCGACACTTGACGAGTTAGGCTTATAGGGAGCCGATCGACTAGACCGAGTAGTTGGACCTTGATTGAGGTCATCTCATGATGTTGGGCCAAACTTGGGCCAAGGGATCAATTCTTGTTTTTACTTGACATGTTAGAATGCTAGTACAACCGTGGTGCAAAACTTAACCTTGATTATGCGATGACACCTTTATCTACCTTGTTAGTTAATCATCATGCCAGTATGTTGTTATCCTTATGTTCATCTCAGCTTCTCATGCCAGTTAACTTTACTAGTTCATAGACAGATAGTAGTAGGGCTTACCAGTCTTTTTGACTGACCTGTTTTCTTTCGCCTCTTTTCTTCCGTTTCCCCCCCCCCCCCCCCTCAGGTCCTCAGGGTGGGAACATTGGAGCTTAGCTTGGATCTTTCTAGCTTGCTTACTGGATTTGCTCATGTACGGGTTTGGACATTGAGCTAGCTATGGTTTATCACTTCACTTTGGGGATAGTACTTTATGTATTTCAGTTTTTCAGTTTATGCTTTTATCTAGACTTTGTTTGTTGGAAAATAATGACTAAGTACTTTATTGTAACTTAACTATGGTTTTGGAAATGCAAGTTTTATCCGCTGCTTTACTACTCTGTTTTACTTATATGTTCTGTCTTGTGATATCTGCATGCATGTTTACCTTGTTTAAACGCCCCTCCGAAGCTAGTGTGCTTGCAAGAGTCACCCTGGCGGAGGTGGGGTGTTACATTTGGTATCAGAGCATAAGGTTTACAAGATTTGAGCAAAAGTGTTTTTAAAACTTACCTTTTGAAAAACTATTTTCAAAACCAATTAAGTATTTTCCAAGAAAAGTCTAGTTATTTTAAAAAGGCTATTCCCCAAAAGCCATAGCACTATCCTTCGTTTCTTCGTTCTGAATCTATCTTTTTCTTCATTTTAGTATGGCCGATCGCTTTAACATCCCGGAAGGCGTACAAGTACCCGTCTGGTTCCGAAGATTTATGGAGGCAAGGGCGAATGAAGCCGGCCCTGCGAACATTCCTCCTCCTTCCCCCGTCGCTAACATCTCTCCTCCTCCTGTAACTGAGGTTCCTCCTCCTCCTCCTCCTCCTCAGAATCCGCAAGCAGATTTCGCTAAGATTTGCAAAGACTTTAAGGCGATGGGTGGCAAGAATTTCATAGGGACGGAGACTTTTGTGGAGGCAAGAAATTGGTTGAAAGAAACTGAAGATCTCTTCGCCATCTTTGATGTGCAAGATCATAGAAAGGTTTTATTGGCAGCATGATTATTAAAAGAAGAAGCTTCTTATTGGTGGGAGGTCACCAATGCTACGAGGCCTATAGAGACTTGGGCCGACTTTAGGACAAGATTTGGGCTTAAGTTTCTATCATCAGCTGAGGCGAATTTGCAATTAGAGAAGTTTATATTTTTGAAGCAAGGTGATATGACAGTGAGGGAGTATGTGAATGAGTTTAACAAGCTCGCCCGATTCGGTTTGGACATGGTTAATACTCCCCAGAAGAAGGCTTTACGCTTTGCACGAGGGTTGAATGAGCCATTACAAGGTTTAGCCCTATCTCATATACCCATGGGGGCCACTTTTGAGGGACTAGTAGACATGGCATTGCTTCAAGGAGATGAGAAGAGCGGCAAGAAGGAGGTCAAGGCAAATGAGTCTCAAGGCGAGAAGGTAAATTCCGGAAAAGGAGGCAAGAACAACAATAGCAAGGACAACAAGTCAAGAGAAAGGAGGAAGTGCAACTTCTGTGGGATTACTGGGCACATAGCCAAAGACTGTAAGAAGAAGAAAAGGAAGTTGGGCGAATGCTTTCATTGTGGAGAGACTGGACATTTCAGTAAGAATTGCCCCAAGAGGCAAGGAAAAACTCAGCAAGCAGGACCCTCTGGAGGGCAGTTGCAGGCTCTCCTCACTCTTCCAGCTTTTGATCGAGGTAGTATTTCTGTAGAAAGTCATGTTTACATTTCTGATTTCCCTGTTCATAACCTTATTTGATTCTGGCGCATCGCATAGTTTTATTTCTGATCTTGTTGAAAATTTGCACCTAAGTACTAGTCTAGTTGAGGTCCCGTTAGTGTTTCAAATCCAATTGGGGGTTCCGCCCATCTACCTGTGATTTGTATGGATTTGAAAATCTCTATCTTAAGCATAGAATTCATGTGTAATGCTTAGGTTCTCGGGTTATGGGATATGGGTTGATTTTGGGTGTGGGTTGGTTGTCCAGTTATGGAGCCATCCTCGATTGTGAGCATAGGGTGGGGAGGCTCATGACTCGCCTCGATACCCTAGAAATTTATTGTAACCCTAGAGGTCCCGTCATGTTATGTTATCTTGAATCTCTCGACTCGTCCATCGATGATCTGCAATCTGTAAGGGTGGTCCGAGACTATCCTGATGTCTTTGAAGAAGTTAAGGGGTTACCCCCTAAACGAGAGATAGATTTCCGCATTTATCTAGTCGATAATGCCAAGCCAGTATCATTGCCCGTTAGGCATATGGCTCCACGAGAAAGAAGAGAGCTCAGTAAACAAATCAAGGAGCTGCTTGAGAAGAATTTTATTAGACGAAGCATTTCTGAATGGGGTGCTCCGGTGGTATTCGCTACTAAGGCGGATGGTTCGCTTCGTCTATGTGTTGATTATCGAGAGTTGAACAAGCTGACAAAGAAGAATCTAGTCTTCGCATGGGAAGTAGATTGTGATGACGCATTCCGACGGTTAAAGAGAGCTTTAACCACAGCTCCAGTCTTAGTTTTGCCAGATGGGAGTAAGCCATTTGTTGTCTATACCGATGCTTGTGGGACAGGACTGGGCGCGGTCTTAATGCAAGAGGGAAGGGTAATAGCCTACGGTGGTAGGCAGTTGAGGGCGCATGAGAAAAATTATCCTACCCATGATTTAGAGTTGGCCGCTATTGTTTTTGCGCTTAAGATTTGGAGCCATTACCTTCTGGGAGAGAGGTTCGAATTGTTCACTGACCACAAATCATTGAAGTACTTGTTTTCTCAGAAGGATTTAAACTTGAGACAACAAAGGTGGATGGAGTTCTTAGCATCCTATGATTTCGAGATGGCGTATACCCCTGGCAAGGGTAACGTGGTGGCAGACGCCTTGAGTAGAAAAAAAAGTTGTCCTTGAGTCCATTGTTCGTGGAACAACGAAGCTTGGAATTTATCTCGATGTTTGATTTCAGACCTTCCGTTGACTATATACCCGGTTTGATAGCATCCTTGGAGGTCAGGCCTACTCTTTTGGGACGGATTGGTGAGGCACAACGGGACGATCCACAGTTGGTTGAGTTGGTAGAGAGGCTCATAAGGGGGGAGTCGTCCAGCCATTTGAGTAGGTACACCCTAGACGATAGGGGGTGCTTGCGTAGAGACGGTAGACTTTGTGTACCGCAAAATGAGGAGTTGAGGAAGGCTATTCTTGATAATGCACACCGTTCTAGGATGACCATTCATCCCGGTGGGGACAAGATGTACCAAGACATGAAGCGAGTTTTCTTTTGGGCCGGTATGAAGAAAGATGTGGCCGAGTATGTCGCTAGATGCTTGGTGTGCCAACAAGTAAAAGCGGAGCAAAAGAAACCCGGCAGGTTGCTTCACCCATTGGAAGTTCCGCAATGGAAGTGGGATAGCGTCTCGATGGATTTTATTGATGGGTTACCGAGATCGAGGAAGGGTAATACGGGAATTTGGGTTGTGATAGATAGACTTACTAAGAGCGCCCATTTCGTACCCGTGAAGAGCAAGAGGACTGCTCCATGGCTAGCTTCAGTTTATCTTCGAGAGATAGTTCGATTGCACGGGGTACCTTCTAGCATAGTGAGTGATCGAGATCCTATCTTCACTAGCGAGTTTTGGAAAAATTTGCAAGAAGCAGTGGGGACTCAGTTGTGTTTGAGCACCGCATATCATCCTCAGACGGACGACCAGACCGAGAGGGTGAATCGTGTTCTAGAAGACCTTTTGAGGCTTTGTATCTTGGATTTTGGAGGTACATGGGAAGAGCATCTTCCATTGGTGGAGTTCGCGTATAATAACAGCTTTCAGTCTAGTATTGGTATGGCTCCTTTCGAAGCTCTTTATGGAAGGCCTTGCCGATCACCTACATGTTGGTGGGAATCTACGGATAAGATCTTGCTTGGGCCTGATATGGTTAGAGAGACTTCGGAGAAGATTGATTTGATTCGAAGAAGGATGAAAGCAGCACAAGACAGGCACAAATCTTACGCGGATAAGAGGAGGACGGATCTGGAGTTTGATGTTGGGGACATGGTCTTCGTCAAAGTATCCCCATTACGGAATGTTGTCCGCTTTGGGTCCATTGGGAAGTTAGCTCCAAGGTTTGTAGGACCGTTTCCCATTAAGGAAAGGATTGGACGGATGGCATATAGAGTGGATCTACCCGAGAGACTTAGTGGGGTACATGATGTATTCCATGTGTCACATTTGAGGAAGTGCCTACATGAGACCGCAGAGGTGGTAGAGCCGAGCTTGCTTAGAGAAGTGGAGATAGAGCGTGATGTGACTATTCGACGAGCTCCTACCCACATCCTTGGGTCAGAGATTAGGAAGTTGAGAAACAGAGAGGTTCGACTAGTCAAAGTGCAATGGGGAGAAGATGAGAGCAATGCTACTTGGGAGACAGAAGCGAAGATGCGTTCACTTTATCCATTCCTTTTTGAGGGTACATTCTCAATCTCCTTTCTTAATTAGCATATCTTTCTATCCGTGTTTGTCCTGTTTATCTTATTATCTCGTTAACCTTGTCATGAGAACCTTAGGTAGAAACCCTTGGTTGAAACATGTATTTGGAACATGTTATGCTTGATGGTTGCAAGTGTTTGCACGTGGATACTCGTGGATGCATGATACACATTAGGCACTAAGATCGGCTCACACACTTTCATACCGCATATGCATGAGTGTTTATGCTTATTCATGGATGAAACTTGTTATGATATCACATGGATGTTGCATATGGATGAATGTTATGTGCACTCATGTAGAGATTATAAATTATGTTAGGAATTTGCATACATATGGACTCATTTCACTAACATGTTTTGCATTGAGGGGGTTTACTGAATCAGTAACCTCCTGATTTTCGCATTAGATAAGTACATATACACACACCTTTGCATATGATCATACAGCATTTAGAATCCTTTAAGGACAATGACTGCACGTGGATGATGTTTTGAGTAGATGGATGATGGATGGTAGGATACGTTCTTCCTAACTTGGAGATTTCGGGGACGAAATCCTTTAAGGAGGGGAGAATGTAACAACCCGTATTTTTGAATAACATGTTATAACATAAATCGAGGCAAAATTAAACTGTAAAATCTGAATCAAGGGAAACAGGCTGTGCCATTGCGTTCGTCTCGGAAAAATACGCGAAATAGAGTCCGAGTTTTCGAAAATCGGAGTCCGTATGACCAAGATATGGCCTCGCGAAGTTTCACGAAAAATTCAAATTCAAAACAGATTCAAAATTTAGAATTCAGAAGAGGCGGGAAAATTTCCCGCCAGACCAGGGGAGGTCGACTGGGGAGTCGACCCCCTGCCTGCTAGGTCGACTGGGGAGTTGACCCCAGGGTCGACCTGGGGGTCGACCTGCCTGGTCGGATCCAGGCAATCAGGTGCACCATTTTGGCTGTTTTGACCTGTTTTGTTGGCTAGTGACGGGATTTGATGGCTCTGATTGAATCTAGGGTTAATCCTATGGCTAATACTATCCTAAAACTCTATAAAAAGACCCCTAAGCCTAGCCTAAATCACCATTATTCAATCCTACAACTAAACTATGCCAAATTTGTTCCTCTCATGGCCTCCACTCTCATGCTAAAATTCCTAAGTCTATCTATATGAGAGATTTTGAGTGCATACAAGTATTTTCAAGCTTGTATGAGTGTTCTTAGTTTGCATTCAAGTCAAGTTGCAACATTTCTATTTCAAAGCAAGGGTTTTTATTGATTTTGCTCAAGGGTTTTCATTTGGAGATTGCATATTTGGGTTTTTGGTGCTTGCATAAGGGCTTCGTCTCAATCTTTATAATAAATATTTATTTGTGTCTTCATAGCATTGTAAGCCCTTTTCTACTTTTTTTTTTTGAACTCTAAAGTTAAATGAATGATGCAAGTTTGGGGTTGATCATTATGATATGCAAGTTTGGGTTGATCACTATGATATGCAAGTTTGGTTGATCATTATGATATGCAAGTTTGGTTGATCATTATGATATGCAAGTTTGGGTTGATCATTATGATATGCAAGTTTGGGTTGATCACTATGATATGCAAGTTTGGTTGATCATTATGATATGCAAGTTTGGTTGATCATTATGATATGCAAGTTTGGTTGATCATTATGATATGCATGTTTGGGTTGATCACTATGATATGCAAGTTTGGTTGATCATTATGCAAGATGGTTTAATCATTATGTATGACACATGTTGCTATGTTGTGCAAGTTTGGGTTGATCATTATACACATGTTATCATGTTATGCAAGTTAAACTTGAAGTTGTGATCTTAAAGCTTCAAGCTTTATGTTGAAGGTTGCATTTTGGCAACATGGAAGTTATCATATCCCTTATGATAACTTGCATGTGAGGCTAAATGCGAACTTCTAGCCACTTCTACATGTCATTCATCACCATGTATCACTTATATGCTAAGTTTGGTTTTATGCATGCTTTTGAAGCCTAATAATGCAATATGCAAGTATATGAACATATGTACATTTCATATGCCACCATGTTAAACTTGTGGCTTCAACACCTTTTTGTCGTGATTATGCCAAGTTCCCTATTTTATCCTTTATGCGTTGTTGCGATTATGTAAACGATGGGATTACGTTGGGGTTGGGTAACATTATGACATAAACATGGTTTTTATAACATGACGTGATATGTTAACTTGTAATTATGTTTTGGAAACATAATGGACATGACACTTAGAAAATATGAGTGTGGTCAACTCGAGGTTGGGTTGAGTTTGTAGCATAAAACTACCCGGACCCGCCCGGCTTAACTAGTGGCTACAAACAATAGGACCCAATGTGAGAAGTTGGTCATGTTGTGCTCAAACCCGAGGTTAGACCTAGTTGTGGTGTAAAGCTACCCGGACCCGCCCGGCTTAACTAGTAACCACAACAAAGTCTAATGTGAGAGGTTAAAGCGCATTAAGTTAATTAATGCCTCCTGATTAGGGTTAAGTCATGGTCCACTTAATACTTAACCAATTTGGGCTTGATGGATTAATCGAGGTTAAGTCAGGAGTCTTGGGTACTCTTAACCGATTTAATCCACGTTTGGATCGGGTTAACCACATTTAACCCGTTAAGAAACCCTAGTTGCGTGGTCCTTTTCAGCAGTAACCTTCTAGATAGTATCATAAGACCCTAGGACTAGGCTAGGGTGGGGCACGATTACTGGGCTGATTGTAAGAGACCAAAAGAGACGGCTGAATGATGCCCCGGTTGTTCAGGCGGACCATGGTCGTGCACATTAAGTCCGGAGTTAAACACGGGCACCGGTAGGTTTGGACTGTGCATCCTGGAATGGATTCTGAGGGTTACACCGTAGGGCCAGATACACCCTAGGGTGGACCCTGCACTGTCAACTACATTACATGATTAAGCCGTATGACACCGACACTTGACGAGTTAGGCTTATAGGGAGCCGATCGACTAGACCGAGTAGTTGGACCTTGATTGAGGTCATCTCATGATGTTGGGCCAAACTTGGGCCAAGGGATCAATTCTTGTTTTTACTTGACATGTTAGAATGCTAGTACGCCCGTGGTGCAAAACTTAACCTTGATTATGCGATGACACCTTTATCTACCTTGTTAGTTAATCATCATGCCAGTATGTTGTTATCCTTATGTTCATCTCAGCTTCTCATGCCAATTAAATTTACTAGTTCATAGACAGATAGTAGTAGGGTTTACCAGTCTTTTTGACTGACCTGTTTTCTTTCGCCTCTTTTCTTCCGTCCCCCCCCCCCCAGGTCCTCAGGGTGGGAACATTGGAGCTTAGCTTGGATCTTTCTAGCTTGCTTACTGGATTTGCTCATGTACGGGTTTGGACATTGAGCTAGCTATGGTTTATCACTTCACTTTGGGGATAGTACTTTATGTATTTCAGTTTTTCAGTTTATGCTTTTATCTAGACTTTGTTTGTTGGAAAATAATGACTAAGTACTTTATTGTAACTTAACTATGGTTTTGGAAATGCAAGTTTTATCCGCTGCTTTACTACTCTGTTTTACTTATATGTTCTGTCTTGTGATATCTGCATGCATGTTTACCTTGTTTAAACGCCCCTCCGAAGCTAGTGTGCTTGCAAGAGTCACCCTGGCGGAGGTGGGGTGTTACACAGATGCTACGTAAATGGATTTATCGTTCTTTACATCTGAGATTTTAGATGTTACGCAAATGGTTTTGACACTTTTCACATATGAGATTCCAGATGCTACACAAGTGGTTTGACACTTTTCACATATGAGATTCCAGATGCTACGCAAGTGGATTTGACACTTTTCATATTTGAGATTCCAGATGTTACGCAAGTGGTTTGACACCTTTCTCATCTGAGATTCCAGATGCTATGAAAGTGGATTTATCATTCTTCACATCAGAAATTTCAGATGTTATGCAAATGGTTTTGAAACTTTTCACATCTGAGATTCCAGATGCTACACAAGTGGATTTATCATTCTTCACATCTGAGATTTCAGATGTTATGCTAATGGTTTTGACACTTTTCACATCTGAGATTCCAGATGTTACGCAAGTGATTTGACACTTTTCACATCTGAGATACCAGATGCTACGCAAGTGGTTTGTCACTTTTCACATCTGAGATTCTAAATGCTACACAAGTGGATTTGTCATTCTTTACATCTGAGATTTCAAATGTTACACAAATGGATTTGACACTTTTCTCATCTGATATTCTAGATGTTACACAAGTGGTTTGACACTTTTCACATCTGAGATTCCACATGCTACGCAAGTGGATTTATAATTCTTCACATCTGAGATTTCAGATGTTACGCAAATGGTTTTGACACTTTTCACATCTAAGATTCCAGATGCTATGCAAGTGGTTTGACACTTTTCACATCTAAAATTACAGATGCTACACAAGTGGATTTGACACTTTTCATATATGAGATTCCAGATGCTACGCAAGTGGTTTGACACCTTTCACATCTGAGATTCCAGATGCTATGCAGGTGGATTTATCATTTTTCACATCTGAGATTTCAGATGTTATGCAAATGGTTTTGACACTTTTCACATTTGAGATTCCAGATGCTACGCAAGTGGATTTATCATTCTTCACATATGAGATTTCAGATGTTACACAAATGGTTTTGACACTTTTCACATTAGAGATTTCAGATGCTAGGCAAATGGTTTGACACTTTTCACATCTGAGATTCCAGATGCTATGCAAGTGTATTTGACACTTTTCATATCTGAGATTCCAGATGCTACGCAAGTGGTTTGACACCTTTCACATCTGAGATTCCAGATGCTACGCAAGTGGATTTATCATTCTTCACATCTGAAATTTCAGATGTTACGCAAATGGTTTTGACACTTTTCACATCTGAGATTCTAAATGCTACGCAAGTGGTTTGACACTTTTTACATCTGAGATTCTAGATGCTACGCATGTGGATTTATCATTCTTCACATCTGAGATTTCAGATGTTATGCAAATGGTTTGAGCGGCTGTTATATCATTTTATGGGACAGCTATCAGTTTCTTTGTCGGATTTTTGACTTGGCATGATATTCCTGTTTAGAAACTGGTGCTGTAAACTTCTCACTTAGAGAAGTGCCCTTTAGATAAAAGCTACAACCCTCGTGTTTGTTTGCCGTGGCTCTTGTTCGTTGTTTGGACCTTTGCGACTTTCCCATTCCCTTTTTAATGCACTGCTTGTCTATTTTTGAATTTTTGCATGCTGATATTTACAACATTTGACACTTGAAGTAGCGTTGTTGGGGTCGTGATGCTACAAGAATAGGCGCTCAACTGATAGCCTGCAATATGAAATCATCTTTTAAGAAAGTTTTGATTTGACATATAATTTTGCAAGCAAGAAATTCATTCAAACAGATTCGCTTTTAGTCTAAGAGCTATTGTTCAGTGCATCACTTGCGGATTATTAAAAATTGTTCACAAAATGTTCTGAATATAACAAAAAGTAAAATGCGAAGCAAAGCACGGACTAAAGCAAGGAATAGAGCATGAAGTAAAGACGTAGCGACATTGATTGCTTATTCCGAGACACTGAAATCGGAGCACCCTCAACAGTTATTAATTGATAGCCAGCCTTGAATTGGCTTGAATAGAAGCCACGTTGCTTTAACCGGGCTGATCATTCGATGCCCCTGCCCCTGAGGAATTGCAGAAGGATTCAAGGCTTCAGTATTCTTTACATATTGTCGCAACCTGTTTTTCCTGATCAATTCCTCAATGAGGTTCTTCAAGTGTCGACACTCGTTAGTGCTATGACCAGGCTGGTTGTGAAATCTGCAGGATTTTCCTGAGTTTGCTGCTTTGTCGCTTATCCTTATCGGATTTGGCTCCACATACTCTTCAGAATTATTTGTTGCAAGATAGATATTTCCAGGAGTGTCATTCAAAGGTGTCAGTTCTGACGAATTGAAAAGGCGAGACTTCTTATTATTAGCCTTGTTGTCGTTCCCATCATTGGTTTGCTTTTGTCCCTGAGTATTCTTTTGATTATATTGCATAACTGCACTTTTAGGAGCTTCAAGGAGTTGGTTACCGTCAATGATCTGAAGAGGTACAAGATTATCGTCGACCGTCATGTACTCCTCTGCTTTCTTATATAACTTATCAAGCGTAGTCGGTTCCTTCATCTTTATCTATCTCCCGAAATCACTTGTTTTGTTTATAGCATCGAGTAGAGCCATGAGGACTATACGTGGTTCTGGGTTCCTTACTTCAGACAAGGCAACATTGAATCGACTGAGGAAGGCTTTGACACTTTCCCCTGGCTTCTACTTCATGGATGAGAGCATTATAGCGTCCTTGGCTTTGGTAGCATACAAGTGGAACTGCTCTTTGAACTTTGTGGTTTGGTCGGAAAACCGATTGATGGATTTAGGAGGCAGCTTCGTGAACCATAATGATGCAGCACCTTCTAAGTAGAGAGGGAAATACGCGCATCTCATTTCATCGGTCGCCTTAGCCGCACTCATATGCCACTCGTATTTGAATAGGAAGTAGTTTGGATCAACAAGGCCATTGTACGGAGGCAAAGTAGGAGGATTAAATTTCTTTGGACATTCTGCTTCAAGGATTCTTTCAGTGAAAGGAGTTCTATCAGGTGAGAAGTCCCATTCCCTTTCATCGTCTTTGCTAGCTTGATTCTTTTTCATGACTCGTTCTATCACATCTGAGATGTACTCTTCAGTGTTATGGCGCTCTGTGAAGCTGAGCCCTTTACCAAATGTTCGTCTAGGCATATGATCTCAATTAGAGAGCTTAGGTGCTTTGCCTTCTCAACAAGGAGGTGCCCCCATAAGAGGATTAGTGACCTTTCGAGCATTCACTCCGGAATGACTCTTAGCTTTTGATTTCAATTCTTCGATATTAGCTTCATCCCTGTCACTTTCCCCATCATAATCTTCTTTCATATTGTCATTGCGATTATGATCGGAAGCGGGCGATTTATCATTCTCTTCGAGATCTACATGCACTTTCAGAAGAGATGGATTTGATCGAGCATTCAGGATGGCATCAACTTTCTCCATCATCACTTTAGTAGAGGCATCCATTCGGTTGTTTACGTTGGCAATAGCGGCTTTTAATTCATTTTTAGTCACACCGGCTCCGCTTTTCCAGTTTTCACCAACTTCAAAGCGGTTTGCGAGTGATGTTTCTTCATTAGCAACATTATCGACTTTCACCATAGTTTTGCTAGCGGTCTTCTTAGATTTGGTCATAATTTTGAAGAAGGATGGGGTTTAGAACTTTAATGACAAGGCGTTTAACTTTGTGAGAGTGTGATAGGAGGTAGGAGATGCGAACACGACCCCCCAGTGGTGGGTTCAAATGTTTATTCCAAATTTGGAATCAAAACCAAAGGTGCAAATAATGCACTTCACTGATTCAGTAAGATTAAAATGTGGAACCGCATTATTACAAAGCAAAATGCATAAAATGAAGACAAAGGAATTTTTATAGTGGCTCAATTCTAAATGAGTCTACATCCACTTGCAACTAATTTCCATTGCGATATTTTGTTTACAACATGGATGAACTCTCTCTATACATTCATTTCTCATTATCATCCCTTTCCACTCTCTTTATGATCTAGCTACATTAGAATTTGGCAAACCGATGGAAGAGATCACTCGCTTAGTGATGGTAGATGTATCAATCCTTGATCACTTAGGTGCTTTTATGTTCTTTCATGTCTCGATGAGATTTTTTGCCTAGATCCGAATTTCGAGAGGTTTGGAGAAGGTTGGAGATTGCTTAGAATGGTATTGGAGAGCTTCCTTATGTTGTATGAATGAGATTCAAAGAGCTTTCATTCAATTGGATATAGCTTCAATCATCATAGGAATGGATTTGATCCACATGAAGTTGGAGATGAGTCCCTAGAGCCATGAATGCCATTACTGAAGTTGTAGGCAAGCTTTGAATTTGGCAGCACTTCCTCGTCGAAATGAAAATCTGTCCCCCTGTCAAATGTGAATTATGAGGGGTATTTACAGGTGGAATCCAGGCTAAGTGGCAGTTCTGTAATTTTCCCGAACTCCCATTAGGTCGTCGGGCGAGCTAAAAGGACTCGGAGGAGCGTTACTGCGATCTAAGGAGTAGCGGCACGAGCTTAAAAGAGTGGAACAGGCTAAGTTCCTCTTGTCATTTGGTGGCGCGGACTAAGACAAGGCGACGCGAGCTTGTACAAAGCATAGTCACCCAAGCATTCCTAGAACGAGCTAAACCAGGACGAAGCAGTTTGAGCCTTGATGGAGCGGGCTAAAACCTTTAGCGGGCTAGCGATTAAGGAGTTGGCGACCCAAGAACCTTGCGGGCTAGTACTTGGCATGCTACGAGGACCCAATGTGCTAGAAGTTTTTAGAGGGCTAAGGAGCTTAACGCCCTAAAGAGACTTAGCAACCCAAAGAATTTAAACAAGCTAGGACGTCTTAATGATCTAAGATGCCCAAACGAGCTAAAGCTTCCTAAACATCTCGTACTGCCTAAACGACCCAAGACACTGTAATGATCTAGAGCACGTAAGTGGGCTAAGAGCTCAATGAGCTAGAGGAACCATAACGACCCAAAGAGCCTATCGACCTAAAATCATAAAACGACCCAAACACACTTATTATTTTCTAAAACATATATTATAGGTTATCAAAATGTTTAGGAAAGACGAACGGATTTAGTTATCCTTGTTGTTTAGGAAAGACGAACGGATTTTACAGTTGTTTACAATTGTATAATTTGTTCCCAAACAAATTTTGGCGCCGTTGCCGGGGATAATTACATAGATCAGATTCACACTCATCAATAGCCAACAAATAAATATAGATCTAATTCTTGTTTCTGTCACAAACACGAATCAGCGATAAATAGATTTTTAGAAACAAATAAGTAAACAACGACAAGCATAGCCTATGCAGGAGCTGAGCTCTTAAACAACCATAGACTATCAGGACAGATTCACAAATTAATTTCTAAAAACCTAAAATTAGATCTAAATCTGATAATTGTTAGATTGAACACGAATATACCCTGTGAAGGAGCGTAGCTCTTAAACGACACAGAATATGAAGGTTCAGATCTTACCCTTGATTCAGATCTAGATCTACATGTATACATTCCTCATCTATTGGCTATGTGATTCATGTTGAATCATATTTGTTAGCGTCATCACCCCCTAATCAAAGGGGATTAGTTAGACATAGCTAAAGAAGAAGAGAAAAAGAAAATAACAGACATGAACATAAATAAAATATAAAGTAAAATAACAACTGAGAGAAAGGTGAAGAAGAGTTTTATTCCAAGAAGAGAATTACTGAATAAAACTAAGTGTGTTTTTCAATGAATGAGATAAAGTGTATTTATATCTGATATGACAAAGGCTACTTGGCAAATTCCATAATGTGGGACTAAAGAATTAGCCCAACTAACACATAAGCTAGTGTGAACGCAACATGAGTAAGAGGCCTTTCAAAGGAGCTAATGTGAACACGGCATGAGTATTCACTGAGCCAAATCTTTCTAAATGAACTCTATTTGCAACTGTTCTTCAAGCTTTAAACTCTTCAAGCTTTAGCAATTTCAAACTTCACTATTTTTAAGACAATTCTTCATGCTTTATCCATCAAATGCTCTAAACCAAGCTTTTTATCAACAATCTGAAAACACAGCTATAAATACACAATATTAATTATTTTAAATAGAAAACTAGATAAATAAGCAGATAAAATATACACATTTACGTGTATATCAAATACCCCCACACTTATCTTTTTATTCGTCATCGAATAAACTAAACTAAGATATGTCACATTTTCGTAGGAAACACGATTGCATTTAGCATATGCAACAAGCCGTTAAACCTCTGGGTGTCCCCAGTAGGACGAGTGTTGTCTCGTGAGGGTTTTCAGCGGATACTACCCACAAAATCCTAAGCGTCTTATGTACGCGGATTAATCAAACAATATATTTAAGGTCTTTCACATTCCAAGGATTTCACCTAACTTCAATAATAACGGTTTAGCCCCAAATTGTCCATCCCATAATTAGTGCAAAAATGAACAAAAATTTTCAAGCTGAATCGTAATTCCTTGATAACACTGTAATTGTCTTGAAGGTTAAGAGCGTTGTGTCAACCAAAGTTCTACACATCGACAATGTGCACCCAATCATTTCTTTATTCCCCCTTTTTTTTTGAATGATTTTGCACCAATGTAACTGTAATGTATTGGACATGAGTTATGCATAGATGAAGGAAAATTTTGTAAGTTCTAAAAATATTCTAGATAAGAGGGCAAGTGTATTAGTTGAACTTCAAATTACAAAAGATAAAGTAATACTAAGGCACATATGAACATTTTTATTTCCTTTCATCTCCTCTACTACAATCCTCACTTCCAAGTACGGTAGAATGGATGTGGATGGAATGGAAATGGATGCTTCATAGTCAAGAATGATGAAGACTATTTTATTCAGAGAGACTCTCTCTTTATTTCATTTTTTTTCTATTCTTTTTTTTTTCTTCTTTTTCTTTTTCTTTTCCTTTTTCTTTTGCATGATGAATGATGAATGGAGATGGAATGATGACGTACATGATTTCATTTGATTCCTCCTCTACTACCAACACTTCATGAAAGGAAAGTTTTGTGCCCTAGTTACTCTACTTCTATAACCTTAATTCAACACACAAGTCTGGATTGATGCTATACAAATAGCTGAAAGGAATGATAAGCAAAGTTTCGTAAGATAGATAACACATATAAAATAAGATGTGGTATATGGTTATCCTACCTTAAAACAAGTACGGAGTGGGTGGTGTAATATTGGTATAAAAAGTGACGTTTTTGACCTTTAAACAAAGGTTCTTGAGTATACCAATATAAGATAAACTTGTCGAAACATGGATGTAAATCGACTAAAACTTGGGTTTGAATAATGTGGGGTATCGAAGAAGAACGCTACAATGAGTCATTTCTCCTTAATTGGGCCAAGTGGATTTTAGAGCTTATGATTTTGAAAATTTGAGTGAAAAGAAAATATTATGCATGAAAACGAACTCAGAAAATCCAATCAAATGTAAGTGCAAAATCATTATTATTTGATTTTTTTTTGATTTTTTTTACTTGCACATTCTAACATGTATAACAAAGGTTGACACGATTACTCCAGAACACGACTAACGTCTGCACAGTCTCAAGCTAGTATCTTAAAAAGACACATTACGATTCAATGAATAAATAATGTTCATTCTCATCACCCAACAATTCAACTTATCAAACAAGAACCAAGGTGTTATTTATGAATTTTAAGTTTCATTTCTTGTTCAATGAATGACCTACTTCATAAAATTTGATTGCTGATGTAATGTAAATTCCCCCCCACACTTGAGTGTGACTGTGTCCTCACAGTCGATAATCATACATATCTTAGTGAAAGGAAAAATAAAATAAGAGACTATTTTCATATGTACAAAAGAGGGTTAGTGCGTCTTACCGAATGTAATGTGGCTCATGGAGGACCATGAGCTCTTCCTCTTGGTTGGGTATTGGTTCCAAGTAAGGTTTAAGGCGTTGACCATTGACCTTAAAGGATGATCCATCGGTTGGATTCTCAATTTCTACCGCACCATATGGAAAAACAGTCCGTACAGTGTAAGGTCCTGTCCATCTAGATTTTAACTTACCCGGAAATAAATGCAGTTTTGAGTCATACAACAGAACTTTTTGACCTAGCATGAAAGTTTTACGTAAAATTGATTTATCATGAAAAACTTTTGTTCTGTCCTTGTAAATTCGTTCATTTTCATAGGCATCATTTCGAATTTCATCAAGTTCATTAAGTTGAAGCTTCCTATGTTCTCCTGCTTGCTCTAAATCAAGATTCAAAGTTTTTATTGCCCATAACGCCCGATGTTCTAGTTCAACTGGCAAGTGACATGGCTTACCAAAAATCAACCAATAAGGGGACATACCCAAGTTTGTTTTGAAAGCAGTGCGGTAAGCCCAAAGAGCGTCGGTTAATTTTTGAGACCAATCTTTACGATTTCGATTCACAATTTTCTCAAGGATTTGTTTAATCTGCCTATTCGATACTTCAACCTGCCCACAAGTTTGAGGATGGTACGGAGTGGATAACTTGTGGGTTATCGAATACTTTCTCATGAGAGCTTCAAAAGAACGATTACAGAAGTGTGTTCCATTATCACTGATTATTGTGCGAGGTATGCCAAACCTAGAGAAGATATTTTCTTTCAAGAAGCGCACAACAACCTTGTTATCGTTTGTTTTGCATGGAACAACTTCGGCCCATTTGGAAACATAGTCAACAACTAAGAGAATGTAAAGGTTCCCAAAAGAATTAGGGAAGGGACCCATGAAGTCTATACCCCACACATCAAAAATTTCGACCTCTAGAATGGGGTTTAGGGGCATCATATTCCGTTTAGAAAATTTCCCTAAGAATTGACATCGATCACAAGTTTTACAAAATTCGTACGCATCTTTGAAAAGGTTGGGCCAATAGAAACCCGATTGGAGAACCTTTTCGGCTGTCTTTTTGGGACCGAAGTGACCACCACAGGCTTGGTCATGACAGAAAGAGAGGACACTGTGAGTTTCAGTGTCGGGAACACACCTTCGAATGATTTGGTCTGGACAATATTTGAAAAGATAAGGGTCGTCCCAATAAAAATGTTTCACTTGAGAAAAGAATTTGTGTTTATCCTGCTTAGACCAAAAAGAAGGGGTCTGCTTGGTGACTAAGTAGTTGACAATGTCAGCAAACCAAGGATCAGTGGATAGAGAAAACAGCTGTTCATCAGGGAAATTCTCGTTGATCGGAAGAGAAGAAGACGGGGCATTTGGAAGACGAGACAAGTGGTCTGCAATAACGTTGTCAGATCCTTTTTTATCCTTAATGGTAAGGTCAAATTCTTGAAGTAGAAGAATCCAACGAATGAGACGAGCCTTAGCATCCTTTTTAGAGAAAAGATACCTAAGTGCGGAATGATCGGTATAAACCGTGATGTGTGAGCCAACTAGATAAGGCCTGAATTTTTCTAGAGCAAAAACAACTGCCAAAAGTTCTTTTTCAGTGGTCGTATAATTGATTTGGGCATCGTTCAAAGTCTTACTCGCATAGTAAATGACGTGAAAAATCTTATCGATGCGCTGTCCTAGGACAGCGCCCACAGCGAAATTCGAGGCGTCACACATGATTTCAAAAGGCAGCTTCCAATTAGGAGAGCAAATGATCGGGACAGAGACAAGTTCATTTTTAAGACGCTCAAAAGATGAAATGCAGTCAGAATTGAAATCGAAAGGGACATCCTTACCAAGAAGATTGGTCAAAGGTCGAGTGATTTTGCTAAAATCTTTTATAAAGCGACGGTAAAAACCAGCATGACCTAAAAAGGATCGGATGTCCTTAACGGATTTGGGAATGGGAAGATTTGAAATAACCTCAATTTTGGCTTTTTCTACTTCAATTCCTTTATTAGAAATGACATGTCCTAGGACAATGCCATGTTTGACCATGAAGTGACACTTTTCCCAATTAAGCGTTAAGTGTTTATCTTTACAGCGATTAAGAACAAAATCGAGATGATGTAGACACTCAGTGTAAGAATCCCTGAAGATAGAAAAATCGTCCATGAACACTTCCAAAAATCGCTCGATCATATCAGAAAAAATGCTAATCATGCACCTCTGAAAGGTTGCCGGTGCATTACAGAGACCAAAAGGCATACGTCGGTACGCAAATGTACCAAATGGACAAGTGAAAGTGGTTTTCTCTTGGTCCTCAAGAGCGATAGGGATTTGATTATAGCCCGAGTACCCGTCAAGGAAACAATAGTACTCATGACCGGCTAGTCGTTCTAACATTTGATCGATAAATGGCAGAGGGAAATGATCCTTACGTGTTGCAGCGTTAAGTTTCCTATAGTCAATGCAAACACACCAACCGGTCTGGGTGCGGGTTGGGATAAGCTCGTTAGCTTCATTTTAGATCACGGTAATCCCTGATTTCTTAGGTACGACATGAATCGGAGTAACCCATTGACTATCAGAAATCGGGTAGATGATTCCATTGTCAAGGCATTTAAGGATTTCAGCACAAACTACTTCTTTCATGATGGGGTTTAGTCGACACTGGGGATCACGAGTGGGTTTGGCATCATCTATAAGGTGGATTCGATGTTGGACAATCGAAGGACTGATCCCCTTAATATCAGCCATGGACCAACCAATTGCTTCCTTATTTTTCTTAAGAATGGGAAGGAGCAATTGTTCCTGCTCTAAAGTAAGGTCAGAAGCGATGATGACAGGAAAAGTTTCATTGTCTCCTAAGTAAGCGTACTTAAGATGACTGGGCAACACTTTGAGTTCAGATTTTGGGGACGACTCAACCGAAGAAATTGGTTGAGGGATAGACTCATTTGTGAGAGGCTCGACAGGAATCGAATCAGATACATTTTCAGGAGTATCTTGAAACAAAGTTTCGTCATTTGATTCAATTTCGTTATTCAGATGGTCGAGCTCAGATTCGTTATCGTGGACAGCATGGATTTCAGAAAACTGGTCCACATAAGAGTTAGGGGAGTTTTCGGTTCTAAAGATGTTTAGCTCGACAGTCATGTTACCGAAAGAAAGTTTCATAGACCCATTTCTACAGTTGATGAGAGCATTAGAGGTTGCTAAGAAGGGTCGTCCTAAAATCAAAGGGATCTAGTTTGCAGGATTGCTTACCTGTTGAGTTTCTAGGACAATGAAATCAACTGGAAAGATGAATTCGCCTATTTTGATCAACACATTCTCGATTTCGCCCACAGGTTTCTTAATTGAACGGTCAGCAAGCTGAAGGGTAACCTTGGTGGGTTTCAGTTCTCCTAGCCCTAATTGGCGATAGACGAAATATGGAAGCAAGTTAACACTAGCACCTAAGTCTAGCAGGCATGTATCGATTTTCTTGTCCCCAATAGTACATGATATTGTGGGGCAGCCAGGATCTTTGTATTTCACTGGCATTGATTGGGACAAGACCTCGCTTAGAGTTGCCGCTAGAAACACTTTCTTAGGTACTTATGTATGATGTTTTTGAGTGCACAAATCTTTTCGAAATTTCGCGAACTGTGGAACTTGCTGTATAATATCTAAAAGAGGAATGTTCACTTTAACTTGCTTAAATATTTCAAGGGTCTTTTCTAGTTGATCCGTCTTTTTCCTAGGTCGGAGTCTATGAGGAAATGGAGCAGACAACTCAATAGGTTGCGCTACTTGAGTTTGATGATGGTCCTTGTCAGAAATTGACTCAATGTTTTGATCTGAGTTGGTCGAATTTTCGATAGGGTTTGGAAGATCGTCCGGTAAAGCATTCGGGTTGACCACATGGTTGTCAATCTTTTTGCCAGATCTAAGAGTCGTGACCGCATTCAAGTGACTCACGTTTGAGTCTTGAATGATGTGAATTTGGTTGGAGTTAGGATTTTGATGGTTGGGGTTTGGAATGGGTTGACTCGGGAAAGTGCCTCTTTCCCGTTCGCTTACCGAAGTGGCTAACTGACTCATTTGCATTTCAAGTTTAGCGATCGATTGACTCGTGTTTTGCATGTGCGAAGTCAATAAATTTTGAAGATTGGTATTTGTTTGGAGATTTTGAGTCGTCGCTTTAGTCAATTCTTCGAGAGTTTTCTCCAGTGATGTCAATCGTTTATCGTCTTGGGGAACAAAAGATTGTTGCGCTTGATTTTGAGAAGGTGGCGCAAGATGTCGTAATTGAGTTTGTTGAAAGGGAGGTTTCGAAGGATTATTCGAAAATGACTGAAAAGGAGGTCGAACCGCATTCGAATTTGCATTGTTTTGGGTCCAAGAGAAGTTAGGATGGTTTCTCCAACCTAGATTGTACGTTGGGGAGAATGGGCCATTCCTAGCTTTGTTAAATGTGTTGAGTTGTTCCAATGAATGTGGGCATTGATCAGATATGTGGTTAGGATCGTTACATTTGTAGCATGAAGTCGGAGACGCTTGAGCTTGATTTATTTGAGTTGATGAAAGGACATTATCGAATTTGGATATCATCGCGTCTATTTTTGCTTCTAAGGCTACTGATAATCCTACCGAATGAGCGTTAGATCGGGAATAAATCGATTTCTCGTTAGATCTTTCCCATTGAGCTGATTTTTCAGCCAAATTTTCGAGAAATTGCCAAGCGGCATTGTGATCTTGGGCTAGAAAATTTCCTTGGCACATTGATTCGAGCATGGTTCGAGAGTTATTTTCAAGTCCATCGTATAAAATTTGACAAAGAGTCCATTTTTCGAAATTGTGATGTGGACATTTGACTAGAAGCTCTTTAAATCTTTCAAAATATTTTGCAAAGGATTCACCCCCAAATTGATGAAAATTTACGATTTCATTTCGAATTTTGGATGTTTTTTCCAGAGGGTAAAATTTCTTTAGAAAAATGTTTACAAATTCACCCCAAGTTCCAATCGTATTTGAAGGCAAGCTATACAACCATTTCTCAGCATAATCGGTAAGTGCAAATGGAATTAACCTAAGTTTGATTCCATCGTCACTTAATTGTTGAAATTTCATGGTTGCACAAACTTGTTCAAATTTGGTCAAGAAAATATACGGATCATCACATTCTAAATTGCCGAACTTTGGAAGAGTATTTATGTGATTCGAATGAATTTCAAAGTGATTACCCGTTGGGGCGGGCAATATGATGCAAGAAGGAATAGAAACCCGATCGGGGAAGTATCTATCCATAAGAGATCGAGGGGGATTTTCTTCGGCCATGGTTAAAGAAATGTTTGTTCGAACTAAACGATTGTCTGAAGGATCACGAGTCCAATGACGCATGCACTAGCGAGAAGAATAAGGGAGGACGAGAAAAAACAAATTTGAGCGAATTTTTTTGTTTTTTTTAAAAACGAGAATTATTTTAAAAAAAAAATTAGAGGAAAAGAATTAGACACAAAAGAAAATTGTTTTTTTTTAAAAAAAAATGAACCTAATGCAAATTACTTATTTACAATTTCTAGAATTATATAATGACGGTTTGATTTATTTCAACAAAAGATTTCTCAGCCAGTTAACGGACAGGAGTTATCGGTGCACCAGGAATCACCCTAGCAATGCAGCCGAAGGTTTAAGTACCTTCAGAGGAACAACCGATATAATATTTACGAATCACCGTAATATTTATAAAAGGTTATTACTCTGCCGTAGTCTAGACACCGAGAAATAATCCGTTAGAACTAAACCAAGTTGTCAAAATATGATGAAGTACTTTAAAAAATAAAAACAAAACTAAGATGAATGCGAATTTTTTTTTTAATGTTTTAATCAGTCACAGAATGAACAGTCTCAGAACAGTCACAGAACAGGCAATTGCAGAAATAAAAAAAAGAAATTTTTTTACAAGCAAGCCAATGACCTGCAGAAGATTTTTACAAGCACTGTCTATATATTTTTTTTTATTTGCGGCAGCGGTTCCTATAGAGTTAGAAAATACTCACCTTGATCGGCAGTCTGTCTAGTGCAATTGAGTCGCGCTAGCGCGTTCACACCCACTTGGTGTGCAACCGCTCCAATCGTTCAAATTGTGCTTGCTGCAAACTGCTTGATTTCTGACTTCTCCGTCGATTGCTAGAATCTTTTCCTCGACTTTGATCTTTGAATTATTATTATTTTTTTTAAAAAAAGAAAGAAAGAAAAGAAACAAAAAATTGAAAACAAAAGCGGACGAACAGCTAGACAAAAAGACACAGTCACTAAGCAACAAATAGAATGACTCAAACAACTTGATCCCACCAAAAATAAATGTGTTCAAGCCGACCAACCTACTTAACCAAGAAAAGGTTTCTCGATTTTTACCAACTCAATCGTAAGTCACACAAGCAATAGATTTCTTTCCCAATAAAACAAAAATTAACAGCCAAGCCAAAATAAAATCCACGTCCACTCTAAAATAAAGTCAGGTAGCCTTCAATTATCATACCAAAATAAGCCACACGCTCATGATTGAACCATTCAAACACTTTCCCTTAATTTGTCACACGCAGTCCAGAACCGACTATAATAAAAAAACTCGAACCCCTAGACAATCGTGCTCATAAAATGTGAGCCGCCGTCTCTTTTTTATATTTATTTTCCAGAGTTCATAAAAAAAATCCAAGATTCAAGCTTTAATAAATCGGAGTTTCAATCTTGCGAATTTTATTGGAGCTTGGCCTCGTTTGGGGCTTACAGTCGTTCGAAATGGGATTTTTCCTAGGTGTTCCTGGTCGAGATGGGTCTCGGTCTGTTTCGAAGTGCGGATTGGGGTTTTCTGGTGATATCAATTTGACCGTTTGTACTGGGAATAATGGTTTCTGAGGCGCAGATAGGAGCGGTGTTCCTATTAGAGAGGTGAGGATCAATGGGTGATGGCTTTTGTGGACGTCTGGTTGTAAGAACGGGTTGAAGACGTTGGTTCTTGGAGGGCGTGTGGTTGAAGAAATTCGGTGGTTCGGTGGTAATTTGGGTTTGCTGGCCTGAAGCGAGGAAACCTTTAACTTTGTTCGGATTCAGATACCTGGTTGTGAAAGCAGGGGTAGCTTCGGTGGTGAAGGGATGGTCTATGAACAGGGGGTTGGATGTTGACTGGTGGTATTGTGGTGGTTTAGAAAGTAAGGTGGTGGCTATTTGTGAAATGACAAAGAAGAGCTGATGCAGGATTTGTGTGATGTTGTGGCATTTGTTGTCGATTTGGGGTTGAAGATGATTTGCTGAATAGAAGCTTGTATATTTGTGACTCTGGGCAAGGGTATGGACGCTATTTGGACAGGGGGGAACGATGTAGATGGAGTTGCTATGAGGATCTGTTTGTGGTAAGGCGTGGAAGGAGATGGCTTAAACTGTCAAACTGGTTGGTGGAAGTGATGCTGTGTGGATGAGTTCGTATGGACAATAGATGGTTTTAGGTTCTGGCGTTTCAGTTTGGTGCTGAGTTGCGAGGGGCAATTTGATGGTCTCTTGCAACAAATTAGGATGGCATGAGAGTGTTACGTGATGTTTGGATGTGCTTTTCATAACTTGATCAGTTTTGAGATGGAGTTCGTGGTTCAGATTATACAATTGTAAACAACTGTAAAATCCGTTCGTCTTTCCTAAACAACAAGGATTGTTGTAGAGGGTGTCGAACTCTGGGACCAAAAATATTTTAATTAATAAATCCAATCAAGTTATTCCAGAATTTTGATTGATTAAAAACACAGAAAATAATAGCAATTAAATAAAAAAGAGAGATTTATCTAATAAGAGAAAGCAATTAGGGGATAATGACATAGATCAGATTCACACTCGTCAATAGCCAACAAATAAATATAGATCTAATTCATGTTTCTGTCACAAACACGAATCAACGATAAACAGATTTTTAGAAACAAATAAGTAAACAACGACAAGCATAGCCTATGCAGGAGCTGAGCTCTTAAACAACCATAGACTATCAGGACAGATTCACAAATTAATTTCTAAAAACATAAAATTAGATCTAAATCTGATAATTGTTAGATCGAACACGAATATACCCTGTGAAGGAGCATAGCTCTTAAACGACACAGAATATGAAGGTTCAGATCTTACCCTTGATTCAGATCTAGATCTACATGTATACAGTCCTCATCTATTGGCTATGTGATTCATGTTGAATCATATCTGTTAGCGTCATCACCCCCTAATCAAAGGGGATTAGCTAGACACAGCTAAAGAAGAAGAGAAAAGGAAAATAACAGACATGAACATAAATAAAATATAAAGTAAAATAACAACTGAGAGAAAGGTGAAGAAGAGTTTTATTCCAAGAAGAGAATTACAGAATAAAACTAAGTGTGTTTTTCAATGAATGAGATAAAGTGTATTTATATCTGATATGACAAAGGCTACTTGGCAAATTCCATAATGTGGGACTAAAGAATTAGCCCAACTAACACATAAGCTAGTGTGAACGCAACATGAGTAAGAGGCCTTTCAAAGGAGCTAATGTGAACACGGCATGAGTATTCACTGAGCCAAATCTTTTTAAATGAACTCTATTTGCAACCGTTCTTCAAGCTTTAAACTCTTCAAGCTTTAGCAATTTCAAACTTCACTATTTTTAAGACAATTCTTCATGCTTTATCCATCAAATGCTCTAAACCAAGCTTTTTATCAACAATCTGAAAACACAGCTATAAATACACAATATTAATTATTTTAAATAGAAAACTAGATAAATAAGCGGATAAAATATACACATTTACGTGTATATCAGTGGGCTAAGAGCTCAATGAGCTAGAGGAACCATAACGACCCAAAGAGCCTATCGACCTAAAATCATAAAACGACCCAAACACACTTATTATTTTCTAAAACATATATTATAGGTTATCAAAATGTAAGCAGAATCACGGTCAAGCCTGAGTGTTTCCTCCCTGAGAACCTTGGGGGGAACGGAAGAAACAAGGAGAAACAAAAAGGGTTAGACATAAAGTCTGGAGAGTCTAGTTACTTTTAGCAAATAAATGAATAAAAATAGCATGACTGGCATATAAAGCGAATAAGAGAGATTACTACATAAAAGACAGGTGTGACAAGGTAAACAGGACAAGGTGTATAGGCTTCCCTAAAATGATTACTCTGCACTATTACTAGTATATCCAGAATGAGATGATCCCTTCCACTATAAGGTGGTAGACTTAGGCATACGTCCAAGTGTACCCTAACTACTACCCTAATCGATCGGCTCCCTAATCCGCGTAGGTACTCTGTGCCAGCCCCACCGTAGGATGTATCACGTCCTAAAGTGGCAACCCCTCACTGATATGCACAGCCCCATATCTACAAGTGTCACGATCGTCTTATCCCCTTCTGCCCGGCTCATGCACGCACATGGCCAGGTCGGTTTGCGCCGCCCACACCGTCCTCCACGTTTGGATCTCTTATAATCAGTCCAGTAAGCGTGCCCCTTCTCCAACTAGTACGGAGTACATGTTTTGATACTACTCCAGGTTACTCGATGAAACGGGTCCCACACAATATGATACGAGCTCTCCCCTTGTCTTGTACCCCCCCTAGGTTTTCATTGGCTATGTATACCACTAGGTGTCTTTAATTACATAACCCTGTCTTTCTACAAGTTATGCTTACCCTAAAAGGTGTCTTTAATTACATAACTTTATTATTTCCACCGGTTATGTATACCACTAGGTGTCTTTAATTACATAACCTTATTAGGTTAATTTTGTGGGCCTATATGTAAATATTACCCACCCTCTCAGATTTACTTAACCCACCCACTGTCCAACCAATTTTACTTAACCCTAACCTTAGTTCATATTCATACAATCCCTTATGGATTAGATTAGGTTAAGTAGTCCAATTTATTACCATGTCCATTTATGGTTTATAATGGGCTAGACCTCCCACATTAGGCCTACAACTTGTGGATGTTGGATATGCCAGTCGGATTCGGGCAGTCTTATTCCACAAGTTGGGCCTAACCTCGTGCCTTAGCCCGATTCGTATTTGCGCACTTAGACCTCTCACATTAGGTTCAACATTAGTGGTTACTGGATATGTCGGTCGGGCTCGGGCAGACTTCCACCGCTAATGCAACCTAACCTCGCGTCTTAAGTGCAATTACAATTTCTAATTGTAATTATTAGACATTTCATTCTTATCCAATTCTTACCTATGTCATTATAGGTGATTATGCCCCGACTTCCCCATTTTGAATTATATGTCCAATTCATATAAACATTGTTTAAATTATGCCAATTCTAACCTTTTCCCCCATTCCCTAACTAATGCGTATATTTGACGGCATCTAGGCCAGAAAGTAGCCTAGTCATAAACAATAAAAAGGGAAAAGTGATGGGAATATGAAAAAAGTGATTGTTTTGGCATAAACTAGCACGGTGATAAGGTGGACATGTATGCATAAATCTGGTGAACTTGTGGCAGTTAACTTATTCTAACATAACTATGATGTCATAATAAGCATAATAAGATCTAAATTAATAATTTAGATGTCCAACTGGTTTAGATAGGCATAAGATGATAAACTAGATCTGATTGATTATTTAGATGTCCACATAATTCAGATCCAATAATAGAAAAATAGATCTAACACGGATAACGTCAAGATCCACATCATAGCATGTCATAGAAGTTACAATAGATCCAATAAGATAGAGATTTAGATCCAATAACTAAAATAGATCTAACACAAATAAGGTCAAGATCCACATCATAGAATGTGATATGTTCACAATTTACAATGGATCCAGTATAATATAGGCACATGAACAAATCCAATCTATAGCCATATCACATTTACTTTTAAATATTTAAATCTAAAAGAAACTAGGAACTCACAGAGTTTGGTTTAGAAAATAGAGAAAGAATGGATCTTGAATCTCTGACTGATTAGCTTAAGTTGATAGTTGTAGAAGATAACAGTTTCAGTTCAGTTCAGACACCAGCAGAGTTTGGCCCCCATGGATTCTCAATGAAGAAAACAGGAGAAATGACCATGTATTTATAACTGTCAGTCCCCTGAAACCGACTGCCACGTCAGCCCTAAGGGTGTCAACGCCCCTGTAAGAGGTCGACCCTAGTGTCGACACCCCTTAAGGGGGGTTGTCCCCAGTGTCGACACCCCTCTAGGTGGGTCGACCCCCTAGAACGGTAAACTTGTCGCCTTCTTCCATTTTGAATTTGGAACCCTTCGTGGATAAAGTTATGACTCATATCCGACTCATATGTATGTATATATTTCTTCTACGTGTATACAAATTTCAAATCCTCATAACTTCTTCATACAATGTCTGTTTTACGCAAATCAAATCTTTTCTTGACCAGAATTTCGAGATGGATGCAATAGCGTAGTCCGTTTCCCTTGATTCCAAATATTAAATTAATTATTATTTAATTCATCCTCTTTAATGTTAACAAAAATTACGGGGTGTTACATTCCCCTCTACTTAAAGGATTTCATCCTCGAAATCTTCAAGTCGAGAAGAATGCATATCCTACCATCCATTATCCATCTACTTATCCATCAGTCACTGGCATCCATTGTCCATAAAGATTTCTAATGCTTATATGAATATATGAAAAGGTGTGTGTATATGTCCCAATACTAATGCGAAGATCAGACGGTCTACTGATTTAGTTGACCTCCTTAATGCAATGTATGTTAGTGCCATGTATCCAATATGTATGCAAATAATCCTATTATAACATGTGAGTTCTATATGTGTGCACACTCATTCGTCCAAATGCAACATCCATATGCTAATATATCCATTTCCATCCATAAAAGAAAAGAAGATGCACACACATCCATATGCAGTATGAGAGTGATTGAGCCTATCTAGTGCCTAATGTGTGTGTATATGCATCCACAGGCAGCCACTTGCATCCATCAAACATAACATGTCTCAAACACATGTTTACATCCATAGGATTCCTATCTAAAGGCTGAAAATACTATGGATACGATATATTCAATTGATATAAACAAGCACAGCTAAAATTTTGGAAAAGGATTTAAGAACATACCCACGAAAAGGAAAGGGTACGAAGCACAAATCTTGTCTTCGGTCTCCCAAGTTGCATCCTCAGGGTTATCTCCCCACTGAACCTTTATCAGCTTGATCACTTTATTGCGGAGCCTCTTAACTTCTGATCCAAAAGTACGGGTAGGGACTCGTCTGACTGTCGCCACCCACTCTACTTCCACTTCTCCCAATATGCTTGGCTCAACAACTTTCGCGGTGTCATGAAAACACTTCCATAGATGAGAAACGTGGAAAACATCATGAATACCGGATAAATTTTCTGGAAGCTTTACCCTATAGGCCATTTGGCCAATCCTCTCGGTTATGGGAAATGGTCCCACAAATCTAGGTGCCAACCTCCCTACCGATCCAAAGCGAATCACATTCCTTAGAGGTGACACTTTAATAAAAACTAAGTCTCCTACTTCGAATTCGATCTCAGTCCCTCTCTTGTCTGCATAGGATTTCTGCCTATCCTGGGTTATCTTCATTCGTTGTCGAATAAGGTCAATCTTCTCAGACGTTTCTCTAAAAATATCTGGTCCAAGTAATAATGTTTCTGTAGATTCCCACTAACAAGCTGGTGATCTACAGGGTCATCTGTACAATGCTTCGAAGAGTGTCATGCCGATGTTGGCTAGAAAGCTATTGTTATAGGCAAACTCTACTAAAGGAAGATGCTCTTCCCAAGTCCCTCCGAAGTCTAGGATACACAGCCTTAAAAGATCTTCAAGAATTATGTTCACCCTCTCTGTCTGCCCATCGGTCTGAGGATGATAAGCGGTTCTCAAACACAACTGTGTACCCAATGCTTCTTGCAAGCTCCTCCAAAATTAACTGGTAAAGATGGGGTCATGATCGCTCACAATGCTGGAAGGTACCCAATGAAGACGAACTATCTCTCGGACATAGATTGCTACTAATCATGGTGTCGTCCTCTTACTCTTAACGGGAATAAAGTGAGTGCTCTTAATGAGTCTATCTACCACAACCCAGATACTAGTGTTTCCTTTCTTCGATCTAGGCAAACCATTTATGAAATCCATAGAGACGCTCACCCATTTCCACTGTGAAACCTCCAAAGGATGAAGTAAACCATCGGGCTTCTTTTGCTCAGCTTCAACTTGCTGGCAAACCAAACATTGAGAAACAAATTCGGCCACATATTTCTTCATACTAACCCAAAAGAAGACCCTTTTCATGTCTCTATACATCTTATTGCCGCCTGGATGAATAGTCATCTTAACATGGTGGGCTTCTTCTGGGACTACTTTTATCAAGCTTCCAGTTTGAGGAACACAAAGCCTTCCATCTCGACGCAACCACCCCTTTTCATCTATGGTATATCGACTGAGGTGACTAGAAGTCTTCCCTTTTCGGAGCTTATCCATGTTGTCTAAAATCTGTGGGTCACCTTGTTGTGAAGCTCCTATCTAATCCATAAGAGTTGATCGTATCTCTAATGATACAAACAAGTAAGGCAAAATCTCGATGGAGGGTTTAAAATCAAAACTTGAGATGAACTCCAAGCGCCATCCTCTGCCTACTTAGTGCGTCAGCCACCACATTACCCTTTCCAGGGGTATAAGCAATTTCAAAATCATAAGAAGCTAAGAACTCCATCCACCTTTGTTGCATCAAATTAAGATCCTTCTGTGAGGAAAGATACTTGAGGGATTTATGATCGGTGTATAATTCGAACTTCTCTCCAAGTAAATAATGACGCCATGTCTTTAGAGCAAATACTATGGCAGCTAGCTCTAAATCATGGGTGGGGTAGTTCTTTTCATGAACTCTCAATTGTCTTCCCCCATAACACACCACCTTTCCATCTTGCATCAGAACCGCACCAAGCCCTGTACCATATGCATCAGTGTAAACAGTAAACACTTTGTTCCCATCGGGCCAGGTCAAGGCTGGGGTTGTTGTAAGAGCCCTCTTCAAACGTTGGAAAGCAACATCATAATCTATATCCCATGAAAATGCCATATTATTCTTCGTCAGCCTGGTGAGTGGAGCTGATATCTTTGCGAAGTCCTTAATTAACTTCCTATAATAACCTGCCAATCCAAGAAAGCTTCTCACCACTGTTGCATTCTAGGGAATCTTCCCATCTTGCATCGCAACTACTTTCACAGGATCCACAGCTGTCCCTTCTTTGGAGACTACATGCCCTAAGAATCTCACCTCCTTTCTCCACAAATGGCATTTGGAGAACTTTGCCTTAAGTTGATGGCCACAGAGAGTTTTCAAAACCTTCTCCCAAATGTTGTGCATGCTCTTCTTCGCTTTTTGATAAGATCAAAATGTCATCAATAAAGATTACGACAAATTTATTTAGGAACTCCCGAAACACCCTACTCGTCAGATCAACAAAACAGGTGGGTGCATTCGTTAGCCCAAAAGGCATAACTAGCCACTCAAATAAACCATCCGAAGTCCTAAAAGAAGTCTTATCTATGCTGTCCTCAACCACCCTCAACTGATGAAACCCCGTAGCCAAGTCTAACTGGGAAAATACCGAGACACCTACAAGCTAATCAAATAAATCATCAATCCTCGAAAGCGGGTGCCTATTCTTCTTAGTGAGTTTATTCAACTCTCTATAGTCGACACACAAACGAAGCGAACCATCCGCGTTAGTTGCGAATACAACTGGAGCACCCCATTCAGATATGCTTCGTCTGATAAATCCTTTCTCAAATAGCTCCTCTACTTGCTTACCCAGCTCCCTCCTTTCCCTTGGAGCCATATGGCACACTGGTAATACAACTGGCTTTGCATTGTCCACCATATATATATATATATATATATATATATATATATATATATGAAAGTTGATCTCGCACCTCAGAGGTAAACCCCGTACCTCATCAAAAACATCAGAATAATCTCGGACTACTGGAATAGACTGCAGATCGTCGGTAGATGCATCAAGAGGCTCTAGGAAACTAAGCATAACAGACCCCTGGGTGTCACAAGAAATCTCGAGGGTCCTCCCATGACAAGTCAGAAACCTGACGACCCTCCTCTCGCAATCCAGAATGGCACCATACATGGTAAGCCAATCCATTGCTAGAATCAACCCATAGCCCATAAACCCGAGCACATATGCGTCGCATTCAAACTCGACGCCTAACACATATATTTTCAAACCCTAACAAATCATAGATAAATGAGCCAAACCACCAATGGGATTTGAATCAACTACGGGATCCACTACTATACTAGTAATTAAGTGCAGAGATTCAACCACAGAACTAGATATAGATGAATGTGAAGCGCCAGAATCCAAAAGAGTTCTTATAGGATGGCTTGGAAGAGAAATTAAACCTTCCACAGAAATTTTGCTACCTCTATCAGGAGCACTGATCACGAGAACATGCACCTGCCCTCCAGAAGTTCCTGCCCTTTGACCTTGTCCATGTGATCCCTGTTTCTTCGGGCACTCCCTAGCAAAGTTTCTGACCTCACCACAGTTGAAGCAAGTGTTCTTTCTTGTTTTACATTCTTGATCAAGTGACCTTCTTTCCCATAACTATGACACTTTCTTTTCTCCATACCCTTGTCATTCTTTCCTCCTTTCTTCTATTGTTGTTGTTGTTGTCCCTTCTTGGGCCATGTCTTCTTGTTTTGCGTTGTTTCCTCAGCTTTAACCTCCTTCTTTTCTCCTTTCTCTTCCTCATACATCAAGGCCATATCAACAAGTCTTTCAAAGATGGCTCCCATTGGGATATTGGAAATGGCTAACCCATGAAGGGGTTCATTTATCCCTTTAGCAAACCGCAAAGCCTTCTTATGCGGCGTATCTACCAGTTCCAGTCCAAATCTTGCCAGTTGGTTAAATTTGTTCACATACTCTTTAACCGTCAAGTTCCCTTTTTGAGTGCTAAGAACCTCTCCATCTGCATTCTCTTCTCAGCTTGGGAAAGGAATTTCATCTCAAACCTCTGTCTAAAGTCATCCTAAGTTTCCACTGGATGGCCTGCTTAGATTACCTCCCACCAAAATGAAGCTTCATCCTTCAATAGCCAAGCAGCTAACTGAATCTTTCTTCGATCCTCTACTTCAAAGATTACAAACAAGTCCCCAGTCTCCTTGAGCCAGTTTCTAGCTTCCACGAACGTCTTGCTTCCATGGAACGGCTTCCATCACATAGCACGGAAATCTTCGCAGATCTTTGAGAAGTTGTCTGCATGCGGAGGAGGAGGAGTTGAAGGAACAGCTTGTGCAGCTGGGGGAGGAATGTTTCCTTAGCCTTCGGCAGGCGTCTAGCCTCCAGATAACTACGGAACCATCCTGGTATCGTAACGCCCTTTGGAAAGTTGGGTTCCCCAGACATGCTGAAAAAGAAAAGGAAAGAGATTCAGGCAAGGGATCGAAAGATATTACTTATGGCTTTTTGGGGAATGTTTTTCAAAATAGACTTTTCTTTTTGAAAATGCTTTCTTTTAAAACCTTTTTGAAAATAGCTTTCCAAAACTTTTATCTAATCTGGTAACCTTCAGCTTTGATACCAAGTTTGACACTCCACATCCGTTAATGTCACTAACAAAGTAAATGCATTAAGTTTCGTGAAGAGTTATAGTAAACATAACAGAAATATAACAAGACAGACATATATAATAACACCAGAATAAAAACTTTATTTATCATAAGATACCGTGGTCCAAAAACATCACACGTCTGAAATACAAAAGCCCATTACAACATAAAAGCTACTGTCTTGTACTTCAAAAATATTATATTACATAAAAGAAATAAAATTCCCCGAAAATAAAATATAGCCATAGCAATAAGGATAGGAGCTTGAGCCATACATATCAGCAGCTCCAGCAAAAGTAAGCAGAATCACGGTTAAGATTGAGTGTTTCCTCACTGAGAACCCAAGGGGGGGAAACAGAAGAAAGAAGGAGAAACAAAAAGGGTCAAACAAAAATTCTGGCGAGTCTAGTTACTTATAGCAAATAAATAAATAAAAGTAGCATGACAGGCATATAAAGTGGATAAGAGAGATTACTACATAAAAGACAGGTGTGACAAGGTAGACAGGACAAGGTGTATACGCTTTCCTAAAATGATTACTCTGCACTTTTACTTGTATATCCAAAATGAGTTGATCCCTTCCACTATAAAGTGGTAGACTTAGGCATACATCCAAGTGTACCCTAACTGCTACCCTAATCGATCGGCTCCCTAATCCGCCCAGGTACTCTGTGCCAGCCCCATCGTAGGATGTATCACGTCCTAAAGTGGCAACCCCTCACTGATATGCACAACCCCATATCTACAGGTGTCACGGTCGTCTTATCCTCCACGTTTGGATCTCTTATAATCAGTCCAGTAAGCGTGCCACTTCTCCAACCAAGTATGAAGTACATGTTTTGATACTACTTCAGGTTACTCGATGAAACAGGTCCTACACAATATGATACAAGCTCTCCCATTTGTCTTGTATCCCCCACTAGGTTTTCATTGGCTATGTATACCACTAGGTGTCTTTAATTACATAACCCTATCATTTCTGCAAGTTATGCTTACCCTAAAAGGTGTCTTTAATTACATAACTTTATTATTTCCACCGGTTATGTATATCACTAGGTGTCTATAACTACATAACCTTATTAGGTTAAGTTTGTGGGCTATATGTAAATATTACCCACCCTCTCAGATTTACTTAACCCACCCACTGTCCAACCAATTTTACTTAACCCTAACCTTAGTTCATATTCATACAATCCCTTATGGATTAGATTAGGTTAAGCAGTCCAATTTATTACCATGTCCATTTATGGTTTATAATGGGCTAGACCTCCCACATTAGACCTACAACTTTTGGATGCTGGATATGTCGGTCGGGTTCGAGCGATCTTATTCCACAAGTTAGGCCTAACCTCGTGTCTTAGCCCAATTTGTATTTGCGCACTTAAACCTCTCACATTAGGTTCAACATTAGTGGTTGCTGGATATGCCGGTCAGGTCAGGGCAGACTTCCACCACTAATGCAACCTAACCTCATGTCATAAGTGTAATTACAATGTCTAATTGTAACTATTAGACATTTCATTCTTATCCAATTCTTACCTATGTCATTATAGGTGATTATGTCCCCACTTCCCCATTTTGAATTATATGTCCAATTCATATAAACATTATTTAAATTATGCCAATTCAAACCCTTTTCCCCTGTTTCCTAACTAACTCATATATTTGATGGCATCCAGGCTAGAAAGTAGCCTAGTCATAAACAATAAAAAGGGAAAAGTGATGGGAATATGATAAAGGTGATTGTTTTTGGATAAACATAAATTAACATGGTGATAAGGTGGACATATAAGCATAAATCTGATGTACTTGTGGCAGCTAACTAATTCTAACATAACTATGATGTCATAATAAGCATAATTAGATCTAAATTAACAATTTAAATGTCCAATTGGTTTAGATAGGCATAAGGTGATAAACTAGATCTGATTAATAATTTAGATGCCCACATAATTCAAATCCAATAGTAGAAAAATAGCTCTAACACGAATAAGGTCAAGGTCCACATCATAGCATGTCATAAAAGTTACAATAGATCCAATACGATAGAGATTTAGACCCAATAGCTAAAATAGATCTAACATAAATAAGGTCAAGATCCACATCATAGAATGCCATATGTTCACAATTTACAATGGATCCAGTATAATATAGGCACATGAACAAATCCAAACTATAGTCCTATCACGTTTACTTTTAAATATTTAAATCTAAAAGCAACTAGGAACTCACAGAGTTTGGTTTAAAAAATAGAGAAAGAACGGATCTTGAATCTTTAACTGGTTTGCTTAAGTTGATAGTTGTAGAAGATAACGGTTCCAGTTCAGTTCAGACACCGGCAGAGTTTGGCCCCCATATGGATTCTCAATGAAGAAAACAGGAGAACTGACCATGTATTTATAGCTGCTAGCCCCCTGAAACCGACTGCCACGTCAGCCCTAGGGGTGCCGACACCCCTGTAGAGGGGTCGACCCTGGTGTCGACACCCCTTAAAGGGGTTCGACCCCTCTAGGTGGGTTGATCCCCTAGAGCGGGAAACATGCTACCTTCTGAAATTTTGATTTTTGAACCCTTCTGACTCATATCCGACTCATATGTATATATATATATAATTCTTTTGCGCGTATACAAACTTAAAATCCTCATAATTTCTTCATACGATGTCTGTTTTACGCAAACCAAATGTCTATCTTAACCAGAATTTCGAGACGGACGCAATAGCGCAGTCTGTTTCCCTTAATTCTGAATATTAAATTAATTATTATTTAATATTTCCTCTTTAATGTTAACAAATATTACAGGGTGTTACATTTCAAGATTTGACATTTAAGGGGAAAACGACCTTAAAATACAAATAAAAGTTATCCTTTTGGATCGAAGTGTCAGATTTTGACAAACCTTATATTTTTTAAATCATAATAGTGAGTTGTTGCATATGGAGAAGCTTCGTTACGAATGGATTTACCATTTGGCCATGCAAACTCTAAATGCGTGTCCATTTCGATTGGAAATTGGATGTTCAAAGAAAGGGTTAGGTGCCACTAGAATTGGAATTTGGTCTGCAGACATATTCCATTACATTCAGATTATGTTTTAATGTCCAGATTGACTATTGGCATATGTTATCTGGAGACTGGATCCATCTGGTCCATTTTAGGCAATCAAAACTAAATAATTGCGCGTGATTTGTGAATAATGTTATTTTATTCTCAACCCTAACCCTAGCCGCTATGATGAATTCTACATTCAATTGTCCATAATTCCCTTTTTAATCTATCTACTTTCAGCCAAAACTCCCAACATAAGAGTTGTTTATATCATTGATACAAGCTCATCCATAGTCTCCATTTACTGATCATGTCATTAATGTTGCCAAAATTTCAGTTTGAACAAAAAACGACCCATTTAAGTTATTCGATCATATCTTCATCTATGTTGGTTTTTTCACGCTAGGTCCCGATGGGAAATAGCGAAGATATCGTAATTGAGGCATTTTCCACTTATAAGAAATTTCTGGTGGTCGTGGTTGTGACACCCCCCATTCCCTAATGTCACCTATATGAGCATGCATTAGGTTCTATGAAGCTCAATAAGTATACGATAACCAAATTTTCACAAGATAGAATAGTAATTGCAACAGAAAAAAAATTATTTTTATTATTAAATAAAAATCTTCACTTCCAAATCTCAATTACAACATCATTTTTGTCATAATTCTTAAATACCAATTACAATAGATAAAACCAACTGTCTTATGAAGCAAATTATCAGAATACAAAATCTCAAAAGCATATCCCTCTTTAATAGCCATATCAAAGTAGAGCAATAGTCGAAGCAATACATAAAATCAGAAATACAAGAATCCAAGCTGAATATCATGGTCAGTGTTGATCCCTACCCTGAGAACCTGCGGGGGGAAAGGAAGAGAGAGAGAGAGAGAAAAAAAAAACAAAATAGGTCAGACATAAAGTTTGGCGGGTCCACTAATTTATAGCATAAGCACAGATAAATGGTATCAAGACAGGTAAGTAATACTCGATGAGAAAGTATAATAGGTAAGTGTGAAGTAAGCGGATAACCAAATAAGATAAGAACAATTAAGCTTCTCATTTATATCCAAGAACATGTTTTCTGCACCAATACTAGTATATCAAGATTAGGTTTTACCCTAATTACTACCCATGTAATCGGCTCCCTATTACGTAAATATCCCGTGTCAACCCCAACAAAAGGGTGTATCAATTCCTAAAGCGGCAACTTATAGGACCAGACCTATTTTCTGGCATTACAATGTCTTAATTTCCCTAATCGGACCCATGCATGCTCATGACTCCGCCGGAACGCTCCCGTACCCAACTTCCTCTTTGAACCTCTTACTATCTAGTTCAGTATAAGTGTTCCCGGACCCCTACCTAGTGCGAGGCCCCTCCTAAGATACCAACAGAGATACTGACTGATACGGGTTCCACACACAAATCGACACAAGCCAGTCCTTCTAAGCTTGAGCCCCCAAGTAAATAGATTTAAGAGTCCCCAAAACTCGATACAACAACAAAACTAGGGACCTCTTAGCTTATTAATTATCCATTTTAACTTAGCAGGTTTAAGTTTATTAATAAGCCTGGTTGTAAATGTCATTTCTCTGTAAATGTTATTTTGTGTACAATCCCTTCCCCAATACAAGCACCTGCTCAGATGTATATGTACATTACAATATTTCAGTTTACTTAATTTACACCTGGTACTTACATTTTCATAACATGTTCTTTACTTAATCTTAAATTAAGACTAGTTTGTTTAACATGTCTGCATATTTTCCTTTTTACTATAATCCTTGAGTTTAACAGTCAAAAGTTCCCATGTTACAATATTCCCCAATTTCTCCTTTTTTATTGTCATTTCAATTATTCCAATTACATGGTAAATGGCCTAAGATCAGCATTAATAAAAGGAAAAGGAAGGATAACAATAGAATCAAACCCAAATACTATAAAAATAGGTATATAAGAGACTGTAAATAAATTAAAGATAGAAAAGGAGATAAGCAAGATAGATCTATACATGAACATAAGTTAACTGTAGATCTAAATAAAAGAACATGTATTAGCCGTAAAGCTGAATTAAAAGTAAAAGAACATATATAAGAAATAACTTATAGGTACTGTTTATTCCAGATAAAAAACTATTCACTATCATAATACTTTTTAGATGTCAGATTTAAAAATAACATGGACTCACAGATATGTAGGCTGTATGCAGAAGTAGTCTTTGAAAAAGGGTTGTTGTTAATTGTAGATCTTGAATCCTGAATTGTCTTTTTGATTTATATATCTTAGCAGCATCTCCCAATTTTTCTTAATTTATTTTAGAATGCAGTCATGGAGGAAGAGAGGAATGAAGATAATTTTTATGTAGGAAAAATAAGAGATAGCCATTTATTTATATATTAACCAAGAAAACCCAAATCGTTAGATATTAGTTTTCAAATCCAAACATACAACTCAACGAACAAACCTAATATATAAAAACAGTCTAGATACATAACTTCGTATTCAGCCTGCATGCTCGTAGGTCGACTCCCCACCTACCGTGTGGACATGGGTCGACCCCTCTTAGACATGGGTTGACCCCTCTTAGACATAGGTTGACCCAGGGGTCGACCCAGGTATGGGAGGGGTCAGCCCATTACCGTTGCTTGCTGCACTTAATATGTTGTTTGAATTTTGAATTTTTGCTTAATCTTTGAAAGCTCATAACTTCCTCGTATGTTATCCGTTTTACGCAAACTCGGGGCCTATCTGAACCAAAATTACGAGATGAACGCAATGTAAAGTCGGTTTTACTTAATTCTGAATAATTAATCAGTTAATATTCGATTTCTTGTCTCTCTCATGCAATTATGGTGTATTTAATTATGGGGTGTTACATTCTCCCCTACTTAAAGGATTTCGTCCCTGAAATCTCCGAATTAAGAAGAATGTTATTATTTTAACAACCACCTACATCATCTACTCATCCAATAACCACTGGTATCCATTGTGCTTAAAAATTTCTAATGTTTATATGAACATATGCAAGGGTGTTATGTGTATATGTTCCTACATTAATGGGAAATCAGGCGATCGACTGATTCAGTTGACCTCCTTAATGCATTATATGTATGTGCCAATGTGTATGCAAAAGAATCCTAATATAACATATAGGTCCTATATGCATGCACAATTATTCACCAAAATGCAACATCTATATGATGATTCAACCATTTTCATCCATTGATTTTTTTAAATGCGCACCCATCCATATGCAATATGTAAGTGTTTAAGCCGATCTAGTGCCTAATGTGTGTGTATATGCGTCCACTGACAACCACTAGCAAACACATGCATCCACTTGAAACCATCAATCATAACATGTCTCAAACACATATTTTCATCCATTGGTATCTACCTAAGGATCGAGGATTTAAACGATAAATTAAATGTACTCGAATGATAAAAACAAATGTGAATTCAAAAACTTGGAAAAGAAATAAAGAACGTACTCTCAAAGAGAAAAGGGTAAGAAGCGCAAATCTTGTCTTTGAGTTCCCACGTCACATCTTCGCGGTCTTCTCCCCACTGTATCTTCATTAATCTGATCTCCTTGTTACATATTTTCTTAACCTCTGATCCAAGAATGTTGGTAGGAACTTTCCTAACCGAAGCCTCTTTCTCAACCTCCACATATTCAAGCATGCTCGGCTCCACTACCACTGCTGTATCATGTAGAAATTTCCTCAAATGGAAACATGGAATACGTCGTGGACTCCCGTCAGCCTCTCTGGTAGTCTAGCTCTATAGGACATCTGACCTATCCTCTCAACTATAGGGAATAACCCTACGAACCTTGGTACCAACTTCCCTACCGAGCCAAAGAGAACAACATTTCTAAGAGGTGATACTTTGATGAAGATCATATCTCCAACCTCAAATTCCAAATAAGTCCTTCTCTTATCAGCATATGAATTCTGCCTATCCTAAGCTATTTTCATCCGTCAGTGAGTAAGATCAATCTTCTCAGAAGTCTCTCGAATCATCTCAGGCCCAATTAGAAGTATGTTCGTAGACTCCCACCAACATGTCGGCGATCTGTAAGGTCATCCGTAAGGTGCCTCGAAGGTTGCCATGCCTATATTTGACTAGGAATTGTTATTGCAGGCAAACTCAACTAATAGGAGATGCTCCTCCCAAGTCCCTTCGAAATCGAGGATACACAATCTCAGCAAATCCTCAAGTACCCTATTGACCCTCCCAGCCTATTCATCGTCTAAGGGTGGTATATTGTGCTCAATGGTAATTGTGTTCCTAATGCCTTTTGCAAGCTCAAAACTCACTTGTAAAGATGGGGTCACGATCACTTACTAGTCTGGAAGGTACCCCATGAAGTCGGACTATCTCTCTAAGGTATACCGATGCTAGCCAAGCTGTTGTCCTCTTGCTCTTGACAAGAACAACCTGAGCGCTCTTAGTAAGTCTGGCCACTATTAACTCATATGCTTGTATTGCCCTTACTTGACCTAGTCAGTCCATCAATGAAATCCATAAAGACGCTCCCCCACTTCCATTGTGGGACATGCAAGTGCTGAAGTAATCCGCCAGGTTTCCTTTGTTCATCCTTCACTCACTGGCAAGTCAAACATCGGGACACAAACTTTGCCACGCTTTCTTCATACCCATCCAATAGAAAACTCCCTTCATATCTCAGTACATCTTGTCACCGCCCGGATGGATAGTCATCTGAGTGTGATGAGTCTCCTCAAGAACCGTCCTCAACAAATCCCTAGTTCGGGGAACACAAAGTCTTCCGTCTCATCATAGACACCCTTTCTCATCTGCAAAATATTTAATTAGGTGACTAGTGGTCTCTCCTCTAATAAGCCTATCCAAGATGTCTGCTAACTGTGAGTCCTCTCGCTGTGTAGATCCAATGCGCTCCATAAGAGTAGATTGTATTGTCATTGATGCTAAAAAACCAAACGTAAAATCCGAAGATGGCATTAAATATTCAGATTTAAATTTCATTTTGGGTAATCCTTTTACGGTTTCATTTTTCGAGATTTTACAAATAGTTTCAAAATTTATATGACAAAAACTTTTGTGTTTTAAACAAGGATCATTTTCTTTGGCTAATAAGCAGATACTTGTATTGTTATTAATTTTCATATTTAAAATATAAATATTTTTATCTCGATTTCCTTCGAAAATAAGATTTTGATTTTTATCTAAAATACTACATTTATTTTCAAAATATGATATTTTAAAACACTTATCACATAATTAACTAATACTTAACAAATTATATTTTAAATTATTAACTAACAAAACATCAGTAATAAGAGGTAAATTATATGTAATGTAATTGCTTACATTACCTTTTCCGATGATATAGCCTTTGGAACTATCTCCAAATGTGGCAGTTCCTCCTTTTAGATAATATTCGTTAGCATCTCTTTGTCTCCTGTCATATGTTTTGAGCAACTACTGTTGAGTATCCACTTTCCTCTTTTCATGAGTGGGACCTGCAAAAAATATGTAATGACGTTGGTACCCACTTCCTCTGTTAGGGTCCTAAGAGTTAGATCTTAGGAAACCAAACCCAAGAGCGTTCAGTGTCCCTTTTAAAAATATAATATTTATTATTATGGACACTTTCTAAGAATGTTTTAATATACTTATTCCTAATCAAATAATTATTCGTTTTAAGGACCCATATATTTATAGTTTTAGAAACCTTTTTTTTATCGAAGGTGTTACTAGCTTGCTAGTTTTAGGTTTCTTTCTTTTTGACTTCTTTGAAGTGTCAAGTTTCTAAATATATCCTAGACCTTTCTTGTTAGATACAGGTTGAGAATTTGTTACAATATTAGATAAATTCTCCCTGCCTTTATTAAAATTAGTGATATTCTTAGTAATATCATCCAATTTAATTTTTAGGCTAGAATTATCTAATTTTACTAATTTAATCCTAGTATTTAACTCATGATTCTCAGAAGTAAGAGGAATATTCTTTTCTTTTTGAGTTTCAATTTCTTGACTCAATAAGGGAAGTTGAGAATTTGCATTAAATAGATGTTGGAGAATGGAGTTTTGATGACAACAACCTTATTTCAATATTAATCGATTATAAAATATATATTAACATCTCTATCTAGAATATATATACACACACCCATACATACATATATACATATATGTAGGAGTTGTATACATGAATTATACTGAAGACTGTACAGTATTAGAGATTCAAGAGATTCAGAATTCAAAGAAGATTCAAGTCTCATGAGTAATCAAGAAATCAAGAGTTCAAGATCAATATAGTAATAGAGTCTAGTTTATACGTAAGACTATGAATACAACTCCATATTCAAATTTTGTTTTTCAAATTCCCATTTTCAAATTTCAAATTCTATTTTCAAAATTCAAATTCTAATTTCAATTAGTTTTTCTATCTTACCTTTGATTTTAAACTTAAGTTTCAAAGCTTATTAGTTTTTATATAGTTATATACTTTTATAATTTTATATTTATATAGTTTTAAACTTTATAATTTTATAAATATGTTTATATAATTTATATTCATGATTTCATATGATTTTCTACTTTATAATACTCATTTATATCATTATGTTTTAATTCAAGAATTTCCAGAATTATATATATTGTAAAACACTTGAAAAATATTCAAAATTCAAAATTTTAAAACATATATGTTGACATACATAGGAGCATATATCGACATACAACTGTCATATTTTCAGTTTTGAAAGGAAGTGTCTTTTCACTATTTCTAGCGTTCCAGAAGCGTTGCAACCTTTCAAATCTTATAAATAGTGGTTGATTTAGAATTTTTTAACCATTCTTCTTCTCCTTCTTCATCCCTTTTCATCCCCCCATTATTATTTCATATTTTTATGATTTTTATACTTCTACTCTGCCGATTTCTATTCTAAATACATAAAACTTCTTCTCTTACTCTCTGAATTGAAGTGCTATTGAAGAGTTATAGGGCTGTTGTAATCATTTGGGATTTTTTGGCAAACGACGTGTTCCTTGTAGTCGTGAAATTAAGGAAAGAAAACGGTGTGAACCTTGTAGCCGTGAAATCAAGGGGATTGTACTTAAATTTTGATCTAGTAATAAAACTTTGCACAATCTAGCGTTGCATGGGACTGGACGTAGGAGCAATCCGAACCAGTATAAAATCCGGTGTGTTCTTTCCTTTTCTGCATTTTATTTTTTATTTTTGTGTTTGTGTTTGATTCTGTGTCTGTGATCATCTCTGTGGTGTGTGATTCATATAGTAGATCATATAAGTTCTAGATTTTCTTAAATTCCTTTAAAACACTATTCACCCTCCTATAGTGTTAGTTTTCTCTTAAGATCCGCTTTCCGCGTTCCCTAACAAAATAGATTCTTGAAGTTTTCTAATTTCATCTTCTAATATCTCCTTTTCATCTTTCAGCAAAACTCTTTCAAATTCTGCCTTTTTCTGATCCTCATTTGCTTGTTTAAACTTTCTTTTGAATTATTTACAGATTCTAATAATTCCGTATTTGTTTCTACCAAATCTTCGAAAGTAGAATCACTAACCTCGGTTTCTTTAGCCATGAAACACATGTTAGCTTGTTCGTTATCGCTTTCACTATGACATTCAGAAGATGAATTATCTGAATCGTCCTAAGTTACAGAAAAAACTTGTCTTTTGGATTTCTCTTTCTTATTTTTGTTGTGATGCTCCTTTTTATGTTCCAGACAATCTTCTTGATAATGTCCTTTCTTGTGACAGCTGATGAAGAGGCTTTGTTATTAGTTTTGACATTTTTCTTTCCATTATTCTTGAATCCTTGTATTTTAAATTTTTGGCAATAAAAGCTAGACCTTCTCATTTTATACAAACAAAAATTGAAAATGAAACAAAATTGGCGGCTTATCTTCACGACTTCATCCGTCGCCACCCTCTACTTTCTTCCGTTTCCTTCTCATCTAATCTCTTCTCAGCCCCTTTATCTGCCTCATTGTCTTCCCCCTTTCTTATTCATGCCAAAAAATAAGAAGACAAAACCACGCTTCTCATATAGCATAACTAGATCTGGTCGTATTTTATCAGATCTGAAAGCCGTTTCAGGTAGCTCGAATACTTTGCAAGCTTTAGCTCATGAATTAGCCTCATCTATCCCTACTGTTTCAAAATATGGTCTCATCCTGCTGGTAGCCTGTCCAGTATATGTGCTTCTTGTTGGAGCCATAATAGATCGTTGGACGGATGCCAATGTCAATATCTCGGCCAATTTCAAAGCAGTACGCAAACCGAAACATCCAAGTACGAACATTGTAAATCCTCTAATTCGTTGCACGGAAGCTGAGCTTCAGAAAGGAATTTCTCGTTTGGGTCTTAACAGTTTGAAAATGGTTAATGGTAAAGAGAAATGTGATGTTTTTTTGAATGACGTGAATGGAAATGGAACTACTGCAAATGGTTGTGATGTATCTTTGTTGCCCAATGATGCAGTTACCCATATTTCATCCCCTGTTTCAACTAGCAAGAGTGGCGTTCGAGTAAATGTACCAATGAAAACTATTGCGCAGCCCCCTTTAGTGCCTCACTACACCACAAATGAAAAGTCCACTGGTTCCCATTCCAAACCTAGTAACTCCTCATTTTTCTCCTCCCTTGCTCGTTGTGTCGGTACATACATACCCGTAAATTCTCCTCATCCCTAGAAAATCAAAATCCACCTACTGAGATTGTACAAGGGGGGTTGATTATTGGAAAGATCACCTTGTGGGTTTTTTATAGACTCTGATATTATGTATTTGGATGTACGTGAGCACAGTAGAAAAGCTTGGAACTTGAGAGGTTGGCTGCTCGTTAATTATGTGAATGGAATGTATTATTTCAAAATTTTGATGCTTGAGTCAAGAAGAAAAATGCTGGAGTTTGATCCTGCTATTATTCAAGGGAAACCTTTTATTATTAATACTTGGAGTACATCGGTTGAGGGGGCCAGAGAGCGATTGCCATCCATTTCGGTATGGACTATTTTCACCAAATTCCTTCGGTCCGACTTACTCTTCCAGGCTTGAATTGGTTAGCTAGTAGGATCGAAAACTTTAAATGTTTCGATGAGAACACGGAGACGAGGAAAAATCTAATTTTTGCGAAATCTCTGACTGAAATTACTCTAAGAAAGCCTTTTCCAAACAAGATCAAGGTCTCTATTGAAGGCTATGATTTCTATTTTGATGTACAATACTCATGGAAACCGGGAATATGCACTAAATGTCACTCATTTGGACATCTTCTTGAAGCTTGTAAGCTTGTAGGTCCTTCTAAGGTTTGATCTCCTCTCACGAAGCCTCCACCTAGAATTTGGGTTCAATAGAACAAGGTAAAAGACAAGATTGTTGAAGAAGAACCAAGAATTGAAAAAGGAAATGATATTGCCTATAACGATGAATTAAAGGAAAATGAAGTAGTAATATCAGAAAGGGAAACTGTAAAGGATGGAATACTTTGGATGTCTGATGATCATTCGTGGGTCCATGAAGCTTCAAGAATGAGATATGATCCATATGAAATTGAATACTACAAATATGTAACAGACAGAGAGGAGGATCCTAGAAGATTGGAATATCAAGTTGTGGGTGATAGCTTTGAGCTCATTCAGGAAAGTGTTCTAGGTGAAAAGAACAAGACACTTTTCCATGATTCTACTTGGGATTGGGAGTGCGAGTTTCGCAGTCCTAACCCGTGTTTTATACCTAACCTTGCTTTACTTTTTTCTAAGTATGTCAATGTTATAGGTAGTGATAGTGATTCCTCCAGTTATTCCACCCTAGTAGGGGATTAACTGTTAGGTCCATGTTAGTAGTTGAAATTCTACGTTTCCCTCCTAGTCTTTATAGATATAGTGTTCTGGCACTTCAACCAGATGGAGTTTTAGTGCCTGTGCAGAACTTCACTTCTTTCTTTGTATTTTTAATAAAGTGGCATGACCACTATAAAACCGGCTTACCTTGCCAAAAAAAGATAGATCTTCTCCATCTAAATCCGATTAATCTTTTTCAGCATGGAAAGCTAGGTTCTTTTTATCCTGTGCATGAACTCTTTTTGCCTGCAAATTAACTTTATACAACATTAGATTTCCTATAACTCTTCTGGTTTCATGGTTGAAAGATCGTTAGCTTCTTCAATAGCTAAGACCTTTCTTTTCCAATCTTCTGTTAAGAGTTTATGATTTTTTGATACTATATCAAAGTCATATTATTTTTCTCCTAAGCCCAATAATAAATGATAAATGTTTTGAAATATAGAATACGTATCATTGACTGATTCATTTTCATGCATTTTAAAATTATGAAATTGATTTTTAAGCATGGATATCTTGTTTTTTTAAACCTTGCTAGTTCCTTCGTGTGTTACTTTGAGTGTTAGCCAAATCTCATATACAGTATTGCACATACAGATTCAGTTAAGCTCATTTCTATCCAAGGCACAATGCAACATATTCATAGCTTTAGCATTAGCAGTAGCATCAAGTTTTTATGAATTTGACCACTCGGAATAATTAAGAGTAGGAATAGTATATTCATTTTGAGTAATATTCCAAGTTTCAAATCCATTTGCTTGCATATAAATTCTCATATGTGTAGCCCAGTAATTATAGTTCATGCCATTAAAAAGTGAAGGTCGTGCAGTAGATTAACCTTCCGTGAAGCTTGTATTATTACTGGTGTTAGTGTTCGTGTTATTTTCTATATTATTGAGATATCAAATAACTGTTTTACAGTTATAAGATGTCCTGCTTTGATACCAAATGAAAAGAGTGATAGGTAGGATCGAGTAATATGGAACTAAGTATATGCGGAAGTGATAATAATGTGATATTTTGTACTTTGCAATAGTTATGCAAGTAAAAATTTAAAGATCTAAACATTAAGATGTCACGGATAAGCAATATGTAATTGCAGCAAATAAAAATTAATGACATCAGGAATTTTTGTACTGGTTTGAAGCACCATCCTACGTCCAGTCCCAACTCCTGGAATTTCAACTATAGCAATACCATCACTTCACCCGGAGAAACAGGTTTACAAACACCTACACAGCAGAACGAGACCTGAGCAGCAAATAGGATTTTGCCTCAGCAGCCGAAGAAGACTTCTTGCTTGAGAAAAGGAACATAACGTCACAAATACAACAATAGCTTTGACTATATATGCGTTCTAAGTAACACAGATCAGTCACACTTTGAGTACATCCTTCTTATAATCTTAATCCTCAAATATATGATGTGTTTGTAAAGATTTAAAGGAAATAGTTTGCTTTTGAATCAAGATGTATGAAAATAGGATCAATGATTCAAAACAATTATAATAGTTTTGAGTGCTTTAGAATGCAGAGAGTATAAAGAGAGGAAAATGAGAAATTAAGACAAGAATCAACGATTTGGAAATTGATGTTTGTAGCGTATAAATAGTACATGAAGAGTAGTAATTATTCGTGAAGAGTTTCAACGAAAAGAAGCAACCATTTCCCCTTGAAATTAGATTGAATCTCTTTATGAAAAGAAGTGTCTATTCGCTGGAAATGATAGTTGGAAATAATCAATCGACTAGTAGAAAATGATCAGTCAACCGGTGATTCATGTGTGTGTGTGTGTGTGTGTGTGTGTATATATATATATTATAGGGAAATGTTTTGGTACACCTCTTATATTGCACGTGAACTTCCCTCTGAATTCTAGACACACATTTCGATTTTAATATTCATTCTTTCTCTCTCTTTCTACTTAAATAATATAGTGTAGTGGAAGGAAAGAGAAAGAATGTATATTAAAATTGAAATGTATGGTTGGAATTCAGGGAGAATTTCTTGTGCAATATAAGAGGTGAGTGGAACATTGCATATATATATATATATATATATATATATATATATATATATATATAACAGAGACGAAGACATATGGGCGTGGAAGCATGCAAAAGAGTTTCAACTCGATCTGCTTGGGAAGTTACTCGAAAGAAGCATCAAGTAAAAGCATGTCATAAATTCATTTGGGATAGGGTTAACTGCCCTAAAATGACAATCATTACATACAAAGCTATGCTAAACAGGTTACCCACCAAAGACAAACTTTTGGTGTGGGGCGTAATGGACAATAGTGTGTGTGTTATTTGTAACAAAGAAACTGAAACTCATCAACACTTGTTTTTTGAGTGCGAATTTTCGAAGAAGGTATGGAGCAATTGTCTTGCTAAGCTTAACATCAGTAATGGTAGTTATGATTAAACAGCAGTGTTGATTACCTGTATGTTGGAGGGCATTTGGAAGACGGCAAAGCCAAACTGTATAAAGTCGCCGTCGCTACTTCAGTGTGGTCGATTTGGAGAGAAAGGACCACAAGAATTTTCAAGCATGCAATTCAGTCAGCAAGTAAAGTTAGTTACTTGAATTGGATAGACATCAGAATTACGGCGAAGAGAATTAAAAGGAGGATACTTACTAATAGCCAGGAAGCAACAACAGTGGAGTCGCGAGGAGCAGATTGAAGGGATCCACAGGCAGGAATCCGATTTGAGGGAAACTATTTTCAGCCGCCATGACCTAATTTCTTAAATTCGCCTTTTCTGAAGAAGATATACTTCTTCGGGAATGTGGCAGATGTAAAGTGATGTTTGTATTTTATTGCTTTGTGGCTTTGTCACGTCCTTTGGGCTTTCGTTTGTTGAAGCTTTGTATGTTCGGCATGCATGTGGGCTTATCACTCTGGGCTGAAAAGCCTCAATAAAATTTTGCCTATCTTCCAAAAAAAATAAAAAAATTTGGTGCACAAGTGCACAGGGATGTGCACTTTTGTTCACACTAGTCGACTGGTGGAATTCCAATCAATCGACTAGTCTGTGCAAAAATGCGCATTCCAGTGTCTTGTGTGCCACTATATAACATATGTTCGTTTGTGATTAGCGTTGTTTATTTTGTGATATTTGAGTATAGATTTTAACAATATTTAACATAACTAATTCACAAAAAATAGTCATATTAAAATATTTTTCCTTTGATCTTCTCTTCTTCCTTGTCATGAATCAAAAACTCGTGAATCAGCATCGTAGACCTAGTGCGGATCTGAAATTTTACCCCGTACCTGAAACCTATACGGGTCAAGGTAGCCCGACCCGTCCCACGACCTGGTGAAATTGTGTTCTAATGTACACAAATTTATAAACATATATTTTTTATTACTACAAAATAAATTATATACAAATAATAACGTGTTTACAATGATAAGAGAATATAATAAAATGAGTTGTTAGATAATAGTTCAAAATGTATGCATTTTTTATTGTATGATTATCATTGATATAACTTAATATTATGAAAAAGTTACAGTTTGTTGATTGAAAGAATATAATATTCAAGTCATAACCATGTATACATAAGAAAAATAACATGTAATCATTATAGTTATATATTGTTTTAATGACGTTTCAATAATGCGGGTTGTGTTGGGACGAGTTAGCCATGCCCCGGACTCGACCCTAGACCGGACCTTCAAAAGCGGATCACAGATCTACCCGCCTCGAAGATTCATTGGGGCGGATCTAAATGAGTCAAAACACAGGGATTAACCGAATTTGGACGCCCGTCTCGCTGTCATCCCTATGTTCTATATTTTAGAATGCTATTATAGCAAGAACGATGTATATATTAATTTTTTTATATTAAACATAGGACAAATCCATATTAAATTTTTGTCATTTAATCCTAAAAATTAATACTCACTGTTAATAATGTAATGCTTACCAAGTTCAAAACAATAAATGGTAGATATAATATCTGTTTTACAAACCCACCATGTTTCAGAAATATAGTTATATTTTTTTGCATTCAGATGTCTAAATAGATATATTAACAAAAATTTGTTAATAGTGTTTAATGAAATATATATAAATTCAAAAACACATACCTTCAATTTGATATAACAAATTAAAAAATACACCAATAAATATGAATAACCCGGTGTAACTATGCTCGTAGCATCGTTTCACACATGCTGCCGATGCATACCTCGAAAAATTAGGGACGTGGCTGCGTCCTGCACCGCGAACGGACCCTCAGAATATATCTGCCTGCTTTCGGTAAATTTTAAAAATTCATTTCAATGGCATCCACAACAATCCAGCCCATTTTATCCCTCTCCGTCTTTCGGCCGAGAAGAACCAAGTCACCACCGCCACTCTTTGCGACATCGCCAACCGGCGACGATGGAGTAGAAAAAGTAGAAGCAGCGTCGGATAAAATAAAGAGCGCGCTCGCTAAGGCTCAGGCGTATAAGAAAGCTAAGAATAAAACCAAGTCGGGTCCAGCCACCGCCGGTGAGAACATGGGAGGCGATGGAGTTAAAGTTATGGGAAGCTCTGGAGAGTATAAGGAATATGGCGGAGCTGAATCAGGTACTTGTAGCAGATTTACATGGTGGTTTTCACTATCTGCTGATTGGTTACGGTTAATCTTACTTTTATGATATTCAAATTGTTTTTCGTGATTATTTTGCTTTAAAAACATTAAAGTATATCTGTCTACCCAAGCTATTAGTTGCGCAATTATGCAATTTAATAGCTCAGGGGGGTATATGCATTTATACACAATCATCCAGCATAGAATTTGATCACATCTCGGAATAATTTCATACACTTGCTCATTTAAACTGTCAGCAGAAACTATATACGTCTCAATGGTACTATCAAATTTTGGGGTTGGGAAAATTTTGCAATAGGGCTTTGGCTATGCAAATGCACCACAAAATATACCATCAGTACAAATATGACAATATTTGAATTTTTTACACAAGTTGGTTGATAATTTTTTCTTTTCAAACTACACTTTAGTTGAATTTAGAGGGTTCGATAGCTATGTGCTATGGTTTTGCACAAAAAATGTATTTAAAAAACAACTAAAGCTAATTTGTAAATTAAGACTAAGAATAATGTTTAAAACAATGATAAGTCTTAAATCTTTTTTTAACGAAAAAAGAAGCGTAGAAAAAGAACGAAAAAACAGCTAGAAAGTTGTATTGTTCTAAATAAACATGAAAATTATGGAGCAAGTAATGTGATCAAACATGTGAAATCTAAGCTTTTTATATAATTGGATGAGTTTGATAAAAAATATGATTGTTTACCATTGCAGAAGGTTATGGTTAAAGAAGAGAAAGAAAAGTGACAGTTTGGATGAAGGAAACTAAAAGACTCAATCTCGAAATTTTTGAAACTAATTTGTACACCGGTGTACTAGCGGTTAACAGATGGATATTTTAAGGAGATTGTTAAAGGTGTTAGAGAATATGCTAAAAGATATATTGTCTTTATCTAATTGTATTGATTTGAGTTTATATTTGGTATTGAATTATTTATTATAATAGACCCAAATATACTCTAGTATATTCTTATGTAGAATGTTCTTTTAGGTAAGGATAAACTATGTATAAATAGAGGCAAGGATTGACAATGTAAGAAAATATCTTTTGTAAAATCAGTCAATACAACAATAAAATGTAGTCTTTTATGTTTTACCATTTAATTTCCCTCTTCTCTCTTGATCAAATTCTAACATTTTATCAGAGCTTGGTTATACAGAGATAAAGAAAGGGTCGCTGTTAACAAAAGTGACTCCACATTTGGTTAAAGAAGAATCAATTTTAATTTAGTGTATAATTGTTATGGAGGGTACAAAATAAATTTGCCTTCCCTTAAACAGATAAAATTAATATTTCGGTATTAACCCCCTATAATCCTCATTAATAAAAATTAAAAACCATAAAATCTAACTCTAAATTAATAGTTACAATTTAACTTTGCAAGTAAAAATAAATAATAGATAAAATTAATGTAATGAAGACACAAGAAAGTTTCGTGGAAGATCGAAAGACATCAGATCAGCTAATTAATTGTAATTTCATATTGGAATTGATATGTCCAATTTAAATTAAATGCAGGACCAAAAATTTTGATCTAACATGCTACGTATTTTATATTTTTGTTTATTTCGTGAATGAATATGTTATGTTCGCAACTGTTTTCTTTATTTCTTGAAGCATGCGTTTGTAATTTGTGCTGAATTTAGTATGTTAGGTTTTAACACAAGTGACGAGTCAGGGGCATTTAGTTTTTTTTTTTTTTTTAAAAAAAAAATCTAGATCTCCCTTAACATTTTTTTTTAAGTTGGAGTCCTTTTAAACTTATCTCCTTTTAATTAATGTGGAGTCCATTTAACAATCCCCTATTTTAATTCTAGAGTTCAGAAGATTTAAAAATATATATACGCGATCTTTTGAGATATTAAATATTGAATGTACATTTCACATGAGTTTTAACGACATATATCTATGACAAAAGTAGGGTTGTCAATGGATACCTGAAAATTCAAAATCCGTCCGCATTTGTATTCGAAAAGCGGATAATATCCGATATCCGAAAAAATGGATGCGGATACGGATACGTTGATATCCGCATCTAAATATTATCTGTCCGATTTTTTTTAACATTATACTCAAAATTATATGTATGTTAGTGCAACGAATGAGATTTTCTTAGTGTTTTATTAAGTTGGAGGTTTATATTATATACACTAAATGCGTAATAGTTTCTCAAATCTATTTAATTTCATAATATTTGTTTATTTTTAACACTTTTGTGATCGATAGAATTGAAAAACATTTATGTTAATCTAAAAACTTTCGTTTATATTTCTTGATTCATCGATCGTTGGCGGATAGGATAATTATCCGATATCCATCCATATCCGCGGATACAGATATCCGATATTCGAAAATTGTTTCGGATACGGATATGGATATATCACTATCCGTATCCGAAAGTATCCGTAGACAACCCTAGACAAAATGACTCACTAATACATAATTTTTAAATACTCTTCCAATATTTGATCTTTCGAAGTTTTAACACATTCCATTCTCTCTCCTTTGAAGCTATGGTTATATTCCTTCGACTAGTCTAGTTCAAACTCTAGAATGGAGTTGTCATAATCAAAACCGAGAATTCTAGTTCTAACAAGATCTAGTATATTACAACTCTTTTGATCTATATATCAAGTCTACCATAGAAAGAGGACTATTTCCAACAAAAATAATGATGCTGCACCAAATGCTAGGCGATTTGATCGATAGTACATCGTATCAAAGGAAGGTGCAAGGATTGATTTTCAATGACGATGATAAATTCCTCTGTTGACAGTTTAGAATGTGTGGGCTTTATGACAAATCATTTTAATAGTTCATGGGATGTGTCCAATTTATGCAGTGCCCAAAAAAGGAAAAAAGAAAAGAAAAAGAGAAACATCAATGAAGAAACTGTGTAATAAATGAAAGATTGTTTTCGTTTGTATATTGAACAATAATATCATGTTGAATTCTAGGCTAGGTTTTAAGTTGTCTTCATCTCACTGGAGATCTTCTTCGATCTCTTCTTTTCGTGCTTTAGGCGAGACGAAATTTCAAACATATTTTTACCTTGATTGGTACTGGTTTCACCTGAGACTAATGTTTGAAGTATTTAATCCGAGATATGGATCTAGATGTCAACCTGATATCTTGTTTGAAATGCAATATTTGAAAGCTTGATTCTAAGCATAGAGCTGATTTTAGGATGCAAAAAAGTTTGAAGATACAAGCAGTTAGCATTTCATTGCAACAAGTTTATATATTTTCTTCTTTACAACGTACTTATTTCACGTTATTCTCTTTGGAACTCATTGAAACATTGTTGGGAAATGGTGGTGTTATTGCTATTTTTTGTAATTTTTCTACTTATTCCACATCATCCCAGCACAAAGAGCATATGCGAAATTGAGCTTTTAGCGATGTCTTCAAGATTCATGTGTACTTCAGTAAGTAAGATAAGCACTTACCATCTATTTAGGCACTGGTTTTTTAGAAAGCTTGCAGCCTGATATTGTAAATTTAAACATGTTTATCGTCCATATGGACCCTATGAAGTTTACTACTTTACAGTTGATCTTGATTTTTCTATCATTGATAATTTTATGTTCTTGGTTGCAGAGGATAAGAAAATGACAAACAAAACGGAGGTTGCGCAAACGAAGAAGAAGCAAGATCCAAGAGTATCGAATATTGATTTTGTAGGCCTGAATTTCTCTGATAAGAAAAGCTATCGTGGGGCTCCACCAGGGTTAGCTCCAGTTGTGGAATCTATGTTTGATGGAGATATGCCAGAAGTGGAAATTATTGTAGGAGATTCCAGTAAATTTAAAACTGGAGAATCACAAACGGAGAGTTCGAACATAGAGGATAAAAATGCAGACTTGTATAAGCCTACTGTATCTACATGGGGAGTTTTCCCTAGGCCTGGCAATATTTCTGAGGCGGTAATTTATTATTATAATAATTTATTAATTTACTTGCTACCAGGATTAATAATTTTAGCCGATCAACACATGTAAAGTCCTAGGTCATTAGAAACAATTGGCAGCAGGTGAATCATTTATGCTTTATTTACATAACTATTAGTTTGTTTAGGAAGCAACCTACAGTCTTCTAAGCTGACGACTGATCAATAATAATGTATACTTAAATATAAGCGGTGTCTTTAATATTATCCAAGGTTGCAAAAATCGCTATGCGGTGGGCATGACCTTGGTACTAATAATTTAGGTGGGGATTAATGGTTGTTTTTGATGAATTTACGTATTTTCTTGAAATTCTAATATTTTTCTAGGTTAATTAATCCAAAACGATAATTTAATGGTTTGGATAGGCATTGTAGTTTCCAACAAGACAGAACCGCTTGAAACTTGCGTGCAGATGCTCAAAATAGACATCAATCCTTAACTATTGCCTAGAAAATGGTTTATGCTTTTTTATATGCTTAAGCGATATGGTATGCCTTGTCTAGGCCGGCCTAACTGGATGTCTAGGTGGCAAGCCTTGCCCAGCGCCTAGGCGGGTGCCTAAAAAGATTCTGCAACAAAGATATTTTCTCGACCATTAGTTGAACCATTTAACTTCTGTAGTTTTATTAACGATTTTTTTTTTAATAACTTTCTGTTACAGCTATTTTAAAACTGTGTTTTGTCCAGTTTGGTGGTGGAAGAACAATACAGCCTGGTGAAGCTCTAGAGAAAGCTGAAGATAAAGCAGCTAAAGAAAAGCGCACTAAAGAATTGATCACAGCATACAGGAAAAAGATGGGCTTAACTATTAGTCCAAAAGTAAAAGCTGACTGCCAGAAGGTACACCTAGAAATAGAAGTTCCTGTATTTGTAAACTTTGTAGAACTTGATTAAATAACCTGCCCCTTTCAACGTTGAAATTATGCACAAACAAATAACAGCTACTATTTCTTCTTTGCCAATAAACACAGTAGGGATTTTTTTTCTTCTTCTTAATAACCTATGCGCATGCTAATTGACATATTGAATTAACCCTATTTTCATCTTATAAAAGTTATTCCAAATATTCTGATGTTTAAAACTATATTTAAAGTATTGATTGGCTTTGTTGGATTCTGTTATAAAAAATAAGACATGAAAAAGTAAGTCTAATAAAAATCTGAATTGAGGAATCTAATAACATACCTAACAGGATAAGTTATGTTTAAAATCTTTTATTTATACGCTTAATGTGATTAGTGTTGCAGTCTTTGTTGATATTTCCTTCATTCATGCTATGCAAACTACGCTTTCACTCACAGCATACAAATATACTATTTGTGTAGTATTTTAATTCAAAGTGTTGCCAGTAAAAAATTTGACACTGCTATTATGCGCTTCTGTCAATAATAAAATCACCATTTCGAACTAAATTGACTATAACTCCTTTTCTTTTCTATAGTCAGGCACTGGAAGAAGGTGATTACTTGATGGATCTGGGAAAACTGAAAGATGCATTGCCATTCTATGAAAAAATAATGAAGGACGTGGTTTTCCAGGTACTCTTCTAACTGTACGTCATACAATTATGTTTTAACTGAATAGTATTGTGCACATAAGTTATTTATCAAGATATCATGTGAATACAAAATATTTCTTAACAATGATATCTGCATTTTAAATGGGTTGAAAGTGCACCAAATTTAAACCTGTACTCATCAAATAATAATAATGACATATGCATTAAATACATACGTTGTGTCATGTCCAAATTTCACTAGTTCTTGTGTCGGGTGTCTTGACATTGCAGCTTGCTGCCCAATGTTAAGCTCAAGACCTATTTTCTCATGGATTTGGAATAAATTGCTTGCATTATTATCTTCCAAGTCATATTCAATTCACCAAAAGCATATGGTTGTTGAACATTGTGTAATTGTGAGCTTGAGTTGAATTCGCGATAAAAGCTTGATTGTCACTTGAAAGCACTGTTGTACATAAATGAGCTTCAGTGCAATACTTTGTCTTTGTTTACTTTTTGAATCTTTTTGGGTGCCATTCATCTGTAATTAATTATTACATTATCTCGTGTGTCTATTTGTGATTTTCATTTGCTTTTTCTTATTTCTGCTTAATTTGACATTTATCATATATCTTATTTCTTACAAGGTGGTATTTGATCCAGTGACTTCGTGTTAGGACTATGATTATCCTGTTCATGATTAAGAATTGTCATCAATGATGGTGCTGTATTGATCTCAAGGTTCATGCAAGATTTTAGTAAATGTAGTTTATTCCGAAATCAAATCAATATAACCCCATAACAAGTATTCAAATTTCAAATTAAAAGGTGTGCAAAAGATGGATAAAAAGGTGTTACACTTTATTTACCTTGCGGCTGATGAACTTACATTTGAAAATAATCTCTGATGTGAGTTTGAAGGAAGCACGAAAAACACTTGCAAAAAAATTACTGAAGCTAGGGAAGAGTAAATATATACTAGATATTATGGAAACATAGTTGGTGTTGTAATCAAACCAATTTCTTTTCTAATTTTATTTTTCAAATCGATTATGTGTGGATAAGGAGAAACTTGATGGTTGAAGATTTTACATAAATTACAAGAAGAAAGTCTGAGCATGTGTATTGAATTTAACGATATGGTGAGATTGTCGGTTGGTAGGTTGATAAGTTCTCTTCTCATTAGATATGCATATATCAGTTTGATTCATCATCTTCTTATCTTTCTAGACACGGTAATCTTATCATTGTGGTGATTAAAGAGGTGGCATTCTCATCATGGAATTGGGAAAAAGCATTATATTGAGAAATGTTGATTATGTGAAAAGAGAAAATGATTCTTCTCCTTATTTTATAGTGGTGCTAAATGCACTGCATTACGGTGTCTAAATTTCCTGGTTTTTTTGGGCAATATAACGCCAAATGAAATCTGGTTTGAAAAAAAAAAAGAACACTTTACATTATTTGGTGGTATGGCATCGATCTACTTCACAACCAATTGGCATTATACCGCCAAATGAGTCTTCAGGGTAAAATAGAGTGACCAATGCGGTGCATTCAGCATCGCTCTATTTTTAATAGGAAAGGATTTGATGAAAAGGACATTCACACATTTTAGTCTTGATGGTTTATCTTATTCTAGTTTGTCATGTTTAAAAAAAAAAAAAAAAAAAAAATTTGAAATGTATTTTCATATTTGGATGCATGGATTGTAGCTTTAAGGGACAAAAGAGTTCAGATGACCATCCTTATTTTTCAGTAATGATTAATTATACCCCTATCTAATAACGTAATATTAAAATAATGTCATTTTGTCATAATAGTAGAGCCCAACTTTTCAAACATGTTTCTTTATTGTCATTCCCAAAACTCTAATATCAAATTTTAAGTCTTCCAGATGATTGCTTCATTTGGTGACATAGTCTCACATCCACTCAGCTGTAACTTCACTTCTGTAGTGATCTTTTCCTCAATTGCATGCACTCTTGCCACTTTTGTCCCAAGGCTTTAAAAATAGGGAACGCTTCTTTTCGTAAAAAAAATCGACTTTGAATTCTCTAATTTTGACCTGGACGTTATTATGTTGTCGCATTACTTGCTATTGATGAGCGACTACCCTAAGAGTTGCCTCTTTACGCTTTTCCTTAATAAGGTCTAATGGTTCGTGGAATAGTTCTTCATTGACTTGGCGTCAAAACTAAGTCGTCTGCAAAGGGATTTCCACCACTACAAGGATCATCACTTCACTTGATTAAACTAAGGCAAATGGACTATGTTGGATTATCTATTTTAGACGAAGTTCGATAAACCTCATAGAGAGTAATTCTTCAGCTTTGTTTCATTTGACTCCCAAACATCTTTTTAATGGTCGATTTTAGGATTTTGTTTATCATCTCTATTTATCTGTCACTTTGTTGATTTGCCACATATGCAATTTTTTTTTCGACATCATAACTTTGTAGATGTCGAAAAAAACTTGGTTTTTATATTGCATTTCATTATCTAAAATGATCTTGAAGAGCACTCTGTATTTGCGCGAAATGACAAAACTAATCATACTGAAGTGATAGTTGCAATGGTGCTTCGAGCCATTTCAAGAAATAATCAACTGCTACAACATGCAAGAAGTCTCCATTACCATGGGTAGTTCTTTGATCAGTCATGTCCCAAACATTGCGAAGGACCAACGATTGGTCATTTGGGCGAGTTCCATTGAGGGAGCTCAAGCAATTTTGCTGAGCCTTAACATATTTATGTGTAACTTTTTAGCATGGTCGATAGTATCCCTAGCGCGATATTCAACGAGCTATATGAATTTGAACAATGATCTTCACGTCTGTCTTTTATATGCTAGGGGGTGATGTAGTGTTTCTACTAGAATGGCTTTTAGCGGGTCTCTTGGTCTTAACATTCTTTTCCCTTGGAATATGTTCAATTTTGTTGTTATCAAATGGTTCAATTAAGTCATTTGCTTTGATTAAACATGACTTCAATAGAGTCCATTTGGTTTGGTATTCGTCGGAACACTTGCTTCACAAGTGACTGTAAATATGGGGTTATCAGATACTGCGCTGTATGACAGTCTTTAGTTCGACAGTACGAGGTTCGTGCTTCGCCTTGTCGTTTGCAGATCTATCCGACTTTAATGCATAACAGATGCGTCATATTTTGAATGTTACCAAGATGATTCCTTTGACTAGTTTTCTAACCAAGCTCGGAATGATAAAGAGTATGTAAAGAAAAACAAGAAGTTAGTTGCTAGTTACTAAGCTTAAAAAAGAGAAAGTGAGGAGTTAAATACACCGCTGAAAAATTAATAACACAAAATATATTGTGGTTCAGCAGAACTGCCTACGTTCACTGTGAAGTTTTCTTGCCATATATCTCTTGCGACTACAGAGAATTGCTATTAAACAATAAGAAAATGGGCATTCAAGGCTAATAAAGCTATGTAATCTTCAGTACTAGCACGCTATCAAGAGCGCTGAATTATGCATAGTAGTCAAGATTTTGAATGTTTCAATCAGAGTTCAACCTTTTTGAAGTTGCAAAGCAAGGGGTTATTCATATTAACCAAAGTGGACGACGGATGGTTGAGATCGAGTTGTAGAACTGATAGGAAAAATGCTTGACCGTTGATCTAACTGTAGATGCAGATGGTAGACAGCTATGAAGTGTGTCAGAAGATGTGCGGTGAATGAGAATATACTCACTGCTTCATTGTACCAGGTGTGATTGTGAACTTGCATTAAATGCACATATAATGCTGCTGATAAGCCATGTTAGTTCAGCCATATCAGCCGTCTAACTATGGAGCTTAGGATGAATGAATGAACTGCTTTGTCATTCATGGAATATTCACATGGCCAAGCTGGCCGACCAGCTGTTGACAACATAAAAAAGACTTGCTTGTAGAGGTCCATGAGGGGAAGACGGTTAATTACTAGATGCGAGGTGGTCGGAGAGAGGCCCGATGTCAGTTGAAGTTAGATGTACTGTAGCCATGATAAAGACCGGCCATCCTAGTACCGTTCTTGCCTGATGTGGCATCTACTAAGACGGGCTTGAATTAGAGCTGGTTGTTGGCTTATGTGATGTCGAACGAATCATGTTGGCTCTCAGCTGTTGCTGGAAATAGTTTGATATAGAGGAGAGCCGATTGGAATTAAGTGGTAATGGTCCAGATCTTGTCTAAGTGTGAAAGCTGCTTTGGGATGATGAGACAGTTAAGCTTCATCTTGATGGTTTGCTGAGTAGAATGGTTGACTTGAGACCAATATGGCTTGGGCCGGCCATTGTTGGTCAGTGTGTACAAACACAGACCTTAATAAGCTCAATTTTTCGAATAAATCGAAAACTCGAGCCCATTAAAGCACAGATTGTTGGTGTTGGTAATTTGTAATAAACATGAATATATCAGATAGCTATCCATACAAACTCACATCGTAGTAGTAAAATGCAATAAAGCATAGGGAAATTTTGGTGTACATTTTTATGATTACAAAAAACTAGCATTAGATCCCTCTTAATTTTCATTTGTAAATTACATCTCTATTTTTTAAAAACTGTGAAATTCAAGGGGTATTTAGGTAAGTTTACTAATCTTAACGTACGTTTTAATGTATATGTCCATAACTCATAATTGCCATAATGCTCGTTGAAGCGGTCGCTTTTAAATTTGGAAGTGAGAGAAGTAAAAAGAAATTCAAAAAAGAGGGACGTAGAAAATAATTTCTAAAAGGAAAATTTTCACGTTTAGGCATGTTCTAAGAAATATATATTTAGACAACTTCTGAAAATATTTACAAAAATAGACCACTTTTGGCCACGTGTACATATTGCTGGTAATTTTTAAAAATCGCCAATACAAAAAAAATGAAAATTAGTTGGCCATTTTTCCAAAAATAGCCAACTTGTTTTCATTTCATTAGTGTTGACGAACTTTTAAAAAACCGCCAGTTGGCGATTTTTAAAAAATCACCAACTAAAAAGTCTTACCCAGCAGCATACGTGGTCAAAACACGCCTATATCTTTAAATATTTTCAAAAGTGGTCTAAACATGTACTTAATTCTAAAAACAGGCCCAAATGTGAAAAATTTCCTTTTATAAATGGAAGGATGTAAAACAAATAAGTCGAGGAAAAGGGATGTGTCCCTAATTTTCTTTCATATGCACGCTGATTATGGCTTACTAGCTTGGAATCATGTAAACTGCATTTTGCAATTCATCAGACATGAATTAGATCATATGATTGCTTTCATGATATACAGAGCGAACTACATGGACTGGCTGCATTGCAATGGTCTATATGCCAAGATTCACTAAGAAGGTAAAATTATTTTGAATTACTGACAACTGATAACAGGCTCTATTCTCTTGTTCCCAAATACATATTTCCATATGCTATGAAAATCACATCCATTCTTTTATCAAACTAGGAAAAGTTAGATAACCAAATGCAAAATGAATGGACATGATTTATTAGGTTGATCGAGCACAAAAGAAAGGGGATAGAGGAATTGATGTGCTCGTAAGGTCATTTTGATTGTTCAATAGTTAATGAAACTAAAGTCTGACATTGGTTATCATGTAAATCAAACAGTTTTCAGGTTATCATGTAAATCAGGGGTTCTAAACTTCTTACTGCTCAAATTAGATGTTTTACCGAAATCATTGGTTGTGCTTTTACACTTTAAAATATAAATTAAATTAATTTGTAGCGGTAGAAATTGGCAGAACTTTTACACAACTAAATTAATTTTTTTTTCCAGGTGTGGCTTTTCCATGAAATCATGAAATAGCTGGTTTTTAACTTGTGTTATTTTGCACAGTGAATAATAAGATAAGGACTGCTGAATATAGGATGTTATTTGTTTGGTTTGCATGAAATATAATGACGTGCTTATACAGGTCAGATGAGGCGCGTGCCATGTATGAGAAGCTACAATCTCATCCAACTCCGCGAGTGAGCAAGCGAGCAAGACAGTTCATGTTTAGTTTTCAGGTTCTAATTTTCTTTGTTGTTAAAAATCTTAAAATCCTATGATTTAAATTCCGTTTTGGATTGAATCTCACCACTTACAATTTGATTCACAATTCGGATTCAAACCTAGCTAAAACTCCAATTACGAAAAATCAATAATTTTATAATGATATATTTAGTATGCTTATTTGCACTCACAATTTAAATTCTAATGTTTTGCAAATAATATAAAAATATAATAAAAGAGAAAATTGAGTTCAAGTTTAAATGTAGAAGTTCAAACATTGAAATCATTTTCAAAGTGTGTATTCACCATAAAATATGAATCTACAATTTACAATTTATATTCCATTTTGATTTAAATTTTGAACTTTACGATTTGCACGCGATTTGAATCCCATTTTGGTTTTTTAATTTTTCCCCTTTTTTTTGGGGGAAAAAAATAAAAGTAGGAAAATATACATTCTGATTTTGTCAAATGACTTGAAGTTCAAATGTTAAGGTGCACACAAAAATAGAGGATCTAGCTGAAACTGAATTTCAATTTGGTGAACTGTATCTCACGTTTGTTACAGGCTATGGAAAATCTCAAGGTTCAAACTTTTACCGTCTCGCGTGTAACTGGCTACGAAAATTATTTTGAGGCCTTTGTCGAGAACAAAGCCGATTACAATTCTCCGACTGAAGAACAAAGTTTACTTGCACAATCTCTTCCATACATGATTCTTCTTGTTTCTCCAATTTTCTTTGTGTTATTTATAGCTGTAAAGAAATCCTTTTAGTAGTAGTAGCTATTGAACTAACATGGATATGAAATATAGCCTTTTTTTGTCCATAATCATGGATATGAAATATACCTTTTTTTTTGTCTATAATCGTGCTACTGTATTCTCGAATATTTATGGAATTGGCCTCGTATGTCTTTTAAGTACAGTAAATATTGTGTAAATCTGAACATTTTTAGAATTTCTTGTTTTTTTTTTTTATTGTGAAAAAGTTGAATTGTTGTATTATGAGCAATATGAACTTGTACCTCTTTGAACGTAATATTGTTGATGCATCTGTGGACTGTTACTGAGAGTTACTTTTATATTAGATGGTTTATTAGAGAATGATAGTTTTGGTGGAATGTCAATTGGGGGCATTGTTTTCTTTGGGCGGAATCTTATTTCCCTTGCGTAGTAATTTAGACATAAAAACATCTTATTTGCATTATCAGCCTTAATTGCACTTTTGTATATGCTATGGAATTTAGGTTATTGTAAATCCCACATCCGTAAACTTTAGCAATTTAGGTAATTTAAATAAAACAAAATAACAAAATTTATTGTTGATCCACAATCATTGACATTTAGAACTAACCTTTATTAATAGTTGGTTTGAAAGCATGAAATTTTGACTTGAAAGCAAGCTTCCAAAATTACTTGTATGTATTTTTATCTTTATACATCACTTATTATAAATATGACTTAATAATTAAATATTTTGACATGTTCAAATTGTATTTGTACAATTAGTAATAAATTTAAAATCACTTAAAAATAGAATTTAACAAATAAATATTTTTGCAACATCTTATTTGTTGATTAACGACATAAGTAAAAATTAAAACCGTTTAGAGATTAGATATTGCAACTTAAAAAAATTAAATTAATTACACATTAGTTTAACGAAAAAGTATAACTAAATATTAGTGCAAATTATTTTCATTTGAATGTGTAAAACATACGCAGTATTAAAAAACATAATTTCACGCACAAGGAATATATGTTATGATCACGTATGAAGCGCATGCTGTAACGCTAACCTTTAGTATGTTTGGTAATGTCATTAAATCTCATAATAAACCCCTTAATTAGCATAACCTCCCCCTACATTGTAAGTTCGCTAAAACCAATGACTATTCATCTTGTTATTTATATATCCAAATTACAACTGATAACAAATATTAGAATGGAAGTGTAGGTTGATGGAAGGTTAAGTTGAAAATTAAATAATTACAAAAACTTCGTATTAAATTTTACATAACTTTTGTTTTTTTCACTGCATTAGTTCTTTATTCAGTTAGAAGTGCTGAAAAATATATCACTTACATCAAACTGTTATCTGACTCAAGGTTTTATGTTTTATCTTATTACCTTGGGTACTCATCGAATATGCCGATGAATAGGCTAAGTGACATGTTCAAGTGTTGTTTAAAGGTACGCAAGTGGATTGGCTAGAGGTGATAACCTCTTGTACTTGTACTATTGATGTTCATTCCGTTGTGGGACACTATGAAGCTTTGACAGTGTTTAACTTGTTGTTAGAGACAGTTTGCAAGTTAAATTTATTTATCATTTGTATAGATTTTATTTATATGATTGTATGAGCTAGTATACTATGATTATATGGCTTATATAGTTATTACTATCTCGTTTGTTTTATATATGTGATTTCTATCATATTTTATCTTATGCATTGTGAGATGTATGACAAGTTATGTGGTTGTGTTTGGTGCTTCTTTCTTCCTCTTCTCTACCTTTCTATTTACCTTCTTTTCCTCTGTTTCTTTCCCTTAACAACCGTTCAACACCGATTATGTTAATACCAACGACAGTAAAAAAACTGTGTTGATACAGTAATCTACAGATTATGAATAGTAATCTGGAAACTTTGCAAAATCAGTGCAACGGAAAAACAGAGTGAGAAAAATATACCGTCGCAGTTGATCAGAAAATGTGTAGTGATCCGAGTCCAGTCCGATCTTGACTGTTTCCTTAAATCGTATTTGCGCCCCTTTTGTAGCACTGAGGGCTCTGGTGCAAATCGATTCCCAAGATAAAAGGATCAATTTCGCCTTGTAGTGCAGCAGGCGAAGCAAAGGCGAACGCAAGAGAAATTGCAAGTAAGAACAGTGGAAGAAGGGGACAGTTATTCAGAAAAAGAAGTTCGTATTTTAAAATGAGGAGGGGAGTGTCTGTATAAAGGCTTTAAGAGATGCCTTTTCCAGTCGAACGGTAAGCGCTGTTTTGGAAGGGTTGCGATCCTTTCACTAAAAAGACGCGACCGTTTTGAATTCTGAGGAAAAAGACTATTGAATGCAATCCGCCAAAAATAACCAGGTTCGATGCTACAACCGCTCACTGCACAGTGCACGTTGCAAAGTGCTAAGTGCCTCTAATATGCCTCAAACGCCCATTCGCTCACGGGAACGGGAACGGGCACGAGCACGGGTGCGGTTGCAGATGCGGGTGCGGGTTGGTGCGTTGCACCAACCATTAGTCTATTCGGTTGGTGCGTTGCACCAACCTTTGGTCTTTCATTCGTCGATTTTATCTCTCTCATGTTCTTGTAATTACTATAGGGTAACTACCCTAATATATAAGGACCTATAGGGAAGTGTCTTACAAGATATGGGACTATTACCCTACAACTCATTTATTTCTAACAATCCCCCACATAAATGAGTATTTGTTCTTACTTAACGAATTATTACTGTATTGGTTAAAGTAGCACGAGGCCTTGAACTTTCCTAGTGATTATCTATATGACTTACTAGCGAACCAGTAGACTGATTTTGTCTTTGAACTGTAAGCTTTTTGTGTAAGTCTAGAATATAGATATCACACAGTAATATTTCTCATTTTCCTTGGTTCTCTGTTCGTGTTCGTTTTTGCCATGAACACCAGTTTGGTCTCATGAGTGTTTAGAGAATTCTGGCCCTTAGTAATTCTCTTTGAAGCGACGCCTTCACACTCACGTAGGAGATTCTATAGAGTGTATCCTATAATACACCACTTGGTTCTCTTTTTCTACCAAGTATAGAATCATTAAAAGCTAAACTTAACCTATCCTCCGACGAGTTTTGCACTGACTTATCATAGGAATGGTTTAAATATTACAGTGCTTACTAAGTTTATCCTGAACTTAGTTGTCCCTTTGAACCTTGATCTTGGAATCTCCAGTCAACAAGGTTGGGTTTCCGTTGACGAAAACTTTTCTAATATTTTCGGCCTTAAGCCCATTCCCATCGATAAGATTTTTCCGTTCTCTCTAGGTAAACCTTTCGTTAGTGGATCCGCAATGTTATCGTTTGACTTTACATAGTCGATGGTGATAACTCCATTAGAGAGAAGTTGTTTAATGGTTTTATGTCTACGACAAATATGTCTAGACTTTCCATTATAGAGTTTGCTATTAGCTCTGCCAATAGCAGATTGACTGTCACAATGTATACTTATTGGTGGCACAGGTTTTTCCCAACTTGGAATATTTTCTAAGAAGCCTCAAAGCCATTCAGCTTCTTCTGCGGCTTTATCTAAGGCAATAAATTCTGATTCCACAGTAGACCTTGCTATCCAAGTCTGTTTGGAAGATTTCCAAGACACTGCACCATTAGCCAATGTAAACACATATCCACTTGTGGATTTTGTGTCTGCTGACCCAGTAATCCAATTTGCATCGCAGTATCCTCCGACTACAGATGGATATCTTGAATAATGCCATCCATAATTCTAAGTATATTTAAGATGTCCTAGTACTCAAATTATGTCTTTCCAATGATTCTTTCCTGGGTTGCTCGTATGTCTGCTAAGTTTACTTACAGCATAAGCTATGCCAGGTCTAGTACAATTCATAACATACATGATGTTGCCTAATATACGAGAATGCTCAAGTTGATAAATACTATCATCGCTATTTTTGACCCAATTTTGGTTTAAATCTACAGGTGACTTGGTAACAATTATGTTATATTATTTAAATTTTTCGAGTATCTTCTCAATATAATGTGACTGAGATAAAATATACCCTTGTGGACTTTTATGTATCCTTATTCCAAGGATTACATCAACAGTCCCAAGATCTTTCATATCAAACTTGGCAGATAACATATTTTTCGTAGATATTATTATATCTTTATTGCTTCCAAGTATGAGTAGATCATCTACATATAACCTTTGTCTGTGTTTTTGGTATAAACACATTTATCACATTCATTTATGTGAAATCTATTTGATATCATAGTATCATCAAACTTTTCATGCCATTGTTTTGGCGCTTGTTTAAGTCCATAAAGAGATTTTACTAATTTGCAGACCTTTTCTTCATTTCCTTCTTTCAGGAAACCCTCAGGTTGCTTCATGTATATCTCTTCTTCTAGTTCGCCATTTAGAAATGCTATTTTAACACCCATTTGATGTATTCCCAATTGTAGTATAAATGCAATTGCAATCAGCATTCTAATAGATGTTATACGTGTTACAGGCGAATTAGTGTCGAAGTAATCCAATTCTTCCTTTTGCCTATAACCTTGTACCACAAGTCTTGCTTTATACTTGTCTATTGAGCCATCGGGTTTTAATTTTCTCTTAAAAATCCATTTATTACCCAATGCTTTGCATCCTTGAGGTAGATTCACAAGTTCCCATGTACGACTATTCATAATGGATTCTATCTCACTATTAATTGCTTCCTTCCAGTAAGGAGCTTCGGAGGAAGTCATTGCCTGTTTATATGTTAGAGGTTCGTTTTCCAACATTAAGGCATAGAAGTCAGGTCCATAAGATTTTTCAATTCGTTGCCTTTTACTTCTTCTCGGTTCCTCCACTTTTTGATCAACAATGGTTTGTTGAACGTTATCTGTAAGTTTTCCAGGAGAGTCGATGATATCATCTTCTATCGTTCTCTTTTCAGTAAGATTTTCAATATCCTTTTTTAAAGGAAAGATGTGTTCAAAAAATCTAGCATTTCTCAATTCGATGATGGTATTTTCATGAATATCATCAATTTCAGATTTGTGTACTAAGAATCTATACGCTGCACTATTTTGTGCATAACCAATGAACACACAATCTATTGTCTTAGGTCCAATTTTGACCTTCTTTGGTTTAGGAATTTCTACTTTAGCTAGACACCCCCACACTTTCAAGTATTTATAGGATGTTGGTCTATTTTTTCCAAAGTTCATGGGGAGACTTAGATATTTTCTTTCGTGGAATTTTATTTAAAATATGATTTGCCGAAAGAATGGCTTTTACCCAAAAGTTATCAGGAAAACCAGAGCTAATTAGTAAAGCATTCATCATTTCTTTAAGAGTTATATTCTTCCGTTCGGCTATACCGTTGGATTGTGGAGAATATGTTGCTGTAGTTTGGTGTATAATGCCATGCTCAGCGCAGAATTCTTCGAATGGAAATTCATATTCTCCTCCTCTATCACTTCTTAAAGCTTTTATCTTCTTGTTGAGTTGGTTCTCAACTTCTGCCTTATACTGTTTGAACATATCGATTGCTTCATCCTTACTTCTAAGGAGATACACATAACAGTATCTTGTGCAGTCATCAATGAAAGTAATAAAGTACCTTTTTCCACCTCTAGTTTGACACATTTTTAAGTCGCACACATCTGTGTGTATTAGATCTAGGGTTCCGTTTCTCGTTCAAAATGATGAAACGAGGTTCTAGTCATTTTTGCTTCTGCACAGATTTGACATTTATAGTTGGAGTCTATGTTACATTTTGGTATAAAGTCTAGATTAATCAATTTTCGCAATGTTTCAAAGTTAACATGCCCTAATCTAGAATGCCAAATGTTAGAAGAGTCTACGATATAAACAGAAGATTCAACTTTATTCATATCGTCTTTTGGTACAATGGTAGTTACATTAGCTTTAAACAAGCCATCACTAACATAGCCCCTTCCCACATACACCCAATTTTTCGACAATACAAATTTATCAGCCACAAATATGAGCTTGAAACCATGCTTGCTAAGAAGCGATCCAGAAATCAAGTTTTTACGGATGTCTAGAATGTGAAGGACATCAGTCAAGGTTAGTTCCTTTCCAGAAGTCAGTTTGAGCACTACCTTTCCTTTTCCTTCAACTTTTGATGTGGATGAGTTCCCCATAAACAACCGTTCCTCCTCGGTAGCAACTTTGTAAGTCGTGAACATCCATTTATTTGCACAAATGTGGCGAGTGGCCCCGGTGTCCACGAACCATTCCTTGTTGTTGCCAACAAGGTTACATTCAGAAACTACCGTGCACAAGTCCATGTCAGTAATGCCATCAGAAACTTCAGCCACATTTGCTTCAGACTTCTTCTTCTTTCCGCGACATTCTGCTACCTTGTGTCCTTTCTTTCCGCAGTTATGACAAGAGCCTTTAAACCTTTTAGCCTTTTTATTTGGACCATTTTCGCTCTTTCTTTTGTTAGGCTTTTCATCTTCAACTACATTCGCCTTCGCTGCCATGTTGAAGGACCCCTTTTTCTCTGATTTTTGGTTGCGTTCCTCAATCCTCAATCGAACCACTAGTTCTTCAACAGTCATCTCCTTGCGCTTGTGCTTTAAATAATTTTTGAAATCCTTTCATGAAGGGGGAAGTTTTTCAATTGCAGCAGCCACTTTAAATGATTCGTTGAGCACCATTCCTTCATTATTTAGTTCGTGGAAGATGACTTGCAATTCCTGCATTTGACTGATAACAGTTTTGCTATCAATCATTTTGAAGTCGAGGAATTTCCCTACTATGAACTTCTTCATTCCTGCATCCTCAGATTTGTATTTCTTATCGAGTGCAGTCCATAGATCTTTGGAAGTTTCAGCAGTACAATAGACATTATAAAGAGAGTTGTCCAGGCCATTGAGTATATAGTTCTTGCACATAAAATCTGCATTTTTCCAGACATTGAGGGCTTCAACCTTCGTCGCATCTAGTTCCAATTCATCCACCGTAGGATCATCTTCTGTCAGATACTTCGCAAGACCCAGAGTTGTCAAATAGAACAACATCTTTTGCTGTCACCTTTTGAAATCCATTCCCGTGAATTTTTCAGGCTTTTCGCCATGGGATAGACTTACTGGTGGAAGGACTGTTGGAGGCTGAGGTACAATCACTACTGGTGTCGCGGTGTTGGTTTGTTTATACATATTCGCCTGCATAAACAACAACAGCCAAAAATATGATTTAAGATTGTTAATATCAACGACAATAAAAAAATTGTGTTGATATAGTAATCTGCAGATTATGAATAGTAATCTTAAAACTTTGCAAAATCAGTGCAACGGAAAAACAGAGTGAGAAAAATATACCGTCGCAGTTGGTCAGAAAATGTGTAGTGATCCGAGTCCAGTCCGATCTCGACTGTTTCCTTAAATCATATTTGTGCCCCTTTCGTAGCACTGAGGGCTCTGGTGCAAATTGATTCCTAAGATAAAACAGATCAATTTCGCCTTGTAGTGCAGCAGGCGAAGCAACGGCGAACGCAAGAGAAATTGCAAGTAAGAACAGTGGAAGAAGGGGATAGTTATTCAGAAGAAAAAAATTCATATTTTAAAATGAGGAGGAGAATGTCTATATAAAGGCTTCAAGAGATGCCTTTTCCGGTTGAACGGTAAGCGCTGTTTTGGAGAGGTTGCGATCCTTTCACCAAAAAGACGCGGTCGTTTTGAATGCTGAGGAAAAAACCCGTTGAATGCAATCCGCCAAAAATAATCAGGTTCGATGCTACAACCGCTCACTGCACATTGCAAAGTGCCAAGTGCCTCTAATACGCCTCAAACGCCCATTCGCTTATGGGAACGGGCACGTGCACGAGCACAGGCATGGTTGCGGTTGCGGTTGCGGATGCGGGTTGGTGCGTTGCACCAACCCTTAGTCTATTCGGTTGGTGCGTTACACTAACCTTTAGTCTTTCATCTCTCGATTTTACCTCTCTCATGTTCTTGTAGTTACTATATGGTAACTACCCTAATATATAAGGACCTATAGGGTAGTGTCTTACAAGATATGGGACTATTACCCTACAGCTCATTTATTTCTAACAGATTAGTGCTTATACAACGCACTATTGGATTATATGAGTGTTGACACGCTTTTTAGTCGAAGCTGTCACATGTCAAGAGCATCTTTAGAAAACACAAAGCGGTTTGATCGAAGTATCGCGATATATTTTGAAATGGATTGAAACTGGCATTGATTCGTATAGACGTTGTCGATGGACTCGAAAAAGCTGGTGCAGGGATAATACACGATCGACATGATCCGATCAGCTCAAAATGATTGAGCTCATCGGTTCGATCATGTAGTAAAGCTCGTTGCGCAAAAATATGTGGATTTGGTAAAAAATAGTGTCGTCCACTCAAAAATAGCTAATAGACACGCGTCGATCACGAAAAATGGCTTGCGCGATCACGGCGTCAAAATATGGTGAGCTAGCAAAAGCTGATTCGGCATGTCAAAAACAGCCGATCGACGTGTGAAAATCATGAAAAATCACGTGTTTTACCTTGGTCGATCACTCTGGTAAATCTGGCAAGCTTAGGGTTGGCACAGTGAAAAACAGTCAAAAAACGTGGTGGATCTCTCAAAAATCACGTGTGCACCCTTGCCAAATCACTTTGGGAACTTGGCCGGTCATTTGGTAAAAATGGCAAAAATCTGGCATCTGGCACGATGGAAAACGTGGTGGATCACTCAAAATCACGTGTGAACACTTGCCATATCACTCTGGAAACTTGGCCGATCAACTAGCAAAAATGGCAAGGCTCTGAATTTGGCATTATCAAAATGTCTTGAACACTCAACCCATTCACATATTTCTGGATGAGCACATCAGTGATCTGAGGCAGATCGGTGATGCGAGATTCTGAATCGGGCAAGGCTCAGAGGCAGATCCGCCACTTTTTTTGATGCGATCTGCCCAGCATCGCATCAGCCTGATGCGATTTTTCTCCAACGCACTCATGAATCTGATGCGATTTTGGCTTAGCAAAATGCAAAATTACGTGGCAAGCTCCAGATACCAGACAGATCAGCTAAAACTACAATGTCTACACGCAGTTTTTCCAGATTTTGGTGATGCGACCTGGTAAATGGCCAAGATGCAATTTTTTCACCCCGAACATGCCAGAATGCGATATTTTCACTGCGCACATACCATGATGCGATTTTTTTCACTGTGCACATGCCAGGATGCAATTTTTTGTATATGGTCTCTGTAGGATGCAATTTTCTGACAGTGGGGCCCAAAATCTACCTACTCCTACCTAACCCACTCAACTACAAATACCCCCATGCTTGGCCTTCATATGTATCTTTTTTCCTTAGAATTTTGGACTTCTTGGAGCTCGCAAGCACCATTAATGGCTGTCATCTCCTTCTCCGTGGCCATTGGACATGGCATGGACAACTAAAACATTGCACAAACATTTTTCATCACTTTTTGGACATCTACGAGCATAATTACGATGCTTTTGGGCTGAATTGGACATTTTTGGATTTCTTGAACATTAAAGCTACTTTTTTGACACAGTTGACCAAGTTAACTCAGTTTTGACTCAACGAAGAAGAAAGACATTTTCGTTAAAGTTTGGAATTAACAAATATTTTGTTGTTCTATTACAATGCTTTGTATGTAAATATTGTCTGAACTTGTACAACAATTGTAATCGAATATTATATGATGAATAATTACTATAAAGTGGACGTAGGCATTAGTGTCGAATGACTATAAAAAGCCGTGTCTTCCCCGCATTACTTTACTACATATTTGGATTATTGTGTTCACATCACATGCACACTTTGGATGTTGGCGTGCGACAATTTTCCACCTCAACAATGAGTACCATTGGTATAGGGCGGTCGTCACATATGAAGATTAGTTCGTTAGTAATTAACTATGTTTTGTGCTAGATCTTTGGTTAGATTTGGTTGGTTTATGTTTATAAGCAATTGGATGATTATGTATGATTGAAATTGACCGAATTTTTTGAATGACTGAATTACTTACTATGCTTGTTTTCTATGTTAGTGTATGCTTGAATTATGAATTAAGCATTATAAGATCAAAGTTCATCGAAATCGCATGAAACTTCCAGGATTGGCTTTGGAGCATAACGGGATGGCTCTCGAGAAATCATACCAAAATCGAAGCTAAATATATAGATCGACATCGATCCACATGACATGGATCGATAATGATCTATAAGGGAAGCTCTGATTAAGGAACGATACATATAGGATGACTGTAGGACAAATAATGGGTGGTTGTAATGTGGATGAAAGGCTAAGATTTCGTCCATAATGGATGTAGGTGTAAAGCATCAAGAAGGAGCATGTTGAGGAACTAGAAATGACTTAACCAAATAACTAGTTAAGGAAATGGCTCAGTATTGATTTATCAAATGGTGGCCAATGGAGGTGCGATCCATATGAGAGATAGAGGACTTCCTCACGAGAAAGGGGTGAGTTGTGGTTTCTTGGTAGCTTCTACGATGAGAAAGTTATGGCCTATTGAGGTTGTGACTCTTCGATTGTGAAATCCCATGGAAGTGGTCAAATGAGTGTGTTAGAGAACTCGAGGTGGAGCAAGGCTGTGAGATAATGGTTTATTTTGCGTTGAACTCGAACCTAAGATGGGATTGTGGATGGCTCTTACGTTTAGGAGTGCCAATAAAGCATTGATATCTAGGAGTGTTTTGTTTGCTGAGTCAAAGTAGTGGTATCGTGGAGACATCCATTTGGAATGGAAGTGATGGTCATGTACCTTGGATCGTCCATATGATGGATCTAGTTGCTGAATACTTAGGTTCTGAAGACAAAAGTGTTGAACTATGGTTTCCGCAAGGACGGAAGCCCGACTAGAACTGGGGTTTTTCATTAGCCATTAGCATGAGTAAGGATGGTCATATAGATTAATCAATATACTTTAAGGCTTTAAATGTGATATCTAGGTTTTGTTTGATGGATAATATGGTTTCTATGGATGCCTTCTCTCTTTTCTTTCACTGAGTAAGCTATGACCCATAGGATACTGAAGTAAAGATTGGGAATGAAGAAGCTAAAAGAGGTTGCTTAGATTCTCCTTCCCTATTCTATTCCAGTACCTATTATTGTTGTTATTTGAGTAACATATATTACTTAGTTATTATGCACTAACACTTTAGTTGTAGTGAATAACTTATATGAGACTTAAACCTGTCTAGTATCATATTTTGACATATAATTGTTGATAGCCATTTATCACTCATACCAAATTGTTGTCTAACGCAAATTTTTATGTTTTCTCTTATTATTTTAGGTACTCATTGGCGATGCTGATGAGCGGACCAGATATTAGATTTGGTGGTGAGGCTGTTGGTCGAAAACGAACTAGATGAGTTGGCAACTGTTTAAAGATATTCTGTTTTTTTGCTATTTTGTTTATATTTTGAGTGGCTATAGTAAGGCATTGATGTATTCAAAGATTGATTACATCATGTATCAAACTCATTGATTCTGTATAGTGATGAGATTCTTCCTCTTTATCATGATTCACTTCTATTCTTTTTTATATGTTCCTACTATATTTTATTTACGTGCTGTAAGATATATGACATGTTCTTCTTGCTTTTCCCATCCATATCAGCCTAACATGGTCTCATTTAGTGTAAATGGTATGAGGCAGTCATCACATTTGGTATCATATGTTTGGTTATTCAACTTACCAAAGTTATTAGAGAGTATACGCATAAGAGAGAGATGTAAGTTTACATGATTTGAGCTTAAGCTATAATACATTAGCATGAACTTGAGTATCATTGCATCTTTTTATTAAAAGGATAATCATTCTTATTTCGGATAAAGAATGAATTAAAGTTTGAGAAATGCTACTAGGAATATGTCTACTTCTGGAGTAGCTGAAGAGGAGGTGGAATGGGAGTCGTTATCTCATTACCTAGCCATGTTTTGAGGGAATGTTGACATCGTTATAAAGAGATTTCAACCTAGTTCAGGGGTTGTAGTAGGTGGTGGTTCTCATAAGTACATAGGGTTGCTTTTACAAATCCTTGTTAGGACTATTCTTCTCTTGGAGTCAAGCCATTTATTGGAATAGAATCTGCTATTGAGGTCTAGAACTGGTTAGACAATTATATTCACAATTGTGATCTTGGAATTGATGATGTAATGAAGAGAAAGCTTCTTCTAGGAAAATACAAGGTAGAGCTATGAATTGGTAGAATCTTGTTACAGTTGAGACTCGGGAAGACCATATATCTTGGTATCAATTCAAGGTCAAATTTGGACGTAAGTTTATCTCTATTGTTCAAAAGTCCATTCTTTTCAAGAAGTTTGCAGATCTGAAGCAAGGTAATAGGTGTATTGTTGAGTATGTTCCTGAATTTTGTGCCATGTCTAAGTATGGATTATCGTTCATTTATACTCCTCTAAGGAAGAACGAGGAATTCATAACTGGCTTTGATGGGTATCTAGGTGAGAAGTTGGTGGATCATATATATGTTCCATTTGAGAAGCTTGTTGATAACGCTCTTAGCATAAAAGTATATTTCCAAATAAGACGAATCTTGTTGTTGATACTAATGAGAAGGGATAACCAAAGCCACACAAGGTGGTGAAGGTAAAAAGAATTGGAATTATATAAGGAAGCTATAATAACAAGGCAAGGGTGGATAGAAGAAGAGTAAGAGCGAAGTTGTTTGTTACACTTGTATTTAGAAGAGCCGTTATTCATGGAAATGCAAGGCAGCTAAGACATAGAAGAAGTGCTTTAATTGGGATAAATCTTAGCATCTGATTAAGAATCATCTAGGACGACTTAAAGATTAGCAGATTACGAAGGTCTATGCTTTAGATGCAGTTCCTGCTACTTTTAAGACACATAGTGCTTCGAATTAAGGAAAAGGGGTTGTGGTGCAATGTATGCTTTTCACTATAGATGTTATATTAGAGTTTTGGTTGGTACTGGAATTTCGCATTCTTTCATCCATAGTGATCTAATTTGAGATATGATTTGAAACCAAAGATAGCGGATATAACTTTAACTATGACTAACGCTATAGTAGAATCCATTAGTCACCTTATGATTTGTCATGGTCTAGTCTTATTAAGTCATGATTGCTCTCTTGTGTGTGATTATTTAGTTTTGAACTTTGTTGAGTTTAGTATTATTTTTAGTATGGACAGACTCGAGAGATATGTGGCTATAGAGGATTACAAAAAGCTTGAGGTGACAATCTGGAATGTGAAAGAGTGAAAGATTGTGATACGCTGCCTACCAAAGAATGAGGTATTGGTCAATATTTTATATCTTCTTCAGATTCCACGAGATAGAATGTCATATGTGCCTATAGCTAGTGAGTATTCTAATGTCTTTAACGTGGTCAAAGGATTGCCACCGCAAAGAGAAATTAAGTTTCATATTGGTTTAGTAGATGGAGATGGACCTTTAATTATACCCTCGTGGGATATGGAGCCTAGAGAGTAGCGAGATTTGGAGGTTCAAGTTAATGATCTACTGTGGAAAGAATTCATTAGGAGGAGCGTATCTGAATGGGGTGCATCATTTGTGTTCACAACAAAGGATGATGGTTCTTTGAGAATATATGATGACTATTGTGAGCTTAATAAGGTAACTAAGACGAACAAGTATCCTCTTTCATGGAATGATGTCTTTTTTGGTCAGTTGTATGAAGTTAAGGTGATTCCCCAAATGGATATGGCTAAGGTATTTGTGACGACCGCCCACAGCCCCCACACTAAACAAGAGAAATAATGCGCTAAAAGGTGTGTCAGACAGCTATGGATGATCATCAAAGTAGGTAAGCACCATCGAAACCCGTCGTAAATCTCACAGCGCAAGGATAAGATGTAATAGAACATACTTGACAGGTAATAATAGTGAAATCCAATTGCACAAAAACCGAAAACTCTTAAAAGAACCCGTAGGAAGATCCATACAACTTAGGACAATATTTTTGTACAAAGGTCCTCACTACATACCTCAGAGTATAAAGTATCAGCGGAAATAGAAAATACTAGATAGTAATAAAATAGGTACGTGAGTCTCCTGTTCGCCATCGATCAGCATCATCATCCTCACTAAAGCATCACCTGTAACCTGCTACTCAGTCTGCCCGTCCACAACCGGATAAACAGCCCAAGTTAATAAGAGGGAAACATAAAACCTTGAGTCAGACAACAGTCTTAGTGAGCGATAAAATTGCTAACAAACTTCATCAATAAAGTACATCAGAATGGGCAGATTTACCAGCCACTACCCAACAATAGAGGAGAACTCACACCCATCTTCTCCACATCAGACAGTGATAGCCTTTACAATCCATCATAACCAAGGTAACAACAATTTATCCATGGAAATCAGAACAACCATCAATAACATTCATAACATCCAGATTACTTAGGTCTCACGTAGACAATCCTAATCGAGTTTAACATCCCTCAAGCACTCTCCCCATAGGCCTAAACCAATATCAGTCAAGCGCTCAAGAAACATCTCCATCGACGTTGGATAATCCACGCGAGATGGTATAACAAAACATCCAGACATTCAAACATCCATGACAGACTCTATCTATCACCGCCAATCCTGCTTTGAAACCATCATTAATCGTATGACAGCACATCATGACTGCCATGTGTTAAGGGCTAATGGTAACCCCAGTTTTAGCACAACTCCATACGCCATCATGATGTTTGTCTTCTCAAACCTTGACAACTACGCCCTTCACGACTGCCCAAGGTTTGAGGCCCTTCACGACTGCCCAAAGTACCTCTGCTTTGAGTCTGCTAGAACTTACGACAACGATAATCTCTCGGCCTTCGCTTCTCTAGTCATCATCACTGGCGACTAATCACAAACTCAATTTCCACTCAAGTAACCATTATCCACAACCCAACAACTTTTGAGTTGTCTGCACATATTTGGCTTTCACCGATCAACGAACACATCACATTACTTCAAACATTCTCATCTGGATTCTCGTCGAAGCCACCATCACCATCAAACCAAACAACATCAATATTAGGTTCAATATAGTCCATAGCATTCATACGCACTAGCTAAGGAAATCAACCACAGTACATAGGCTATCAACCACAACACATAAAAGTGTTGTAGAAACTCTTTCCAGCCGACCAGGATAGGACCGACCCCTTCTTCTGGACCGACCGACCCCCTTCTGGAACCACTTTAATATCCTGACCGACCGACCAGTTGTATGAGCCCACCACGACCGACCGACCAGATCCATTGACCGACTTGCTCCACTTCATATTGTGTCCAACTCATTTGCTAACACTTGATCATCCGGGTAATGAGTGACCGACCCAACCTACTTACTTCTCAAACACAGGTTTCCACTGTATCATGACCGACCCGTTGATCCAGGAACGACCGACCAGACCTGACATGTTTTCCCAAGACATATGCGACCAGAGTGCACGATCGACCCCCTGCTTCATCATTTCAAACTTTATAACCCATCTGTTACGCTCGCACGATCGACCCTTATTTCCTAGGCTCGCTCGCTCGACCCTTCCTGCCTTGTTCCCCAAGACATTCCCACTGTGATGCACGACCGACCTATACATGCGACTCAAACCCTATATCCTTCAATGCAACTCCAAGTTCGACCAAAATTTGCCAAAACGATATGTTCGACGAAACCAACTCATCCAATTCATCCAATATGACCACAAACATAATATGAAATCAACAACGTCACCAATATGGAAATTTCATCAATAATTATGTGAAATTCACCAAAATCATCATAAACATAAATATGGACAAAACTATAGATCTAACTTGCATATTAACATGAAATAGCATAGAAATTGCCTATCTAAACTTGCTAAATCAGATTAACGGATGACTTACATGAAAATGGACTTGTCAATGCATAGATCTATGGAAAAACACTCGAAATTGATGAAAAACATGAACATACACTCATATACTTAATTGAATCCATGTGAGAGATGCATATTACTCACCGATTCTCTAAAACAAGATAAAATGATAGAAACATGAATCCGGACAGCAAGCACCTCGCACCAAACCCCTTGATCCGATCAATCCTTGGTTTAATTAATGTAGATCTAGCCTCCAATGGTGTAGATCTACAATTTTCCTCCTTGGATTTTGATTTTTTTAATTGTGGAAAGGTCTTAGAGAAAGGAGGAGCACAAGGCCACCAAATGAGAGAATGGGGAAATAAACTATTTTCCCATACCTCTCACCCTCTATTTATAGTTTCCACCAACCCACTAATGGATCTCTTCCAAATCAACCCGTTAGGCTCCCAAAACCTAGATAGCCAACTGAAAAACCTTAAAACGGTGATTTCTCCCAAACTGCTAAGCCAAATCTTTAACGTAATCACTCTACGGAAAGTCAAACATCAATTCCTTTCCAATGACATAGGTCTCACCCTTTGATTCGACCTGAGTCAAAAGTTATGCCTATATAAGACTGACAGGGGAAAAATGGTCACAAACAAAATTGGTAAAAATTATGGACATGTCTCACATCCCCATAAGCAACATATTAAAAGATGAGAATGACCCAACCCTCTGGGAATAAAATAAAAATATTTTACAATCTTTCGATACGACAAATGCAGGCTGTTACATTTTCCCCTCCTTAAGAAATTTCATCCCTGAAATTCCGAGCAAACATGAGCAACCACAACAATTTCGCATGCCTATCATCCATGAGAACCCAATTCTATCACCCAAACTAGCAACCATCAAGCCATGTATCCATAGCCTTATCCTAACACGCGGAATTCTACCAAACAATAAAAAGATACAATGATATAACGATGATACGATATCAAAAGTTCCTACCGACGAAGAGTTCTGGATGAGTCGCCCTCATGCTCTCTTCCGTCTCCCATGTACAATCGTCACCATCTTCACTCCATTGTACCTTGATTAGCTTAACCGTCTTCTTCCTGTTTTGTGCCATTTCCCACAGCACGAAGCAGCTTAAAAGGTCTCGTATCCCTTGTCTCTACTTCTAGCTCTTCATACCGCTCTGGAGACGCCACTACATTCGAATCATGCACAAACTTCCGTAGAAATGACATATGAAACACATTATGCACACTTGACATCTTCTCGGGTAACTCCAATCTATATGTGAGCTTTCCAATTTGCTCGACTATCGGAAATGGTCCAACAAACCTTGGAGCTAATTTCCCTTTATTTCTGAATCGAACCACATGCTTTAATGGCGAAATCTTTACAAAAACCATATCGCTTATGTCGAATTCCAAATCTTTTCGACGTTTATCCGCATAACTCTTCTGACGATCTTGGGCTACTTACATTCGTTGCCGAACGATCTCGATACAATCTGAGGTTTCTCTAATCATCTCTGGCCCAAGTATCACTTATCTACAGTCTCCAACCAACATGCCGGAGAATTACGCGGCCTTCCATATAATGCTTCGTATGGTTCTATCCTAATGCTAGACTGGTAGCTATTATTATATGCAAACTCAACTAGATTTAGATGGTCTTCCCATGATCCACCGAAGTCTAACACACAAGCCCTAAGGAGATCTTCCAAAACTCTATTGACCCTCTCGGTCTGTCCATCAGTTTGGAGATGATAAGCCGTACTCAAACATAACTCGGTTCCCAAAGTTTCTTGCAAACTTTTTCAAAATCCACTCATAAACAATGGATCACGGTCACTCACTATACTCGTTGGGACACCATGGAATCAAACTATCCATTTTACATAAAGTTTAGCCAGATTCGACGCCGTCCTAGTCGACTTGGTAGGGATGAATCTCGCACTTTTGGTCAAATGATCCACGATGACCCAAATCCCTTCATTCCCTTCCCTGTATCTATGTAGTCCATCGATAAAATCCATCGATACTTGCTCCCACTTCCACGTAGGAACTTCCAATGGCTGAAGCAAACCACTCGGCTTCTTCCGTTCAGCTTTCACCAATTGACAGTTCATACACTTGAAAATGAACTTTCCAATATCTCGCTTCATCCCCTCCCAGTAGTAGACTTGCTTCATGTCCTGATACATCTTATTACCATCGGGATGAATCGTCAACTTCGAGTGATGACATTCCCTCAGAACCTCATCTCTCAATCCGTTGATATCAGGAACAACCAGCCATCCTTGTTTTCGAAGCCAACCTTCTCGATCTACCTCGAAATCTTTATCTTCTGATTCCAATTTCTGGATAAATTCGACAAGCTTTGCATCTCATTTTTGGCTCTCGCCAATCCTTTCAATAAGAGTAGGTCTTATTGACAAGCTTGCCAACGTTTCAGGTTCCAACTCACACCTTGGCATGAAATCATACCTTGCCAAATACTCGAGGCTCTTCCATTCTGAAAACATCACTCCCAACTTGCATATCTTCAACTCAACGCATCTGCAATTGTGTTACCTTTGCCAGGAGTACAGGCTATACGAAAATCATATGATGCTAGAAACTCTAACCATCGTTGTTGCCAAAGATTCAAATCCATTTGGGAGAAAAGATACTTCAACTACTTGTGATCCGTAAACAACTCGAACCGAACTCCTAATAGGTAATGCCTCCACATATTCAGAGCAAAAACAATCGCCGCCAACTCCAAATCATGAGTTAGGTAATTCATCTCATGAGACTTTAGCTGCTGACTCACGTAAGCCACAACCTTATCCTTCTGCATTAGCACTGCTCCAAGTCTAGTACAACGTGTACACTACCATCTCTTCATTCCCACTTGGAATGGTCAACACAAGAGCACTCGTCAATCTCTCCTTCAAGATTCCAAACGCTTGTTCACACTTCGCATCCCATGTGAACACTTGGTTCTTCTTCATCAATCCTGTCAATGGTGCAACTATGTTGGAGAAATTCTTGATAAACCGTCGGTAATAACCAGCCAACCCAAGGGAACTCCAAACATCCATCGCATTCTTCGGTTTATCCCAGTCCTGAATTGCTGCCACTTTAACGGGGTGAACTGCTATCCCTTTTCCAGAAACAACATGACCTAAGAACCTCACCTCACTCTTCCAGAAGTGACACTTCAAAAAATTAGCTCTTAGCCGATGCTTTCGCAAGATTTCCAATACAACTCTCAAGTGCGTCTTCTGCTCTTCTTCATTCCGTGAATAGACCAGAATATCATCCACGAACGCAAGCACGAACTTATTCAACTAATCTCTCAATACCCTATTCATAAGATCCATGAAATATGCTGGCGTGTTAGTCAATCCGAATGGAATCACCAACCATTCGAAGAAACCGGATGCTGTACTAAAAGCAGTCTTTGGCACACTATCCTTAGCCACCCTCAACTGGTGAAATCCCATTGCCAAATCCATCTGAGGAAGCACTTTGGCTTCGTGAAGCTGATCGAACAAGTCATGAATCCTTGGCAACAGATACTTGTTCTTCTTGGTCACCTTGTCCATCTCATGATAGTCCACACACAATCTTAACGAGCCATCCGCCTTGGTTGCAAATACGACCGGTGCACCCCATTCGGAAACACTCCTCCGCATGAATCCTTTTCCCAAAAGGTCTCTAACTTGATCCTCCAACTCTCGCTATTCCTTAGGCGCCATCCGCCTAAGAGGCATAACGATTGGTCTAGCACCCTCGACCAAATTGATCCTAAACTCGATCTCACGATGCGGCAGCAACCCTTTGACCTCGTCAAAGACATCTACATACTTATTAGCGATCAACACTGATGACAGGTTTTCTTGTGGAATCCCAAGCGAATATAGATAACTCACGAAGACCCCGTCTTCGCGCTTACATCTAATCAACACCTTTCGCCCTTCCACATCCTGACCCTCACCTCTAGCTTCTCGCAATTTACCCTTGCTGCATACCTCTTTAGCCAATCTATGCCCAAGATGATCCCAAACCCAGCGAAGTTAAGAATAAAGCAATTACACACAAAAGAGCAACAATGACTTGACAATACTAGACCACGACATGTCATGTACAAACTAGACGAACCCCCAACTGGATTAGTCACTATCAATGGTCTACCACAGATCTCAGGTTCCAAACCCAAGCGACAAACAAGCTCATTGCAAATGAATGAATGTGATGCTCCAGTATCAAATAACACCCGAACTGAAAAACCTTGAATAGAAAGAGTACCTTACACCACGACACCACCCTTTCCCCTTTCCTCTGCAGTACGAGCTCTTGAGGAAGTTAGCATGACTTCCAAAGCATATGCCTTCGCAATCTGCTTCCCTTTAGCTAGTTCCGGACAGTCCTTCTTGAGATGTCCAGTCTTGCCACAATTGTGACACTTCCTCTCAACCTTCGGATTCTTGCACTCATTAGAAAAACGGCCTTCCTGTTGAGAAAATAGACTTGCTCTTGAGCTTCTTCTGGCCATTATTCCCTTTCTGTTGTTGTTGCTCCCTCTTCTTATTATTTCTGTCCTACCGTGGCTTCTTTCTTCCTTAGTTGCAATAACATGCATCCTCTTAGGAAACATACTTTAATGCCTCAAAGCTTTCTCGACGATCTTCTCAAAGTTATCATCGAGGTGATCCACAAGATGATTCCCAAGATACTCTTCCAACCCAAGACAAACTTCTCGTTCTTTTGATAAGGAGTACCCACATATGAACGAACATACTTCGATAAGGCCTCAAAGTCAGAAATATAGTCAAGAACTGGGTGACCATTCTGTATAAGCTCCTCGAATCTCTTAAACAGAATCGACTTTTGCACAGTGGAGGTAAACTTCGCTTCAAACTTAGCTTGGAACAGTTCCCATGAAATATCCTCTTTAGTGGTCTCAAGTATGACAGAGTTCCACCAGTCCATCGCTCTTCCCTTTAACTACCTTGATGCAAGCTTCCTCTTTGTTGCATCATCAATGCCCAAGTCCTTGAAGATCCTAACAAAAGTATCCACCCACCTCTGGACTTCTTCAATGGTTCAGTGCCCTTGAATTGTTTTCCTCCTAATGAAGAAAAGTCTTTGCATAACTTTGCCAATTCTACAGCTCTAGGCACTGGAACTCCATCATCAACCGTAGCCGCCACTGGAGCGGGAACCCTATTTATGATCGCTGCCGCCATGGCCTCGAACATGGATGGGTAGTCTAGTTCGCCACCATTTCCCCCCTCCAATAATAGCTTCCCTAGCAGCATGTATTGATGGTCGTCTACTCATTCTAAATCTGCAATTTAGAATAATTAGCCACTCCCAAGAAAAACTACTAAAGGAAAACAACTATTACTACTATATATGCTAATATATAGTAAGCATCCAACTGAAATCTACAAATACGTCTCTCATACGTGATTACGTCCTTGTACTTTGGCTAAAATCGTTAACCAGAGCTCTGATATCAAATGTGATGACCACCCACAGCTCCTACACTAAACAAGAGACATAATGCGCTAAAAGGTGTGCCAGGCAGCTATGGACGATCATCAAAGTAGGTAAGCACCATCGAAACCTGTCGTAAATCTCACATCGTAAGGATAAGATGTAATAGGACATATAAACAGGTAATAATAGTGAAGTCTAATTGCACGGAAACTGAAAATTCTTAACAGAACTAGTAAAAATATACATACAACTTAGGATAATATTTCTGTACAAAGGTCCTCACTACACCCTCAGAGTATATAATATCAGCGAAAACAGAAAATACTAGAAAGTAATAAAACTAGTACGTGAGCCTCCTGCTCGCCATCGATCAACATCATCGTCCTCACTAAAGCATCACCTGTAACCTGCTACTCAGTTTGCCTATCCACAACCAGATGAACAACCCAATTTAATAAGAGGGAAACATAAAACCTTGAGTCAAACAACAGTCTTAGTGAGCGATAAAACAACTAACAAACTTCATCAATTAAGTACATGAGAATGGGTAGATTTACCAGCCACTACCCAACATTAGAGAAGAAATCATACCCGTCTTCCCCACATCCGACAGTGATAGCCTTTACAATCCATCATAACCAAGGTAACAACAATTCATCCATGGAAATCAGAACAACCATCAATAACATTCATAGCATCCAGATTACTTAGGTCTCACCTAGACAATCCTAATCGAGTTTAACATCCCTCAAGTACTCTCCCCATTGGCCTAAACCAATATCAATCAAGCGCTTAAGAAACATCTCCCTCGACGTTGTATAATCCACGTGAGATGGTATAACAAAACATCCATACATTCGAACATCCACGATAGACTCTAGATATCACCGCCATTCCTGCTTTGAAACCATCGTTAATC